>OU015497.1:76333306-77020806 GCA_907164885.2 Dolomedes plantarius | reverse complement strand
ATATGGATCATAATTTGAAAAGGTAGTTTTTAATTAAAAATGACAAAAAAAATCTCAGTCCAACGATTAAATGATTTTTCAAAAATATTTCTAAGTTTCACAATTTAAAAAGGTCGTTTTTATTAAAAAAGCTAAAAGAAAAACCCAAAATTTCCAATATTTGAGAATGATTTTTTCAGAAACCCAAAAATAAATCTAAGTCCAACGTTTAAATGATTTTTCAAAAACTTTTCTAAGTTTCATAATTTAAACAGGTGGTTTTTATTAAAAAAGCTAAAAAAAGTCCAGCGTTTTGAAAACACCGCTTAAAACACATTGGCAAGAATTTTTCCACTCCTCAAAACACGGTAAAATCGCCAAGTTGACGCAAAAAAATCCAAGATGGCGGACGTGCACACAATTATTAAGTAACGTAATATTAATTTGAATATTATTTTAGGTGCTTAAAATAATTAAAAAAACATTCTTTACTTAAAATCCTTTTTTTATTTTTGTATTTTTATTTCATCTCTTACTCTAATTTTGAGATACCAATATGTATCTATAAACGTTTGTCAATTGTAAACGTTTATATTGTAAACGTTTTGTCAATTAAACGTTTCTCCAAGTGACAAACGTTTAATCTATATCTATATATATATACTAGCGGCCCGTCCCGACTTTGTCCGGGTTGAACAAAATATTATACCAATAAATTTCCAGTTGATAGCCAATAAATTGTAAATCTTTTTTTACCTTAATAATAACCTAAATAATACCTTAAATTAATTTTATGTTAGTTAATAATTAAAATAAATTTTTTAAAGAAAAAGGCATGCCGGAGAACGGCTAGGTTCGAACCGCGATAGCACCACGATAAGGATCGTTGAAATCTTCGGAACAAAAAGCGGTAGAAGACAGTAGCGGAAACAATGGAGATTGTTAGGATTAAGCCCCTAACTTTATTTCTACTGATCAGATATACATAATATATAGCCTATGTCCATCTGGAATACTGTACCTTTCAAACAGTGAAAGAATTTTTCAAATAGGTACAGTGGTTCTGAAGATTACCCTCCACGTACAAAATCGCTCTCTTTATATATAAGTATAGATAAAACAGTTCCGTAACTGACTCATTCATTCACTGACTGACTGACTGACTGACATACAACTCACAGACCAAACCGCTGGACCTAAAGGGCTGAAATTTTGTATGGCGATTCTTCTAATAGTGTAGGGGTGCATTAAGAAAGATTTTTCAAAAATTCTTCTTAGATTTTTTTAAATTAAATTTTTAAGCTGTTTTTTAAACTTTTTTTACGTTTGCATTTAAAATAATACATTGAGGATTATAAAATTTAGATCACGAGAAAGATCATAAAAAATCCTTCAAAATGAAATGTTTTTCGAATTTTTACCTCCATTTCCTGATTTTTCGTGAATTTTTAAAGATTAATTTTTAGAATTTAATTTATTAAATGCCGATCACGTGATTTCTTTTTCTGGTACTTTCAATAAATTTATCGTCACGTGCGTAACAACTAAATAGACAAAAAAAAAATATTTTTTTCTCTTTCTAATGCAGCAGACGATTGGATATTATCCAAAAAAAATGCATATCCCTTACGATTTTTTTATAAATATATATATATAGATAGATATATATTTTACATCAATTGTATACATTGATCATCGCATTTATTATGAATATATATATTTATTTTTTGGCATAAATTGCATACGTTGACCGTTGTATTTAATTTGAATGTACTCCGTAGCGAAGCGCGGGTTTTCAGCTAGTATATATATATATATATTTATATATATTTGGCATTAATTGCATACATTGATCGTTGTATTTAATTTGAATGTACTTCGTAGCGAAGCGCGGGTTTTCAGCTAGTTATTTTATATGCAGTGTGCTCGCGATTGTCCGGGTTAATGGAGGGTAGGAGTAGCAGGAATAATAAAAAAACACGGATAATCCAATTTTTATCAAATTATATTACATTTTCAAAATATAATACTACACTTCCTTTTCTAATTTATTAATTTATGTATGTAAACCGTAATTTTTTTTTCTTTTTTGTTTTCTTTAAGCTGCGATTTTTGCGATTTTTACGAAGCTGCAATCACTGCGAATTTTCTTAATACCGTAAAATCTTGAGTTATAATACGCACTTTTTTTTCACATTTTCGTCCGCAAAAATGAGGGTCCGTATTATAATCGTGTACAAAAAGAAAAACGCAGTTTTAAACATTGAATAAATGATAAACAATAGATCAGCTGTATTCTAGTGAAAACTATTAAGACTGATAATTTCACAGTATTATTTGTTTTGAATTTAAAATTTAAGTTTTTCTACCGAATTTGACGTTTTCGTTTATTTTTATTACAAATTTTATTTATGTTAATAAGTATTTGTGCAATTTTTAAATAAATTATTGAAAAGTAATGGGTGCGTATTATAGTCGAATTTTAATGCTTTCCCGGAAATTTCGCGCAAAATCAAGCATGCGTATTATACACGTGCAGGCCCTGATTTTCCATTTGGGCCCGGTAGGCCAGGGCCTAGGGGCCCCCGAATGTTGGGGGGGGGGGGGCAAAAAAATTTAATTTTAAAAGAAAAAAAAAGGAAAATACCCAATTCAAAATTTTTTTAATTTTATCTTTTTTAATAGCATTTTTTTTTATAAATCCTTTCAAATTTGATTGAGTGGTTCATCATATGTATGTTTTAGTATATAAGGGATTAATAAGTTTTTCTGGTTGCATTGTATTGGTATTTTAATGATGAAGGTAATATGTTGTATTGCTTTTTGTTATTTGATAATGTTCTAGGATTCTACGCTTCAAATAGCCGTTTCTTGGTAAAATGGTACTTTCACAATGATTCGTGATTATTTTTTTGTGACAATTTTGGAAATTTTACGCCCACATCAGTGTTAGGGGGCTCCCATCTCGAGTTGTGCCTATAGTCAAGAATTTTCTAAATCGGGCCCTGTACACGTGTGCGTATTATAGTCAAGATTTTACCGTTGCTATGTTATCACTGTATCCATAATTCCATCGACTCGTATAATCTGCCAAAGTGTCAACACACGGCAGCGCTGTGCTGTGTTTGATCAGGTCACCAAGCTCTTCTTCTTCGCTCTTTACAACTTCTTCCTGTGGTTGAATTGTAGCAACAGTTTTGACATGAGTGTCATATGTTCAAACCCTGGTTCACGTAAATCACTTTCTAACCACTCTAGATGATTTTTTTCCTTCTAGAAATAAAAATCTTCTAAATAAATAGAAAACTGTTATTTTAAAAAGATTTTTTTTGGAACGATGTTCTTTTACGCTGCTTACAGTAGAGTGAACTGGCAGGAATCGTCACGTAACGAAAATGCGTTATGCCCCCTTCATAAGGACTTTTTCTCAAGGGCTCTATGTCTGAATGGTTATCGCATCGGACTGCAGACCTCTGCCGTCCTGCGGAGCATCGGACTGCAGAGGTCCCCGGTTCAAATCCCCGCACAAGCGCTACCGGCAATTTTAAAACCCTTCACTGCACACTGTATCAAATTTGATACATAAGATTTTTTCCCCTTTATATTAAAAAGCAATATTTTTAATCCACTTGTGCACCTTGAATTAATTTTGAAGCATCATAGCAAAGCTTTTAATCACTGTTAGTTACATTTTCATAGTATAGATGGCTGCAGGAATACAACTGCGATCTCAGTAAAAGATAGCCGTTCAATTCATACCAGACCTGCCTTAGTATTTGCTATATTTTCAGTATTTTAAAGTCAGTTTACATCTTTGAAAATTTTATAAATATATTTTAGAGGTAGGTAGCTTTTATAATTATTAATAAAATACTTCTTTAATCTTTTATAAAAAATTCAAGTATGATTTCAATTTTATCTACCAAAAATGATACATGGTGTGCTTTTTAAGGAAATTTTTTAAGGAAATGGCGGGAAGAAAGTTTTTAACACAGAAAGAAATTGAGGAACTTATGAACAGATCGTGGAGTGATCATAGTGAAGATGGATCTGATTCAGAAAGCGATGGCAGCACAGGTGATCCTAATTATAAACCAAACAAAGTTTGTGATGAAATTTTTGATGGTAGTAGTGATTCGGAAGATGAGGTATCATTACTTGATAATAGCGATGTTCTTGATCTGCCTAATGGTGGGAACATGCCAAAACCTAATAGAAATAATACAGGGAGAACAAAGCCTGCAATCAACTGGAAGAAAACTAATTTACTTCTAAATGGTGATCAAATTTTATTACGTTGAAAAATTACGTTGAAAAAATAACGTAAGGAACTTCGTTCCTGACGGCGGTCCCCCGACCGCACAATTTTTTTTTTTTTATAGGTATATCGAAAGAAATTTTCGTACGGTTTTTAATAAATTATGTAGATATTATTTTGGATAAAGATTTCAGATTTTTTTTTCTTCACATATAATCCACAAACTGGATAATCCGCACACAGATAATCAACAGTGCACTGTAACCTATTTAAGTTCGTGGTTTTCGACAAGAATTATCATAATTTTGCTCTTCCTTCAAATATTTTTAAAATATAACTTTGACTACTTTTCGAGCAATGGGTCGATATCGGATGTGGAAATTCGAACTAAAATTCATATCACTTAAACAGCTAACTCTAAGTAAATAAGTTTTTATTATTATTATTTAGAATTATAAGAAAAGTTGATGAAATTGTTAATTTTTTTTATTTATTTATTTATTTATTATTATTTTTAAACCAATGCGGAGGCACTTGTCGTCAAACATTCGCCTATACTACGCTGCAGTTTTGCTGTCCATTTTATTATGGGGGCACCATATAGGCGGACAGCATTACCCCCTATGAAGGGGCGACACAAATGGAGCCATTTTTCGTAGTGCAACGCCGGAATTCGATTCGAGCACCCTCAGCACCGAAAACCAGCAGGGTCGCCACAAGTCCCTTTTAAATATTGTAATTTATTCAAAGCTATTTCATCCTAAATCTTAATATTTTCTTCATAAATGGAAATTATAGCATTTTGGTAAGTTTAAAAAAATCATAAATTAATTAACAGAGGGAAAACTATGACGGACATGAAACTTGTGCAAAACTCATAACGGAAATGCACAGCTTTGTAACATCTACAATATAAAATAAACATAGAAACTAGTTTCAAACAAACTGATAGTTTAAAAATGCATAAAGCGTGCCAAAGAGGCGGAACTTAAAGCAAAAATATGCATCTTCGGCTTACAGGCAACCTTGGACCTAGGTTTCGCAATTGTTATGTGCTCTTCAGCAAGGCATAATCGATGAGGCAAAAGTGATGATTGGCACGCTTTATGCATCTTGTCATCTTCTTGAGAGCTATATTTCTGTGCTCAGATGGCAAAATGTTATAAGAAACTTTTCTTAAAAACTGAGTTTTTCACATTCCGGATTCTCGTTCGCCTATATTTTCTATTTACTGTAACTACTGTAAGTAAATACCAACTGTTTTACTGAAACATTGGTACCACGTATGCTCATGTAAAACCAATTACTGATTTTTCATGACATCTTGAATCTTAGAATTGCTGTCACGTAAATTTCTTATAACATTTTGCCATCTGAGCACAGATTTTATACCACTATTCGAGATAGACGGTATTTCTTTCCGAAATAGGCACTTTGACTGTGTTTGTACTTTGTCAGTTACCAGCAAAAATTGGGAAAAATTCCGCATTAGGGATTCCTTTCCCTCCAGCCTACCTAATAGCGCCCTTTACATGTACGCTCTTTCCCGCGTGAAACCACAATCCCGCGCGATTGAGTGCAAGTGTGAAGGTGTAAGAGAGGATGGGAAAGCTGCTTTGGAGTGGAGTGCAAGTTTTCCCGCACGCAATACCGTACGCTCCAAGCACTCGCGAAAGAGCGTAGAAAGGGCGCTAATCGGTTATGTCTCGTTTTAATATAAAAAGATTTCAAATGATTTTTTTCTTATAAAAAAATACATATTGTAGGCAGTTTTCTGGTGGTAATCCATAATAGTGAAGATAACTCTTCTTAAAAAGCATGAATGTTAAAATTGTTGTCTAGACGCGATTCCCAAACAAAAGCTTAATAATTTTGCGCCCCAAAACTGAAATGTAAATTAAGCCCCGTTCGACAAAATCTCGTCTCTTTAGGTTTATGACCGATTTTGAACAATTGATTGTCGTTTTATCAAATCTGATCAACTTCTTAGTAGTATTAATAGGACGTAAGAAATGAAAATTCATTTATCATAGCAGATATCTTCTCTCAGTCTCTGAAAGATACTTGCACTTTTTCGTATATTATTTACATGCTCAAAAATCGCTTGTATGAGGTTCTACACTGTTTGTTTGTTTGTTTATTTTTTGTCGTGTCTGCGGATAGAAGCACTATCCACAGAAGAGGGGGTGCCATTGCCTCAAGAGAGGCTGGACTTCTATACGTCACACCCCAGTCCGGTATACATATGAATACAAGGAAATAGAAACATAAATCACACAATCACAGAAGCATTTTTTATTAACACTAGGGGCTTCGAACCTAGGCTCGCTACGCTCGCTCCTCTGGTGAATCAAGTAAATGAATGACTCAATAGTTGTTTACAGCGATTGAGTCATTCATTTGTTTACAGTTGAAGCTTCCCCCCCCCTCCCGGCGAAATGGATGAAGCCCGCCTATGGGTGAAAAATTGGACCTTCTTTCATGTCCTTCTGCAAAGGAAGCGAATGAGAAGATTTTTTTGAAGTATTTCTTTAAAATTCAATTAAAAATCGAAATTTTAAGATAGAGACTTGAAATGAAGTTTATATGAATGAGAAAGCTTTCATCTTCCATTTGATATAAATATTTTCTTTGTAACATAATAAGTCTGAGAGCATCGAATTTATATATCTCGAAACGCATAAATTTTTCCAAAAAGTGGGTTTTCAATTTTAATAAAAATATCAGTCTGTTTTAAATTATTTTTAAACAAATGAGGTCTTGTTTGAAGGAGAAATGTCTGTAGTCTTAGATTGTAAAAAAAAATTCTACGATCCTTTTTTGGCGAGTTATCGTAATCTGAACATGAAAAAGTCAATATTTTCCCACAAAACATAAAATTAAAAAAAAACTTAAAGTCCGACGAATATGAGACATGTCTTACTTTCTTCCCCACATTGTTCTGCATCGATTGGTATCGGTCTCGACCCCATACGCCCAGCGGTTTCGGAGGAGATAGCGTGACAAGCTTTTGACAGCGGCAGCGCCAGTTACTTTTTTTTTAGAATAGAGAGAAACGATGACACCGGCGATGGACGATGGGTTGCAGCTCCCCTTTCTAGACGGGACTCCTATTGCAGGCGGAAGACTGACGAGTTCCCCAGAATACAACCAAGTCTTAATGAGGGAATCGAACCCGCGCCCCCGGCGTGGCAGGCTGATGCCTTAACCACTTAGCCACTGGGCAACTCTACACTTTTTTAAAAATATGTTTAAAGTTAACCGGATTTATTGCTCTACGAGGATTTGTAAAAAGTTTTTGTGGTCTCAATAAGTCAATTTGTTGATATGCTAGACGTATTCCAAACTCTGGTTTTATTTGAAAATGAGACTTCAACTGTCTTCATCCCTCACTACAGATTGCGTATTTAAAAACACAAACAGATTTTTAAATTTTGTTCCTCTGGCATTTATTCACAAGTGACTCGACAGGACTCGTATTGTCAGCACATTGTAGCATTTTGTAGTATTTCAGCCATCGGCCATGAAAGTCATCCAGCTGCGTGAACATTGTTTGTTCGATGTATTGTTATTAATAAGGGGAGAAATCCTTATTCAAGTTCTTCATTTGATGTTTCAGGACTGTGTTAGAGGTATCTAAATACATACGCGAGGAAAAATTGTTTTAAAAGTAAATCCTACTGTTGAAATTGCTCAGCTATCATCGCATGCCCTGCTATGCAGGCTTTATCTACATGTCCATTGCTAAGAGTCGAAAATCCTCATAAATACTTGCCTTTTCTTTGTATGACACTTCAAGAAGAATATATGAAACATATCTCAGTATGTACGCACGCGTAAATTGTTCTAAAAATAAATCCGCTGTTGTAATACTGAGGTTTATCTGATAATTATATAAACAGGTGAGATATACTGTGACTTACTTCAGATCTGTTACATACTTGTAAAGTGGTTTGTATGTGATGAATGGGGAAAATGGAATAAATGTGCCGTTTTTTAATACTTAAAAACTTTAGAAATAAAATACAATACCTGAGTTGCAACTTGAAATCTCTTCCCATGGGATAATTTCAAATACCTTATGAACGAAAGTTTGGTTGCAATAACTTAAGAGTACTAAAATAACAAGGTTTCATAAAAGCTGGATACTATTCGACTGAAGCATTATCTATTTTTCTTAATCTGCTTAAAGTCTAAACCGTCATGGTCCCCTAGTAAGACAAGGGTATAATGACTAGGTCAAAAGCAATGTTTATTTCTCAACCTGAGATTACTGAAGGCATTAAAAAAAGTGTGCAATATATGCACAACTCGGAGCTTACACCACATAACTCGCATCACCAAAATTCAAAACTTTAGCACTGACTACTTCCTATAATTTATTCCAACGCTAAACACTAATCCTTAATATCGGTTACTGGGAGAAAAGTTCTTTTCCCTTCTATTATTTTTTAGAAAAACCTGATTTTGTGGAAACTGACATATTTCTCGGAGTTTCGAAGCTCATTGAGAAAGGGATTTCAAATTATAAGCTTCTCCACATTCTTCAAAAATACCTGCAGCAAATTTTTTTACGCATAAATAGTTCTTTAGAAAGATCTTTTAGACTGAATTATGCATTAGGCGTATGTATGCATCGTATATTAGCTTAATGAGAGAGGTGATCCAGTTCGTGAAGTAACCTAAGAAGTTTTAACATCGATGTTTGGTAAACTGACGTTGGACAGCCAAAATGGCGTAGCGGGACGTGTGTTCGGGCTAGATTGGGAAACAAGATGGAGACCCATGAATTAGCCTAGATATCTAGGAGCTCTAGTCTATTATAATAAGACTCGATAACTGCGACACTCGCTGTCCGAGAAAACGTGCTTAATCCAACCAAGGTTTAACGAAAAAAAAACCATCTCGTGTACACTTTCTATCTTCTTACCGTACCAGCGTGCTATACAAGCGCGCGCGCACACACACACACATACATACATATACACACACACACACACACACACACACACACACACACACACACACACACACATATATATATATATATATATATATATATATATAAACAGTTCCGTAACTGACTGACTGACATACAACGCACAGACCAAACCGCTGGACCTAAAGGGCTGAAATTTTGCATGGCGATTCTTCTTATAGTGTAGGGGTGCACTAAGAAAGATTTTTGAAAAATTCTTCTTAGATTTTTTTAAAATTAAATTTTTAAGCTTTTTTAGTAACTTTTTTTAAGTTTGCATTTAAAATAATAATTTGATGGTTATAAAATTTATATTACGAGAAATATAATAAAAATTCCTTTAAAATGAAATCTTTTTCGAATCTTTACCTCTATTTTCTGATTTTTGATGAATTTTTAAAGATTAATTTTTAAAATATAATTTATTAAATCCTGATCACGTGATTTGTTTATATGGTACTTTAAATAAATTTATCATCCGGGCATAACAACGAAATAGACAAAAAAGAAATTTTTTTCTTGCTAATGCGACAGACGATTGCGCATTATCCAAAAAAATATTAAAATACAGTAAAAGATATGTTCCTCAAACTGTACTATATTAACTGTACTGTATTCTTTAGTATGTCCTATTAGATTTAATTTGAATATTTTCTTCTACATTATTTTGTCTATAAAATATCCCTTACGATTTTTTTATAAATATATATATATATATATATATATATATATATATATATATTACATCAATTGTATGCATTGATCGTCGTATTTATTATATATATATATACACTGCTGGCCACTGTAAATACAACACCCTGAAGGAAACATGCAAATAACATGAAATTTACAACATGCATTAGCGGAGGTGAGATATGCAAATGAATAGAATTTCAGCGCAGACGCACATCACGCGCGCCTGTGGCGCCACTTCAAAGCGCTATTTAAGGCTTGGAGATTTCGACGATTTCAAGTTCGGCAATTGTGTTTTTCTTGTGGTTTTTTCAAAAAAACGGTCAATTATGCCTCGTCGAAAACAGCGATCATCTTTTGATCAAGTATCCGAGTTCGACAGAGGAAGGATAGTGGCTTACCAAGATTATGGATTATCTTTCAGGGAAATCGGTAGTCGTGTTGGACGAAACCAAACAACTGTAATGCGGATATGTGATCGTTGGATGCAGGAGTGTACGACGGACCGGCGTGTTCGATCGCATCCACCTCAGCACACCACTTCACGTGATGACAGGCAAATTGTGCGCATGGCAGTGACGGATCGCTCAGTCACATCACGAACCATAGCACAGCACATGCAGTCTGTAAAGCATCATCCAGTGTCTGCGCGTACCATTCGACGCCGTTTACAGCAGAGTGGTCTGTCCGCAAGACGTCCATTGCTTTGTCTACCCTTGTGCAGAACCACAGACGTCTCCGCCGCCAACGGTGCGATGACAGAAGGATGTGGACGGCAGAATGGAATGAAATTGTCTTTACTGACGAGTCACGCTTCTGTCTGCAACACCACGATGGTCGCATTCGAGTCTGGAGACACCGCGAAGAGAGGATGCTGAACAGCTGCGTTATGCACCGCCACACTGGTCCTGCACCGGGTATTATTGTACGGGGCGGTATTGGATATCACTCTCGCACACCTCTAGTACGCATTGCCGGTACTTTAAACAGCCAGCGCTACATCTCCGAGGTGTTGGAGCCAGTTGTCCTTCCTTACCTTCAGGGCTTGCCCACAGCCATATTTCAACAGGATAATGCGCGACCACACGTGGCACGCATTTTCCAATCGATCTTCGTCAATCGCCAGATTGAATTGCTTCCCTGGCCACCTCGCTCTCCGGATCTTTCGCCGATAGAAAACATGTGGTCCATGGTTGCTCTACGATTGACCCAGATTCCATCCCCAGCTGCCACAGCAGATCAACTTTGGCAACGTGTGGAAGCTGCTTGGTCTGCTGTACCCCAAGAACTCATCCAAAGTCTCTTTGAATCAATGCCGAGGCGTGTGGCAGCGGTGATCTCCAACAATGGCGGCTACTCTGGCTACTGATTTTGGCAGGAACCTCACTTCACAGAAGTCTATAAATTTAATCATTTGATACTTGGTCAACATGTTATCTACAAAATAAATTTTGTTGTGATATCTCTTGTCTTTCTTGGTGTTGCAATTTGGGTGGCCAGCAGTGTATATATATGAGGCGTTTAAAGGCAAAGTGGTGTAAGTCATATTTTGAACTTTTTTTATTTGAGGTCAAAAATGTTATCTCCATGTTCAATTTATCCGGGAATTGCAAATAATTATTATTTGCAGTATTATAATAATTATTATGAATTATAATTTTCTCAATTTATAGTGGAATTTTTTGTCGTTTTTGAAGTAAAACGCATTTGACTTACACCACTTTGCCTTTCATGGCCTCATATATATATATATATATATATATATATATATATATATATATATATATATATATATATATATATATATATATATATATACATATATATATATATATATATATATTATATATATACATATATATATTTAATCCAATGCGGAGGCACTTGTATTCAAACATTGGCCCTTACTACGCCGCAGTTTTACTGTCCATTTTATTGTGGGGGCACCATATAGGCGGACAGCATTACCCCCTATGAAGGGACGACACGAACGGAGGCATTTTTCGTGGCGCAACGCTGGGACTCGATCTGAGCACCCTCAGCACCGAAAACCAGCGCGCTGTACCACTGGGCCGCCACTAGCCACATATATATATATATCGGCATTAATTGCATACATTGACCGTTGTATTTAATTTGAATGTACTCTGTAGCGAAGTGCGGGTTTTCAGCTAGTGTATATATATATATGTATATATATAATATATATATATATATATATATATATAAAATATATATATATATATATATATATATATATATATGTGTGTGTGTGTGTGTGTGTGTGTTCGTGTTCGTTCGTTCGTTCGTGTTCGTTCGTTCGAAACAGAGCTCCGAATAGAGTGTTACTGAAGAGTCTGTCCGCACACTTGAGCATAAAGGAAAAGTGGTTTTAAAACCGGAATAGCAATAGTAAATAATAACTTAATTCCTCACAAATTTTCGATATCATAAGAAGAAAAAATGTATATGAGTGTAAACTAAAAAAGTAACTTGGCATTATTCGAGTTTTAAACACGTCATAAAACGGCCTTAAAACATGAGGCAATACCTTTTTTTAAATGCCTTATGAACTCAAGTTGTTCTTTTATGAGTACTATTTTTTCTATTGATATTCTCAATGATGAATAGACGATATCATTGTCACGAATGTGTTTCCTTTTTATGGTGGTGAGAATGAATTTCGTGCCTAGGGCCATTTATTCGTGACTGGCCAGGTTAGTTGCGAAGGCCAGACAATGTGACTGATGCGACAACTTTCTAAAAGCTAAATATCAATTATCAGAAAGATTTTTCGATACTTCAGCTGCGGAAATTATTCTTATCGCACTGGTGAGCAAACAATTATACCACCAGTTTTTGCTCAGTGGTTTGTTGTCTGATAATTCGTTCCCGCCTACCTCGAAATTAACCGGACGGGTTCCACGAGGTTCCCTTTTTCGTAGTGTGCTAGATGAAATATGGATGAATAATGATTTTGTTGTGGGCTATATTCATTTAATGCTTAAGGGAGTGATATTATTGGGGAACAAGAAAGTCGCCTTATTTTCTCGGCTCATATGTATGTTTCGAATTCTTCAGAGCGGAAGACCCGAGGTCCTATTTGTAATCAGGGCCCGATTTAGAAAATTCTTGACTACAGTTATAACTCGGGATGGGGGCCCCCTAACACTGATGTGAGCGTAAAATTTCCAAAATTAACACACAAAAAAATAATAATGAATCATTGTGAAAATGCCATTTTACCAAGAATTGGCCATTTGAAGCGTAGAAGCCTAGAACATTATCAAATAACAAAAAGCAATACAACATATTAACTTCATCATTAAAACACCAATACAATACAACCAGATAAACTTATTAATCCCTTATATACACTATAACATACATATGATGAACTATACATATAACTATACATATGATGAACCAATCAATCAAATTTGAAGGGATGTATAAAAAAATTGCTATTAAAAAAGTTTAAAAAAATTGAATTGGGAATTTTTTTTTTAAATAAAAATTTGGAGGGGCCCAATATTCGGGGGCCCCTACGCCCGGGCCTAATGGAAAATCAGGGCTGTTTGTAATAATATCTTAAAACTGAACACAAGAAAAGAATAACATTCATATAGTATGAATTATAATGCGAGTGGCTACCAAAATAGTTTATTGTTAAATGACTCAAATAAATTGTAGAGTTTGGCTAATTAACTCTTTTTCGAATGAAATATGGATTTGGAATAAAATCGGTTTCATCGGCATTAAAAATTTTGTTATGGCTAGTGATATAATTGGTCACAGTAGAGCACTCACTGCTTTAGACATTTCTCAAAGAGTTTCAGTGGCTCTCAAAGAGCCACTGAAGGACAAACAGGCTTGTGCAACATGGCCGTTTTTGTCAGCAGAGAAACGAATTATTTTGAACCCGAAAAAATGCGTGGAGGACACTTTTTATGAAAACGAAATAGCTCAGATTCTAACAAAATGCGAGAAGAATGGTGCTCATGTTCGAACTGTTTAATACTGTTTCAGCATGATGTTACCGTTCAGCCTACTGGACCAACCATCCTGTATATATAGAAATGCATTTAAAAGGAAGCTATTTGCTGTGTAAAGAGACGATTCACTGTGAAACGATTTGTTCTGAAAGAGAAACGTTTCGTATTTTCGATAACCGAATGAAAAAAAAATGGGTTAGTAATTTATACAATCTAGGGGACAAAGTAATTAAATTTTTCTTTGACAAACTAAACTCATGAATATTTATAATTCACATACGGCCGCTCGGAATGTCTAAAAAAATAGATTATCCAGAAATACCTCGGAGAAACTAGTAAAACGGAAATTTTCAGATATTTTAATTGAACTTTAAAAAATTAGTCTAATGCAGAGGTACTTGTCGTTAGACATTCATCTTTTGTTATCCACCGCAATTTACTGGCTACCTTATTATGGGAGTACCCTATAGGTGAACCAGCATTGCTCCCTATGAGGTAACGACACGGAAACGACCAAGCTTTATTCGGGATTTGAACTCAAGCCCACTGTGTGGCGGCGCAGAACGCTAACTGCTACATCACGTGGGCGAACTAATTGAACTAGCTAAGACGATTATAACGAACTTAATTTAAATAATTATAATACTGGAATAAATTTCATTTTTCCCTTATGGGAGTAAGACTGCTATGTTCCTGTTTGCAAGCCTTGATGGCATTCTTTCGGGTAGTTTGTATTTTATTACAAACGTTCATATT
Organism: Dolomedes plantarius; assembly: GCA_907164885.2. NCBI lineage: Eukaryota > Metazoa > Arthropoda > Arachnida > Araneae > Dolomedidae > Dolomedes > Dolomedes plantarius. Next base: position 77,006,147 of record OU015497.1, on the reverse strand, counting down.
TTATGACGTACGAATTTCAGTGTCTAAACGACGTTCTAGTGTATTTCCTTTAGTGTAATTTTTTTAAGCAGGGCTTGTATAGGGCTATTTGACTCACGGGTGATTCAGCACATTTTCAGAGGAAAATTGTAGAATTTAATAGAATACTGTTTCATTTTTAACCATTTGTTTACGTGTGACATTACAATTCTATTTCGCAATAGAGTTGATAAATTATTCTAACTGTAGATGTAAAACATTTAGCAGATAAATTTGTCGATTATTTTACTGATAGAGATATCTTGGAAATATTATTATTACTAACTTTATGTGCCCAGATTTGTCCCGTGTTTCTCTAAATCTATAGACGACCAACTTCTGTTTAAAGGAAGCATTAATAACTAAAAGTACTTGAGAGCGATTTATAATTCTCAAAATCTTCAGTTATGCTAGAAACATCTCGAATTTTTTCAATTTAAAACTTTCTAATTCGTAGTGATTTTAAATTTTCGCTCCGAGGCAAAAATTTACATACACTGAGTGGCCAATTTATTATGACCACGTAGACTCAGAATAAAAATTCCCCTATACAGACATAAAATTCAAAATCACAAAATTAATTATTATTAAGTATGTCCACCAGACGGCGTTCCATTTGTAACAAAAGACAATATACCTCATAAAACATGTGCAATTTGGCAATACCTAATCCAGCAATACCCGCAGACAACGTACGATGTTATGGACAACATTAAACAGCAGTGAATCTATAGGAATCATTAGGACGTGCTTTCTAATAGATTCTTTCAACATTCCTAGTGAAACTGGGTGATCTCTGTAGACATGTGACTTAAGATTTCCTTACAGAATCGCTGGGCCTGAAATGGGCTTCATCAGTCCCAAACACATTTGACAGCCAGTTTTCGTTTTCAACAGTTTGTCTAAACGCCCGTAACGTAAATGCTTGCCTCTTTGGAAAATCGGGATCTTTTAAGTTCGTGGAGGCGCTGAATTCTGTACTAATAGTGACAAAGTGTTCGCATTAGTGCTCCCTAGACCAGTGATTCTCAACCCTGTGCTCGCAAAGATGTTGGAATGTGCTCGACTCTATTTTGAAATTTCTTTCTTCTGATGTCTGGTTTCTTTGTCTGATTCGTCTGGTGAGAAATTTTGGAATCTCGTTGACTGTAAAAAATTTCCTAATCTTAAAAATGCTTCCAATAAAATGAAACCTTACTTTGGTTCAACATATCTGTGCGAATCTTTATTTTCAGCAATGAAAATTCTAAAATCAAAACGCAGATCTCAACTTACTGGTGAATATCAGGACGATTGCTTAAAAAAGGGGTAAATCCTCTTATATTACCAGTTACGAAAAATTAGCTAATTCAGTCCAGAGTCAAAAGTCTGATTGAAATTTTAAAGAGTAGTAAAGTAAGTTGCAGATCTCAACTTATTTGAGATCTCAACTTATTTGCAGATCTCACCAGTAAGTTGCAGATCTCAACTTACTGGTGAATATCAGGACGATTGCTTAAAAAAGGGGTAAATCCTCTTATATTACCAGTTACGAAAAATTAGCTAATTCAGTCCAGAGTCAAAAGTCTGATTGAAATTTTAAAGAAAGTGTTTATAAGTAATAAACCCATTTATGCTACTTTTTTTTATTTCCATGTACCTACTTAAAAAATAAAATAATCAAAATTTTATTAATGTTTCTTCTTTTTTTTAGTATTTTTCAAAACATAATCATTGTAATAATATTAGAAGGTTGGTAACGTACTGTCGAATAATAAAAAAAAATATTTCTGTTGTGTAAATAATGATAATCGGTGATACAAAAACCATTTGTTGTGTCCGCCATGCTCTCTGAAAACTTCGATGGGCTCTCCACCAAGGGAAGGTTGAGAACCACTGCTCTAGACAGTCGCTTAAGGAATGCCAGTTCGACATAAGACTTTACGAACCCTTTCTTCTTCCTTCATGATGATCCGATAGAGTGTCCATTTATTATTCAACGGCACCTGTGACTGCAACGGATGTTGTTGGTTTTACACTTCGTGGCATAGTCCTACAAAGAACAATTTTATTTCGAATGGTGTAATCATCTTCTTTAAACCGCTACAGTGGACCTTTACCTTACTTCTTAAATCCTTCATATGGCGGGACGATCGAAAAACTGCAGTTGCTGAATAAGATTTAAGATAATATCAGCAAATATACACATCTGGTGATTTTTTACATTCGGTATTCTCAAAAATCACATTTCTTTTACAAAATATTTTATTTGTTCAGGATATATAGATTGGTACGCGTGTATATTAAGCATGTAAGTTCTGTCCTCACTTTCGATCCTTCTGGTAACATATGAAGCCATTTGCTGAATCCAATCATACTCACTGACGTAATAACAAAACATGCTCCGATAATGTTGTACATATCAATTTCATTATCGAAAAATATGACCTGAAGAACCATGGCGACGACAATGTCCATCGAAGCTTTAACAACTGTTACAATTCCAACAGCTTCTGACTGAATGGCTAACGCCAGACTACAATGTCCTATAAAACCGAAGATACCGATCAGTATAATGAAGATCTGATCCAATCCACACCTCGGATACACAAACGCTGATGTAGAGAAATTAATTACAGCATTCTCTATCATACCAAGAAAACCAAAATATAGTAGCGGAACGGAGAAATGGAGGTCCTTCATTTTCCGCAATGTCACAAATATAAAGGTCAGAATAATGACGCACCCCACAGCAGAGGCGAGACCTCCCAGATAGGCAGAATCGAATCGGGAATTACTTCTGTTTCTAAACAATTCTGGTAACCTTACGGATAAAAGCACTCCACAAAGTGATATAATTAAACAGATAATTTGCATCCTTCCACAAGATTCTTTCAAATACAAGTAGGCTACGACTGTGGTCAGTGCTGGAACGACAGACATCACGATAGCGGCCTCTGCTAAAGGCAGGTACCTAAACGCGGTTAGATTCAAATACAGAGCAGTGGCTCCGAGGAAACCTCTCAGTAAGAGTAAGAATCTGTCCTTTTTTGGACCCAAAACCTCTTTCACGCTGTAGATCGCGATGGGAAGACACCCTGCAAAAACTCCCGCGTTTCGCACGAAGGATAAATGACCCGGACTGATGTATGAAAGTTTCTTGACGAACACTGATGTCAGTGTAATGAAAACTGAAGTCATGAATGCGTAAAGGAAACACAGGAAGGGATTGTCCTTTGAAGGTTGTTTAGTGTTGCAAATGATTTCATTACAGGAAGGAGCACTACTCTTCTTTGTGTTTTCCAGACAAAATTCTGAATGTTTGATAATGGTACTTATTTTCTTTAAGGAGTACGACTTCTTAAAGTGAAACATTTTTGACGTTACGGCTTCAGACAGCCATACGGAAAGTCTCTGTAAAGAAAAAAAAATTAAACTTTTATACAGAGCTATATTCATCAAAATCTAGATAATATGCAAAATAATATTTGCACATACATATTTAGTTTGAAGAATCTTCTGTTGAAGCAAGATCTTATCAAGGTAACGAGTAATTTGTAAACCAACAGAGTGCAATAAATTAGTTTTTATTCAAGTGGAATGTAAGTAGTTCATTCATCTTATTTTTCAGATGATATGTTTGTTAATACAACAGGGTTCCTCCTCGCAATCGTTCTCAAACAATATTTATATCATCGTCTACGAACCGTAAATATATTTAATTAATTCATTCAAAATTATTTCTTTAATCTAGTCCAAACACCTTTTTTCAAGTTTAAATCGACTTTTTCCTTAACCTCAGCAAACGATTGTACGTTTTGTCTCATTTCCTGATAAGTTATTACGAAATAAACTCTACGTAATGAACTCTTCTTTAATCCCACACTCATTTAAAAAAAGGGGATGGCTTCAGGTTTCGAAATATTTAATTGTTCATTATCAGGTTGAGAAGCAGTAGTGGGAATTTTCATAGCGATTATCACACGTATGCTCCTCGACCTGATGATGATTTATTATGATGAGCTATTAAATAGTTCGAAACCTGTAGCCACCCTCTTTTTAGTTTATTGGGGAATTGAATACGTGTTCATTACGTATTTGTCATCCACGAGTTATTCTAAGTCTTCAAATAAACTATAGTAAATAGAAGTATTCATACCTCTTATGAACAACGCTATAATGCTCGCCCATACAATTTGAGTAAATGTATTAATTTAAAAAATGGTGTTTTAAACTCTAAATCCAATCCTGGAATTATGTGCTGGTTAAGCTTTAACAAAAGTTGTTAATGAGAAGGAATATACTCGTACGCATGTAGAAAGATTTAGAGAAGATGGAATGTTGTTTCGCTCCTGTTTTGAATTAGCACTACAAGACTCGGAGTCTGACTTGGCTAAATGACCGGTCCCGTAATTTTGAACCGAGTCAAGTGACGAGACCGGAACACTCGATCCCACACCTCCAGAAGTAAATTTGAGAACTTGGAGGACATTGCATCGACGACCTATTTTATGTGCTCCGGCCACCATTAGTGAACACGGCGGTGGATTTGCAGCTACGAGCATCGAATTAGGGACGTTCAGATCACTGGGTCGCTGCTCTTTCCAACTGGGCCAACGCGCCCGAAGATGGAATAGAAGTAGTTGATGAAGGAGTCCGAAAGATATAAAGCACTTTCTACTTAACTGTGCTTGTACTATTGATAGTTATAAAGGAATGAAAATAGAAGAGGGGCCAAGTTAAAAACAACAAGTTTAATACGAAATACATTATTTAGACATTAGAAAAGTATTTAAAACACTACAGAGGATTTGAGTGTACTTTTTTAGAAGCACTGAAAGACTTAATCTCATAATGCAATCCTATGTGATAAGTAGAATTTTATTTCTTTTTATTCAGAGGGCACCAATAGTCTGGATCTCAAATGAATTATTACATCATGATTAAGACTAGATTAATTTTACTTTGAGATTTTGTAAATGAAAGAGAGATATCTAACACACACGCGAGTCACAGAGACTTTTATAAATAGGTGAGGGAAAGAGAAAAATACAGTATGATTCACTGCGTCATTAACCCCCAAAAAGTGCTATAATTTTGAAACAGGGGGAAAACATTTCAAACTGAAAATATAATACAAAGTGCCTTACTTCTTCTCAATCATATCTAGTATATCACAGTAAACCCCAGACTATTAAGCGGCTGAAGAACCACATTACCTAAAATATTGAAGCTACAAATGCCAAAATGCTGAAGCGTACATTTTACAATATGCAGCGACGAGTCGATCTCTGTTTGGATGCCAATGGCGGATATTTTCAGCATCTTTTGTGATATCGATGTGATTGGGTGAAGGTAAGGCACTTTCTATTCAAATTTCAGCTTGTAACGTTTTCCCCATTTAAAATTATAACAGCTTTTTGGGGTAAGTCTGGAGTAAATCACCTCGAGGGAAAGTGAAAAAACAAAAGCATGCAACAGAAAAGAAAAAATGATCTCATTACTAAAGCCTTTCAACTGCCTCCTCTGACATACAGTGGTAATGCAAACAATATTTTTAGAAGGGAAAAGAAAAATCTAGTAAGTTACGAACTAGAAAGAAACTTTACAAACTATAAAGAAACTCGACATTTTAAGTGCACATCAAAAAGAAATCGATTTAATTCATCTTTTTTTCTTCCTGTAATAAACGTCGCCATGATGTTCCGATATAAGTTGCTTTATTAGAAATTTGAATAAGGCAAAAATGCAATATTGTTTTGACAAATGTCGTAAAAATAAATAACAAATAAAATAAATAACGGGAAAATAAATACGGCAAAAAATACTGACATTGAAAGCAGAAAACAGACACTCTTTCAAATTAAACTACCCTGTTGACGTAAAACTTTTTGGAGTACAGGTATTCCTCGACTTATGACCGCTCGCCCTTACGCCAAAATTTTTAAATTAAAAAATATATATATATTATTTTTTTTCCTCAAAAATACTGTTCCTCGAATGTAGAGTACATATTTTTATGTATTACAAAATTATTTAAAAATATGATGCAATACTGCAAAAATTTATGACGCAATAATAAAAATGTATGATGCAATAGTTTCGATATCCACACGATAAATCAAATAAACCCTCATTGGCTTCAGAAATGGCTTCAGCTTTTCGTTATATTAATAAAGGACTACAATAATTAGAAGCAATGGATCCAAATGAAGAAAGATTCACAAGTGTAAATCGTCGTATTCAGGAAAATCTGGCTTGCTACCAGACAATTTACGAAGAAAAGAGACGCAAACTGTTCAAACGACCTTCGATAACTTTGCTAAAAAAAATTGCAATGCATCTTCCGTCGCAAATTCTGAACTAATGGATTGTACTAACATAATAAGTAATGATGACGAAGAATAATTGATGTCTTCTAAATACAACGCATTTTAGATTACGTATGTATATAGGAAAGTAAAAAATATATGTATGCACAAATACAAAAAAAATTGTTTGAAACTCTTCTTACGACCCAACTCAACGTACGACCAATGTCTCGGTCCCTATTTCGGTCGTAAGTCGAGGAATATCTGTAATATCCTTAGATGTCGGCTTTACAAACTTATATATTTATTTATTTTTTCGAAAATGGTGTATTCATAAAGTCAAAAAAAAATACAGCTTTCCTCAAAATATTCATATTTGATAGACAGAAATAATTAAGGCTTAATCAGACTCTATTTGAATATCGTAATTATTCAACATTTTTAGTTTTTCGTGAAACAAAATGTCATGACGGTTAATTTCTCATCTAGATTTACCGTGACACTTCCCATAATATCTCTTGTGGTATAGCAAAGTTAAAGAAAAAGAATATTCTTCTTTTAATAATCCGAGAACTGAGGGTGAAGCCGAAACTAACCAAATATGCAACTCAAAGGTTTACAAAAGATGACGCTCAGACAATGATTAACTTTTCAACAAAGTTATAAAAAAAAGGCTTTGCAAAAATTTACATATTCGGCATCACATTATAGAGAGAAATAGGAACAAATGAATATATAAAAATAACTGTAAATAAGAAAATAAAGGAAAGACAAATTATACATAGCAAACAAAAAAAAATTATTAGTAATTAAAATACGCAACGTAATCAAGCGCAATGTCTTGAAATCACTAAATCTATATTCCTCTAGTTAAAGTCATTTTTAATGCAAAAGTTCTTTATTAATTAATTTATTTTTTGAATGAACTGGATTAAAGACAATATGAAAATTCTGCATAACAGACAGTCTATAATAAGAGGCATGAAAACCCCAAGAAAAAAAGGCCCAAAATATCCATTAAATATATGAAACTATAACGACCCATTAAAATTTGTTTCAGGATATTGGATGTTATTTTCAGTGAAGTGGATTGAAACAACAAGCTAAAAGTTTCCCATAATAGATGATTTATTAATAAAAACGATGCAACGTTTAGAAAGAAGACTAAAAGATTTAAAACCTCAAAATATTCATATATATTTGATACTGTTTTCAGTGAACAGGATTGAAGAAACAAGCTCAAACTTTCACTTGATAGACAAGCGAATAATAAAGGGAGATGAGTTCCTAACACTAAGCTAATTCAAAGGAAGACCAAAAATATTCATGTCATTTACAGTGAAGTGATTCAAGCAAAAAGTTTAACATTTCATGATAGGTAATATTAAAATAAAGGGGATGAAACTCAGAGTAGACGAAAATACCGTCGAACCCCGTTATAACGAAACGTTTTGTTCGCTATATCCGAACCGTTAAGAAAATTGCTATAGTTCACAAAATGTATAACTCATTAATTGCAATGTGTATTCAATAATTATGTATTAAATAATGATAAAATTTATTAAAAATGATCCTTAATTAATTAAATCGACTAAAATCGATTACATTAAACTGATGTAATACTAATTAAATTACGTACAATAGGAAAACGGCGGGACCAAAATTTTCATTCGTTATATACCGGGTTCGCTATAACGGGATTCAACTGTATTCTATCTATGTATATAACGGGGGAATGGACTGAAGCAAGTACAAATTTTCATACAAGAGACAGTTTAATAATATGGGAGACGGATCAAAATCGAACATCGTGTAACATCACGGGAGATTAAGTAAGGCCCATTGCGAAGTACTGTAATTTTTCGTAATGGATAAAGTACCAGTAAATGAGTCTAACAGCTGCACAAAAAGTCACCCAAATATGTCGCTACAACATTTGAAAAGATACATGATAAATGTAGCACAAAATGAAATACATTTATATTTACAGAGATGAATATCACTTACAATTTGATTATCTCGTTCAAAACCTGAGAGCTGAGTTAATTCACGGTTTAAAAACGAAACAAATCCCATCATAACTTAAAAGAGCTTTCAATGTGGAATTTTACTAATGAAAAAGAATAACTAAAAATAACACTATCAGAGGCCATTTTTCCTTGAAATATCAAATATATTACATATTTGCGTAAATTATGACATTATTAATAAAATTTAAATATTTTTAAAAAAATTGTAACTGTAAACATTCCTAGTCCAGGATTTTAATAGAGGAATACCCACAGAGTAGATTATAAAGCATCTAACAACCTAGTGCAAGAGTATTTTACTTAAAAAAATAAAGAATGTAATTTTTAATGTTTGACTATTTTAACTCAGGCGTGAGAACCGATTCAAAATAATGTCTTTCCCCTTTGATGTAAGAGACAACTAATAAAAACAAGTTTAGGAAATGCACTGATATTAAATTATCCTTTTCTTTCTGTAATGCTAGAAACAGTGGTCAATTTATCGCCCTAATATATACTTGCAAACAGCACCATTCTCTAAAAGTTTATATAATGAAACAGTATAAGAGGAGTTATTAAATTCATTTTCCCACGGAAAACTATTTTCTCAAATTCACTTTTGCAGGAAAACCTACCAAAATATGCATAAGAAGGTATTTAGAGTTAAAAATACATGGTGTATAGAGTTTAATATTAAATAGCATTTAAAATTTCATGTTGAATTACACTATTCTCAATAAGTACAAATCCTAATTCATTAGCAGTAAGTAATTCAAAAGATAGAAGCATTAAAGTAGCTATAAACACACTATAATCAGATACTAAAACATAAAATCTTACATTTGTTAAAAGCAAGGCAAAAATTCTCTTTGGAGTATTGGAATACATGGATATGTGCAACGGCCTTAAGAAAAATAAGGCAGGTTTCATCTAAAGACATGGTTTAAAACTAGAGACTGATGACGTAGTTGGTAATGCGGGAGAGGCTTGGAGATTCTAGCAGGTGTTAGGCCTTGTTGACATTCTTTTGATCAATTTACATTCTGTATCTAATCTTTACTTTCGTGATGCACGGATAACTGGGAGTTCGGTGTAGATCTGTAAATGTCGAAAAAAAATAAGAAAAAAATGCAGGAAAAGCCAGCAAGTGGTACTCCTTATTGGAGTAACCACTTAATTAAAAAATTTTGAATCTGGAAATTTGTTACCCTGATTATTTAATGGCCGTTTCATGCTAGAAAAAAACTGTTTGTTGAATTTGGCCGATACTGCTCTTGAATATGCTTCAGATGTACGTTTTTTTTACATAATTGTATGAGTGATGAATGTATAAGAGTACCATATTTGTTCGTTGACTGATATCCATAATTTTGAATTCTATAGGTTTTGTAAAATTATGATTCTTTTTTGCTATATACAACAGCATTTCATGCATGCACTCTTTAAACATTTTTAAAACAACACCAAACAGTAAAACACTATGTAATGTTTAAAATAATGCTTATATAGTCCATTTTAAAAGTGCTAATCCTAAGTACTTTTATGCAAAAATGTGAAGAGATTTGTCCTATTTGAGCACAGTTTGTAATAATTAAATGAACGTAAATTGTATTTTAAGAAAAAATAGAGTTAGAAATAAGTTTCTGATCCGTACTGATATAAAAGTACAGATTGTGGTATTAATTTTCCCATTACCATATTTTATTCCATTCAAAAATAGACGAATTATTTCGAAATAAAGCTGGTAATCCTATTTTTAAAAAAGATGAATAAAGTTTTGTTTCGCGAAAGATACAAATAAACTTAAATTGTGAATCGTAACCTCGCATGTCTTTATTTGTTTGAAGGCATCAAATATCTGTACGCTAATACAGTTGCAAAAGTATTTTTTCTCAAAATCGATATTAAAGACAGTTGTTTATATGTTTATGGCAGAAAATTTTTATCAAGCAGCACTGAAATCATAAAATTAAGCAACAAATGAAAGACATGTTTTCACAAGCCTCTGGATTTTTTTTTTCATTTTTTAGCTAGGGGCTATTTATTTATATTTTCTCTGCATTAAAAATGTACTGTCTAGAAACATGTTTTTCTGTATTTCAGAACCATGAAAACGAGTCTAGACTACTGAGAAACAAATTATCAAACTTTAGAAATCTCTAGGAAGGGAACACTGGGCATCTTTGTTTTCTTTCCTCGAAACTCACTGGCTTTTCTCGATTGGTCTAAGCACTCTGCGGACAGTTAGTAAGTCTTAAGGCTGCGATTTTTGACGAGGGACATAAATCGAATTCGATAGAAAGCGATGGCCACTTGTGGAATATAGTGATGTACATTGATCTGACGCTATTCAGCTCGTGACATGAGAGTTAACAAATTCACAAAATTATTTTCAAAATGCTTTTCAGAGGAACTCGCTTTTATTATGATGGTACCATAATTGGGTATTAAGCAGCGTTCTTTTAAGCCCCGGTTGTAAATTCCAATAAAATACATCCATATATGTTTCGTTTATGTAACTTCTATATTCAAATTCAATTTCAAAGGATTTAAATCAAACGATAGACAGCTTAACTAGAACTTAAATATCAGTGTATTGAAGGATTTTTCGGAGAACTGCAGTGCGGATATTCTACAGAGGATTGTGAGAAATCACCTTTTTCAACGTTATAGGAACAATTCTTTCGTTTTTGTTCAAATCAACCTCAGTCAAATGCGATTTCAAAAGCAACAGCATCTCTAAAAAAATGTTTTTGAGAGCTAGAATTTTGTTTTCTTTCCCTTCTCAACTGCTGGCTGATTCTCGTTTTTTTATTCCTTTATTCATTTCACTTTCAAATACCATCTGCGATAGTCTATGAAACGTTTAGCAGATAATAGTGTATTTTATGTAACTAAAAGTGGTGTCTTCTAAATATTATTTTAGCCGGACGATTGCCGAATGGCTAGGGCGCTGGCATTCCGTACTGAGTCTGTGGGTTCGAATCCCACTCTTGGCATGGACGTTTGTAGCCGTTTGGAATCGACTTTAAGCAGTAGGTCCCGTTCTAATTAACCCTCTTGTAGCAAAAAGTTGACTGTAACGCACCAAACCAAACCAAAATGTTATTATTACTAGCTATAATTTTACGGTACTGTCCAGGCTTTTATAACTATAGAAGATCAACTTTTGTGCAAATGAGAAAATGGAGTCGCCAAAAAGGTATAAATGTTTTGACGACAGGGTTTTTTTAATGGTAATATTTTTAACTTAATGACTTTTGTTAATAATTAAAGCCGAAAACTTGTGTGAATAATTAAAGTTACACATCTTCATTTTGCAGGGGGGAAAAGTAAAATACTGGGAATTGCATTGTAATGAATTAAGATAATTTAAAAGATGATTTTGCAGACACATGGATCTGTCTAATACAAGTAAAGAGAAAGTCAATTCTATATTGGTAGTATTTTGAGTCAACGGATAAGTCCAATAATAATTATTATATAATCCTAAAGTGATTACACAAGATAATGGCAAATCTAATAATGCATAAATGCAAGTAAGGCCGTCCGCACACGGAGCAACTCAAAAGAAACTGATAACCGACTCTAATCACAAACCAGTCCGTGATGAGTCGTAACCTATGTAATTGAATGGAGCCACGCACACGGCGCAACTGGTTACAAACCCGTCAGCAACGCGTTTGTAATCAGTCGCAGGCAACTCAACGTGCCGAGTCGCTAGTAATTTCAGTCGCCAGTTTCTATTGCGTTGTGCGTGTTATTACACAATCTATGTTACAGCCGCTCTTTTGGCAAGCTGCCAAATGACGTACACGAGTCACGTGACTTCTGCCTAGCGATGAAATAAAATGCTAACGTTTTTTGTTGTATGGAATATGTGCACCCATATATACAGTCCATTTTTAAACGATTGATCAAAGACAATCTATTGTGACAATTTTTTTAAATAAATTAATTTCTGATAATAATTTAACTAAAAATAATGCCCGGAATAATGATGTTCTTCCTTCCATGACAGGTCGCAAACTATTAATTTGAATCACTTTTGAGTCGGCCCGTGTGCGGAGCCGCATCACTAACGAGTTTGCAACCGATAAGCAATTTCAGTCGCTAACCAGTTGAGTTTCCTTTGAGTCGCTCCGTGTGCGGACGGCCTAAGTATTAAATGTGAAAATTTGAGTTGCTCATAAAAAACTGCAATACATGATTCTCAGTAGCGTAAAGTAATTCAGAAAACCACATCAATTTAGTTTCAAGAACTAAATCACTAAATCATGTGGTGGTCAACGTCAGAGGGGTTTTCCTTAGAATAACTTCTGAATATTGGATAAGTTCATTAAGTTTTTAAGGAAAATGTTGATGACTTTAGTGGAATGTGAGGTAATAAATTTCGTTTCTACCCAGAAAATCTTTCTGCATTCTCCCCTCAAGTATAAAAATTCTTTAATAAAGTTTCATAACTTAATGGAATGCATATAAATACGCAGATTCCATGTATTTAAAATATGATGTTTCAATTTCTTCCCTGCTACTGATTTTTGGCGACGTACGAAGCTATTTTCCGAATATTTTTTCCTTTTTAGCGTCCCCTGTGTTCTTCCCCTCGACAGCAATGAAATTGACGGCTTTTTGATCCGGCTATCCGAAACTGTTTCCACTTTAAAACATGTAGCCGTGAAGTACAAATCCTTAAATATTTACTCTTCTTTTTTGTTAATTTTATTGGCTTTTGTTTAATAACACAGTTTAATCAGGAACGTGTAACGGCAAGTTCTCTCTTTAACCTTTTCCTTACGGGGTGGGATAGTATGTATCCCAAGAATACGGGCCCAATAATGAATATATATATATATATATATATATATGTGTGTGTGTGTGTGTGTGTGTGTGTGTGTGTGTGTGTGTATACACTCTGTCACAAAAAAATATATGCACCCAGAAGGAAATGAGCTACTATCACGAAACTTAAAATGTATGTATTGTATGAGGAGATGAGCAAATGATTACAAATTCAGAAGAACAGACCATTTTATTAAGAAGATATGGCATGTAAAAGGTTACAAATCAGTAAGTAGTAAATCTACCTCTGGTAGCTATACAAGCCAAAACACGGCGTGGCATCAAATCAATGAGGTCACCTATGACCTCCTGCGGATGATCATGCCATAATCTTTGCAACTGGGCAGTTAATTCACCAGTATTCCTGGACGGATGCAGTTGCCTTCCAAGCACGTCCCAGACGTGCTCTATTGGCGAAAGGTCTGGTGACCTGGCAGGCCATGGTAGTGCTGGGTGGTTATCGGCTCTTTAGCCGTTTACTGGATTTAGAAAATTTAGTTTTAAAGTTTTAGTCATGATTTTATTAAGTTTTCTTATTTGCAATAACCTTAACCATCCGTAATAAATTTACCCAGCATGTAAAAATTATTACTCGGTAGGAAAGAGACACAACTAAGATTTTAAATGATGAGAGAGAATTAAGATTAAATAATTGGAATTTATTTGTATATAAGTTTTTACTAAAATGTACATATAAATATTCGATACACTTTATAGATACACATTAAAACACTTTTACCAACAATGAATAATAAAACACTTTCATCAAACTAAACAATATTTAAATATCTGGGTCCCTATCATCTAAAGATTTTTCACTCAACAATGAGCAATAAAGACGGACTTACCCCATTTCAGCTGGGCTGATGTTCAGCGTTTTTCCATCTCAATATTAAGCTACTACCACACTCTAAGGAAAAACCTGTACTAACAGAAATCGTAATCGTCTGCCTCGTCCTTCTCTCCTGCATAACTTTTTATTATTTTTAATTTTCTATACCACATTTCTATTTCCCAATAATATAATTTTCCCCTCCTGCTGAATCTAATGTCAGACCGCCTTTTTTCAAACTTCGATCCCCAGTGGTCTAGAATTCTTCTTTTATTAAACCTATCCTTTCTCATTGGATTTCACCTTCCGATACCTTGATTTCTCCATTCACCCCCATCTATTCGATTGATCTCGCCGGCCCACGCAACGCCGCAAGGAGCCAACAATGATTTCCCCGTCACCTAACACTATTCCCTAAACCTTAAAAGATTTGATACAATACTTCTTTGAATCCCTTTTCAGTCGTATAATATTTTCAACCCTTTTTCAACGCTCCCTAAAGTTTGACTTACAATGTCTTTTTTATTCCGTAACTCTTTCTCCGTAACTCTTTCTTTTCCAAAACTCTCTTTTGCTTAAACCGCACAATATTTTTTTTCCTTAATACATATTTTCCTAACTCCCTCTTTTCCATCAATATATTTTTATTACCCTCACCTGAAAGTGGCTTTTTTTTTCAAATCACTAGTTTACGATAGCGGTGCCTTTTCTGTTCACTGTAAAACATTCCGCTCCCTTTCGTTTTCCCACTCGATTGTCACCTGAACGAATTCATAGTTACGTGCGAAATTCTCCCTTTCTAAAAATTTTTTCCTTACCCTTTTACAACCTTATACAACCTTACAAAACTCTTTCTGTGTTTTCACATTTTCTTACAAAACCCTCTATTTTGCACAATAAGTGGCCCACCTGCTTTTACTCTGCAAGTTTTAGGAGTAAACAGCCTCAAAATTTCAAACGAATATAATTTTTGTTTGGTAGACTGAAAGATCTAGCAGTGGTACGTCATATCCTTGAAGGCATTGTTGGGAGAGTCGCGCAGTATATGGACGAGCTTTGTCATGCTGAAAAAGGGCACCTGGGCGACTTGATAGCATAGGCAGTACAACTGGCGTTAAATTCTCGTTCACGTAACTGCGTGCCGTCCAAGTGCGTTGAAGGACGACTAGAGGTGATAGTGTGTCCCAACAAGTCGCTCCCCACACTATCACACCTTGTGTAATCCGTATGTAATCCGCCGTATGCCTCTCGACAACAAATGCTGGATGGGACCGGTGGCCTGGCCGCCTCTATACGCGTATGCGCTGGTCATCAGCATTGAGACTGAATCGGAATTCATCGCTGATGATCACACGCTTCCAGTCGGTCACACTCCAGCTTGCCCGAGGTCGACAAAAATCCAATCAACACTGCCTATGATGTGGGGTCAGTGGTAGACGTCGTAATGGACGTCGTCTCCGAATTGTTTCCCTTGATACCACCGGCTATCTGGAAGGTGGTAAATGGCGTCGAACCGATTCTAGCGACGTTGTTGGTGCGGACGTAGCCGCTCGATGCGGACGTGGCCGCTTATGATTGCGCGATCCTCGCGCTCATTGTGTTCCTGGGACGCCCTGACCCTCCGCGACGGTAGACTATCCCTTCCGTGATCTATAGTTGCCAACACCGAGCAACTATCATATCGCTCCGACCGAGGTGCGGCCGATACGCCTGTTCGACCAACCTGCTTCTCTGAGGCCTACTATACGCCTCCTCTCAAAATCCGACAATTGTTCGTACTGTCGCCGGTTACGTCTTAGAGGCATCTCTAGTCACAATACCGTCCGTCCAAGTCGACAGACTTGTTTGAATAACTCTATGGCACGAGTAATCATGTTTTTAAACTCTCCCAGCTGCACATCTCATATGCGAATAGCGTGCTTACCCTTGACTGAATGGCGTCGAAATTTTAATCATTTGCATATCTCTTACCAGACTACATTCCTGCCAAGTTTCGTGATAGTAGCTCGATTTTTTTGTGACAGAGTGTATATATATATATATATATATATGTATGTGTGTGTGAGTGTGTGTGTCTGTGTGTGTGTGTGTCTGTCTGTCTGTATATATAAAACCCCTTTAATGACCGTTCTTACAAAAGGGGGTATGAAATTTCCCGTTCTAAAGATGGAATCTGAAAAAAGGGTCCCCGTAAGCTAAAGGTTTAAGCCTTTTAAGGAGAACTGCAGATGAAAGACATATTCGTGTGGTGTTGTTGTTGTTTCTAATGCCCCCTGGCCGGAATTTATTCCAGATGAGGTCCATATAGGCTAGAGGTCTGTGGGGCGCGGATCCGGTTTATAATGGAACCACAAGGGTCGGAGAGACGTATTCTTGAAGTAGATTTTTAAATATAAAAACAATAACGCTTATTTAAACGTTTAAAACAGAATGTAACTGTCATAATTAAAGTAATGTTATTATCCAAAAATTGCGAAAGTAAATAGATGCGAAACTCTGTGGTTGTGAAAATGGGACAAGCTGAAAGTAAATTTCCGCATCATCTATGATCGTAAATCTACCACACTCTTATATAGATTAAATAAAGAAAACTCGTTTAACTTTAAATAATTTTTTATTATACATACTTACACACCCCATAACGTAAAGGAAAGTTACCGGACAATGAGCAAGAAAACAATTTATTAGTTATCCATATTATCAGCCAATATATACATCTCGTGATTTTTACACTCGGTTTTCTCAGAAAACCAGTCTTTCTTTACAAAATATTTTGATTTTTCGGGACAAATAGTTTGAAACGCGTGACATTATTTATAGCAGGCAATTAAATTTTGTCTTTGCTTTCGATCCTTCGGGTAACATATGAAGCCATTTGCTGAATCCAATCATACTCACTGACGTAATGACAAAGCATGCTCCGATAATGTTGTAAATATCAATTTCGTTATCAAAAAAGATGACCTGAAGAACCATGGCGACGACAATATCTATCGAAGCTTTAACAACTGTTACGATTCCCACAGCTTCTGCCTGAATGGCTAACGCCAGAGTACAATGTCCTATAAAACCGAAAATACCGATCAGCATAACGAAGATCTGATCTAATCCACACCTCGGATACACAAACGCTGATGTTGATACATTAATGACAGCATTCTCTATCATACCAAGAAAACCAAAATATAGTAGCGGAACGGAGAAGTGGAGGTCCTTCATTTTCCGCAATGTCACAAATGTAAAAGTCAGAATAATGACGCACCCCACAGCAGAGGCGAGACCTCCCAGATAGGCAGAATCGAACCGGGAATTACTACTGTTACTAAACAATTCTGGTAACCTTACGGATAAAAGCACTCCACAAAGTGATATAATTAAACAGATAATTTGCATCCTTCCACAAGATTCTTTCAAATACAAGTAGGCTACGACTGTGGTCAGTGCTGGAACGACAGACATCACGATAGCGGCCTCTGCTAAAGGCAGGTACCTAAACGCGGTTAGATTCAAATACAGAGCAGTGGCTCCGAGGAAACCTCTCAGCAAGAGTAAGAATCTGTCCTTTTTTGGACCCAAAACTTCTTTCACGCTGTAGATCGCGATGGGAAGACACCCTGCAAAAACTCCCGCGTTTCGCACCAAGGATAAATGACCCGGACTGATGTATGAAAGTTTCTTGACGAACACTGATGTCAGTGTAATGAAAACTGAAGTCAAAAATGAGTAGAGGAAACCCAGGAATGGATTGTGTCTTGGTTGTTTAGTCTTGCTAGTGATTTCTTTACAGGAAGGAATACAACTCTTTTCTGTGTTGTCCACATTGCATACGGAGTGCTTGATGCTGGGACTTGTCTTCTCTAAGGAGTACGACCTCTTATGGTGAAGCATTTTTTTTTTTTACGTTTTGTCTTTAGACAGTCATACGGACATTCTGTAAAAAAAAGAAAAGTGAATATTCATACATAGATATATGCATTAAAATCTAGCGTATAAACAAAGTTACTTACGAACAATGAATAATTAAGTAGTACTTTAAGCAATTTCTAATTTTAGGAACGATTGCGCAATATATAGTAAAACAGAAAAAAATGCTCAAATTCTAATTTACATTAATCAAAAGCGAAATTTGTCTTAAAAAATTTTTTCTGGAGTCATTCTGGTTTTTAGCAGTGCTAAAAGAATTAATCTTATAATGTAATCCTATCTAATAAGTAGAATTTTTGAAGTTAGAGGGCTCAGTGATATTGTGCTTGAATGAATTATTAAGACTAGATTAAGTTTCCTCCTAGATTTTCTAAATTAAAGAAAATCACCCGATTTTCTAAATTAAAGATTCCAACCAATTTTTATTTTCTTACTTTTCATTATATTTTTAAACGCTTCTCCATTCATACTAATTATAATATTCTCTCTCTGTCTTGCTTTAAATTTTGTTATCATCTGAACTTCTCCGTCCTTTAGCTCTTCATTCTGTGACACTATCATTTTTCTTAATTCTTCGTCTCCTTTTTCTTCCATGACGCCATATATAATAGCCTGAGGATTACGTTTTCTAGGTTTTTCTATCTTAAAATTTTCTCTTAGAGCGTCTATTCTTTTAAATTCTTCCATAAGAATCTCAAGTTCTTCCTCTTTTCCCGTCCCTATGATAACTCCTCCCCTTCCAATTTTCCTGAACACATTAATACCAACTTTTAATCGTATTGGATCTATCTCATTCTGTATCTTTATTTTCGTCAAATCTCAATCTTGTTTCTTTCTCGGTATCACTGTCATTACATGCTTTGGTCCTTCCGCGCTTTTCCTGGATCTGGAGCGGCTTCTTTCTCTTCCTAACTATGTCTGCATAAGTTCCTCTACTTTCTTCACTTTCCCTCAACCTTTCCTCGCTTACTCTCAATCGCTCTAATAACATCTGTATATATAAGTTTTGGTCATTTATAACTCCCATTAACGACATTACATCCTAATTAAGGGTCTTTGCGCTTTCCGCTGACAATTTACTCTTTCCAGCATGTATAGCTTGAGACATTTGCGTAGCTCTATATCTAGCCCTATTTGTGACCTCTTCCAACTGCTTTACTCCATCCTGACTTTTTAGATCTAATTTCAAAGGATCCATCTTGACCCAAGAAAACAAAACAAAAACCCTGTCAAAGGGATAACAATAGCACCTTACTACCGAAACAAAACCCACTCTAGAAGATGTAGAATGAACTGGGGGGGGGGGGGGACTCAGAGTCATAAAGAAAGCCTTGCAAAAACTTAGATGTCCGGCATTACATTAGTGTGCTACAAATAAATGATAGTAATATATAATCAATTGAGTCACAAGCATAACGGATAACTGTCGATTGTAAATATTTCTTTCACTACATTTTCAAAGGCAGTTTGTCCTTACATATGAAGTTCAGTTATTAAGAACTGAAAGTTAAGAACCAAGTCCAACTTAAAAACTAAGAATTTATAGTGTAACGTCTCATATATAATGAAGAAATCAAAATTTAAGAATCGCATTAAACATGGAAATATCGGACATATTGTGTAAACAGCCTATCCACTAAAGCGGGAAAAAATCAATAGCGCCCTTTACACGCACGCTCTTTCCCGCGTGAAACCACGATCCCGCGCGATCGAGTGCACGTGTGAAGGTGTCGGAGAGGAAGGAAAAGCTGCTGTTGAGCGTACTGTAAGTTTTCCCGAGCGCAATCCCGTACGCTCCAAGCACTTGCGAAAGAGCGTACGTTAATCTTGAGCGTACGTTAATGATAGTTAATTTAGGTGACAATATAACAAATTTTACAACAAAATTATCAAATAGAACAGATATTTAGAGTAACGGGAACACAGGGCGTATTAAAAACCACAATAAAAAATAAGAATGGTCGTTAATGAGTATAGAGCTAACTAATTTATGTAGTTCTTCGTCAGGGCGAGAAGCATTACGTAGGATTGTCTCTATGGACAATTAACAATTGCTACCGTCTACATATTAAAAGGAAGTTATGGTGATTGGGGTATTAAGCATGTTTACGTCGATAATAACAAAACTACTTAAAATTTTAATTATGTATTAGGAAGAAAAACAAATCAAAGGAGAAAGGGATAGAGAACGAATATATACAGTTAAATTTCCTTTAAATATAACTATGTTTAAAACTGTCAAACTAAAACAAATATCTTGATTTATTTACCTGAATTTAACGTCACGGTATGTTGCTTTGTATGAAGTACAAATAAATTACTCGCGAAGTTTTTTATCTGGAACTGTCTTTTTACTATTATCGGAAACGACCACAAAAAGTTTTTCCCATTAGATTATCTACTTTACGATTACAGACCTATTTTTTCCCCTCATCCTGAATTTTTGTGTATTAATAGATAAGAAAAAAAAAAGGAAAACAGTCTTCAGCCTAATTCAAAAGGATAAAGGTAAAAGTTAACTATCAAATTCAGAAATTTGTATCAGTTTATAGGTAGAGGGTTTTCAAACTAATGGGAACACCGCGGGGCGTATGCGGATCACGAAGATGATGTTATCGGCGAACAGAGGTAAATAATTTCGCAAGCTGTTTTATTTTCATAGCGAAAAAGTCGTCTGAAAAAAGAGAGACATGAAAGACTGTCTGTCTCGTCCAGCCATACTCAGACTTTTTTATTACCATGTTTTTATTAACTCGCTTTCTTGTTTGTTTGTTTGTGTGCTTGTCCGGTACAAATTTTGCAATCGATTTTTAACGAACTTCCCGACTAGCTAGACATTTGAAACTTTTAGAATAGCTCAGAACACGATGACAATGCATTCTTTTGATACTTTTAGCCACCTTTAAGCAGATTTGAATTCATTTTCAGCTAATTTTGTTTTGTAGAAATGGTGCAGCCATCTATCGGCCGGGATGAGAACGAAAAGTTAAACGCAATTGATTACGCATTTGATACCTCTTTATTCCGCATTTGATCATTTTCTTTCAAGTTGATGGGATAATTCATCAAAAAATTTTTAAAAAAGTATTTATTAATACATGGAATTGTCAAGTTTATATGATTCAACAGAAAATTTAAAAACATGGTATATAAAAAGTTCTTTTTATCTTGTAATTATTTTCTCTCGGCTCACATGCACATGTTTTCTACGTTAAGACTGCTGTGTACTAATCCTATTGGATTCGCTCACCTCAATTTTAACCCATGGAGAAAATGTGTTGTGACGTACTGAGACTAACAGAAACGTGTCCAACTGGCGTGGTATCCGAGTGGTCTAATAATTAAAAGATAAAAAGAAATTTTTATGTACCATGTTTTTAAATTTTTTGTTGAATCATATAAACCTGACAATTCTATGTATTAATAAATACTTTTTAAAAATTTTTTTGGTGAATTATTTTTTGGTGAACTTGAATGAAAATGAAGTTAATTGGAAGTTAACTTGCAGTTAACTTTTCGTTCCCGTTCCGGCCAATAGATGGCTGCACCAGTCTACAAAACAAAATTAACTGAAAATAACTGAAAATTAATTTAATTCTGCTTAAAGATGGCTAAAATTATTTTAAAAATGCAGTGTCATCGTGTTCTGAGCTATTCTAAAAGTTTTGAATGTCTAGCTAGTCGGGAAGTTAGTTAAAAATCGATTGCGAGATTTGTACTTGACAAACACACACACACACAAACAAGAAAGCAAGTTAATAAAAACATGGTAAAAATAGCAGGCCAGATGTAACGAAAAATTTATTCACACAAAACGTAACAAGTAAGAGGTTGGTTCGAGCAGGTTACAGCTGGTGCAAAAGATTTTAACCTTTTCCTTACGGGGAGGGATATATATAATGTATATATATATATATATATATATATATATATATATATATATATATTCTTGGGCCCGTATTCTTGGGATACATGCTATCCCCCCCCCTCCCGTAAGGAAAAGGTTAATAGCGACAAACCCAGTCTTTTAGGGAGCAGAAATATACACGGCCGCTCTGGCCCAGATGTTACAGGGGCCCTCCCTTGAAAAAATAACATAGTCTCGCATATATACTCTGCTTGAAGTCTTCGCCGGTGGCGGCCGTCTTCTTAGAAACTGCGGGATTCCCAGAGGGAGGAAACGAGGGATATCGAGCACGATGGCAGTCCTGGATCCTGGTGACATTTTTATGGTAACGTATCGCTTCTATAACATCAGCATATTCAGAATGACGACCCTGAAGGGACATCTTTAGGACTGGAATCGCGGCTGATCCCAGATCCGTCGGTAAAGAATGAAACTTGTGGGATTAGCCCGCAGAAACCAGGAATGTTAGAATTCGGCGGTGAAACCGTATGTGATAGCTTTTTTAACCCCCCACAGAAATTTAGAATGCAGTGGGAATGCATGGAGGTTTTTCTAATCTTGCAGCTGTGGGAGGGCTCTTCGCAGGTCGTGAGAACCCACACGTTACATGCGTGAAGTCACAGTGTCTACTATTTACAGCAATATAAATGCTGATAATAAAATAAAAATGGTATTTTCTGATAGCCTGAACTTTTCTGCACCTTGCAACAGGATTCATTTTATCAATTTCTTCCACCAAAAGAATTTAGGAACGTAAAATCACACTATACCAGATTTTTTCCCAAATAATTTAAATTTTAAAATATTATTTGCATTAAAAAAAACGAAAAATGCCCCAATTGTGTAAAATTTCTTTATTACGGAGTACACTTTTTTAAAAAATCTTTAAATTCAAGTCGGCAGTCCTTGAACATATTTTCTCCATAGGTTAACATTGGGGTGAGCGAATCCAATAGGGTTAGTACACAACAGCTTTAAAGAGGGTCGCAACATAGTACACTATACCTCATATTATAATAATGTAAAAAATAAAAGTCAAAACCTAAATGTATTCAAGCGTTGATTTAAAAATGAGTGGGATTTTTGATGTTGAGACAAACTTTTGATTTTTTTTAGACAAATCAGGTTTATACTTGCTACATGCTACTTTCAATTCTTCATCAAGTTGAGAATCAGTAAGCTGATTTCTATATATGCTCTTGGCATATTTCATTTTGGAATTGGATGATTCACAAAGATACGTTGATGCGAAGAATTTGAGCAGCAGGTGGCACACTTTTTTTTACAGATCTATATGTTTTCAAGCACTCATCTCCAAAATCATATTTAGAAAATCACCTGCCTTATAATGAGTGTTGGGACTTTCGGGCCGCACATAAAACCTTGGTGGCCCGCATCAGACCCGCGGGCCTCAGTTTGAGTACCCCTGGTCTAGTCCAAAGAGTTCAGTTTGATTGTTATATTTGGATTGAATTGAGGTTATCATCTTAAATATCGATACAACATTGTGAGGGTAACAAAAAATATTAATTAGATGATACATATAGATATATAAAGGAAAATGAGAGACAATTTTAAAGTATTCAGTAAATATACCCTTCTTAGAAAAATCTGTTAGAAAAAATACTTAAGACAAGTTTTAGTGTCTTCAGTTGACATTGTAACAGCTAAAAATTTATAAAGTGCTAATATCAGCTATCCTTTAGTAGTAGTAAGGTCGATCAGTGGCGTAGCAAATATAACTGGCGCCCTGAGCACGATACCTTTTTGGCACCCTCCCGAAAAACATATAGTAATATAATATATAATTTGTCTTGGGGATCATTTGGCGCCCGGGGCATGATAAACCCCCTTGCCATCACCCCTCAATTCGCCACTGAGGTCGATGTAGAATTAGCTGTCGTAGAATTGATGTCCAAAATGTCGGATCTGAGAAAGGTGTGATAATTGTCTGTAATTAAAAGGGCAGATGCAGTCGGTGCATCATGAGACACAGTTTCAAAGATTATGACGCGAAAAAAGAAATGAACAAGGTGTTGCCTTTAAACGCAAAAAGTGTGGACGTCACACGAAGATCCGCAAATAACGGCAAAGAGGAATCCGAGTCTTAATGATCTTGTTTCAGTAACAGCAATTCGCCGGGATCTGAATATATCTGTTATTTATATTCGTGTGGCAATCCAGAAGCCACTCATTATGGACACCAGTGCAGGAAGATCCATCTGATGATGCCACGAACATAAAAACTGAAGTTCAAATGAATGCCAATGAGTCAACTGGTCGGATGAATTAAGTCCCACATTCTTCCCTAACGATGATAGTGTATACATTTAGCGAACACCTTTCGAAGGATACCATCCGGACAGTTAAGCGTCCACTGTCAAGCATGGCGGTGGTTCTCTGATGTCGCGAGGTACTGTCTCCTATTCCGTAAGACCCATACTTTTTCTACAGCGTCCTGTGACATCAGTAGTTTACGAAACCACACGCATCCTTTGGTGCAGGGGGGGGGGGGATTCCCTAATGACGGTACAAACGACGATTACGGAGTCGTGCATTGAGCAATACGTGTCAATATGTGGTTTAAAGAGCACGAGAATGAGGTACAGCATTTACCTTGAGCACCTCAATCATCTAAACTCAATATTATTGAATATTTGTGGGGACGCATGAAGAGAAAGGATCCATCCCGTTCTCCCTCTCTAACATCACCGGAGCAGTTAGGACATATTTTGTCGCATATGAACGGTTAAGACATATTTCACAGGATGAATGGTACCAAATACCAATATATCACGTACAGTATTACTCATATGCCTATCTCTCGTGTCAAATTCCTGCCGTTTTGCAATCCAGAGGTCGGCCTACAGTTTATTAATAGAAGGTTCGGGAGAAGCGATCCTTGATTCCACTATTTTGATAACCCCCTATACTTGAAACTTCCATAGCCTTCAGATTTTGCTTTAGATTCATTATTCATGGTCAAAATTATATTTACTAGGTCTGAAGAAGACCTCAGTCAATGCGATCGAAGTCTGAAAAATGACTGCGGAATTTCAGGGAATGCTAGAGAGGCAGTCACATGAAGGAAGGGGTTAACGTTGCAACCCCTTTCCCTGTGGGTTAAAACGGTAAATCCATAGAGAAACATAGTTCATATATTAAAGCATTAAATTGTATTAACGATTCTATATTTAACCTTTTATGTGATTTTCAGATCACACTCACACATTAGCCATCTTGTGACTAAAAAAATACCCTGACCATGGCTTGTATGAATTTACACTCTGATCTGATCATTTTTTACAGTGTAAAAGAATCTCGATGTAAACGGGAAACTTTAATTTAGGGGTTCCTATTCGCGAATAAAGTGAAGAAAAGACAGTGCTTTTGTTCGCACCCCATAAGTCTTCTTTCTCCTCCGGTCTGAGCCCTTCTCAAACCTTAAAAATTTTGAGATTGACAATTACCCAAGGGTGATCTTAGTCTTAATTGCTTTTCACACACGCACTGAGAGTCTAGACGTTTCTTCTCGCTTTGACACAATCTTAGATCTTTTTAAACTTTATTTTAGCTTTGCCAAACGTAAATATTTATTTATACTTTCCTCCCTTTGACCGTTGTTTCGTTAAGCATCCAAAACAGTAAAGCAAACATTTTTATCGCTAAAGCGCTGTTGTTATCACTTTTCCAGATTTACGACTCTGAGCTTTTCACGTTCTCCAAAAGCTCCAGCAAAATTATTAATATAGCAATGCCGTTAAACAGGGGAAGAAAAAAATAATGAACTTAACAACTTGGTTTGCATTTAAAATCTGGAACCTTTTTTGTTTGTCTGTTTAAAAGCATTTTGTAACGATTTTTGTCATATATTTTCAATAACTCTTGTCAATAATGAACTTCCCTCTTTTATAAACATTTTTAAAGCATTTTTTTACTCACTTTCTTAGTTTAATGTACTCACCAGAAACGGATTTTAAATGTTTTTTCGTTATACACTGTTTAATACTCGTTGTTTACTCGCGAATAGAAATTCCTCAAAATAAAGCTTCCCGTCTACATCGAGATTCTAAACTAAATCTCGACTTTCACTTCTTTTACTCTTTTACACTGTAAAAAATATGATCAGATCAGAGCGTAAATAATTTTTTCAACTTTTTTATCTACTGTACTGAGCCGACATGAAATGGATAAATTTCCCTTTATTTCTAAACGTTTTCTGAGAATGTGATAATGATATGTTCAATTAACTTGTTGCTCGCTATAATGTATATATTTCTAAAACAGAAAAAATCTTCTCGAAAGCCTTCCTGTCGAGTCAAAATAAATTTAATGCATTTGTTTGGATAAAGGCAAGGCAAATTCTGGCTTATTAGAGCACTTAATGACATAATTGTCAGTTGGACTCCTATCGAAAGATCATGGGGTCGAAATGAGAATTTCGAAGGTTTTATTTATTTATTTTATTTATTTATTTATTTATTTATTTATTTTTTATTTTTTATTATTTTTATTTTTTTATTTTATTTTTTTATTTATTTGGCGCTAGACATTCGCCTGTATGTACACCGCGAGTTTGCTGGGCATTCATTTAAGGGGGCACCGTATAGGTGGCCAGCATTACCCCCTACAAGCCGGTCTGTAATTTAGAACCGAGTCAAGGGACGAGACCGGTATACTTGAACCCACACTTCGAGAGCAAATGGAATTTCGAAGTGAAGAAATTAAAAATTTTGAGGAAAAACGATTAATACAAAAGAGAGAAAACCACTTATTTTTACTTCTAAAAAACTATCCAATCACTAGCCTGAACTAATCAAGGAGCAGAACTTGAAGAAAAAACTTCATTCACTTCAAATCCGTGCCGTAATAGTTCAACGTTCGATAAAGAAGGAAAAGATAAATTTGGGAAAGCCATCAAAGCCAGCAAGTTAGCTTAAGACGACAATGGACCTTCAGATTGACAAAAATATGTCCCCAAAACGATTTTTTTTCTTTCAGAAAATAATTCTGCAACTCATCAGCTTTAAATTTTAAACAAAAAGTATGTTGATCCGATCATTATTAACCGAGTTATAAGTATTTTTTCAAACGTAAACAGTGGAAATGTTAGTCAAATTAAAATTTTAAATGCCATTTTCTCAAAACAAGTTTTCATGTGGTTTCGGTAAGTTCAAAATGTTCCATGCGTCATAATTTTTCTTGAATTTTCAAAAAATTTCACAAAAGGATTATTTATGTATGTTAGAATAAAACTTACTAATAAATTCATTATACTATTTTAAAACAACTTGAAATTTTTCCAATCAAAAAAATTTTTTTGATAAATATTTGCATAAAATGACCTATTTTTATCGATTTCTTTTCTAGTTTTTATAAATATGACTGTAAATCAAATATTGCTTGTAACTTTTGTAATAACTATATAAAACTAGCTTAAGAAAGAAAATTATAAAATTGATGCGCATGGAGCATTTTTAAAAAGAGTAATTAACAAACTGATTTTAATTAATATCTTTATTAATTACATTCTGACTTTTTTTTAAATTTAGAATATTCATCTCTAAACAACACTGTATAAGTATACAAAATTTCATAGTAATTGGTTGATAAATAAAAAAAAAAGTTTTTCATGGTCCATTGTTGCCTGAAATTCATACGCGGAGACAAGACCGGGAAAATTCATCCAGGATCGAGCGAGGACAAACGCATGCAACATCCCTGGGTATGTCAAAAGAGAGAAGTCAGGTCTGGGGAATTGTGAATCATATATTTGCGTCCATGTGCTCTTGTAGATCTATAAGGGTCACCTGGGTTATTTAGTTGGTTCGACCGTGCCTCCGAATGTAACAGGTACATCCTAATAACTAATTCTGCATTCCCGCACATAAAAATATGCGAAAAAAAAATCCTACAGACGAAGTAATCAAAATAATTTACGTGTTTCAGATGCATAAAGATAACTTTAAAAAAAAGTGAGTTGCCTTCCGTGGTCGGAACTTTTACCACAAAAATTTGACTTCAGATTTTTTTCCAGAAAAATTTCACGTGCATTTTGACTTTTCACCAAAAAGTTTCAAAATAAAAATGCCACGTTAGATCTCAGTAAATAGGTATTTTAAACAGAAACGCAGCTTAGCGAGTTCATATCCACCCCCATGTGGTCAGCGGTTTCGGTGATTTTTTTTTTTTTTTCATGTGGTCAGGTGAGAGAAAGAATAGGTATAAGCGTCCAAATTTTTATATTGATACTAGCTGAAAACGCCCACTTCGCTATGGAATACATTCAAATTAAATACAACGGTCAATGTATGTTTATAATAAATACGACGATCAATGTATACAATTGATATAAAAAAAACAAAAAATATATTTATAAAAATATCGTAAGGGATATTTTTATAGACAAAATAATGTAGAAGAAAATATTCAAATTAAATGTGATAGGACGTACTAAAGAATATAGTACAGTTAATATAGTATAGTTTGAGGAACATAATATCTTTTATTGTATTTTAATTTTTTTTTTGGTAATGTCCAATAGTCTGCCGCATTAGCAAGAAAAAAATATTTTTTTGTCTATTTAGTTGTTATGCACGTGACGATAAATGTATTTAAAGTACCAGAAAAAGAAATCACGTGATCAGCATTTAATAAATTAAGTTCTAAAAATTAATCTTTAAAAATTCACCAAAAATCAGAAAATGGAGGTAAAGATTCAAAAAGATCTCATTTTAAAGGAATTGTTAGGATCTTTCTCGTGATATAAATTTTATAACCCTCAAATTATTATTTTAAATGCAAACTTAAAAAAAGTTACTAAAACAGCTTAAAAATTTAATTTTAAAAAATCTAAGAAGAATTTTTCAAAAATCTTTCTTAGTGCACCCGTACACTATAAGAAGAATCGCCATGTAAAATTTCAGCCCTTTAGGTTCAGCGGTTTGGTCTGTGCGCAGTCTGTCAGTCAGTCAGTCAGTCAGTTACGGAACTGTTTTATATATATAGATTTGAAATTAAATCATCGCGGTATCCTCTAATTTGACAATATCTTAATTGATTAAATTTTTTTTATGAATAAATGAATTGGGAGTATATACCTATTCTTTCTCTTTACCTACGTATAATTTCTGCATTAAAACTATCTAGATTTCTATCGGCAAAATAAGGAAAGTTCTGAGGGAATAAATTCAAAACCTGAGACTTTTAATAACATATACTTTATTTTTTGTAATTTATCAAATTTTGCAACGTTAACATTATTTTAAACATAATCTAGGAAAAACTCTGTGCGGTCAAAAGTAAATAGCAGCTTGCTTATAATTTTGAAAAATCTGTATTTATGAGGGGTGCCTTTCTTGCTTATGCCTATTCTACTGATGCCTATTATATTAATAACTCAATGTTAAGGAACTTGATCGTCGTAACATTATTAACTTTTAAAACCATTATTTCTTAAATTCATACTTATGATAAAAATTATTATTGTTCTTGATCTAATCTATATATATAAAACAGTTCCGTAACTGACTGTCAGATAACACACAGACCAAACCCCTGGACCTAAATGGCTGAAATTTTGTATGGCGATTCTTCTTATACTGTAGGGGTGCATTAAGAAAGATTTTGGAAAAATTCTTCTTAGATTTTTTTAATTAAATTGTTAAGCTGTTTTTGGAACTTTTTTAAGTTTGCATTTAAAATAATAATCTGAGGGTTATAAGATTTATATCACGAGAAAGATCATAAAAATTCCTTTAAAATGAAATCTTTTTCGTATCTTCACCTCCCTTTTCTGATTTTTGATGAATTTTTTAAAAATTGATTTTTAGAATTTACAAAATTTATTAAATGCTTATCACGTGGTTTCTTTTCTTTTGTGATACTATAAATTAATTTTGCATCACGTGCATAACAACGAAATAAATTGACAAAAAAGTATTAAAATACGGTAAAAGATCAAATTTAACCACGAGACTAATTGAGATGGAAGTTTTCTAAGAATTTAATTCAAATTAGTATGTTTTATGGATATTAAACATACAAACTAATTGCATACATTGACCGTTGAATTTAATTTGAATATTTTCTTCTACATTATTTTGTCTATAAAAATATCCGTTACGATTATTTTATAAATATATATATATATATATATATATATATATGTGTGTATTTTTTGGCATTAATTGCATACATTGACCATTGTATTTAATTTGAATGTACTCCGTAGCGAAGCACGGGTATTCAGCTAGTAGTCCTATATATCGTTTCCAATAACAGCTTAAAAACTTACAACTGAGTACATATACGGTTTATAAAAACAGTTACAAATTAAATTCTTAACTTTTTGGACACTTTAAAAAATAAAAAAAAATATTTTTATGTGAGTTTCAAAATATTATATCACAAAATGTAAGTAGTTTTCTAAGTTACAACAAAACAGCGAAATTTTTATAGCCTTCTCTGTAGAAAATCCCTACAAATTAAAAATATATATTATGTTTAAGAAATTTTAAAATGAAAACTCAAAAATTTTAAAATGTTATTTTAGATGAATGATGACATTTTTCTCGGAAGTGGAGAACAAGGCCTCTACCGTGTTATTTATTTTTAAACAACCTTTCGAGCAGCTTCCATTCACCTGTCACAAATTTCGAAAGAAACGATGCCAAGCAACAAAAGTTACCCAAACAAGACCATGAAAGCAATGAGAGAGACTCATGATTTACGGCCCGAAGACGCCACTTTTGTAAATAATTTTCTAGAAAGTGATTAAACCTCGACTTAAGTATACATTGTAAGATAGAAGAATACATATATAGATGTCAAGATGTTATCGACTATTTATTTCTCTTCCTGAAACAAAAATCAAAACGTGTTAGGTGATTCTTCGTTTCTTAATTTTCGCGAAGGTTAACGGACAGAACTTCTTGGAGATTTTGTTTTTTTCCTTTCCGAGTAGCTGAAAACCGGGAATGAGTATTTTCTTCGGAATGGAATGTTGTAAATTATCAACAAACTTGCGACAGAAGTTTCGCATAGTTCTACAGGGTGAGTTTTCTCTCGTTTAATTCATCTCTCGTAACTGCGTCGCTTTCTAACGCTGCATGCAACTCGCAGAGCATAAGAACTGTCACGTAATGCAAGTGTTTATAAGCCGTGTAAAATCTTGTTACCTCTTCTGTGATCGCCCTTTTCTGATTGGTTTTATGTTACATAACTCTGACTTATATAGAAATTCGTATTAGATACAATATAACTGGATGGGCTTGTGGTGGCCCTGTGGTACTGCGCGCTGGTTTTTGGTGCTGAGGGTGCTCGGATCGAAACCCGGCGTCGCGCTACTTAAATACCTCCGTTTGTGTCATCCCTTCATAGAGGGTAATGCTGGTACGCCTATATGGTGCCCCCAGAATAAAATGGCCAGTAAACTGCGGTAAATTATAGGTGAATGCCTACACGACAAGTGCCTCCGCTAGAATATATATATATATATATACAGTGGAATCTCGATCTATCGTTTTTCAAGGGACCGATTGAAATGAACGATAAATGCGGGAAAACGATAGATGCGGAAACATAACAAAGCAATATGATCGTTGGGACTGGATAAAATGAACGACACATACGGAAAAACGATGGATCCGAAAACGATGGATCGAGATTCCACTGTATATATATATATATATATATATATATATATATATATATATATATTTGTAGCTTGGTACAAGAAGTGCCTAAGTCAGTTTTTTCCAAGATGACTTTGCAAGATGATAGTGCTAACTATCAAAAATAACATGAAAACAAAAGTTTGTAATGATTAATAATGATGGTTTTAAGGAGATGTGCTTGATTTTATGATCAAAATTTAAAAAATAATCTGAAGGAATTTTTAAGAGAAAGATCAGTAAACAGACAAATTTGATGAGAAAAAAAAATTTCAGGTAGTCTCTTCTAACGAAACTACAGCGGCTTATTAAGGTAGGATTACTTATCGTTGCTTACCTCTTTTGTATGTATATATATGTATGTATGTGTTATGTATATATGTATCTATATATATGTACGTATGTATATATATATATATATATATATATACAAATAAGTATGTCAAAATTTTGACACATTTTCGTACTTTTCTGTTTAACTGTTTACTGCTTGTCCAAGCGATACAGACTGGGTTTGGCGCGCTGCCAAAATTATAACTCGCGATTTACGGACGGATGGTTTTAGCGTCTGGAATTTTGCTTTTCGGGGGACCGTTATGTAGGAACGTTATCGTACGTTAAAAATATTATTTTCATCGTAAGAAGTACCCAAGTTTGTACAATGGTTTAGAAAACACTTTTAATGCATTATATAACCGGATCAAAATATGCCATATTTACATTTAAAATATCGGGACATGGGTTTTCTTTGGAATATCTGTCCAGCAACAACATGGCAAATAATGGGCGATATCAGCTGTAAAGTGAACTATGGGAGAAGGGGGAGGAGACGAGTGCTCAAGTACGGAGTGTCCTTTTTCTTTTATCTTAGCGTCTGAATTACTCTAGAAAAATCTCCTAAATACCATATGCTATTTTTTCAGATTATTTTATGATGCAGTTATCTCTTCCAGTGATAAAAAGAATGTTATTTCGAGCGATCCTAATTATTCCCGATTTTCTGCGTTTATATAATCGGAATTTTGACCACTAGAGAATGATGGCAAAATACCTCATTAAATTAACTGATTTTTACTTATCGCAAAAAAAAAGTTTAACTAAATTAAATGCTTATTAATATCTTATCGCTCCCTTTAGATCTTTGTACGACAGTCAACGGAATTTTAACATTTGGAGAGTCGAATTTTGTTTCTCCTTTTCAGATTAGAAAATATTTCTACAGATTTCATTTCAACGCGACAAATTTTGAGACCTACTTTTTTCCGGAGTAAAATTTCTCGTATATATGTTTTTACGAACATTTCCATCTCTTATATTGAAAATGTATAAAAGATTGATTGATGCGGAATGGGAGTACCTCTATTTTCTGGCAAAAATATAAATAAGTGCTGTTTTTGGTTTGCATTGTAATAATATAATGAAAGGTCTTAATTTTATGAAATACTAGATGAAAACCCGTACTTCGCTACGGAGTACATTCAAATTAAATACAACGGTCAATGTATACAATTAATGCCAAATATATGCATAAATATATATATAATAAATACAACGATCAATGTATGCAATTGATGCAAAAAAAAACGAAAAAATATATTTATAAAAAAATCATAACGGATATTTTGATAGACAAAATAATGTAGAAGAAAATATTCAAATTAAATGTAATAGAACATACTAAAGAATATAGTACAGTTTGAGGAACATTTCTTTTACTGTATTTTAATATTTTTTGGATAATATCCAATCTTCTGACGCATTAGCAAGAATAAAAAAATATGTTTTTGTCTATTTAGTTTTTATGTATGTGACGATAAATTTATTTAAAGTACCAGAAAAAGAAATCACGTGATCAGCATTTAATAAATTAAATTATAAAAATTAATCTTTAAAAATTCACCAAATATCAGAAAATGGAGGTAAAGATTTGAAAAAGATTTCATCTTAAAGGAATTTTTATGATCTTTCTCGTGATGTAAATTTTATAACCCTCAAATTATTATTTTAAATGCAAACTTAAAAAAAAGTTACAGAAACAGCTTAAAAAATTTAATTTTAAAAAATCTACAAAAGACAAAATCTACAAAATCTACAATCTAGAAAGATTTTTGAAAAATCTCTTTAAGAATTTTTTTTTAAATCTTTCTTAGTGCACCCCTACACTATAAGAAGAATCGCCATGCAAGATTTCAGCCCTTTAGGTCCAGCGGTTTGGTCTGTGCATTGTATGTCAGTCAGTCAGTCCGTCAGTCAGTTACGAAACTGTTTTATATATATAGATAATATATAAAATACCTTTTGTGGGGGGAGGGATTTACTATCCTGATTTTGATGGTCAATAATTCTTTCAATATACGGACGGCAATTGAGACTTCCATCGCATCATATCATATATTTTATCAAAAAAGGAAAGGTATCCTATTTTCGAGCTAATTTCAGTACAAAAGTGAGGAAAAACAGTAATAGATATCAAAAATAAATTATAGATAGTTAAAATATAGATTCTTAACAAATGCCAAGTATGGAAAAAGCTGAATTTATATTCATACATTTAATGTCATTCATGTTCTAGTAAATCTTCTGCAGCACTTAAGTTTTAAACTCTAATAAAATTCCTGAGAAATATCATTCAGAATTATCGGCTTTTAAAGAAAGATCCTGATGTCACATCGGGTTCTTTCTTAATTTCGACAAAAATATGTGAACCCACCCATTTTTCAGATATTTATGTCACAGAACAAATATATCCAACTAACCGGAATGAACAAATGATACATTTGCAAAACTAATTACACTACATACTGACTAAAGTGGTGCATCAGCTGACCTCGTGGAGTGTAATACATATTTTTTCCTTGCTATTGTATGTATTTGAAGATAGACTTTTAAAGACAATACACGCGTTTTCCAGAAACCTTTTTATTTAAATTTAATTTTTCAAAAAACAGTTTAAAAGTTTTTGGGGGGATGGCGGACATCAATAATTTAGTTCCTTATAAAAAAAATGCATTGCTAAAAATTTTACTTTAAAAACTACGGGCTCTTTATTAAAACATTTACCTTTGTGTGGGTGACAAAAGAAAAGTTTAAAAAATTCAGTTAGGGCAATTCTCCGTAACACGAGGTTAACTGATGCATAGACTCGGTGTACGGGTTCACACACAAAACCTAAAAAATACGCATTTTCAAATAGATCTATACGCAGAAAAAAGTATTGAATTATTCAGGGGCTTTATATTGTGAATTAAATAGGGATTAACTAAGATAGTAATTAAACTAATAGATTTTCAGTTTTCCTTGAAGGAAAAAGGTCTATTATATTTCTTTGTTTACATAACTTGCCAACACCTGCTAAAAACATAAATCCTCGAAGCACATTCACGAATGGTAACATTCTTTTAGATCCTGCTTAATGCTTAGCATATTAACTTTAGAAACTTAATTTTCCGTGAACTGTAGAACCTGATAAACGGGAAATAAAAGTTATTTCAAAGGTTTCTTTTCATAACATTTGTTCACGTTCTTCATCCATTTTGAAACAATAGTTACAATTTTGGTAAAATGTCAATATCATTTCCTGCAAGCAGTCATTACGGTTTATTTTTTTTAAAAACCTAGTGGAATGTTTCAGTAACACTTTAACCACCTTCATGATAGTTTAAGATGCGTCTGTATTTTAAATGTCTTAAAGTTAGCAAAAGCTGAAAATTGGAAATATCCATCAATTACCTCTCTTTTCAAATCGCTCTTAGCGTCATGATTTACTTACGTTCATGTGTCTATCCTTTGAAAATTCTACTATGAAAAATCTATATATTTAATTTACTAGGCCGATTCTTTGGGTAGTCCGCGAGAGAAACCTACTGCATCCATTTACTTCATTTTGGCTTAAACGAAAGATTTTAATCTATAGATGTGTCAAATTTGGTTTTTGTAGCCGCAATTTCTATTTATTAGCGATAATTTACAATTAAAAAATTGCTTTCTGCGCATGTTCAGTGACATGTTTAAATCTGGTTTTAGATACTTACTCAGCACGAGGCCGCATAAACACGTTCATGTGTTGATTCCGAGGAATCTCTCTCGCTCTCTCTCTGCCATTTTTCCATGTTTTTATTAACTTGCTTTCTTGTTTGTGTGTATGTGTGTTTGTGTGTGTGTTTGTGAAGTACAAATCTTGCAATCGATTTTTAACTAACTTCCCGACTAGATAGACATTTGAAACTTTTAGAATAGCTCAGAACACGATGACAATGCATTTTTAAATATTTTTAGCCCTCTTTAAGCAGAATTAAATTAATTTTCAGTTATTTTCAGTTAATTTTGTTTTGTAGACTGGTGAAGCCATCTATTGGCCGGAACGTTTTGTAGACTGGTGCAGCCATCTATTGGCCGGAACGGGAACGAAAAGTTATATGCAAGTTAACTTCCAATTAACTTCATTTTCTTTCAAGCTGATGGGATAATTCATCAAAAAAATTTTTAAAAAGTATTTATTAATACATAGAATTGTCAAGTTTATATGATTCAACAGAAATTTTAAAAACATGGTATATAAA
The DNA here is from genome assembly GCA_907164885.2 of Dolomedes plantarius. Lineage (NCBI taxonomy): Eukaryota > Metazoa > Arthropoda > Arachnida > Araneae > Dolomedidae > Dolomedes > Dolomedes plantarius. The sequence continues at coordinate 76,970,092 of OU015497.1, read as the reverse complement.
AAGTTATTTTTATCTTGTAATTATTATTTTTAGTTATGTGTGTGAGATATAGAATTAAACCTGCCAGAAGTTGTTTATTTTCCGCCGTTGAGTCATCCTATTTCTTTTTATTAGGTTCAATAGTAATTTTTCAAAGTGTATCTCTCTATTCTTAATATTATGATTTCCAACATTTGACAATGATGTGTTGAGTATAATTTGTGTATTAATGCATTTATTTAATATCCATCTGTCATATTTTGACGGATACCAACTAGTTTTTATTAAAGATCAATGCCGATCATACATTCATTTCTAGATACAATTTAGGAAAAAATAAAGTTTATCAACATTACCGTTATTTAAGTCTTGACAAAATCTCACGAATAACTTAGAGAATTGAGAATAAAAATAAGAGACTTCATTATTTTATAAAAATTTGTATTTAAATGATGGGAAAACAAAGACTCAAAATAGCCATGAAATTAGTTATTATTTTCAATTAAATGGATTGAGGCGACAAGTTAAAAGTTGTACATGAAAAATAATTTAATTGTAAGGGAGTGACACACCCTTAGAAAACATTAATAATCAAATGGAAGCCTAAAATATTCATGAAATAAGATATTTTGAAGAAAGTGGATTGAATCAATAAGATCAAAATCTCACACAATAAACAATTTAATAATGAGGGGATGTATACATCATATGGAGTTATGATAATTTACATTACTTGGTAGTAGTTTGAGAGCCCAACATAAAGTTACAGAAAATTGTTAACTACAGCATTCCATAGGGCACGGAATAAGTGCAGTAGACCAAAATGGGATCAGTTTGTGTTTTTAACATAAATAAATCTAATTTACTATTAATTGCTATTTAATTTATTAACTAATTGAAAAATTGAGAGCTGAGTTAACGCACAGTTTAGAAGCAAAACACATCACAATGTAACTTAAGAGAACATTTGTAGTGGGAAAGCTCGCAGATATGTTTTTTAAATGGACGAAGAAAGTTTTCACGTTTCACTTAAAATGTAAACTAATTTTCAGTACGCACAATCACCTTGCACCACTCTATTTGTTTGAATGCATCAAAAAACTGTATACTAACAGAGATAAAAAAAATTAATAATATCGCTGAGTCGCTATTTAAAATAAGGTTATTTATTCGGATTTTTAGAGCAGTTTAAATAGCAATTAATTTACTATTTAAAATAAGGTTAATTATTCGGTATCACGTTATTAAAATAAGGTTAATTATTCGGGTTTTAGAGCAGTTTAAATAGCAATTAATTTACTATTAATTGCTATTTAATGTATTAACAAATTGAATAATTGAGAGCTGAGTTAACGCACAGTTTAGAAGCAAAACACATCATAATGTAACTTAAGAGAACATTTGTAGTGAGAAAGCTCGCAGATATGTTTTTTAAATGGACGAAGAAAGTTTTCACTTTTCACTTAAAATGCAAACTAATTTTCAGTACGCACAATCACCTTGCACCACTCTATTTGTTTGAATGCATCAAAAAACTGTATACTAACAGAGATAAAAAAAATTAATAATATCGCTGAGTCGCTATTTAAAATAAGGTTATTTATTTGGGTTTTTAGAGCAGAAAAAAAATCCTATCGAACAGCATTGAAATTATGAAGTTCAACAACCAATTAATCAATGAGAAAACAAATTTTATGAAGGCTCTAGATTTCTTTTAATTTTTTAATTAGATAATTTTTTTTTCGAGGAAGGATTTACAGTATAGAATTCTTCACATGTTTTTCACAGTTTCAAGCGCGTGAAAACAAACTGTGAGTACCGAGAAATAATCAAACTTGACAAATCGTTGAGAGGGGTCACGTGGCATCATTATATTCCCTTCCCCGAAACTCTCTGGCTTTTCCCGAGCGGTCAAAGTCCGACCACTCTTCGGACCGATAATAATGCCCTTTGCATAATAAGACACTGATTTTAGACGAGGTCACTTCTAATCCTACCGTTGACGGACGGTATCGGATTCGATCGGGAGCGATAGCCACTTCAGGTCCACTTTGACGTTCATTCATCTGGCGCGATTCGGTTCCTGACATGAACGCGTACAGACTTAACCAAAACCTTTACGAAATGCTTTTTGGGGGAACTTGCATTAATAATAATTCTATCGTTGTGGATTAAGCAGCGTCCTTTTAAATTTCTGTTCTAAATTCCAGCATGGAAGAACCAGGTATGTTTCTGTACTTTAACTTCTATAATTTAAGTTTCATCCCAAATACTTTCAATCATATCGCTGATAGCTGAACTAGAGCTTCCATATCAGAGATACTGAAATATTTTTATTGAAAACTACAGTGGACCGAAATTTCTGCTCTGTTTTAACGGAAATGAGTATGACCGTAAATAACGTATAGATAAGATTAAGTTTAACCGACAAAAAATTATGTTAAAAATCGTTTTTAAGTTAAAACATACAGAAATTAAATAGATAAAATTCAGTGTATCCCCGTCCATGTGTATTATTAATTTTTATTAATGTTCTGGAATGTATTACTTAAACTTATTACTAAGGATACGTAATTTTCGTATTTACGAAATAGATGCGAATAAATTCGAAATTTGCCGTTATGAGCGAATGAATGCGAAAATTATTTTTTTATTGCTTTTCAGCGAAAACTCAGTGGTAAACGGCTTTTTAAATGAAATTGGGTAGTAATAATTAATAATTTATTAACATAATTGCTTAAGTAATACCATCTGCGGTCTTTAACTGAGAAATCTCTCTCCTTCTGATTTGCTCCGAATTTCACCCGGACAGTTTGTCCTTACCGGAGTCGAACCTAAAAATTCAACCGTAAAAATCAATCATCAAGTTTTGTGAAGCAATGTAGTAGATTTAAGAATGTCTCTCGAGTGTCAATGTCAAGGGTATTTCAGCTACTTACAGTATTTAACCAAGATACTCCTGTTGATGTTATACAGATTTTAATTTCAACGGAATGCTGCTACTTTAACTTTGCAAGGGTTATACAAAGCTATACAAAGCCTCTCTAGTCCCGTTAACAGAGTAAATGCTGAGATATTTCAGTATGTACATGATTGTTATTAATGTCAGAAAGCAAAGACTTAAGGAACATAATGTGGAGACTACTATAATATTAGCCTTTAACTAAGAATTTTGAAACTTACCTATCCAAGTAAGTAAAATTGTAATTTTTTTTAATAAATGGAAAATTTTTGCGAATAAAGGCGAAATTTTATATGTTGTATTTCTTTGTTGCGAAATTTACGTATCCCTACTTATTACCCTTAAAAATGCCAACAAAAGAAAAATTCCATATATTTTTCTTAACAAAATATACCTCAAATTTATTTAATACTCTGGTTAAAGAAATATTTTAACCGTTGTATTTTTACCACCTTATAATATCATGATTTTTAGAGATTTTCTAACCCGAAGTGTGAAAATTTTCACTGTACAGTGTAATAAGTACCATTTCTGTATTCTCATTCAAATAATACTGTTAATAAATGCAGTTGCGAGCCAAAACATCTGTATAACTATATTTTCAGTTTCGAGGTGGGTCTTTTTTAAATTCTTTTTCGCCATTCTTCTCTAATTCTTACGTTGTTGTTTCTCTTTATTGTTTCATTTATATTTACCAGCTCTGAAGTCGGAAGTTGTTAATCGCTGTCTGCATCAATGGCGGCTCCAGTCCAGTTATATATATATATATATATATATATATATATATATATATATATATATATATATATATATATATATATATAAAGAAGTAAACATCCTCTCATTTTAAATTTAAACTCATTTAGTATTAGATCTACGATTATATAATTTTAGGCTATAAAAAAAAATGCACCTGGATTTTTTGTTTGGGGTGGGGGCAATTGCCCCTACTGCTCCCCCCTTGGTGCCGCCGTTGGTATGCATTCTTATCAAATGTACAATAACCAAATGTCAATGAAACCATTACTTGTTACATTTGATAGATGTCGTATGCCAGTGTAAACACTAGTTGTTACATATTGTAAAACACGCAGATTACCTGCAGCAAAACGGCTCCACAGTGAAAAATTTAATTTTTCTGTGCTATCACCTGGGAAAAAATGCTATAGAGAGTGGTATCAATGACGTGTAATTGAAATTTTTTAACGTTATTTTCAATTAAAATGGAATCCTAGGAAATTAAAGTGTATATAATGAGCATGCATTTTTTCGACAAGTTATAGAAAATTTATATATTTTTCCACATTTATCTTTCATGAATACATACAAAAAAAATTACAGCTTAAAATACTCTAGAATTATTTTTTACGTTTTCGATAAATGAACGTTTATTCTGTGTTTCACCATTTGCCTATGGCTGTGCAATTACTTTCCATAATTATAGTAAATGAACGTTATTAAATGCAAATGTAAATGTAAATATAAAACGTTAAGGAGATAATTACTATCATTCCTAGATTTAAGTCTTTGTTTTTATATCTATGGAAGATCAGAATAAGTGGAAATGTAAAAAGGAAGTTGCGATATACTGAAATCAATTCAAATAAATAATTTACAAAATAGCATAGTTTCTATCTTTTATCTGCTTTCGTGTTTACTTTGTTAAAATGCTTTCCAATTCAAAGGATTTTCAAATTTTTGTCCATAGGCGAAAATGCATAGCAGTTTTAGTGACTGGCTATTTCCTTTTGGTAATTTCATTAAGGTTACTGTAGACTAACCCTACTGGATTCGCTCACCTCAGTGTTAACCTATGGAGAAAATTTGTCTGTTATTGAAAGCTCTATAAATGCTGATAATAAAAAAGTGGTATTTTCAGATAGCCTGAACTTTTCTGCACTTTCCAACAGGATTCATTTCATAAATTTCGTCCACCAAAGGAATTTAGGTACAGTAACCACCGCTTATAGTGATCAGTGGTTATAAGAATCAACCGTTTATAAGAATCAATATCGCGAAAACAAAAGCAAATGTATTATTTCCATGTTAAAATTTTCGCTTTAAAGAATCAATCCACCGGTTTTAAGAATCAGCTTACACTCTTCGCTTTCCTTTCATTTTTCCAAAAAAGCCACTTAAACCCTCAAAAGGCACGAAGTTCTTTCTCTTCTTTTTTTAAAGAAAGATTGATAAGATGGGATGGAATATAGTCGTAAAATTCATCCCTTTCTTTGTTAGACATAACATAATAGTTTCCCCTTAAACGCTTTAGCACAATACTGTTCTATTAGCTTTACCCAGGGGCATCTTTTTCCGATTTCACTTTTCTGCACTGACAAACAAGAATAGGGACTCTTTTTTTTCCCACCTCCCACATCCTGGTTGCGGCTTCCTGGACCCTGAAACACATAAATCTTCGGCGAAGTGTCCACTATCACTTAGGCAAACGTGACATTAGTAGATTCAGAACGTTATCAAACCGTGAAACGTAAGCTAGAGGGTGAATCTTCGTCTGAGACTATTAGTATTGAAAGAGTATTGAAACAGCCTCCTGAAAACTTCATTACGTCAAAATACCACAGAAAACTTTTTCTTGCTCCCTTCCTGTAGTTGAAATGTTAAAACTGTTAAGCAGGTATGTTGTAACAAATAATGGATTTTTTTCTTCTCTTACTATAATCATGTGTATCTACTTATAGGTCTAGAAATTAAGTTGCATTTTTAAAATTATAAAAAATAATTTTAATAAAAGGTAATTAACGTAAATTAAAGAGTATTTTATGGTAAATTATCTAATATATGTATATATAGGTGTGTGTGCCTATCCAAAAACCTAAATTTCGGCTATAAGAATCAACCGCTTATAAGAATCAAAAACAGTAACAACAAACGTGATTCTTATACGCGGAAATCACTGTATGTTTAAAACACACTGTACCAGATTTTTCCCCGAATAATTTAAATTTTAAATTATTATTTGCATTTTGAAAAAAAAAAGAAAAATGCCCCTAGGTGTAAAATTTCTTTCTCTATTACGGAGTACAAATTTTTTTTTAAGAATCTTTAAATCCTGGTCAACAATCCTTGGTCAAATGTTCTCCATGGGTTAACATTGAGGTGAGCAAATCCAAAAGGGTTAGTACACAGCAGCCTTAACTAAAGGTCTTTCATAAATGACTAAGTTCATAACATTTTTAAAAGATGGTTTTGACCCAGTTGACACATGGCCATACCTGGCCCAGGTGAAAAGAAAGTAAATTCCTTATTAAGTAATATTTTTAATTAACGGTTAACTTCACAGATTGTTGCACGGTTATTACTTACGCGATTACGAAAGTAAAGAACGGTCAAATCTATATATATAAAACAGTTCCGTAACTGACTGACACACTGACTGACATACAACGCACAAACCAAACCGCTGGAACTAAAGGGCTGAAATTTGGCATGGCGATTCTTCTTATAGTGTAGGGGTGCAATAAGAAAGATTTTTGAAAAATTCTTCTTAGATTTTTTTAAATTAAATTTATAAGTTGTTTTAGTAACTTTTTTTAAGTTTGTATATAAAATACTAATTTGAAGGTAGTAAAATTTATATCACGAGAAAGATCATAAAAATTCCTTTAAAATGAGATCTTTTTCGAATCTTTACCTCCATTTTCTGATTTTTGGGGAATTTTTAAAGATTAATTTTTAGAATTTAATTTATTAAATGCTGATCACGTGATTTCTTTTTCTGGTACTTTAAATAAATTTATCGTCACGTGCATAACGACGAAATTGACAAAAAAAAATTTTTTTCTTGCTACTGTGGCAGACGATGGACATTATCCAAAAAAATATTAACAGAAAAAGATATGTTTCTCAAACTGTACTATATTCTTTAGTATGTCCTATTACATTTAATTCGAATATGAATATATATATATATATATATATATATATATATATATATATATATATATATATATATATATATATATATATATATATATATATATATATATATATATATATATATATATATATATATATATATATATATATATATATATATATATTCGAATATATATATATATATATATATATATATATATATATATATCGCAGTAATTGCTTACATTGAGCGTTGTATTTAATTTGAATATACTCCGTAGGGAAGTGCGAGTTTTCAGCTAGTCTGTTTATAAATAAATGGAATTGAGGCTGTTGTGTACTAACCCTATTGGCTCACCTCAGTGTTAACCTGTGGAGAAAATTTATCCAAGGATTGCCGACTTTAATTTAAAGATTTTTTTTAATTTCGATCCATAATAGAGAAAGAAATTTTACACCTTGGGGCATTTTTCGTTTTTTTTTAATGCAAATAATAATTTAAAATTTAAATTATTCGAGAGAATAAATCTGGTATAGTGTTTTTAACGCTCCCAAATTCCTTTGGTGAACGAAATTTATAGTATGAATCCTGTTGCAAGGTGCAGAAAAGTTCAGGCTCTCTGAAAATACCATTTTTGTTGGATCATCAGCATTTATGTAGCTGTAAATAATAGACAAACACAGCAGCCTTAAACAACAAGTAGGAAAATTCAAATTGAATATACGCGAACCAGGGGTATGGGAATGGCAGGTACTTAAAACAGAGAGGGAGAAACCACACTATCAATTTTTTCAGTGACTAAACCGTTTAGAGACCAATGGCAGAAAGTAATGCTGAGTAAACAACTGCAAAGTGAGTTGGGCATTTTACTTTTTGAGTGCCATTTCCCAAGCTAACCTTCAAATTTTGTTCACCAGCATAATTTACACCCTAAGTTTTTATAGCAAATTCTTAGATCTTCAAAATTTCATAATAAACGGATCCAAAGACCTTCATTTTCCACAAAATACCGAGAGTTCAAGAGGAAAAATTACCTTTGAGGCACATTTTCTAAATGACCTAAGAAAACAATAATAAAGATATGATAATAAAGATACGATTCTCCATAGGAAGAGACAATTTTTCCTTTCTCTTATTCTTTTGTCACGTGATTAGTGACGCAAACGTTGAGAGAAAAAAAGGCGTCTGATGTTTATCTCCGTTTTTATAAAGATAAGATTAATCTGTCGGAAGCTTTGAAGTATGAAATGTAAATTGCTTGAAAACGTATTATTTCGAATGCAATGATGTACAGCAGGGATGTCAAACTCGCGGCCCGCGACAAACATTTTTGCGGTCCGGCCAACATATAGGCACACAATAATATATAATAAAATAACCGACGCAGAATTATAATTAGATAGGAAGAATTCGCTAAGTGTTTTTTAATTATACTCTTCTTTTGCTATTATTAAACAAAATGTGTATATTTATGTTGAATATACTGTAATTAGGTAATATACTGTAAAAAACCTACGTTTCTATTAATATTGTTTTCTTTTGCGGCCCACCTAAAGTTAAACCTTGTTTGTTTGGCCAAAATTAGCCTTTGAGTTTGATACCCCTGATGTACAGGGTGTCCGGGCTAAAGGTATCCAAAAGTTATGATTTATTTTTACGGAACTACCCATTAGAACTTTAAAACATGTATTTAAATAGAAAAAACATCTCACCAAGTTTTAATGTCAATCATAGATTCCTATCATAGTATCATAGATATCGATGTGTACACCTTTTGTAGCACGACTAACGTCTAAATGGTAATCCAGTTCTCTCCAAGTGTTTCGTAGCATATCAGGCGTTATTAGACATTTTTTGCTTGGAGATTCATTAAATCTGTTGTGTATAAACAAAAAATTGAAACTGTAGATGAGCTGAAGAAGCGTATCATTCAAGCAGTTCTTGTAATAACTCCTGATATGCTACGAAACACTTGGAGAGAACTGGATTACCATTTAGACGTTTGTCGTGCTGCGAAAGGTGTACACATCGAAATCTATGATACTATGATCAAAATCTATGATAGATATTAAAACTTGGTGAGATATTTTTTCTATTTAAATATTTTTTTAATTCTAATAGGTAGTTCCGTAAAAATAAGCCATAACTTTTGGATACCTTTAGCCCGGACAACCCTATATTATGTATAATGTGAAATAATTCATGATTTATTTGATCTTTTTCGGTGTTTTAAAGAATTCTTCACTGTATGATTTCTCTTGTAGATTCTCTACTCGAGTAAATTTTAATTTGTTACTCATTTCATTACATACCACCATTTTACAGAAGAAACTAAGTCATCATTTTATGTGAACATTCCTGATGTTTTGCAGAACATCAGGGTGCCCGTCTTTGGATCTCCTAAACTAAAATTAGGGAAAATGTTATTCCTTTTTCTATTTGTAGTTTTACCACATGAAGCTAAAATTGATAATAAAATGAGCATTCTCCCCATCATCGTAATATATCAGTTTCCGTAGCCGGACTGAAATAGAGTGAACTTTAGGAGAGTGTCCTTTTTTCTTTTCTTTTTTTAATAACACCTAAATTTCAAAAATCAAGGAATGCTTTCATTGAAAATGCCAAAAAAAAACTTCATTTCTACGTTATTTAATTCAACCTAAATATTCTTTATACGTACTTCTCCTCACAAAAAAATAAAAATTAATAAAAGTTAAATAAAAGTTAATAAAAATTGAATAAAATTAGTAGTTTTTCAATTATTTTAACTAATGAAATTTATTTCAAATGATCAGCTAATTTTTTAAACTTTCTTTAAAAGAAAAATTTTACCCAACATTAGTGACTTATTATTTACTACGTCATTGGTCGAAACCGTACTTGGAACCATGGAAGAGACTATGGCATAAGAAAACATCAGTGAAGACTGATAATATAGCATGTATGTTCTGCAACCACTTCGATTTAGAAATACACTATCCACTTTTATTGCTGAAAAATCCCATGGAACTATGTATAATGTAATAAGAGCACGAAAATTACTCAAATAAAATGTAGCAATGAAATTTTCTCTACTCACATAAAAAAAACGAACAAAATTTCGAAAAATCTAATGTATAATGTTAAAAGTAGAAAATAAGCAATGTTTCAAAATATAATTTTAGTTCAGATATTAATTAATTGTATTTAGGATATATTTTAATAAGTACAGTAATTTTTAGTACGATCTTAAGGGGATATTAATTTATGCAATGTAACCCAGAAAATTAATAAGTTTGAAAAATAACTAAATTTAAATTAAATAAGCTCCGTCAGTGATAACACACTTATTTACATAGAAATGCAAATGTGTATGCATAGAAATAGGTCATTTTTTTGTAAAGAGTTTAAAAGGTCATTAATTAATGTAACATATTTAGTTTGAGAAATAAGTGACTTTAACACAATCTGTGATAAGTAATTTGTATTTGTATATTTCTGTATGCTTAGCAATAAATTTTAACAGTCATATTCCTTTGGTCGTATTCAAATATCGTTTACAGGTTGTTCACGGTTACACACTTTTTTATTTAGCCCTGGCAAAAGGTATAAACGACGTTACACTGCTTTTAATGTGACAGCTGCGAGGCCCACTGATAAAACATTGTGACACGATTTGACGTAGTTGTTGACACGAGTGTTCAAACGCTTCAGGCTTTTCAACAGTTCTGCGTTATGCTTCGGGAAAGTCAATTTAAACTTAGGGAGTTCCGGTACACAATATTCTCAAAAAGAAAGTTCACTTTTACTTTCCTGGTTTAAAATACACTGTGGAGCTTGAACCAAATAGCAGAAAGCACATGTCTGTACGGTGGTTAATACAATATTTTAATGCTGTGCTTTCTTGCTCTTGTGAAATGTTGCGTGCATTGCTGTACATCGGTGCTTTCAGCATTATATCTCCGAATTGAATTTTTCGTTATATGTCATCTTTAAACACCTTATATATATATATATATATATATATATATATATATATATATATATATATATATATATATATATATATATATATATATATAATATATATATATATATATATATATATATATATATATAATATATATATATATAATATATATATATATATATGTATACATATATACATACATATATATACATATATATATATATATATATATATATATATATATATATATGTATGTATGTATATATATATATGTGTGTGTGTGTGTGTGTGTGCGTGATTTATCATTATTATAAGAAAATTCTCGAAAAGAAAGCTCAGTTTTACTTCCCTGCCTTAAAATAAACTGTAGAGCTTTTAGAATCAAATAACAGACAACGAATGTTTGCATGGACATTAATTACAATGTCAGATACACAAAATTTCCATGCTGTGCTTTCTTGCTCATGTGCAATGATATACATCGGTGTTTTAGGCCTGTTTATCTCGGAATTGAATATTTCGTAATCTGCCATCTTTAAAAGGATATTATATAAAAATAATTTTGCAATGAATCTTTGTGAATTTTTGCTAGGAGTCCCTTTGTTCTGTTTCTATAAAACTGTATTTAGGATTTTTGATTTAAAGTAAAAATTTCGGAAACATTTTCCCGAGAACAAAATTTTTTCCCTCTTCAGAATAATCAAAAGTTCTATCAGTAAAATTTTTAAGCCCTGAATACAAATTATTTTCAAAACTTTTCCCATGTACAAAAGTGAAAAAAATTACGCAAATAAAGCTGATGGTTCAGCAGACATATCAAAAACTAATTTTTAAAGGATTTAAATTAAGCTTTAAATAAGCCTTGAAGTTTAAAAAATGTTTAACAAAATTTTTTTTAATTTTATTTGTTTTAAGTTTTATTAGAAGATAATGATTTTTGTATGAAGGCACATTTAATGGAAGAATAATCACTACTAAACGTGTGTAAATAAAAACAAGTGGCATTTTCTATATCGGATCCCGCAAGCGAAGAAAAATTTAACAGAAGTGAGAATATGAAGCAGGGGAGGCATTATGATATTATCCCTAACTCCCGAGAATAAGATGCAAACAGCTATGACATATAAATAAAGAGTGATACGATTGAATAAATATGTGTTAAATAACAAATTTTATTTCAGTCAAATCTTTGTGTGGCCAAACGCTTAACATTGTGTACCATTGTGGATAAACGTTATCATTGTGTACCATTGTGGAGTTTTCTACTCTTATCCATATGTATAAAACAGTTCCCTGACTGACTGACAGATAACGCACAGACCAAACCGCTGGACCTAAAGAGCTGAAATTTTGCATGGTGATTCTTCTTACAGTATAGGGGTGCATTAAGGAAGACTTTTGAAAAATTCTTCTTAGATTTTTTTAAATTAAATTTTTAAGCTGTTTTTGCAACTTTTTTTGAGTTTGCATTTAAAATAACAATCTGAGGGTAAAAAAATTTACAACACGAGAAAGATCATAAAAACTCCTTTAAAACGAAATCTTTTCGAATCTTTACCTCCATTTTCTGAGTTTTGGTGAAATTTTAAAGATTCATTTTTAGAATTTAATTTATTAAACGATGATCACGTGGCTTCTTTACTTTCTGTGATACTTTAAATTAATTTTGCGTCACGTGCGTAACAACGGAATAAATTGACAAAAAAAATATTGAAATACGGTAAAAGACAAAATTTAACCACTAGACTAATTGAGATGGAAGTTTTTAGATAATTTTATTCAAATTAGTGTGTTTTATGGATATTAAACATACAAATTAATTACATACATTGACAGTTGTATTTAATTTGAATATTTTCTTCTGCATTATTTTGTCTATAAAAATATCCATTACGATTTTTTTATAAATGTATACTTTTTTCGTTTTTTGTGTTTTGGCATTAATTGCATACATTGAGCGTTGTATTTAATTTGAATGTATTCCGTAGAGAAACCCGGGTATTCAGCTAGTTGCTATTTGAAAAGAAATTGTTTTGGATCCGAAAACAGAAATCTCTTCAATTAAAAGTACATATATCATGGTTAGATTCAAGTCAGTAACGGAACCTACCTTTTGAAATGCAATATGCATTTGTGAATGATATTGCAATGCTTTTTACTTATTCATGAAATTACGTATAATTAAACATATTTGAAATTATCTTCGGTAGTTTAACAAGGTCGTTATCTGAACATTTGACTGTATACCTTGAATCCAACTTCCCATCTCTTTCATTGCCTGTAACAATATATTTATACTGACCGAAAACGATCTACATTCATTAAGTAAGGTTTTTGGCAGGCACACATCGTAACTTTTTGAATTATTCATGAGTCAATTTATTCAATGGATATAATTTCCTCAATTATGACAATTATATCAATTCCTTCTGGTTCAGGTTGCTCTGAACCCTTTTGCAGATAGCAGAAGACTAAAGATAAATGCGGGGTTAACGGGGCACCCTCATCTTTTAGATAAGTAGTTATTTAAGGGAATACAGAACATCTCGACAACTAAAATGGAGCGATTTTAATGAAATGTTTATGAGCATGTATTTAATTGCAGAATACAGATATATGCAATATATTTATACAAGGTGGGACAATTAAATAACCGAACTGGTCTGATGGTTGGTTGGTTGGTTGGTTAGGTTGGGTTTATTGGCGCAAGGTCCTGATATGGACAAGCTGCGCCAAACACATGGTAAACACCCGAAGAAAAAGTAAGATGTTATACATATTATTTGAACATTTTTAGACCAAACAAAAAACCCTGATAAAAGAGATATAGTAGTCTACAAGTTATCTTTAACGGGAAAACAGGCATAAAAAACAAAGTTGCGCAGTATTTTATAAAATACAATAAAAGGACAAAGTGTTAAATTTCCTAAAAACAACGAACACATGTTAAACTGTGAAGACCATTAAAGACAACAGTATTAAAAACCATGATATGCAAGATGAAAAAGAGCAATATCCAATAAACCAGACACTAAATGTGGCGGATGAAAGAAAAATGGGTGATGAGAAAAAAGAAAGTAAAAGCAGTGAAAAGAAGACGGTGATAAAATCTTTCAGTTCCAAGTTAGTAGATTTTATGGACAGTCATATATATCAGGTGATAATAAAAAATAAACAGCCGTATGAAATAGGTAATATAAGCATTCATATAAAACAGGTAAAATACAGAGGCGTATAGAATGATGAAATGACAGTGATAACTTCAAATACTAAAACTGCCGTATAGTACAGGCATAAAACAGTCATGTAAAAGTAGAAGATAGCAATGATATAGAACAAAACGGTTTAAATATCGGAATAGTAATTAAAAAAGAACAAGGAAAAACAAGAGTGAAACTGATAAAAGTCAAAACTTCTGGACAGGAAAACCCCCATCCAGTTTAAGGTCACGTTCTTGATGAAGACAAAGCAAAAGAGGGAGAGACCGAGTGACCTCTCCCCGCAAGTTGAGTGGTAGAAGATAGAATGTCATTACATTCTATCTCATCGGTATCTGAGATACCGGATGCGTAAATCTCCAGCATGTCTTGGGAAGTTGCTTGAAACTTAATATCTTTTAAATATTTAGGTTCTTTCGGTTTGTTTGTTAAGGCTGGTGTATTACGGTATGTACAACTATTTTGGTTATCCTATTTTTTATGTATTTTACTGGTGGTAGAGCAAGAATAGTTCTATTTCTGTTAGGTTCTATTGCAATATATTCAGATGTACGTGCTTCTTTGTTTTTTTCGACGAGGAAACTGATTGTTTAATACTATGTGGGTTGGGAGGAATAGGTTTATGAAGTGAGATATTGTTATTACGGCTTGAATCGGTTTTCTGACGAGCGGAAGGTGAGGAAGGTTGTTGAACATTTTTACTTGATCCTGAAGCTGAAGTGATAGACGAAGGTTCAGTCGGATGAGTTTCGGTCTGAGTACTAACAGTTTTACAAACTTTTTTAACTGCTGATGAGTACGATAGGCCAGCCTTTGGGGTTTTAGAGTCAATCAGTTTCCTTGCATCCGCATATGACATTTTTGTGTTACTTTCAGAGTCTGAATTTCTTTTTCCTTTATCCAATTTGTACAAGCACGAGAATAAGCTACGTGATCTCCTCGGCAGTTTACACATCGGGGGGATAATTCGCAATTTTCACTGTCGTGGCCAACTTCTGCGCAACGGGAGCAGGTAATGGACCCACGACAAGAAACTTTCGAATGTCCAAAGCGTTGGCATTGGAAGCATCTCAGCGGATTCGGAATGTACAGCCGTACTGGAGCTCGGATTCACGCCATCTTTACACAATTTGGGAGTTCCGGCGTTTCAAACGTCAAGACTAGGTGTTTAGTGGGAAGCGTCTTCCCATCTCGACGTATAGTGATGCGTCTGACAGCACATACACTTTGTTCCCGGAGGTTTTCCAGGATCTCGTCTTCTGGAGTGTCTATAAGTGTATAATGACAACAGAACTCGACTTTAACGTTTTGTGCAAAACAAAGCAAACTAATCCCAGTCATTAAAACTGAAAATTTTATTTGTACATATTAACTTTATTTTGTTATACTTTGTTAACTTTTATTATAATGTAATAAAAGAATATTAAAACGTTTTTCTTTATATGTACAACCTAGATTGTGAATATTTTATTGTTTATGATCCCGGGTTCCGCGAAATAATTTTATACTCATAAGAGTTCCTTAAATTGACAAAGTTTGAAGACCACTGACTTAGAGAATGAGAGAAACAGTATTACTATTCTATCCAGTGGATCTCGAAACTCACTAGCAAGCACAAAATAAAATGAATATGTACAACCGGAAATAATCCTTCCACCCCATCTGCTTCAGATCTATAAATAGAACCTCCGCTGGACACGGAGGCTGAAGGTCGAGGGGGAAGGTAGCTAACTTCCCCCACTTCAATGAGGGGAGGAGTTTGAGGCGAAAACTCACGTTTTACAGCTGGAAACGCAAAATTATTAATTAGAATACTAATTCCCTATTAACACAAAAAAATGCCAAAAATATCTTTAAAAAAAGCCTAAAGTTTCAAGATTTGCGTCTTGTTTTCCAAATTTTTAAATTATTATCAGTTATTTTGTTACAGAGCATTTTAGCAAGCAATGTCTCTCGTTTTGGAAATTTGAAAATGTAACTTAATTTAAAAAATATTTTGAATAATAATAAAAAAAAATTAGCAAAGCCCCGCATTTATTTTGGAAGCCTACTTTCAGATTCCGAAAACAGAATTCAAAAATATTCATTAGGGAACCCGGTATGCGAAATGTTATTTCGCCATTCATTAACATTGAATCGTGCATCTGCGAGGTCTACTGATGTACCCCCTTAAGCGAAAATAGGCAATAATAGTAATAATTTATTAACAAAATTGGTTATCGAAGACCACGTCTCAGTCTTTAACTGAGAGATCTCTCTCTCGAAATTTGTTTATTACTTATTGCTGAACACTTAAGGAAGAGAATGTGACTTGGTTTGGTTTGGAGCGCTACGGTCGATTTTAACGTTGTTTACAATTTTAAAGTTTGCATTTAAAATAATTATCTGGGGGTTATAAAATTTATATCACCAGAAAGATCATAATGCCTTTAAAATGAAATCTTTATCGAATCTTTACCTCCATTTCCTGATTTTTGATGAATTTTTAATAATTAAATTTTTTAATTTAATTTACTAAATGTTGATCACATGGTTTCTTTTCTTTTTTTGATACTTCAAATTAATTTTGCGTCACGTGCATAACAACGAAATAAATTTACAAAAAAATATTAAAATACGGAAAAAGATAAAATTTAGCCACAAGACTAATTGAGATAGAAGTTTTTAAAGAATTTAATTCAAAATAGTATGTTTTATGGATATTAAACATACAAATTTATTGCATACATTGACCGTTGTATTTAATTTCAATATTTTCTTCTACATTATTTTGTCTATAAAAATATCCGATACGATTTTTTTATAAATATATATTTTCGTCTTTTTGTTGTTTTTTGGCATTAATTTCATACATTGACCGTTGCATTTATTATAAATATTTTTTGGCATTCATTTCCTACATTGCCGGTTGTATTTAATTTAATGTACTCCGTAGCGAAGCACGGGTATTCAGCTAGTATATGTATAAAACAGTTCCGCAACTGACTGACTGACTGACTGACAGATAACGCACAGACCAAACCGTTGGACATAAAGGACTGAAATTTTGCATGGCGATTCTTCTTATAGTTTACGGGTGCACTAAGAAATATTTTTGAAAAATTTTCCTTAGATTTTTTTAAATTAAATTTTTAAGCTGTTTTTGTAACTTTTTTTAAGTTTGCATTTAAAATAATAATCTGAGGGTAATAAAATTTATATCACGAGAAATATCATAAAAATTCCTTTAAAATGAAATCTTTTTCGAATCTTTACCTCTATTTCCTGAGTTTTGGTGAATTTCAAAGATTAATTTTTAGAATTTAATTTATTAAATGATGATCACGTGGTTTCTTTTCTTTTTGTGATACTTTAAATTAATTTTGCGTCACGTGCATAACAACGAAATAAATTGACAAAAAAAATATTAAAATACGGTAAAAGACGAAATTTTACCACTAGACTAACTGAGAAGGAAGTTTTTAAAGAATTTAATTCAAATTAGTACGTTTCATGGATATTAAACATACAAATTAATTAAATACATTGACCGTTGTACTTATTATAAATAAATAAATAAATATACATATATATATTATTATTATTATTTGGCATTAATTGGATACATTGACCGTTGTATTTAATTTGAATGTATACTCCGTAGAGTTTATGAGAATGTATACTCCGTAGTACTCTTTTCGAAGTACGGGTATTCAGCTAATACTCTATAAAAATGAAATGCTACTTCGGACATATTACAAAAATGGTGGTACATCTAGAAGGGTAAGATATTTTTAAGATACAAAAGAGGGATGCGCAAAACAGATATATCCGCAACCCAGAAACATTTCTCCCTGAAACAGGAATCTTTTCTAACCTGAAACAGAATTCGTTTTTACAATGAAGATCTTTTGCATTATATATGCATATTTTTTTTCTTCAAAATGGAACTTTAATATCAATTCCCAAAATATCAAGAGACATTACTGCTTTGCGTATTCAGTAACACGACATATCCATCCGAATTTGAATTATTACAGTTTTACTTTTTTTTTTATACAATTTATTACATTTTTCTAGGGCATCTATTATGATTGGTAAACATGACATCTCAAGGACGACTTAATGCGTCTAATGTTGGGGGGAGTTTATCTCGATACTTCTAATTTCAACTCGATTTAGAAAGTTTTAGGCTTAAAAGTACTCTTTCATTTCGAGTGGTTTTCCTTTCGAACGGCGATAAAAGCACTCGAAACCACCTTTGCGGATGATATCTTTGCCGCTCGGTCTCAGACGCAGTTTGAATTCTCTAGCTCATAGCCGTGGCTCATAGACGTTGGCTCATAGACGTGGCTAGAAATATCAGAAGAGACAAACGTACGTGCCCGATTCTATATCTCAAAGTGTTGAACAACGATGAATTTCACGCTAACGCAGATTCGATATTCTTTAAGGATATGTAAATCAAACTTAGGTAAGGGACAGTTTAGCTGATTTTTGTCGCTTTTTGCCTCTAAATTAGTATCTATACATTTTGGAATATGCCCAGTGGCGTAGTGGTTAAAAGGTGTCAACCTGCCACACCACAAGTCCAGGGTTCGATCCTGTGACTTGGCAAGGTCGACTCAGTCTTTCATCCCTTGAGTGGGTCGATAAAATGAGGACAAAGCATGCTTGGGAAGTAAACTCTGGGGGTCTCCACGTCAGGTTGACCACCTCAGTGAGACATATGCTGTATGGCACCCCAAGCCCACGGTCAAGAAAGCGGAGATGGGCACCGCCGACCTTGGTCCACAGCGGACTGTTGTGCCATGAGTTTAGTTTTTTTTAAGTACATTTTGGAAAAGGTATCACCCTATTTACACCAGTGCTTGTGACGTATTTGTTTTAATATGCATATATAATTGTTTCATAGTACAGACATTGGGTATCGAGAAATTGCTGAATTGGGGTTATAAAAAGTATGAGAATTTTATAATAAAGGATTTTTTTAGATAAAAATTTGCTTGTTATTATTGTAGTTTGTTAATTACCGTTTAAGAACAACTGAAGTGATGGATTCCCGAAAATACTATTTTTCTGTTTTATTGGAAGAGCCTAGAGGTTTCAGGGATCTGGAACTATAGTTCTGAATTAAAAAACTAGAAAATGGATTTAGGTATCTGCCAAAGACATTGGGTAACTTAATATGCTCTATAGATATAATAAATTAACATTATAGTTCAATAATAAAAATTACCTTTTTAGATAATATTTTGTTTATTATTATTGAAGTTATTATTGGTTAAAAACTGATAGATGAAAATAAGAATCCACCAAGATATCTGTTTTTATAGAAAGGTCCTCTAGGTAGGTTTGGAACTACAGCTCTGAGAGAGCAAATATCAGGTATTTAATATAACCGATCCAATTCAAATTCAGTTGGTTTAAATAATCTGTGAGCAAACATGTGGGAACGTCGTGTAATACTCATAATTGCTTATTATTTTAAAAACGATAGAGCGTCGGCATCGTGTGAAATTGTTACATTACAAATATAAATAAGTACATATGATAGTATAAATATCCCTAAAGCAGTCGATTTTATAATAAAAGTGATTTTTAAGGTAAGATGTTGCATATAAATATTGTAGTTCATTAATAACGGATTAAAAAATGACAGTAAAAATAGGAATCCGGTCCAACCTTTTTTTTTTCGAGGAAGGTACTCAAACTTTCATTAATCCGGAACCATAATCAGAGACTGAAGAAATATTATAGCGCACGATTCCGGATATTTTAAATAGTTTCTATGAGCATATAATAATTATTTTTTCCACTGGTGTACTATGGGTGAAATTATTCCTTTGCCAGGATATTCTATTACAGGTTGGGATATTTGGCACATTGGTCATGTACCACTTTCATTCTGAATAATTTCTAATTTTCTACTTTTAAAAACATTAAAAGTCCAATTTTTTTTCAAGATTAATACTATAAATATAGAAAATGCAATAGAAATTAATGAATATTCATGGAAATGAGAATAGAGAATTTAAACTTAATACTTGAAATTTGTCTTTTTTTTCAATTATTTTTATGAAATCATCTTGCATGTTAAAAAGAGTGTAAAGTATACACAAGATTCGATTCCCAAGAATCGAACTTTTGAGTGAATGAATTAAAGAAGCTGCTTGTTTCATTCATTCACTCAAAAGTTCGATTCATGGGAATCGAATCTTGTGTATACCTTACAAGAATTATGATATATAAAATACACTTTATGATACAACGTTTCAAATAATTTATTTTCATTGAATTGATTTTTTGGAGTGTGATTTAAGTTTCAAGAAATAGGAAATGTATGGTTGTGAACTACTTTAATGGAACATTTGTTTAGAAAAATTGTTCAATGATGACGCATACATTTTTATTAAAATAACTTTGATTATCTATCTTATAAAGTTCATATGTTAAGGCAATGACATGACCTAGTTTTATCCTGTTCAGAAGCCATGAATGAACAGCCAACACTGGTAGATCGGTCTGTAATGTCAAACGTAATTTGTATATATATATATATATATATATATATATATAAAACAGTTCCGTAACTGACTCATTCATTCACTGACTGACATACAACGCACAGACCAAACCGCTGGACCTAAAGGGCTGAAATTTTGCATGGCGGTTCTTCTAATAGTGTTGGGGTGCACTAAGAAAGATTTTTCAAAAATTCTTCTTAGATTTTTTTAAATTAAATTTTTAAGCTGTTTTTTAAACTTTTTTTACGTTTGCATTTAAAATAATACATTGAGGGTTATAAAATTTATATCACGAGAAAGATCATAAAAATTCCTTCAAAATGAAATTTTTTTCGAATTTTTACCTCCATTTCCTGATTTTTGGTGAATTTTTAAAGATTAATTTTTAGAATTTAATTTATTAAATGCTGATCACGTGATTTCTTTTTCTGGTACTTTCAATAAATTTATCGTCACGTGCGTAACAACTAAATAGACAAAAAAAATATTTTTTTCTCTTTCTAATGTAGCAGACGATTGGATATTATCCAAAAAAAATGCATATCCCTTACGATTTTTTTATAAATATATATATATAGATAGATATATATTTTACATCAATTGTATACATTGATCATCGCATTTATTATAAATATATATATTTATTTTTTGGCATAAATTGCATACGTTGACCGTTGTAATTAATTTGAATGTACTCCGTAGCGAAGAGCGGGTTTTCAGCTAGTGTGTATATATATATATATATATATATATATATATATATATATATATATATATATATATATATATATATATATATATATATAGCTAGTACGTATAAATAGGCTTTCTAAAGACAATAGGAATAAGCATATTATGGACTTGTTAGTTGTGCTAAAACTTAATCATTACCCCGATAGTCTTTCCAAGCACATAATTGGTTGTTTTAGAATTAATGAATAGCTTGATCTTTTTCACTTAATTAGTAATAAAATATAAAAAGTAATATAATAAGTTTATTTTGTAAAAATAATTTTTCTAAAGTAATATTAATGAATAATATTTATATTCTTAAGTAATAATAATAATGATAATAATAATATTTTACTCTTAAGTTATAATAATAATAATAATACAATATTAATTTTGGTTTATATGTCCTATAACACAGTCTCCATTGTAAGTCTGCATCTGTATTTCCATCAACTCCATGGTTGCAAGGTTTGTGACGTCAGTCTCCTTGCGGTTTCCTAGTCTTAACTTCAACATTGTCTAGCCTGTCTTGGTGTTCTTTGATTGAGCAACTTTTTATTCATTTCCTCTGTTTCTTATGGATTGTTCGGTGTCTATGTATGTTTATTGGTTAGATCATACTTATCAGAAACAATCCATTGGTTTTTAGACAGTATCGGCACCGCTGATGAAGAGATGCTATCTAAAACCTTTTAAATACTTATCCTTTCATGTTTTTAGATTCAGATTGCATAGTGTAATATAGCTTATGCTGGTTTTTCCCTTTCAACTTTGTCTTATATACATATATATATATATATATATATATATATATATATATATATATATATATATATATATATATATATATATATATATATATTTATATATATATATATATTATATATATATATATGTATATATATGTGTGTGTGTGTGTGTGTAAGTAACAATAACGCCCCAGTATTATTAATTGACCTAATTTAAAGTTTATTCTAAATTATCCTTGTTTGAACCTCAATAAAGCACAGCCCTATTCCAAAAACGAAATCGAAATAACCTAATATTCTATTCTCTTCAATGCAGGCGCGGTAAAGTTATTTTTAGACATGAGTTAGAATCCCTTGATCTTGATCCCCCTTCGAAAAATCATACGACTTTGGTCTCATATACCACATGATCGGAGTCAGCCAATTAAAGAATTTTAGCCGCCTAGCGGTAGGGTCATGAAACCTGGGTACATATAATGTCAAACAACATTGTTTCAGCGTGCTTTCTGTCTGTTTCCTTGCCCTGTCCTCGTGTCGTCCTTGCTTTGCTTATCTTCGCGCGATGTATGCAGCCGCTGTCCGTCCCGTTATGTGGTTTCCAGTATATTCAAGTTCCGGCAGGTCCGAACTAGTTTGCTGTGCCTGCGTCTCAAATTATCTGATGTAAAGTTACTGTGTTGAAATCTCTTGTGCGGTGAGCTGTCTTTGTTATTCGGATTAATAATAATATTTCACAGACAATGTTCCTGCTTGTTCCTCGGTATCATCGACTACCACCAACCGTAATGCCTACTTTGAGTATTCGCGAATATTGTGTGCACCATCTCATCCGTGATGTGAATATCTACACACACATACATACATACATATATATATATACAGTGGTACCTCCGAAAAGCGGACAGTCACAGGACCAAAAGTTTTGTCCGTTATTAGGAGGTGTCCGCTATTGGGGAGTACAACCTTTTTATAAAAAAGGTGTTGCTGTTCTGTTTGACATTTGATTGAAAACTACGGCTGCAATTTTAATTAAAAAGTAAAAATTAATTAGGCAAGAAAAGAATAACTATTTACTACTTTACCTTTTAATTGTGTGCTAATCCTTTTACCTTGCATTAAATAATCCCAAAATACAATGTATAGTAGCTAAATTATTTTAATTACTGCTGAAAAAAAATGTCTTAACAAAGTTTGATTTCTCTTTTTTACACAACAAACCTGTTTTTCAAGATGAATCTTCATAGGATTTAGCTTTGCTAGTCCCTCCGAATCTTCATTGTTCAGAAAGAACTGCTTGAATTGTTCGCTGTATTTCAGTGCTTCCGAATAATCTTTGATTTTGCAGTCTTCCATTGACGATTCCTCATCATCATCCTCAGAAAGGGCCAGTGCTTCAGTGGTGGCCCGATGAATGAAATTGGAAACACGCAGGTTTTTTTCCTCAATGGATAAATCGTCGTCGATCTTTACTTCCTCTTCAACGCTGACATTTGAATCCAAATTGGCTACCAGATCCGCAAGTTCTTTTTTTCTTGTTTCGGTAGTACTGTCAGTTGCCACTTCGCTTGTACTCAAAAATACCGTCTTCTTAAAACATTTTAGAACGCACCCAGGTTCCACCTTTTTAAGGGCTGACGTAGTCCAGGAAATTGCATCCAAAACAGATACCGATTTTGCCAACTCTTCGCTGGATTTGCAGGAGATAATCTGTGTCAGAAGCAGATTTCTGTATCGTACTTTAAAGCTGCGAATAATTCCCTGAAAGTGGCTGTAGCATTGTCCATGAACAGAATGATTTTTCTCTTTTGTTTTCTTATTTTGTTGTCTAACTCCACCAACCAATCGCTCATTATCTCAGTGGTTATCCACGTTTTCTCATTTGACTTCCACGAAACACTAAATTTTCGCACATTAATGTTCTTGAAACATCTAGGCTTCTTAGCTTTTACAATAACAATTAGAGTTTCGAAGTCTCCCAGCATGTTGCAACGCAGCAAAAGAGTGAATTGCTCTTTTGAAATTTTCCCGCCACTACATTTTTCACCCTTAAAACATAAGGTCTTGTCCGAAGGACGCGGCAAAAGAGGCCAGACTCATCGGCATTGAAAATGTCTCTGTCATCATATCCTTTGCACAAAGATTTAAGCTTTCCAATCCAATCTGTTACTTCATTTGAATTTACAGATTTTTCTTCACCACAAATCTGTTTAAAAAATATGTTGTGACGTGTCCGGAATTTTTCCATCCATCCATTTGAGGCGTTAAAAGTTTCTAATTTTGAAATAATTGCCAAAATAATTGAAAGTTCTCCAAAAATACCTGTCCGCTATTCGGAGTGTCCGCTATTCAGAGGGAATAACATGAATTGCCCTATATAAAAGGACTGGGACTCGTAAAAATGTCCGTTAATTAGAGGTGTCCGCTATTAGAGTGTCCGCTATTAGGTGTCCGCTACCACCGTATATATATATATATATATATATATATGTATGTATGTATGTGTATGCACCCATGAACATTCCAAATAACAACGATCGGCCTTATGACAAATATAGCTCTTCATGATATAAAATAATCGGAGTCGTTATCTCAGTGTTAAATGAATGGAATTTTCGTTTTTCATCACTTGTAGATTGCAAACCACCGAACATTCTGACTCGCGATCACGTTGGAACCGTATTCAGGTTTAGTTTTCCCCGAAAAAAAATCGTCTGCTTTTTCGAGTCAACATGATGCCCCAAATAGATCTGTTATCGCCTTTTCACACATATGACATACGTTTAAGAATCAGCAATCTGTCCACCAATCAGTGATCAAGTACTCGTACGTAATTTGTCAACGCGACCAGTCTGCTATATCTCCTTGCATAGAAGTTGCATAACGCCTTTTATTTTTACCATGTTTTTATTAAATTGCTTTCTTGTTTGTTTGTTTGTGTGTGTGTGTGTTTGTTTGTCCGGTACAAATCTTGCAATCGATTTTTAACTAACTTCCCGACTAGCTAGACATTTGAAACTTTTAGAATAGCTCAGAACACGATGACAATGCTTATTTTAATACTTTTAGTCATCTTTAAACAGGATTGAATTAATTTTCAGTTTATTTTGTTTTGTAGACTGGTGCATCCATCTATTGGCCGGGACGGGAATGAAAAGTTAAACACAAGTTAACTTCCAATTAACTTCATTTTCTTTCAAGTTGATGGGATAATTCATCAAAAAAAAATTTTTAAAGTATTTATTAATACATAGAATTGTCAAGTTTATATGATTCAACAGAAAATTTAAAAGCATGGCATATAAAAAGTTCTTTTTATCTTGTAATTATAATTTGTTGCTGTTGTAATAGAGATCAGTTGATTGAGATGGAAATGTAATTAATATCCATAGCTCCCGAATGGAGAATTCTTATCTCAAACATTTAACGAAATATGAAAATTTTAGTGATTCCTTTTTCTTAAAGTTCCACCATTCTGTTCTCATTCTTTTGATTTTAATTACAGTTCTTTGTCTCAAGCTTTAAATACTACATTGTGGGGTAATTTAAATTGTTTTACTTGATAAAAATTTAAGAAAAGAGCATGAATTGTGCTTTTGCTTGCACTCAATCTCATGCATCTTACATCTAGTTGATGTCACAAGTTGATATCATGCCTCAATCCAAATATTACGGGAAATTCTTTTCTCACTATATTTCTAACCACAGATTAGCAGATACATATTTTTGAATTACCCGCCCGCATAGTATTCTGGTTAGCGTTCTGAGCTGCCGCACAGGGGGCTTTGGTTCAAATCCCATATAAAGCTTGGTCGTTTCCGTGTCGTTCCCCTCATAGGGAGCAATGCTGGCTCACCTAAATGGTGTTCCCATAATAAAGTAGCCAGAGAAAAGCTTCGCGGATCTTCATGGGACAATGTCAGAAGAAGTAGTATCTATGTGAGAAGACAAGTGCCTGCCGCATTGAAACAAAAAGTATGTTTTTGAATTACGCTCTCATCATTTGAAAATAGATCTATAAATGTTATGGGAGTGTCTTCAAAGGTTTGTATTTTAATTCCATCATTTCAAAAAATAAATAAATAAATAAGACAAATTTAATTTAGCGGCGTAAGGGCCTGTTCACATAGAATCCTTCAGCGTCAATTTTTCGTACCGTTCAATGTCACTCGTATTGACATATTTTAAACCAATCACAGACCTTAACAATTTCGTGGCTAATTGTTTGGCGGTTTGTAATTGGTTAAATATATTTCAATACGAGTAGCGCTCACGCTGACGGATTCTATGTGAACAGGCCCTTGTTGTGACGATTTTTTTTTTTTTTTTTTGCTGTAGAAATATTTGTAAATGCCTTTCAGTCTGTCTTCCCGCCCATATTTTCAAATTCCTGGAATGGTTTTGTCGCAGTGTGTGGTGACTAGAAGGCAATCACCTCCGCCACACGTCTAGAACATTTGCTGCCGTCTAGGGGGGGGGGGGGGTCCTGACCATCATTAATTTTTCTTGATGGACCCCACTTGTGGGTGGAAGTTTTGGGGGGGACTGGCTGCTACCTTTGCGAGGCTACCACTTCCGGTCCTTATGTATGAATCACTAGGGTATGAGATGTTGGCCTCCTTTTTTTGTCAAGCTTTATTTTTTGTTGGCGGTTTTCTGGAGGCACACATTTTCTGGCAACCCTTACTTTAAAAGGGCTGACCACATTAGGGATGCGACATCGACAACAAAACATCGATATTCAATATTAAAACATCGATGCTAATAAAACATTGTCCAAAAACCATCAATGTTTTTAAACATCGCTGTTTTTGAACATCCATTTTTTTTTAAACTGATTCAGTAACCTCTAACATTAATGTTACTTTGGTTGGTCGTGGGGGAGGAGTGGGAGCGATTTAATTTTGCTCTCCGATTGGGCTGACACAAATGAAAAAAACTTGGTTTCTAGAGTCAACGCATATCACAGAATTTCCATTATACAATTTATTACTTTTATCAGAAAATTGAGGAAGAAATTATTGCTATAAAAAAATTGATAGAACTTGAAGAAAATTCCGCTATGTTTTCTAATTTAAATTGGTTGAATGTGAAAAAATATTGTAAATATCAAGTCATATTTATTTACAAGTTGGAGAATAATTTACTTTCAGGAGGCTTAAATCATTTTATAAAAATTTTAAAAACTCTGAAGTTCATGACTGTAACACAAGACAAAAGGATTGGTTTCATATTAATAGAGTATACAGCAAAATCATTTAAAAGAATTTTCGAGTTTACATTTACTGAGTGTGAAAAGTATGCTATGTGGTTAATTTGTTTTTATTATGATGCTTTTTCATTAGAAACAAAACCATCGAACAACGGAAAACATCGCGCACAAAACATCGATGTTAAAAAAAATTGGCTTCAATAAATCGATGTTTAGAACATCGATGTTTTTATCGAAACATCGATATTTTGAAAACATCGACATCGATGTCGCATCCCTAGATCACATCCGAATGGAGAGTTTTTTGATGCCCACTTTTCACGGGCTAAGGAAATTTGTTCGATGTGTTAGTATGCCCAAATAAAGTCTCGAAAACGACTTCAATGTGATGTTTTGTTGCTCCGGAGTCTTTGTTGTCCTGAAGAGCTGTTTTTCCTTCCGCCGAACACAACGCAAGGTCCAAGAGAAGAGTAATGTCGCCATAACACCGTTATAGTGGTTGCGTTGGTGTGAGGTTAGTACCCCTTAGATGTCGTCCCTGAGTATGTTCGGTCTAATTTGTGGTAGCAGTATATTCAACCCCAGAAGGCTTTATAAGCTGTGTCAGGCCCGGTCTGGTGCTATGGATTTGACTGGAATTGTGAAAAATATAAAAGTTACAGCTCCTTGATTAATAACTTCTATGTCCCTTAATTGAGATTGGATGCAGGCAAAAACCCTATTCCTACTCTTTTCTTAAATTTTATCAAGTAACGCAATTTAAATTAGCCCACAATATAGTTTTTAAGCTTGAGATACAGCATTGCAATTAAAATCAAAAGAATTTGAATAGGATAGTGGAACTTTAAGAGAAAGGAATCTCTAAAATATTCATGTTTCGTTTAATGTTTTGAGATAAGAATTCTCCATTCGTTACTTACTCTACAGTAAATCTAAATTCGTGAATTTATGCCCAACTGAGGATATTATTAAAGGAGTTTTCCGAGCGCACTCCTATAAAAGAGATTTCAATTTCCTCTATTACTACTAAAATCGTACTGTCTGGTGAAATCGTTTTTAGTTGTTGCATCATGTTTTGCTTAAGAAGAGTAATTTTATTTTCAAATTTCAAAGTGACAGTTGTATGTTTTGCGTTACATTTTGTTTTATGAGTTCAGTTTAAAATTTCAGAAACTCTAGTCAGGAAACTTGAAAGCAGCATTTGATTGGTGCTGGTATTTTATTTAAGAATGCTGTTCTGGACCTGATTATACTGTTTTATCGGAATCATATGAATTCCCCTCAATGTTAATAAAATAAAGGCGTCTAACTTTTAAAACCAAGGCACATTCCCTGGATTTTTTATCTCTGCGATCTTGTTATATTAAATGCATGGTCAAAAGGAATGTATTACTCAGTTATATAACTTAAGACTAAATTACTCAGTTACATAACTGGCAAGGCCGCGTTGCATCAATAATGGATATGGGTGGTGACAAAATTGAGTCGATAGATCCTTGGCTTTACAAAGGCCATCGACTCTCTTTTATCGTATCGTTTCATCTATAAATCGATGAACGCATTTCCCAAGGATGATTATATATATTTTTTTTTCTTAAAAGAGTTTTGGAAAGAAAGCCAAATGATCAGAAAAAGAAATGGTGACGAAACATAGCGCTTATCTCCAACGGCCTTACACTCTGGAATGGTGTCATTTGACCTTCGGAGGTCTTACCAGTAGCAACCCATTTTAGAGAACATTTCAGGGATAATTTTAATACGAAGTATGAAAAGTTGTTTTATAACCAAATATAGTTGAGGCCTTTTTAATGAAGATCCATTATTTCCCAGAAAAAAATCTCGTTGAAAAGAAAAATAACCATCTTTAAAAGAACATTTGATCAATAGATATTAACCTTTAGCTTACGGGTCCCATTTTTCTGATTCCCTCTTTAAAGAGGGAAATTTCATACCCCTTTGTAAAGAACGGCCATTAAGGAGTATATATATATATATATATATATATATATATATATATATATATATATATATATATATGTAGATAGATAGATAGATAGATAGATAGATAGATATGTGTGTGTGTGTGTGTGTGTATATATATATATATATATATATATATACAGGGTGGTCATAAAAAACTTTGCCGATATATGGACCTCTAGCGGCTGTTCCGTTCAACTGATAGAGATGAGATTTCAGGTGTAGTTATTCAGAGGTATGAGCTCGGGATTCTGTGAACGGCAACAAAGTGGAGCTTACGGTTACGGTTATAGGTACAGAAACTCGAAATTTTCGAAAGGCAAAGCCCACTTTTTCCCGTCGCAAAATGCTCGGCTCATGCGAAAACTCTAAAGATTGTTGGAACGGTACGTGTATCACCGACGCGTTATGCATTCCCAAAATACAGCTCTGAGAACGGCCTGTGATGGCACCCATGTGGAAAATGTGTAATCCAAATAAAAGTTTTCTTTCGTCCGATCTATGTTGTCATCAGTGATTGGTGTCTTGACTCTGTCATATGCAAATTTCCTCCGTGCGCCCCGATCGTGTTTTTGTTGGCCGTCCGCAGATCTGTTTTTTGTGCGTGCATAACGCGTCCGTTTTCGTGATACACGTACCGTTCCAACGCTCTGTAGGGTTTTCGCATGCGCTGAGCATTTTGCGACAGGAAAAAGTGGGCGTTGCTATTCGAAAATTTCGAGTTTCTGTACCTATAACCGTAACCATGAGAGCCACTTTGTTGCCGTTCCCAGAATTCCCAGCTCATATCTCTGAATAACTGTATCTGAAATCTCATCTCCATCGGTTGAACGGAACAGCCGCTAGAGGTCCATATATCGGCAAAGTTTTTTTATGACCACCCTGTATATATATATATATATATATATATATATATATATATATATATATATATATATTCATTCTTGGACCCTTATTCTTGGGATACATGCTATTTCACTCCGTTATGGAAAGTTTAAATTAAGTAGTAAAAACTTGATCGATTAAATGAAAATACTAAACTAAACTACTTTCTATTCGATTAAGTATAACGAAACTGAAATATCTCAAGTAGAATCACTTCTCATGAATAAAACTGTTTACTGTGTAACAAGTCAAAAAAAAACAAAATATTGCGCACTGTACTTTATAGATTTCGAAAAAAAATGCATTAGATACGAAAACAACCGTTTGAAAATAAAATACGCAAACAGAAACTTGCATCGATAAAGACGATAAAGTTCTTATATGATAAATATCAAGACTAAAGATATCAAGACTATATATATATATATATATATATATATATATATATATATATATATATATATATATATATATATATATATATATATACATATATATATACATATATATATACATATATATATATGCATATATATATATATATATATATATATATATATATATATATATATATATATATATATATATATATATATATATATATATATATATATATATATATATATATATATATATATATTGCTTCCATTTAGCGAAGTCTTTATGGCATGCAAGTTAATCCCTGTGTAATCCTTAAATCAATTCTTTTACATACTTCACGTATCAAATGCATTCTGTAGGGGGAAAAATCCATAATCGCTTAGGCAGTTTTCTTGCAAAATATGCATTTTTCATAAACATGATCCCATTTTTGAGAAAATCCCCAAGCATATCAGCACTATTCCTGATTTAGATATAATATCCCTCCTGCGAGATCCCAATTAAAATAGCTACGTAACTTCAGAGCACAAATTAAACGGTTATAAGAGAAATTCCAAATTTTTATATGTTTGAAAAAGTGTCAATTCATCGAATTGATTTAGGGATTACGCAGGGATTGACTTGCATGTCATAAAGACTCCGTTAAATGGAAGCTTGTCATAGGGACAGTTTGCTGTACAAAAGTGTATGCTATCAGGTTTAAGGTAAAGGAGAGAACTGCCTTCATACATTGACAATTTATTGAAAAAAACGTTTTTTTTTTTATTATTATTACTTTCCCGACATTATCTCTCTCAAAACTACTAGATCTAAGTATGACTTCGCAAGTAACGCTTTTGTAATTGTTCTAACAGATGACAAAGCCATTTTTTACTCGATTAATTCATGCTAATAATTGCACTTTAGAGTAGGGATATTAAATTATAACTTGCCACCACCTCGTACATTCTTTTTTACATCTCGCTCTGAAATAACTTGACTTACTAAAGAATCGTACCTATGATTTCATGTTTACTATTACACTATCAAACCATGCCATGATCATTAGGAACAAACTTCCCATTTTTCCACTTATCACATACACCAAATCCTCACATCCTACCCCGGTCGAAATAATTTTTTCTCTTTTTAATTTAGACAAGTTCCACCGTGATAAATATGTTATAATTTTTTTATCTTTTATCTTTAAAATAATAGTTTAAAAAAATTTCCGGTAGTCTCTTCTAACGAAACTACCGCGGGTTATTAACGTAGGATTACTTATCGTTACTTGCCTCTTTTGTATGTATATATGTATGTATGTGTTATGTATATATATATATATATATATATGACACGCGTAGGGCTACGCCCGTCATCTTACAAATTATGGCAGTCATGGTATATCCGGTGGTGTAGCAATAAGTAATCCAATCAATAATTGAGCAGGCATCGGTTCAATTTAATCCAGTTTTATTCTTTGTCAGGTAAACCACAGCTCCAACTCAGTGCGTTCATTTTGCGCCATTTCTTTTTTAGAGCCGCGGCGAAATACACATCTGATAGCATCGACTTCTATTCCGCGCTCTGCCCAAATTCGCGGGCATCTCCGCGCGTCAACTCTCCCTACACATGCGCAGAGCCCGAACCAGACATCTTTCAAGGCTAAAATGTAAATTCTTCCTCCTCGACCGCAGAACCCAGAGGCGCGCCAAGATTATATAATGAAAAGGGAATTTCCTTTTCCCAATTCGCGTCTTGAAATACGAACAATTAGAGGCGAATTACGCCACGAATATAATTTAATTCCCAAGCCCCCTTTAAATTTAGAATAATCATTCTTTTCCCACTAAATCCTTTACACACACACACATATATATATATATATATATATATATATATATATATATATATATGTACGTATGTATATATACATATATGTATGTCAAAATTTTAACACATTTTGGTACTTTTCTGTTTAACTGTTTACTACTTGTCGAAGCGATACAGACTGGGTTTGGCACGCTGCCGAAATTATAACTCGCGAGGAAGGATGGACGGACGGTTTTAGAGTCTGAAATTTTGCTTTCAGAAGGACCGTTATGGAGGAACATAATCCCACGTTAAATAAAAACTATATAAAATGTATTGAGTTCGAGATTTTAGATACGCATCAAGGTGTTATTGATCAAATCCATCATTCTTTATCCCTCTGTTAAACATCGCAAAGGCATTTCTTTATCATTCTTTTTATTGGAAACTAGCTGAATACCCGTGCTTCGATACGGAGTACATTTTAGGATAATTACAATGAAAAAAAATGAAATTGCCTTTTAGAGGATTTCCTTATAAACAATATTTTTTGTTTCTTCATTGGGTTGAACTAATATTACCAGGCTCGTTCGCGAACTTACGCGGGAGCAAGCTACGTAAAACTGAACGTGTGAGAAAAACTTTCTCTTAAATCTACGCCAGCGTATTTGAAAGTTTGGCCTTGAGACTTATTTATCTTCATAGAGAAGCATACTTTGAGGGGAAATTGCAGTTCGATAGGTTTAATTTAATATCCATAAAACATACTAATTTTAATTAAATTCTTAAAAAACTTCCATCTCAATTAGTCTAGTGGTTAAATGTTGTCGTTTACTGTATTTTAATATTTTTTTTTGCCAATTTATTTCGTTGTTATGCACGTGACGCAAAATTAATTTAAAGTATCACAAAAAGAAAAGAAATCTCGTGATCAGCATTTAATAAATTAAATTCTAAAGATTAATCTTTAAAAATTCATCAAAAATCAGAAAAGGAAGGTAAAGATTCGTAAAAAATTTCATTTTAAAGGAATTTTTATGATATTTCTTGTGATATAAACTTTATATCCTTCAGATTATTATTTTAAATGCAAACTTTAAAAAATATTACAAAAAGCCCTTAAAAATTTAATTTTTAAAAAATATTTCAGATAGTCTTCTCTAACGAAACTACCGCGGGTTATTAACATAGGATTACTAACCGTTTGCGTACTTTTTTTTTTTTTAACGTACTTTGGTACTGTTCTGTTTAACTGTTTTATTGCTACTGGGTTTGGCGAGCTGCCAAAATTATAACTCGCAACGCAGGACACTTTTTTCTCTCCGAAGGACTGTTACTGAGGAACGTAATCCTACGTTAAAAATCTGAGAAGAATTTTTCAAACATCTTTCTTAGCAAACCCCCACACTATAAGAAGAATCGCCATGCAAAATTCCAGCCCTTTAGGTCAAGCGGTTTGGTCTGTGCGTTATCTGTCAGTCAGTCAGTCAGTCACGGAACTGTTTTATATAGAGAGATTTGGGGGAACGGGAAGAAGGCAGAAAAACAAATTTATCAGCGATAACAATAGCACCCTAGTGCTAATAACAATTCTGCTATCGAGTTAGACGTGTTTTTTACTACACTGCCAGGCCAAGCCTCAATCTTTTCTCCAATGAACTTCGTAAACGGGCCTGTAGCTCTTTAGCTCATGAAAACTGAGGGATACAGAAATTAAAAATCAGGGAGAGGGAAAGCGTGGGCGCTCTTAGTATCAGCTTCCACTCCTAGTGTGAAATGATTGCGAAAATTTTAAAATAAAAAAAGTAGCACTTGTGAATTAATTAATACACTATTAATAGTAATGGAATTAATTCCCCAACCAACTTATAAGTTAACCGTGAGCAGAATTGTATTTGATGAGTTCCTGGGTCTATTGACTTTAACCTTTTCCTTACGGGTTTGGGACAGCATGTATCCCAAGAATGTGGGCCCAACAATATATATATATATATATATATGTGGGATGCCTCCTTTAGATTGGGCTAAACTAGTCGTCTGCTATAACCAATCTAGCACCCCACATTTAATACATACACTCAGGATGACTCATAAATAGTCTCTCACTAACAATAACAATAGACATTTATTTACTTGACACCATAATTCACACTCATAACATTTAACATATAGTAGTTGACCTTTCAGTAATAACAGTATTGCCAAGAACTCTAACGCTTGGACTTCTGGAGTCACCGAGACTCTCTCAACACGATTTGCCAAGCACTCAACCAACTTGGTCTTCCTGAAGTCACTGAGACTTCTACAGCACGGGAGCTCAATATCGCTCCCCTGCGGCCCGTAGCTACTAGCTAGGCCCAATCCCCGGGGTCTCTTTCCCCGTTCTCGCTTAGGAGCACCGTCCTTTGACACTAGCGCACGAGAGCCTCTGCCCTTCGTCGCCTCCAAAGCTTATCTCCCCTCAAACATTTTCTCCCAGTTCATGTCTAGGAATTCTGGAAGCGCTGTCGTCGCATAACGTACGCGGTGGCATACTGCTCATAGCCGGAGCCCTGGGATAATACAATCCCCATATATATATATATATATATATATATATATATATATATATATATATATATATATATATATATATATATATATATATATATATATATATATATATATATATATATTATATATATATATATATATATATATATATATATATTATATATATATATATATATATATATATATATATATATATATATATATATATATATATATATATGTATATATATATATATATATGTATATATATATATATATATAACCTCCTAAATGGCCAGCTTTTACAGAGGGAGTATGAACTTTCGGGGAAATGGACCCCGTAAGCTAAAGGTTAACTCCTGTCGCAAGCTGCTTATAATCAATGTAAATGTGCTCAGTAAAAAAGAAATTATTAAGATAAATTTATAAGTTAAGTTTCAGTTTCTCCGATATAAGGAAAGTAAAGCATCCCTTTCTGGATGTAAATATATAACTTCTTCGGACAATACAGTTTTCATTTGGTTCTCTCTCACTCATTTAAAACATGCTTCTTACTTTTCGGTTTCTTTTAAAATGTTATGCATATTTTTATCAACGAGAAAATAAAAATTCTGACTATTCACATTTTTTTTGCGGAAAAGAACTCTCCTGACACAGAAAAGTATCAAACTTTCGTAGTTTAATTATTATAGCAGTTATTTTCAAACTATTTCTTAACATATTGTGAACTAGGAGTATAATTGTCTTGAAACTATTTCGACAAAAAAAGTGTTTAAAAGTGATTTGGGATATTTATTGAAAAGTCAGAAAATTAGGTGAAATTTAGTAAAATGAAAAATGATTTACTCGTAAATGGTAAAAGGAAATCTTGAAATCGAAAAGCTATGAAAAAAAAATTTTGTTTAATGAATTTTGAGTAATTTAATTCTTGCAACCATTTCTTACTAGACCAGTCTTTTTCTAATTGATCCTTTCATTCTTTCCCTCCTGACAAGATATTTCTTGAGTAATTTAATTCGAGTAATTTAATTCTTGCAACCATTTCTTACTAGACCAATTCTTTTCTAATTGATCCTTTCATTCTGTCCCTCCTGACAGGGTATTTCTTGAGTAATTTAATTCGAGTAATTTAAGTCTTGCAACCATTTCTTACTAGACCAATTCTTTTCTAATTGATCCTTTCATTCTGTCCCTCCTGACAGGGTATTTCTTGAGTAATTTAATTCGAGTAATTTAAGTCTTGCAACCATTTCTTACTAGACCAATTCTTTTCTAATTGATCCTTTCCTTCTGCCCCTCTTGACAAGGTATTTCTTGAGAACTTAGCTACCATATTTTAAGGTGT
This sequence comes from Dolomedes plantarius, assembly GCA_907164885.2. Lineage (NCBI taxonomy): Eukaryota > Metazoa > Arthropoda > Arachnida > Araneae > Dolomedidae > Dolomedes > Dolomedes plantarius. Next base: position 76,933,997 of record OU015497.1, on the reverse strand, counting down.
TAGTTCAGGTTGAATGCGTAGAATCCTTCTATATTTTAATGATTAGCTTGGGTCTAAACGCAAACGGAGTGTGAAACGCCCGTTGAACGCTGTTACAGAAAATTCACTGAAACGTCATTTAAATACAGAGGTGTTTTCTTTTAAACTATAAGCACTGAAAATAATATTAAGAAATTTTGCTTCAACATAATTTTTTTTTAATTGGGTTTAATACTCTTTTTTTCTAAGAGCTTAGATCTTGCTGAAAGTGAAAGTTTCCTTCAAATGTAAAGGAAATGTTTTCAAAAATAGGGGACATGCTCTATATCTTTCCCATGGAGTTATATTTACCGTAATTACTCGTGTATAGGCCGCGTGCGTGTATAAGCCGCACCAGAATTTCGAGACAACATTTGAGATTTTTTTTTCTGAATTCCGTTGTAGACTCAAAGTTGCATCGTTCTGCGAAATGTAGCAAAGTCGTACATTCCTTAGAGTTCAATGCTCGCCTAACAATATCAGGTACAGCTTAGCTGATAGTGGGGAAATTACAGTGTAAAAAAGATGATTATATATATACTAGTACACTTAGGAACTATTTCGCACGAAGACATCATCTGACAGCGGCAATGACAGTGACGGGGATAAACTGTCAAATGATGATGAATAAGTACATATAACTATTTTAATCAGGTCTGAATGCCATAGGTTGTAAGGTATATAGTTACTAATGTTTTATGGTAGCAAAGTGCTGTAAATTGAAGGGTGTTTACTGTACTTAATTTTAAAATTCCGTGTAAGCCGCACCCCATTTTTACCGACCTTTTTTAAGGAATAAAAGTGCGGCCTATACACGCGGAAATACGGTATATACCAATGACAGAATAAAATTGATGAAAATCACAACTTAAGTTACCCTGTCTTACAAGGCCACAGAGTTGGTAATATGTATAATTTATTTTCAAAGAAAATTATAACTGTTTTCATTGATAACTTCATATATTAATTACTAAAATATTTTAACAGGTCGACTGAAATCTGTCGATTCCTCTGTGACGATGCCAGCCTGGGATGAAATAGCTCTGAAACTGCGCAGCCCTGTCAATTCAAAGACGCTAAATATCACTGAGACGGATGTTTCCTCACCGCAGAAACGGGATTCTTCTTCTAAATCCAAAACTCAAAATACATCTAAGGCTCCCAATAAAAAAAGGACAAAAACAATCATTCTTGGTCTTTTATATGGGTTGTTTTCCGGATTGTTCTTCTCTGCATGTGCTGCAAGTGTCAAGTATCTGACAGCTCTTGACCCGGGGCAAGTTGCCTTTTACCAGTACATTGCAATCACTGTTTTCTCTCTGCCTATGGTTGTGAAAAAGAATAAAAACGTGTTCGGACCAGAAAAAACGACGAAATACTGGATTTTACTCTGTGGAATTTTCGATGCTGTCACCGTGTACTTCTCTTTCATATCATTCAGGTACCTACCTCTGTCAGATGCAACCGTTTTGACATCCAGTGTTCCCGTCTTCGTCACCATATCGGCCAGGATATTCCTCAAAGAGAAATGCGGAACCTTCCAAATTTTCGCCATCGTTATTTCAGTGATGGGCGTGGCTCTGGTCAGCAAAGTTCCGCTGCTGTTGGCCAACAGGACAGACGTTTATACTCGAGAGAGCATCATAGGGCTTCTAGCTTCGTTTGGATCCATTGTTACCGAGAGTGGAGTTTACATTGTTCTGCGAAAACTTCACGATGTTAACGTGTTCATCATTCTTTTCAATTTCGGAGTCGTCGCAACTGCTATAAATGCCATGTTGACATTTACTTTCGGAATTTTTACGTGGACTCCTTGCGGAATACAGCAGTGGTTAGTGATAGCAGTTGGTGTTTTTAGCTTTCTCAGCCAGCTTGCCTTGACTAAAGCCTTAGAACTGGAAGAGGCAGGCCCCGTCTCCGTGCTCATGGCTGCAGGAGATATAATACTTGCCTTCATCCTAGATATGACCTTGTTTCAGGATACGCCTGACTTGTATACAATTGGTGGCACAATACTGGTTGTATCATCTGTGATGTTAGTTGGTTTCAAGAAATGGCTTGATGGTAATTCCAAAGGCGCATCTCTGAAACTAAAATTCATGAAAATACTTTTCTAAATTAAGATACCTGACAATATACGCACAAAGCATCTTGAAGTGTTTTTCACTGAATTTCTATGATTCAGTTTCATGGGTATCTGTTAAGATATGTATTTTCAAATTTTTAGAATGTGTCCGACTGATCTTGAAAATTTTCATCAGTATTTATTTGCATCTTATTTGTTTATATATTTTCGTCATCCGCAAGAGATGCTTGAGAATTACTTGTTTTATAAAAAATGAATATCGAATTTTGTGACCAATGTTTCATTTATGTGTCTGAATATATTGAGACACATTTTACTATAATGATTTTTAAACTAGTATTGGTATACACACTGCCTGCCGAATACTGCAATTAAATTGGAACTCACCTCTTTAGATTACAGTAAGAGTATGTAAATCTTATGTGACTGGTACAATCATTCGCAACTGATATACTTAGCTAGAACAAAATTACATATAACCCATTTTTGTTACAGATTTTCTACTTAACTCAAAGAATAGTGTTAAATTTAGGCAGAAAATCATTTTTACTTTTGATTGAGAACCCATAAAAATATGATGCAATTATAACCTTGTGTGAAGAAGAACTAAGATTAATATTTCTAAAGAAAACTTCTACAAGTTCTTGATAACTGTGTTAGTAACATGTTTCTTTATTATTATAGCTAAATAAATTTAACAAGCTTCTACTTAAGCTCCTAACTTCTAATTCTGCTATACTGTCTCTATAATATTTTATATAAGCATGTTCATTTATAATATAAAAGATTAAACCTACAGTTAAATGCTTGATTTGACCACTGTTAATGATATCAATTCTTGCATTATGTAACTTTTCTTATGCCATTCTGCGATAAAAATTTATTAATCCATGTCCCATTGTATATATTTACTTGTACATAGATCGTCTTTTATAAAAGTTAACAGTATTTAATGCTTAGGAAAAATACTTTACTTCATTTAATCTTTATTTTATTTATCTTTAATATAATAACTGTGTATATATATCTGTAGAGTGTTGAATCGCACATGCTTGTAGAAAATTGTAGCTATAAAAACACTGCGAACACTGACTACAAAAGAAGACTGTAAAGTATTTTATCTCCCCGCTGAAAAATTGTTTATTTTCAAGGAAGATTTAAGATTCATGACGTTGAACTGTCAGTCAACGGCAATGAATAAATTAACTGCCAACGATCAAATGTATTTTATATAATTTTTCAATAAAACATCAAAAGACTTTGAATTTATGTTTTACTTGACTGTCACAGAGTAAGAAATACACAACTAATTAATCTGTGTATATAAAAAGCAAATACGACTCATTCATTGACTGACTGACTGATCACTATATCTCTGAAACCAGAAGTGCCAGGAAGCTGAAATTTTGTATGGTGGTTCTTCTTAGGCCCTAGGTGCTTTAATGATAGGAATAGGAATTCCCTAGGCAGCTGATAATTAAGGTCAGATCACTGTCATTATAGGGTAACTCCTCTGAGGGATGACAACACTTTACTACTGAAGTTAATTTAAATTAAATTAACTCAATTGCATAATTGGTGGTAGTAATGCATTCTTTCACGGGTATTCAACTAGCGTATGTATACATACGCTATATATATATATATATATATATATATATATATATATATATATATATATATATATATGTGTGTGTGTGTGTGTGTGTGTATAAGTATATACAGTAACCACCGCTTATAGTGATCAGTGGTTATAAGAATCAATCCACCGGTTTTAAGAATCAGTTTACACTCTTCGCTTTCTATTCATTTTTCAAAAAAAGCCACTTAAACCCTGAAAAGGCACGATGTTCTTTCTTTTTTTTTTTAAAGATTGATAAGATGGGATGGAATATAGTCATAAATTTAATCCCTTTCTTGGTTAGACATAGCATAATAGTTTCCCCTTAAACGCTTTAGCACAACACTGTCCTATTAGCTTGACCCGGGGGCATCTTTATCCAGCCGGGTCCGATTTCACTTTTCTCCACTCACAAACAAAAATAGGGACTCTTTTTTCCCTCCTACATCCTGGTTGCGGCTACCTGGACCATGAAACACATAAATCTTCGGCGAAGTGTCCACTATGACTTAGGCAAACGTAACATTAGTAGATTCAGCACTTTATCAAACCGTGAAACGTAAGCTAGAAGGTGATTCTTCGTCTGAAACTATTAGTATTGAAAGAGGTATAAATAGCCTCATGAAAACTTCATTATGTCAAACTACCATAGAAAGCTTTTTCTTGCTCCCTTCTTGTAGTTGAAATGTTAAAACTGTTAAGCAGGTATGTTGTAACAAATATTGGATTTTTTCTTCTCTTACTATAATCATGTGTATCTATTTATAGGTCTAAAAATTAAGTTGTATTTTTAAAATTATAAAAAATAATTTTAATAAAAGATAATTAACGTAAATTAAAGAGTATTTTATGGCAAATTATCTAATATATGTATATATAGGTGTGTGTGTGTGTGTGTGCCTGTCCAAAAACCTAAATTTCGGTTATAAGAATCAACCGCTTATAAGAATCAAAAACAGTAATAACAAACGTGATTCTTATAAGCGGAAATCGCTATATATATATATACATAAAGTAATTAATCACACCTTTATTTTGTAAATTAATATCAATTTTTTTTATACATCTTACCCATCAAAAACAAATCAGTAAGGAAAACAAGAATAAAATAAAACATTGTCCGCGAATACACTATATTTTCAATTTTAAAAAAAATTGTATATTAAAATTAATGAATTTTAATTACTATCGCATTTATTATAGCAAGTAATTTTAAGCATACATTACCACATGCGTCCTTAAATTTAATTACTGATAAAGTCTGTTAATTTTATCTGAGTTTTTTGTTTGAAAAAGTGTTTTCTCTCATATTACGTCTCGCATCTTTGCAATGCACCAAAAACCCCTTCAGGCGTATTTTCTTCAAACTGTAATCCGCGTCGGATTGTTTCAAATGATTTTAGTATTTCATCATAGGAAGGTTCGTTGATTTCTGCATCATGATCATTTCTATATTCATCATCTTCGTCTTCATCGCGATTCATTGCTGTATTGTTTTTATTTTTCACACTTCCCAAAATATCCAATTCAGTTAGAGTTTCCGAGGTTTCAACTTCAGAATCAAGTGAAAGAAAGTCATCAATCAGCACATCATCGTTAATTTCTCCTTTTTCCCTTAGCTGTATCCACATTTTTTTAAGTTCCTCTAAGAGAATATCGTCTTCGTCCTCAGTACTTGCCAAATTCTCATTGCTGACAAAGAATCCAGCTTTGGAAAAACTGTTGCGAATAGTACGATCTGTGACATCATAGTTCCATGCTTTGGAAATTTCTGATATGCTTTTCCGCAAGTTGATCTTTTGCATGGATTGATTGTTCTCAAGCGCAGTGATAACTTGTCACACTATTCTCTTGCGATAGTGTATTTTGAAATTGTTTTATCACCCCTTGATCCATTGGCTGCAATTTTGATGCAGTGTTTGGTGGCAAGTAAAAGACTGTAACATTTTTCGGTGTTTGGTTGATTTCTTTCGGATAGGCGGCCATGTGATGGCCGAAGGGATAGAGAGCTGGCATTCGCTTCAGATCCTATGGGTTCAAGTCCCACTGTTGGCATGGATGATTGTAGCCGTTCGGAATCGGCTTTAAACTGTAGGTCCCGGTCTAATTAGCCCTTGTGTAGCAAAAAGTTGACCTTAGCGCTCCAAACCAAACCAAAACCAAACCTTTTGGATGGACGGGACAATTGTCAAAAACGAGAGCAATTTTGCGACACTCTGTAATCATACATTTGTCCAACTTTTGAACCCATTTTTCACAAATTTCTGACGTCATCCAAGATTTTTGTTAAAGTCGTAATCAACCTCCAAAGATTTTACTCCTTTTAAACATCTTGGATTTTTGTTTCTTCCTATAACAAATGGTTTCAATTTCTGATGTCCAGTTATATTTGCACGTAACATGACAGTTAATCTTGCTTTTCTTTGTTTCCTCCAAAGCATTTTTCCTTTTTAAATGTTAATGTCTTTTGAGGCAAACATTGAAAAAATAAGGCAGTCTCATCCGCATTAAAGAGGTTTTCTGGCTTATAGTCTTTTAAAATTTTACTCAGTGTCTCCATTATCTAATTTTCACTATCATTATCATCAACGTCTTTACTTTCATCAGATATTACTTCTGCTATAGTTCCGTGTCTTTTCTTAAATTTTTCAAGCCATCCATTGCTTCCTCGAAATACGTCGTATCCCAATGCCTTCGCAAATTGAAGAGCTTTCTCAATTATGCCCAGAGATCGGAACATTTTTATCTCGCATTGTGTGTATCCACTTCGAAACTTTCTCATCCACATCTTCATAGACACGTGTATTTAAACGTTTTGAATAAGAATTCGATGAATAATAATTTTGTATCTTATCACGATTTTTTATTATGGGTGATAAGCTGTTTGGAGGAATACCAAATTTCAAAGCAATATCCTTTTCCTTCCCGCCTTTATCCACCTCATGAAGAACTAAATTTTTTCTTTGATGCTCAAGCATTTTCGCTTTGACATTTTCCAGCTACAAGAACTGAAATTACCAGCACGACTCTGATCAAAAATCTAGAAAACGGGAGACCAGTTCAAGGACACGGGACAGCTCCATGGGTGAAGGGAGGATATTGAAAGTTTTTCTAGTGAAGTGAACAGTGGGGAGGGTGGATAAAGGTTGCACTTCCTGGATGAAATGCAAAGAAAGACAGCGATTTTACTGCTCTCGGTGAGTTAGGCGACTGGAAAAACCAGTTCACGGTCATTTATCACCATAAAATATTTTAAAAGAAAGAATAAGTTTGAAATGTTCAGAAATACTTTGAGAAATATGGAGAAAAAAATATTGGATCACAAGAAAAAGTTCATTAAATAGAGAATGCATTTCGCTATTTGGAGGTTATTTTACGAAGAAATTCGAAAAGTGTTCTTGGTTCCAGGGAGAAGAAGTTCGCAAAATGATGAGAGTCCTGAAGTGTTCGTGCTATAATATCAAATATATATGTGGTCAGACGAAGCATCACGAAAACATAATTAACAAACTCAAAATATTGAATCAATTTAGATAAGTATTTTCAACGAATGCACTGTCACAGCATGCGGACAGATGGGGAATCAGAAATTACGGTTAATAAATGCTGCTCCGGCTAAAAGAATGAAAAGTAAATAAGTGTAGGAAATGCAGAAAAAATATGGAAACAGATGGAATATCAAGATAAAAAAGTATGGCCTATTCTTGAGGAAAAGAAACGCTTTGGAAATAAGTAATACAAACAGCACTGCTTATTTTTCGATTGAAGTGATTTTGAAAATTAAAAAATTAAAAATCAGAAAAAACATCAGAATCAGAAGAGAGATCAGATAAATTAAATCAGAGATGAAAGAAGATTTACCAATAGGAGGTTTATCAAAACTAAAATCGTTTAAAAAATTAATTTAAATATCCAACTAATTAAGATGCGATCCAAAATAACGAGAATTTGTTAAGCTGTATAACGCACGATAAATAGAAGGGTATAAAAGAAAGAAGAAATTATTATTTAATAGGCAAACAGAAGCAGCAGACTATGCCATTGATTAACCTTGAATGAGAATCATCATTATATACATTAATGACTCTTTTTCAACTACTCAATTTAATAATCTCTATAGAATAGTCTATTCCCTCAAATAGACTATGTAGATCAGTAGGATTAAATTCTTACTTACACACACACACACACACACACATATATATATATATATATATATATATATATATATATATAATATAACAGAATATGACTTTAATATAGTAAAATATCAAAGTTACTTAACATGCTTACACAAATCTGTATTTAATAATATTATTGTTAATCAACTAGTAAGAATAAATAGGCTTTGTTCTAAGGACAATAGGCATAAGCATATAAAAGAATCGTTAGTAGTGCTAAAACGTGATTATTACCCTGATAGTCTTTCCAAGCACATAATTGGTTGTTTTAGATTTAATGAATAGCATGTTCTGTTGCTAATAATTAGTAATACAAAACTAAATGATTAAAGTTCGTAAATAACTACTAAAAAAGTAAATAAAAACTAGTGCAATTAAAATAATAAATAATAATAACTCTAAGTCATAATAAATGTCAAAGTTAACTTAGGATATTATGTCCTATATAACAGTATCCATTGTAAGTCTGCTTTAGTGAACCCATTTGCTCCATGGTTGCAATGTTTGTGACGTCAGTCTTCTTGCGGTCTCCTTACTTAACTTTCACTTTATCTGGCGCCGAGTTTGGTGTTCTATGATAAAGCCACTGATTATTCACTTCTTCTGTTTCTTATGGATTGTATGGTTTCTATATATGTTTATTGCTCAGATCATACTTATTAGAAACACAATCCATTGGTTTTTAGACAGTATTGGCACTGCTGATGAAAAGATGTTGTCAAAAACCTATTTTTCACTTATCTTTTCATGTTTTTGGTTCCTGGCTGTAGTGGTTTATGGCTTATACTGGTTTTTCACTTACAACTTTGTCTAATATATACCGGGTGTCCCAAAAATGACAGACGATTTGAAAAATCAATTAAATAAAAACGGAAGGTGATAGAAATGTACGGTTTCCTGCATTCTGCTTAGGCAACCAGGGAATTTATTCTCACCAATTTTCAAAATTAGTTACAAAGTTCGCCAACAGATGGCGATGCTGACTGGGAAAAACTATAAAACAATGTTTTCAAAGGAAGAAGCAAACGCAAAGTGGCATGGATTGGCCTCCCTATTCACCAGATTTGACATCTTGCGATTTTTTTCTTTGTGGTACTTGAAAGACCAGGTGTATCGTCACAATCCACAAACTATAGATGAACTGGAACAATACATCTCTGCTGCTTATCAGAACATTCAAACTGAAATGTTTGCCCGGGCGTCTACGAATTTTGTCCTCAGACTGCGCCACGTTGTTCCTGCAAACGGTGGTTATTATGAAAACATTGTTTTATAGTTTTTCCCAGTCAGCAGCGCCATCTGTTGACAAACTTTGTAACTAATTTTGAAAATTGGTGAGAAAAAATTCCCTGGTTACCTAAGCAGAATGCAGCAAATCGTACATTTCTATCACCTTCCGTTTTTATTTAATTGATTTCTCAAATCGTCGGTCATTTTTGGGACACCCGGTATATATATATATATATATATATATATATATATATATATATATATATATATATATATATATATATATATATGTGTGTGCGTGTGTGTGTATGTGTATGTATATACACTGCTGGCCACTGTAAATGCAACACCCTGAAGGAAACATGCAAATAACATGAAATTTACAACATGCATTAGCGGAGGTGAGATATGCAAATGATTAGAATTTCAGCGCAGACGCACATCACGCGCGCCTGTGGCGCCACTTCAAAGCGCTATTTAAGGCTTGGAGATTTCGACGATTTCAAGTTCGGAAATTGTGTTTTTCTTGTGTTTTTTTCAAAAAAACGATCAATTATGCCTCGTCGAAAACAGCGATCATCGTTTGATCAAGTATCCGAGTTAGACAGAGGAAGGATAGTGGTCTACCGAGATTGTGGATTATCTTTCAGGGAAATCGGTAGTCGTGTTGGACGTAACCAAACAACTGTAATGCGGATATGCGATCGTTGGATGCAGGAGGGTACGACGGACCGGCGTGTTCGATCGCATCCACCTCAGCGCACCACTTCACGTGATGACAGGCAAATTGTGTGCGCGGCAGTGACGCATCGCTCAGTCACATCACGAACCATAGCACAGCACATGCAGTCTGTAACGCATCATCCAGTGTCTGCGCGTACCATTCGACGCCGTTTACAGCAGAGTGGTCTGTCCGCAAGACGTCCATTGCTTTATCTACCCTTGACGCAGAACCACAGACGTCTCCGCCGCCAATGGTGCGATGACAGAAGGATGTGGACGGCAGAATGGAATGAAATTGTCTTTACTGACGAGTCACGCTTCTGTCTGCAACACCACGATGGTCGCATTCGAGTCTGGAGACACCGTGAAGAGAGGATGCTGAACAGCTGCGTTATGCACCACCACACTGGTCTTGCACCGGGTATTATGGTATGGGGCGGTATTGGATATCACTCTCGCACACCTCTAGTACGCATTGCCGGTACTTTAAACAGCCAGCGCTACATCTCCGAGGTGTTGGAGCCAGTTGTCCTTCCTTACCTTCAGGGCTTGCCCACAGCCATATTTCAACAGGATAATGCGCGACCACACGTGGCACGCATTGTCCAACGGTTCTTCGTCAATCGCCAGATTGAATTGCTTCCCTGGCCGCCTCGCTCTCCGGATCTTTCGCCGATAGAAAACATGTGGTCCATGGTTGCTCTACGATTGATCCAGATTCCATCCCCAGCTGCCACAGCAGATCAACTTTGGCAACGTGTGGAAGCTGCTTGGTCTGCTGTACCCCAAGAACTCATCCAAAGTCTCTTTGAATCAATGCCGAGGCGTGTGGCAGCGGTGATCTCCAACAATGGCGGCTACTCTGGCTACTGATTTTGGCAGGAACCACACTTCACAGAAGTCTATAAATTTAATCATTTGATACTTGGTCAACATGTTATCTACAAAATAAATTTTGTTGTGATATCTCTTGTCTTTCTTGGTGTTGCAATTTGGGTGGCCAGCAGTGTATATATATATATATATATATATATATATACTAGCTGTTTACCCGGCGTTGCCCAGGCATTTATTAATCTCAATTTTTTACTACACAGGAAAAGGAATGAATTCTACCTATACTGTAAAATCTAAGTAATTTTATTTACGGTTATTTAAAAGTATATACAAATGATAAAATAAAATTACAAATTCCCTCTATTATTTAACTCAAAACTTGATTATAAACAACACTTTTAGTTTCCTATATTCATCTCAGTGACTCCGAAAACAATGGGTTCGACACTACTCTCGGACATTTTGGACATTTCATTTTTCCCCCTTCCCCCCTTCCTCCCGCAATGCTGATTGGGGGGGGGGCTGAACTTGCACTTAAACGGCATCAGTTGTGTCACTATTCGTCTCAGTGACCCCGAAAACTATGGATTCGACACCTCTCTCGGTCATTTTGGACATTTTATCTTCTCCCCCCCGCCTCCCCCCCCAACGTTGATTGAGGGGGGGGTGCTGAACTCTCACTTAAAAGGCATTGGAATTGCCACTGTTCCTCTCAGCGACCCCAAAACTATGGATTCGGCGCTACTCTCGGTCATTTTGGAGATTTTATATTCCCCCTTCTTCCCCACTCGCTCCCCCCTATGCTAATGGGGGGCTGAACTTGCACTTAAACGACATCGGGAGTATCACTGTTAATCTCAGCGACCCCGAAAACTATGGTTTCGACACTACTCTCGGTCATTATGGCGATTTTATATTCCCCCCTCGCCCCCCCCCTATGCTAATGGGGGGGCTGAACTTGCTCTTAAACGACATCGGGAGTGTCACTTTTAATCTCAGCGACCCCAAAAACTATGGATTTGACAGTGATATCAGTCATTTTCGATTATTTTTACATGTGCCCCCTGCCCCTCCCCCCCCCCCAGGGTGCTAGGGGTGTCTTATTGTGAATCTAAACCATTCTCGAATCAACTTAATTGCACACACAAAATTTCATAAAAATCAGTCCAGCCGTTTAGGAGGATTTCAGTGACATACTCACGGACAGAAGAAATATATACAGAGGCTGTTCGCACATTTTTTAGACGATTTTGGTAAGCGGTAATAAAAAATCGTTTGCTGCAAAAGAAATAATTGCAATTGTACTATGTTTTTAAAAGTCAAAATTATCGTCTGCGGCTTGAAAGTTTTGTTTTTATTCAAAATGGCGTTTTTAACAAAGCAGTGGTTCGAAGGCTACATTTATGCTCTTTCCGAAGAGAAATATGCATACTCCGTTATCCAAAACCGATGTGAGAGTCATGGTTTTGTGATATCTAAAGCGTCGATAGGTAATATCGTCTACAAGAAAGGCAAAAAACGTCAAATTGGAGCCTCAAGTGGGACAAAAATTCCAAACAAGTATCCAAGGAAAAAACGGACATCTTCGACTATTGCAAAGGTACGTTGTTTAATGTTAAAAGAAAATCCCCCTAGTCAAAGGACAGTTGCAAAATCATTAAAATGCTCGGTGTCCACTGTAAACAAAATGATAAACGTTGATTTAAATCTTAAGAAAGCGAAAAAACGCAATGTGCATCGTCTTCTTCCAAATCATATCGCTGAACGCAGGACACGCTGCAGAATTCTATATGAGAAACACTTATCCAAAGAAAAATGGAAAATAATTGTCACAATAGATGAATCATGGGTGTATTTAAATGATTGCAACAAAATAAGAGCCATTTATTATCATAAAAGGGGAGAAAATATGTTAAGTACATGGTTCAAAGAATCGAAAGAAAGTTTTTCTAAGGGATTCATGATTGTTGCTAGTTTTTCTTATAATGGCAAGTTAAAAATAAAGAGAGTGGAAAAAAATGTCAAGATTAACTCCAAATACTATCAGGAACATATTTTATCGCCAAATTTCCTGAATGAAATACCATCGCTTTACCCACAGTGCCATCAATCTGTGAGACTCCATCAGGACAAAGCTAGCAGTCACACATCAAAATCCACTGTAAATTTCCTAAAAGAAATGGAACAAAAAACTGGTATCAAGGCCATATCCTTCACTGATATCCCTACTAAATCTCCCGATGGATTTTTGTGCTTTCGATATCACCTATGGATTTTTGTGCTTTCGGACTTTTAAAATCTGCATTATCCAAACGTCGTCCCAAAACCCTTACAGGCCTCTGGAAAGCTGTTCAGGAGGAATGGGATAGAATACCTCTTCTGACACTTCAAAAGGCATTATTATCCTGGAAATTGCGGTGTCGAAAGATACTTCAGAATAAGGGACGTCAAATAGAACATTTAAAACACAAGAATTTTATGTAATTTAGTTTTGTGAATACAATATACATCGTCTAAAAAATGTGTGAACAGCCTCTGTATATATATAAAGATATATAGAGAGAGATAGATAGATAGATAGATAGATAGATATCGTCCGTGTTCTGTAAAAAGGGCAAATCTATATATATAAAACGCGTAGGTATGGGGCACAAAAATCGGCGATATTTCTACACTCCGAATGGCAGCGGCTGCAACTACCAGATTGTTTGGAAATTTGTGTTAATTTTCTCCCCTAGATGGCACTGCATGTCAATGTAAGTTTAATATTTACTATGTTTTGTCTAGTACTCTCGTGGCAGGCAAACAGGAAAGTTTGAGCGTATGTAAGCTCTCATCTTTAATAATTCCTTGAATAAAACTGTATATATGTAAAAATAAATAATGTAGATTTTAGAAGATAGATTATTTTTCTTCATGCACCTTCTACCACTCAACCACGGATGTAATATGGTGCATATCGGCTGTGAACTGGAACTGAATTTTTTTTGATTGGAATGGACACCTGCTGTGCTTGAAAAAAAAATGGCTCAACGGATTCTTTCAGCGTTTGGATGCTGAGTGGAAATAAGAATTTTTCTTCGGATTAGCTGTTCTTACTATTACGGATACCTTAATTAAAGGTAAGGTCTTTTATAATATTGAATATGGATAAGATTGCAAAAATCATAGAAAAAAGGAGCACAGTAAGAGCTAATATAACGAAATTGATAAAAAAGATTCAAACTTTGAATTATGAAGATGAAACTGTTGAAAATCTAACAGAATTAATTGAGTTGTTAGAAACGAAAGAAAAAATACTTAAGGAGTATAATTTAGAAATTGAAGATCTCATATCGGATCCAGTTAAATTTAAAACCGAAATTGCTCAATCGGAAGAATATGATGAAAAAATTATTACGACTAAAATTAAACTCAAAAATAAAATTAAAGAAATGAATAAAAGGGACGATCAAAGTTCCCATGGAAGTAATAACACCTCAAATGTTACTGAACATAATTTTACGGCATTAAAATTGCCTAAATTGGAAATTCCGCGTTTTTCTGGTGATTCTAATTTCATGGAATTCTTTAACTGCTTCGATAGCGCAATAGGATCGAACGATTCCCTAACTAAAATTGAAAAATTTCAGTATTTAAAGTCCTTGCTTTCTCCCCCCGCCTATAATGTGGTTGCTGGATTCGAATTAAATGAAAAGAACTACGACTCTTGCCTTGAACTTTTAAAGCAGCGTTATGGTCGTACTGATTATAATATTAATTTGTATATCTCCAAATTACTTAACTTAGAACCGGTAAGAAATTCCTCTTATGCAAAAGGATTACGCAAATTGTATGATGAGATAGAGGTAAACATAAGAAATTTACGCGCACTAAATGTAACCGAAGGATCGTATGGTCATTTATTAAATCCCCTACTCTTAAAATTGTTACCCCAAGATTTAGTTTTGGAATTTCACCGAAAACGAAATAAGGAAAAGAACTGTGAAACTTCGGATATTATGACTTTTTTGAGAAATGAAGTCGAATCAAGGGAAATTTGTGAAACTGTAATGAATTCTTCCAAGGTTTGCGAAACTAAACGCACCTCTTTTAAAAGTTATCAAACGGGACAAACGTATCATAAAAATTATTCGAAACCTAAACATTTTTCAACCGCTGCAACATTACTTGCACCAGTAAAAAATACATGCATATTTTGCGAATTTAACCACGATTCTATCAATTGTAGGAAATTTGATGTAGAACAAAAAATTAGTAAACTTAAGTCTGAAGGACGATGCTGGGCGTGTTTCAAGCCCAAACATACCAGCGGATGCTGTCGATTAGGTATTTCGTGTGAAATATGTTTTTCAAAATTTCACCATAAATCAGTTTGTAGGAAAAATGGTAAACCTTCTAATGGTTCGGTAGAGCGTAGCAAGGAAAATTGTAATAATTCGCGTAGCTTAAATTCTAATGAAACCGAAAATGAAAGGACAAGCTCTACTTCTGAAGTTATAAGTTCTGTTTCTCAATGTAATCTTAATACGAACTGTTCTAAAAATGTTTATTTGCAAACTTGCACTGTCTTAGCTAAATCGGAAAATAAATCTTGCTTATCAAGATTAATGTTTGATAATGGAAGTTCGCGCTCTTTTATAAGTGAAAATTTAGCGAATAAATTGAATTTAAAAACTATTCGGAATGAAGTTTTGTCAGTCTATTCTTTCGGAATGAAAAGCCCAACAGATAAAGTTTATCGAGTTGTTGAATTAACACTCGAAAGTACAAATTCTCCTTTTCGAAAAAATCAGGAATTATTTGTGTCTAGGACTATTACAGGTGCTACCGTTAAATACCCAGACGAAAAAATAAGAGACTTAATGCTGAAAAGGAATTTGCGGTTAGCTGATGATTCCGCTAGCTCAAATAATATAGATATTCTTTTAGGGGCAGATGTTTGCTGGGAACTAATTTATCAGGAAAAGATTCCTATTAATAAACATTTATCAGCTTTGAATAGTGCATTCGGTTGGTTAATTACTGGAGCAGACAAAAACGAAAGTAGTTGTTCTGAGAACATGATTATTGTGAATAATGCGATTTCAAATGATTTGCGAATGTTCTGGGAAATTGAAGAATTTCCGAATGAGACTAAAAATTTATCGGAAAAGGAAAATCAATTAATCAAAAATTTTGAAGATTCTTTAAAATTTAACGGAGAGCGCTATGTTTGTAAATTAATGTGGAAAGATAATGTGGGACCACCTCCCGAATTGGACTCTAATTATGAGGTGGCGAGCAGACGCTTTAATTCATTAAAAATTAAATTGGATAAAAATCTTGAAATTTCTGACCAATATAAAGAAATTGTATCGGATCAATTGGAATGTAATATTGTGGAAAAATGTATTGATGAGGATTTAGACTCAGGTTACTACATGCCGCACAGGGAAGTTATAAGACAGGATAGACCGACTACTCGCGTTCGTATGGTTTATGATTGCAGCTCTAAAGCAAATGACAATAAAAATTCTTTGAATGATTCACTTGAATTTGGAGTTAACCTTTATCCAAATTTATTAGATGTAATACTTAAATTTCGGGAAAATCAAGTTGCGTTTTGCGGAGATCTAGAAAAAGCTTTCCTTATGATAGAAATTTCGGAAGAGGATAGAAAGTATCTAAAATTTTTGTGGTTTTCGGACGACCCGAATTATTCGGTACAAACACTTCAACTTAATCGTTTACCATTCGGATTAACGACGTCTCCGTTCGCGCTAGCTTGTGTTTTGAAATTTCACATTAGGAAATTTAAAGATGATTATCCTGATTGTTATGAAATGTTAAATTCTCTGTATGTCGATGATTTGTACGATGGAGCTAAAAATGCTCAGGATGCCTATAAGTTAACATCTTTGGCAATAGAAATATTACGCATCGCTGGATTCAAATTGAGAAAATTTAAAACTAACTGTGAGGAACTAAATAAACTTTGGCGTAAAAACGGGTATGAGGAAAATATGGATTTTGGACTTGGCGAAGGGTTCTTGGGATTAAAGTGGGATCATATTAAGGATGAAATTAAGTTAGATTTAAAGGATGTTAGGGATCCCGTGGAATTTGGAATCACCAAGCGACATGTGCTAAGCATGATTTCTAAAATATTTGATCCTTGCGGACTAATTAGTCCTTTTGTTATAAGAGTTAAAATTCTCATGCAAGAAATGTGGCAAAGAGGTCTAAATTGGGACGAAAACTTGCCAAACGACTTAGAAAAGAAGTGGGGAACATGGTGTTCTGAACTTGTTGAACTGGAAAATTTCAATATTCAACGTAAACTTTTTTCAACAGAAGACGTTAGTGAAGTTTCTCTACATATTTTTGTGGACGCTAGCCCTAAGGCTTATGGGGCTGTGGCATACCTCCGATACTTTACAACTGAAGGAAAAATTAAAATTAGTTTTGTGATTTCGAAAAGTAAAGTTGCTCCTCTAAAATCTTTAACTTTAGCAAGATTAGAGTTGATGGCAGCACTCGTAGGTGCTCGTCTAGGTAAATATATTCAGAACATTTTTCCAGCCTTCACTCAAAAAATATTTTTTTGGAGTGACTCCAAAATAGTGCTCCACTGGGTGAAAGGTTCGTCTAAAGTTTGGAAACCTTTTGTGGCAAATCGGGTGGCTCAGGTACAAGCACTCTCTCTACCTGAGTGTTGGAATTTTTGCAGTGGATCGGAAAATCCTGCTGACCTTACTACCAGAGGAGAATCTGCAAAAATGATCCTTTCGAGTTCTTTGTGGTGGACAGGCCCTCCTTGGTTGTCTCAACCGGTTCACCTGTGGCCTGGTGAAAGCTCCTCCAACTGACCTGATGACAATTGTAATGAAGAGCTAATTTCGAAGGAGCTTCGAACTGTAGCAGTGAATACTGTAGCCTTGACTGAACCAATTCTAGATTTGACAAAATACAGTAGTTTTTTAAAATGTCTGAGAATTTTTGCATGGATAAAACGATTTGCAGCTAGAGCTAGAAAAGTAACATCTGAAAGCGGTCCTCTTTCTGCTCATGAACTCGAAGAAGCCGAACAGTATTTTATCCGGAAAATCCAAAGTGAACATTTTTCAAAGGAAATTAAATCTCTGAAATCTAAAAAACCTATTTCCTCAGACTCTAACATTTTTTCCTTGGCCCCATTCCTGGATGAAAATAATTTGATTAGAATAAAGGGAAGAATGAACGAAGCAGAATTTACTTTAGGTGAAAAACACCCTATTCTACTACCAAAAGATTCCCGATTGACTGAATTAATAGTGTTACATGTTCACAATAAAATGCTTCATGCTGGGGTTGCTGCGACACTATCAAAAATACGTCAAAATTTCTGGATAATTAAAGGAAGGAAGTTAGTAAAAAAGGTCATCCATAACTGTCTAATCTGTAGAAGATATTCAGCGAAACCTGCAAGTCAACTTACCGGACAGATTCCAAAAGATAGATTGAATGAAACTCCCGCCTTTTATACTACTGGAATTGACTTTACTGGTCCTGTTTATGTGAAGGAAGGAAAAGACGTCGTGAAAAGTTACATTGCTCTCTTCACGTGTGCTGTAACACGAGCAGTACATCTTGAGCTTGTCTCTGACTTGTCAACAAGTAAGTTCATATTAGCTCTAAGACGTTTTTTGTCAAGGCGAGGAAACTGTCGCATAATTTATTCCGATAATGCCAAAACTTTTAAGTGCGCTAATAAAGATTTCGATTATTTTGATAAAATTGTTAAAGATAAAAGTCTTCAAGACTTCATTTCTTCGGAAAGAATTGCATGGAAATTTATCGTAGAACTCGCCCCATGGTGGGGAGGTTTTTACGAGCGATTGATGAGAACAATTAAAGAGCCTTTGAGAAAAATCCTCGGACGATCTCAATTAACCTTTGAAGAACTAACAACAATTTTGGCTGAGATCGAAAATGTTCTCAATCAGAGACCCCTAACCTACATCTATAACGACGCCAATGAGCCTGAACCTCTGACACCAGCTCATTTTTTGTTGGTGGGACACAACATAAAATATCCTTTCAATTTTGCTGAACTTTTCAATACTAATTCGTCCAGAGTTTCTTTGGTTAAACGCAAGATATACCAAACAAAACTCCTACAGCAGCTTTGGACAAAGTGGAAAACACAATATTTGTTAAATTTAAAGGATTTCCATGTGTTCAACACTTCAACCTCTAAAGAAAATTTCAAGGAAGGAGAGGTTGTACTCATTGAGGGTACAAATAAATCAAAGTTTTTATGGGACCTAGGTCGCATTACCGAGGTCTTTCAGGGTCGTGATGGACTCGTTAGGTCATGCAAAGTAAAAACTAAAAACACTGAACTTAGAAGACCTATTCAACTTTTGTATCCTCTGGAACTGCCGAACTGAAAAGAAAAAAAACTTTTTGCTATTTTAATTTCTTTTTCTTTCTTTTTATAATATTAGATTATCTATTATAATTGCTAAGTTACTTTTAATTTCAACTCTTAGTTTGAATTCTCATAATATTTGTTTTCATTGTAATGAATATGAATGTCATATAATTTTATGTTTTTCTTTGTGATAATTTTAGCAAATTATCAGGTGGGGAGTGTTTGGAAATTTGTGTTAATTTTCTCCCCTAGATGGCACTGCATGTCAATGTAAGTTTAATATTTACTATGTTTTGTCTAGTACTCTCGTGGCAGGCAAACAGGAAAGTTTGAGCGTATGTAAGCTCTCATCTTTAATAATTCCTTGAATAAAACTGTATATATGTAAAAATAAATAATGTAGATTTTAGAAGATAGATATTTTTCTTCATGCACCTTCTACCACTCAACCACGGATGTAATACAGATGTACATTAGCGGCCAACCGTGTGTGTGTGTGTAGTGGCTCGACGATAGCACGTAATTTGGTACAATTTAACTGCTGTATTTTACTTGTGAATAATTTTAATTTATTCACGAGATAATTTATTCTTATGTTCCATCGGTTTTTCTAAATGTAAGTAAGAGGACAAAATTTCAACAAAATATGTTTAGACCTATCAAATCCAGTGTTTAGTCATGGACAGTTGTATGTAGGTTTATCTAGAGTCCGTTCTTTTGATTCTGTCACTGTAGTATCTCCTATTTCTGAAATACTCAACTGTGTATATAAAAAATTTTGAGGAATATCATAGTAAAATATTAATAATTGCATTATAATATCTTAATAGTAAGTAAGAGTTAATTTTATACACTTTTTATAGTACTTGCTGAATTTTTACTCCATTTTATAAGTGAAGAAATTTTCCCAATTTTTTATTTGATATGATTAAGTGTAGATATCTGAATTGTGAACAATAGTACGTAAAGATATTGATGTAATCCACACTATATTTTAGTACTTGCTGAAGTTTTACTCCTTTTTTAAGTGAACAAACTTGTCTCCAACAATTTCTTATTTGATGTAATGATAAAGTGTAGATATCTTAATTTTGAAAAATATTACATACAGAGAGGAATGTAATTTTTAAAATCATTGGTATTGGTTTCTCAGTCTTATCATTAACTCTGTTCTGAAGTAATGGAAATTCACATTTTTTAAATCACGATGTTTTAGAATCAGCCTTATAGAGAATTTTGCAATGATTCTAAATTTTTTGGTTGAGATCGCACGACCACTTAACAACGTATATATATGATTACAGGTAATGGTAACATTCCTTACAAATGTTCCTTTCAGTTGAGATGTTTTGCAAAAGAAAATGTAAAACTAAAAGCGACCATGCGAAACCTCTATGGGTATTCGCCATTTTTACAGAACACCGATATATATATTTACACATATCGTTCCAATAACTAAAATATTCGCAGTTTAGACTTGCTTTACCGAACAAACGTGAAATACAATTCTTTACACATATTCATGAAATATTTGTTCTTTACACGTATCAGCGATTAATTCATAAAAAGAAAAATCAGTTGACACAAATGATATCATAAGTTCAGAATATATTTCTAACTTATATAGGAATACAATTTACAATACTCACCATTAACTTCAGACAAAATAACAATGACTGTGTGTGTTTTTAACGCACGGAATATGTGTATGGGAGATTTTAACAACGACTGTGTGTTTTTTAAAGCACGGAATATGTGCATGAGAGATTTTACGCTTAGGTACATAATACAGCTGAACTTGAGCAGTTGTATCTAAATCCCCCCAGAGGACAACTTAAGTAAGATTTACGAGCTTTGTAGATAATGAATTTGTATGTTTTGTCGATGTTTTGGGTACGTTGCACGTATATCTAGTTCCGTAAGTAATGCATCCATATTTTCCACCGAAATATTTTATATCCTCTAAAAATGAATTTAAAAAATCCCCAAATAATAGCTTAGACTATCCAATATTTAGATTTGTGCGTATTCAGTTCTTTCATAAGAAATTTAACCCTTCAGGAAATCTTACGAAATAGATAAGTAAAGCTAAGCAAATATTACTTTGGCAAACACGGTTAAGAAATCTACAAATTCAAAAGCCTTAGAAAATTCTAGCTGCGAAAGAGAACTGATACTTTTTCCTGTTTATGAGATTTAAAAAAATTAATTCGGAAGCATTTGCTTGCCTCTAAAGGTTTATTTTTAGCATTCGAAAATAAATCTTTAAACTCAATGAAAGTGCTTTTCAAAAGTCTTTTTATTTTAATTTAATTTTTTTCGGAAAATTTTAATTCTGCTGGGATAGAAGGATCAGGAATTTTTAATACCCTGTGAAAAATTAAGTACTAGGAATTTTAAAAACTACGTGTTCTTTAAATAAACGTCTGCCTGCAGATGTAACAAAGAAAATTTTAAAATATGCATCTGCAATCTGTTCAGAAAAATATTGAAACGAAAAATCCCCAGAGCTTAAGGATACTGTGTACTAACCCTATTGCATTCGTTCACCTCAGTGTTAACCTATGGAGAAAATGTGTCCAAGGATTGCCGCCTTGATCGGAAGATCCTTTTAATATATATATATATATATATATATATATATATACTCCGTAATAGAGAAAGAAATTTTAGACCTTGGGACATTTTTCGTTTTGTTTTGTTTTTAAATGAAATAATATTATACAGTTTAAATTATTCGGAGGGAAATTCTGGTACAGTGTGTTTTAACCTTTAGCTTACGGGCCCATTTTTCCGATTCCCTCTTTAGAATGGGAAATTTCATACCCCCTTTGTAAGAACGACCATTAAGGGGGTTATATATATATATATATATATATATATATATATATATATATATATATATATATACACACACTGGTTATCAAAAATTAAGGAAGTCACAATAATTACAAGATAAAAAGAACATTTTATATACCATGTTTTTAAATTTTCTGTTGAATCATATAATCTTGACAATTCTATGTATTAATAAATACTTTTTTAAATTTTTTTTGATGAATTATCCAATCAACTTGAAAGAAAATGAAGTTAATTGGAAGTTAACTTGCGATTAACTTTTCGTTCCCGTCCGGGCCGATAGATGGCTGCACCAGTCTACAAAACAAAATTAAATGAAAAAGCATTCAATTCTGCTTAAAGATGGCTAAAGGTATTAAAATAATGTATTGTCATCGTGTTCTGAGCTATTCTAAAAGTTTGAAATGTCTAGCTAGTCGGGAAGTTGGTTAAAAATCGATTGCAAGATTTGTACTGGACAAACACACACACAAACAAGAAAGCGAGTTAATAAAAACATGGTAAAAATAGAGATTACTCAAAAAGTTACGAGTAGAATTTAATGAAACTTATACACATTATACAACACATAGGTAGGTATAAAATAGCATAAAAAGAAATCGCCAGACAATTATGGTGTTATAGAAATTAGCATATGTATACAATGAACAAATCTGATGTGTCAGTTTGGTATAGGAAAAATACCTTTAATATGACGTATGATCCCCCGAGAAGCAATACAGCACATACAGCGATGTGTGATGCTGTCAATTATGCGGTCTATGAGTTCGGTAGTAAGTGAGAGCCATTGCTCTTTCAAAGCAGTTGAAAGCGTGGCTAGGGTCCTAGGAGGAGGATTGAGAGCAGCTATACGTCGTCCTAAAGCGTCCCAAACATGCTCGGTAGGATTCAGGTCTGGTGATCGAGCTGGCCACTCCATGCTCTGAATTGTCAACTGCTCAAGATAAGCATCCACGATGCGAGCCCTGGGCGGTCTCGCGTTATCATCCTGTAGCACGAAAGCATCACCTATTGCCCCGGCATAAGGGCGCCCATAAGCATCAAGGATGTCATCTCTATAGATGTGAGCATTCACATTTCCACGGGGAAAGACATGGAGGTCTGTGCGTCCACCCAAAGAGATACCACCCCAAACACAGACACTGCCTGATCCTTATGCATCTCTTTCACGGATGTGTGATGGATGAAAACGAGTTCCAGGTTCTCTCCAAATCAAAATACGCCTACTATCGCTTTGGAGGCTAAACCTGGACTCATCCTTAAAGAGAACAGCCCTCCATTGATCACGCATCCAGTGGACATGTTGGCGTGCCCACTGCAAACGTTCCCGCCTATGGCGTGACATGAGTGGGACGCAAATGGCTGGTCGCCTCGCAAAAAGACCACCTTCGTGAAGCCTTCTACGCATGGTTGACGTTGATACCAACCTTACAGAGCTTGCAGCGAGGGAGGATCTGTTCAGACGGAATTGCGATTCTATTCCTGCGTGAGCATAATGACAAATGAGGCGGTAAAAGGCAAAGTGGTGTAAGTCCAAAGAGTTTTACTGCAAAAACTACAAAAAATCCCACTATAAACTGAACAAATTATAATTCATAATAATTATTATTATATTTCAAATAATAATTATTTGCAATTCCACTATAAATTGAACATGGAGATTACATTTTTGTCCTCAAATAAAAAAAGTTGAAAATGTGACTTACACCACTTTGCCTTTCACCGCCTCAAATATCGGTCATCGGCATTCGTCGCAGCGTATGGCCGTCCTTGGCTGAACCTCCTGGATGCCGAATCCGTGGTTAGAAATTGTTGTCAAAGTCTATGAACCACAGACGGACTCACATTTAGCCATCTGGCCACTTCTGTCTGACTTTGTCCTGCCTCTAGTCTCCAAATAGCTCGCCATCGCAGTTCTTCGGTCAAATGATGCCTGGGGGTCATTGTAGCAATTTGGCTATGCCAGATGTCTAATCTCATCCTCGCAGCGCCGATGGGAAGGATAGGATTAGGAATGGCCGAAAAACCTTTGTAGAATTTATAAGCTAGCCTTTTAATAGCAGGTAGCACCGGATTAACGCGAAGATCTTTATGGATGCGTTCGTTATCGACACAAAGAGGAGCATTAAGAATTAAACTTTTGAGGGCATGATTTTGGATTACTTGAAGTCTCCGTAGTTGGTGGATACAAGTGGTTCCCCAGACGACTGAACCGTACGTCAAAACAGGGACCACATAGCTCTTATATAACAACAATTTCATTTTCAAAGACAGGCTACTTCGACGATTGAGAATGGGGGTAAGGGAGCCAATTGCAGCCTTCACCTTGCGAACTGTTTGGTTGATGTGAAGGATCCAATTTAATTTGGAATCTAGGATAACACCTAGGTACTTATAAGATTTTTCCCAGGGTATGGGTTGATCATTAAATATAAATTTATTGGTATAGAGGATAGTGGGTTTCTTCTTGGTGAAGAGAACAGCAGCACATTTAGAGATATTCACCTTGATTCTCCAGCAAGTAAGCCAGTGGTGGTACAGGTTGAGATATTTTTGGATGTTGGAAAATGCCGCCTTGCTCTGAGACATGCATTTTTATGCTCCTCGCAAATGACGTATTCCGACTGCAGCGCCACTATTCTGCATAATATAGTATTGTTCAGCACCTTTTACTTAACAACATATTTAAATTTTAAACAGATTGGCCTAGTTTTGAACATGTTATCTCTCTTTTTGTGATTTTTCCTTCATTTTTGATAACTATTGTATATATATATATATATATATATACAGTGGAATCTCGATCGATCGTTCTCCGAATCATCGTTTTCCCGTATGTGTCATTTATTTCACCCAGTCCCTTCGATTATATCGCTTTGTTATGTTCCCCCATCTATCGTTTTCCCGCATTTATCGTATATATATATATATATATATATATATATATATATATATATATATATGTATATTATATATATATATATATATATATATATATATAATATATAAATATATATATATATATATAAATATATATATATATATATATATATATATATATATATATATATATATATATATATATATATATATATATATACTAGCTGAAGTACCCGGCGTTGCCCGGAATTTTAAGAAGGTTTGTTAACCAAACTCAATTTAAAAAATTAACACAGTATAAATTAGCCAAAAAAAAGCATGTGAAATGTTATACATATCTCAGTATTTTGGTAGATGCAGTCTTTCATCATTGTACCACTAAAAGCTATAAAGTAAAAATGTCAAATTGTGGAATGTTTGTTAACCAAAATCAATTTAAAAACTTAACACAGTATAAATTACATAACCAAAAAAAAAAAAAGCATGTGAAATGTTATACATATCTCAGTATTTTGGTAGATGCAGTCTTTCATCATTGTACCACTAAAAGCTGTAAAGTAAAAATGTCAAATTGTGGAATGTTTGTTAACCAAAATCAATTTAAAAACTTAACACAGTATAAATTACATAACCAAAAAAAAAAAAAGCATGTGAAATGTTATACATATCTCAGTATTTTGGTAGATGCAGTCTTTCATCATTGTACCACTAAAAGCTATAAAGTAAAAATGTCAAATTGTGGAATGTTTGTTAACCAAAATCAATTTAAAAACTTAACACAGTATAAATTACATAACCAAAAAAAAAGCATGTGAAATGTTATACATATCTCAGTATTTTGGTAGATGCAGTCTTTCATCATTGTACCACTAAAAGCTGTAAAGTAAAAATGTCAAATTGTGGAATGTTTGTTAACCAAAATCAATTTAAAAACTTAACACAGTATAAATTACATAACCAAAAAAAAAAGCATGTGAAATGTTATACATATCTCAGTATTTTGGTAGATGCAGTCTTTCATCATTGTACCACTAAAAGCTATAAAGTAAAAATTTCAAATTGTGGAATGTTTGTTAACCAAAATCAATTTAAAAACTTAACACAGTATAAACTACATAACCAAAAAAAAAAAAGCATGTGAAATGTTATACATATCTCAGTATTTTGGTAGATGCAGTCTTTCATCATTGTACCACTAAAAGCTGTAAAGTAAAAATGTCAAATTGTGGAATGTTTGTTATCCAAAATCAATTTAAAATCTAAACAATTTAGCAAGATTTAACCTTCTATGTTTGGAGCAAAAGAAGCTGATAAGTAAAACATAAAATATACATACATTTATAATAAACCACTAAAAGCTGAAAAGGAAAAATGTCAAATTGTCTTTTGGAAAGTAAAGCTGAAAAGTAAAAATGTCAATTTGTCGAATGTTTGTTAACCAAAATCAATTTAAAGACTAAACACAGTATAAATAACATAGAAAAATAAGCATGTGAAATGTTATACACCCAAATAATTTTTTAAAAATCCAATATAAAAATATATAAATTTATAATTAACTCCTCAGAATTTATCTAGATTTAACCTTTCATCTTTGGAGCAAAAGAAGCTGAAAAGTAAAACATAAAATATATACATTTATAATAAACCATTAAAAGCTGAAAAGGAAAAAATGTCAAATTGTCTCTTGGAAAGTTAAGAGTTTTAAAAAGTAAAGCTGAAAAGTAAAAATGTCATTTTGTCGAATGTTTGTTAAACAAAATTGATTAAAAAAGTAAACACAGTATAAATAACATTTTTAAAAAAAACATGTGAAATGTTATACACATCTCAGAATTTTAGTAGATTCAGCCTTTCATTTTTCAAGTTTAAATTAAAAATGTCAAATTGTCTAATGTTTGTTAACAAAAAGTAATTTAAAAACTAAACAGAGTATAAATAACATAGATTTAATAACAGTATAAATATCATAAAATATATACATTTATAATAAATCACTAAAAGCTTAAAAGTAAAAATGTCTAATTGTCCATATAAATACCTCCATAAATGCAGGATTCTGTAGCCAAAAAAATATATAAATAAAGTATTAAAGTATTTGTTAAAAAGCACTGACTGATGAAAAAATTAACAGAAATCTGCAGTTTGGGCTACACGCACCATAAATGCAAGATTCTGTAGCAATAATAGAAACATTCTGTCCTTATTAAACTCCATATAAATCTCTGTTCAATTAAACTGATCCAAATATCATCTGAAGTACCTTCATAAACTATGTTTCTCGTTTCTTGATTCGGGGTTCAATATGAATGTTTGTTAACCAAAGTCAACTTAAAAACTAAACACAGTATAAATAGCATAGGAAAAAAACATGTGAAATGTTATACACATCTCAGAATTTAGATAGATTCAGCCTTTCATCACTAAAAGCTGAAAAGTAAAATTGTCAAATTGTCTTTTGCCTTGTGAACTCTGCATGAAAAATTAAACATAGTATAAAAAAGGGATGGGAAATGTCATACACATCAATACTAAAAAACAACGAATAAATTTTGGTTCGAATTTGACTCTTAGTGTGCTTCAAAATAGTTGAAACTCTTGAAAATAGTTGTTCTCAGATGTACGTGCTTCCAAACGTTGATGACCAGAATAACGCTTGACTAGGCAGTGAAGGATATTTATATCTGGGCAGGTATGATTTATGAGTACAACAAAGAGACTCGATTGAATTTCTCTTTAAGTTAGATGTCAGATTGCAACTCTATGCATTCCATTTGACAATTTGCTAGCATTATATCTATATCGACTGTAAATAGAATAGAAAACATGCAAAAACAAAAATTGTTTATTTTCCCCGAAGTCCTGAAATCAATTTTAAATTCTTGTACTAAATCGGAAAGTAGGGCTGCGTATTTTATAACATTTTTAGAATTGTGCTTGGGAAATTAAAATAGTAGCATTAAGATTTTTATGCAGTTATAGGCATTTTAGCTAAATTTCAATAAAAATTACTTCAAATTGACCAATTTATAGAAAAAGTATGCTATTTACAGTTAAGTTTTTGTTTCTTTTTTTTAATTTTTAAGTGCTATTTTACCATAAAGCACCAAAAAAAAACCTTTAAAAAATCATTAACACAAATCCTAAACACAAACATAGTTAACCGTAAATAAATCGCAAAACTGTGCTTAAGTTTACACTGATTCTTTTTAGTTAAGATATACTAATTTTTATGCTTTTAAAAGTACATCGTGAATTATAAAATTAAGAACAATATAAACTCCGGTTTTGCTTCACCATGCGAGACAGTCTCCGACGACCTTTTTCTTTGATAGCGTGTGGACGTCCAACACTGTCGTCTACTGCTGGTTTCACCGTCATTCATCCACTTTGCATAAGTACTAACAACTGTAGGTCGCGAACAACCCACGAATCGTACAGTTTCGGAAATACTTGTTCCGAGCCTTCGAGCCATTACAATCTGCCCTCTATCAAAGTCGCTTAGATCCGCAGCCTTTCCCATCACACACAGAAGTAAGTGAAAGAATGATTCTTCAGACTCTCCAGCAGCAGTTAAATACCACTTCCACCTGATCACGTGCCTTCCACATCATCCAGGGGAATTCATTGCAAAATGTAGGGGTGGTCATAATGTTTTGGCTCTTGAGTGTATATATATATACGTATGTATAAATTCCCCTTGGGCCCGTATTATTGGGATGCATGCTATCCCACCCCGTAAGGAAAAGGTTAAACGCTCATAATTTTCTTTGGTGGGCAAAATTTATAAAATGAGTCCTGTTGCAAGGTGCAGAAAGTTCAGGCTATCTGAAAATGCTATTATTATTGGATTATCAGCATTTATGTAGCCGTAATAAAGTAGACACATTTTCTCCATTGGCGCCAATAAATTGCGAGTTGAAATAATGACATCTTGACGCGAAGGGAGGATGAAAGGTGTTTGTGTGGGGAACAGGAGGCAACTTTTGCGAAACCTGACAGAAACTAGGTGAGTCACGCTGAATTGAATGAATTAATCCTCTATATAATAGCCCTGAACAAACAACACGCCAGCGTTTGTTGAACAGCCCGACACCTAGATACCTAAAAGTGTGCAAACGATATGAGAGATTAGATCTGAGAACGCCATGACTGAAGTCATAGCTTAGTGTATGGAGGGAAAAGAAAACGAAAAAAAATTTAAGTTACCAGATACTTCTTATATATGTGTTATTTTATGTACTTGTTTGGATTTTCCGTAATTAAGCCTGCTATGTACTAACCCTATTGGATTCGCTCACATCAATGTTAAAGTATAGAGAAAAGGTGTCCGAGGATTGCCGACTGGGGTTGAAAAAAAAATTTCATTTTTACTTGTTCTTCGTAATAGAGAAAGAAATTATACACTTGGGGCGTTTTTCGTTTTTCAAAAAAAATTTTGGTTTTTTGAAATTTTAGTTATTTGGAAAAAAACCTGGTATAGTGTGTTTTTAATGCTTATAAATTCCTTTGGTGGACGAAATTTATGAAATGAATCCTGTTGCAAGGTGCAGAAAAGTTCAGGCTATCTGAAAATGCCATTTTTATTTTTCAGATAGCCTGAAAGGAATCAGGCTCAGATAGCCTTCAGATAGAAAAGTTCAGGCTATCTGAAAATACCATTTTTATTTTTTCGATCCCCTCTTTAGAATGGGAAATTTCATGTACCCTTTTTAAGAACGGCCCTTAAGGGGGTTATATATATATATATATATATATATATATATATATATATATATATACATATATATACTGTGAATTTATCTGTGGTTTCATTGTTGATTATCAGCATTTATATACCTATAAATCGTAGACACATTTACTGCATAGGTTAACATTGAAGTTTACGAATCCAATAGGGTTAGTGCATAGCAGCTTTAATGGTACGTCCACAAGTTTTTAAAATGAAATACAACCACAAACATCATTAAGTTTTATAACTTTTTTTCAAACAAACTTTGTATCTATCTACCTCATCATCCGAATTAATGAAATTTACATCAGTGGGTAATCTAACTTAGAAACTGAAACATTGAAAGAATCTAAATACTCCATTACAACACAAATTAAAGACAAGGCTCTCGTCGGCTGTAACATATTCTTTCTTGGGAAGAGAGATGCACCACTTCGCAAACTGGTTATTTGACCTGGGAGGCTCTACTTCGGGTGTTTAAACAGAGATAAGCAAATTTTTTTCATTTCTTAATTCAATAATAACAGAGGGATTAGTTGAATTTGGTTAAGGATTTTACTATTTATGATCATAACCAGTAAGCAGATCGGCTTGCCAAGGGAAAAAAAAATGTTGGATGTTTTAAAAGTAAAGAAAGACCCCCCCCCCCCCCAACATTTTAAATTTTATTTATATTTTTGGTTTCAAAAAGTTTTATTTTTGTTTTTAAATAAAAATTGGTAAGGTAATTACAAAAAGAAATGGGATTTTAAAAACTTTACTATAAATATATATTTATACTTTTTTTATATATTAGAGACTATTAGAAATTCATAATATACAATATTAAAGATTCATCTAAGACTAGATTGCATGATTTTAAATAATATAAAATGCAAATCATTTTTGCTGCTTATAACAATAAATAAAATTTTTCGCGAAAATTTTATATGAAATAAATCAATAAAAGCAAATTGCCCACGATGGCATATCTCTTGACAGCAAGAGGGGATTGACTTCTGAAGTGGTCGAAGAGGATCTAGTACAGTCGAACCTCGTTATAGCGAACCCGGTATATAACGAACTCACGGATATAACGAACGAAAATTTTGGTCCCACCGTTTTCCTATTGTACGTAATTTAATTAGTATTGTGTAAGTTTAATGTAATCGATTTTAGTCGATTTAATTCATTAATGATCATTTTTAACAGATTTTATCATTTTTAATACGTTATTATTGAATACACATTGCAACTAATGAATTATACATTTTGTGAACTCTAGCTTTTTTCTTAACGGTTCGGATATAGCGAGCCACCGGATAAAGCGAACAAAACCTTTGGTTCCTTAAAGTTCGTTATAACGAGGTTCCACTTTAATTAACACCGTGGATACGCTTAAGATAAAGGTTCCAAAGATCTAAATAGCGATCAGTTATGAAGCATAGTAATGCATAAAGATTACGGCGACCACGGCTCTCGCCTATACGCCCTGTTCAAACTGCAGACCATGCTGCGCAGCAATACCTGCGAACTCAGACGAAGGTTGATTTCCCCTGTTCGGTGATGTTTCATATAGGCCTTGGCGCCGGACGGACAGTACAGTTCTGACGACCAATTTGGGCAACCCTGGGCCCCTTAATGAAGCATAGTAAAACGATCCGTACCCGTTAAAATGTCTTTAAACCTAAGATTTACTACAGTAAAACCTTGTTTACCCGGACTATCTGGGACCATAGGCAATCCGGACAATCGAATATCCGGATAATCCGGGTAATAAGCAAAACAAAATCCTTAACTAAGGAGACTCACCGTTTATTATGATAAAACACTATGTTTTGTAACAAAATTACATAGTATTGTTTACAAGACATTAAAAAATATAAAAATAACTTTTCACATCATTTCCTAACAAAGAATCGGTCCACTGTGTCTTCTAATTCAAACACGTATGGCTAACTGTGCATTGGATCAAACTAAAAAGCGATTATTTGGCATACTTATAGTTACGTTCTTGCTATCATAGTTAAAAATTATTATCTAATTTGAATATTAAATTAAAAAAATGTCTACAAATCTGATCCGGATCAACGAGGGTCTGATAAACGAGGTTTTACTGTACTTTCGAATAATTAGAACCGAGTTTTCAGTTCCGATAATTTCCCTGTGTACTCGGGGCTGCAATCCCTACATTAACCCATATATTGTTCCAAATATTTCATTTCTTAGTATTTAATGATATATAGTTTACAAAGAAGTATTCACATACGAGGGTCGTTTAATAAGTCCGTGCAAATATAATGAAAACGACTCCCCCCCCCCCTCCGAGAGAAAGCATTTATTAATTTTCCTACATAATCTTCCTTCGGGTCGACATATTTGGTCCACCGATTTTCAGTCTTTTATTTTCCCCACCATAACAAGTGAAAGGCGTTTTAACCCGCAAAATCAATCCCCTCGTTTTGCTATCGAGAATTAGAATTGCAAATAAAATTTGAATTAAATGAGCTCCGGGTAAGCAATGTACTCGTTGCCGAGCGTTTTCTAGTTCAGTTGAGCCACATTTTCCAAATTTCCTCACCAACCGTTCACGACGAAATGCGAAATTAAATTTATACAGTGGCGCACCCAGGATTTTTTCTTGGGGGGGGGGGGGGAGGCGAGATGAAGGGATAAAAATATTTATAATGCATGGGGGGGGGAGCCGAGATGAATGGATAAAAATATTTATAATGCAAAATCAATATTCATAATGCAATTTCTATTTCTTTGGGGGGGCAGGACCCCTTGCGCCCCTCCCCCCTGGTTGCGCCACGGAATGAATAAGAATATGCGAAGGAGGATACTTAACGAGAATCATGATCGTTCAGGAAAAAAAAGAAATGATAAATCCTTTTATTTATCAAAAGAAACTGTACTGTTTGTCCGGCATCCTCCAGCCCCACAGCAATGGAAAATGCCACCGAACTTGGGAAATTAACCCTCTACTGCGTATTCAGGCTCTTGCTACGTAGTGACTGGTCTTCAGGTGTATCATGGACGGTAGACCTTAATGGTCTGGGGGTCCGAGGTGTCAAACTCAAAGATTATCAAAAGAAAAGTTAAATAAAAGTACTATAATGTAAGCGATAGATCCGAAAAGAAAAATGTGTGTTTTTAATAAGCTATGGTTTAAAAAAAAAATTAATACAGGTTGACTTCGATATCTCAAACATGACGGGTACAGAGAAAAAAAATTCAGAGTTTTCGTGATATTAACGTTCAATTTTAAATAAATTTTATATCAATATCACATATATATTTAAAAATAAATACATACAAATATATATATGTGTGTGTGTGTTAAGTAAATAAAATTAACGCTCCACCAGTATTAATATCCTATAATCATAACGCTACACTAGTTATCAATTCTAGTCCATTATTTCTCTACTTAAGTATTGTCTTTCCCGTTATATAAGTACTCGCGTTTCTTCGTGTGGCGCCTAGCTGTCGCGGGGCATATTGCACCACATATAATCACGTGGACAAACGAAACTAAATTTTCTATGTGCTGGTGTGAGTGTCGAACTGTGGCGACTCGGAGTTTGGGTGTATGTATTGATACGGTCGCCCTTAGGCCTCGTACATACGATACCGTTTCGGTTTTATAATCGTTTCGGTGTCAACCGAAAGCTGTGTTCACACGATTCGGTTTTTCTTTCACCATGTACGGTTTTCCCGTCCGCACAGAACACCTTTGCAATCATTGCAGTGCAGTTCACTTTGCAGGATGGACGTAAATACCTTTCTTGTAATGCACTGGTGTCGTCGTCGAAGCAACATTTAAAAAATTAATAGAACGTATTAGGTACATCCTATTGTGAAGGGCAGATATTGTCTGGGATCTTTTCAAACGCTTATGATTGAACTAGCTGAAAACCCGCTCTTCGCTACGGAGTACATTCAAATTAAATACAACGGTCAACGTATGCAATTTATGCCAAAAAATAAATATATATATTTATAATAAATGCGATGATCAATGTATACAATTGATGTAAAATATATATCTATCTATATATATATATTTATAAAAAATCGTAAGGGATATGCATTTTTTTTTTTGATAATATCCAATCGTCTGCTGCATTAGAAAGAGAAAAAAATATTTTTTTTGTCTATTTAGTTGTTACGCACGTGACGATAAATTTATTGAAAAGTACCAGTAAAAGAACGTGATCAGCATTTAATAAATTAAATTCTAAAAATGAATCTTTAAAAATTCACCAAAAATCAGAAAATAGAGTTAAAGATTCGAAAAAAATTTCGTTTTGAAGGAATTTTTATGATCTTTCTCGTGATATAAATTTTATAACCCTCAATGTATTATTTTAAATGCAAACGTAAAAAAAGTTAAAAAAACAGCTTAAAAATTTAATTTTAAAAAATCTAAGAAGAATTTTTGAAAAATCTTTCTTAGTGCACCCCTACACTGTTAGAAGAATCGCCATGCAAAATTTCAGCCCTTTAGGTCCAGCGGTTTGGTCTGTGCGTTGTATGTCAGTCAGTCAGTCAGTCAATGAATGAATGAGTCAGTTACGGAACTGTTTTATATATATAGATTAAGAAGAGATTAATCGAAATTTTTCAACTACTTCCGAATGACGATACATACATTTATTGAGTTAAAACTTTGAATTTTTTTTGTGATGGTTAACCATATATTTTGCAAACAAAATCACATTATAAAACTTCTCATAAAGTTTTTTTTTAATTTTAAATTTTAAAAAAGTGGGATAGTTTAAAATCTTTGAAATATTATCTGTCGAATTTCAAATTTTTTTCATTTAATTAAACAGAAATATGTTTTAATTTCGATTCAGTTTTTTTCAAAATATTAATTTTTTTTAATTAAAAATATTTAGAGAATATTTTTTAAAAATGATGTAACTTACTTTTAAAAAAATCATATTTTCAAAAGTAAATATATTTTTCAAATTTGTTAAATCAAAATTAAAGTAAAATAAAAGACATGTTCAAAGTTTGAACCATTTATCTTTAACGGTTCTTGACTTATAACAATTAAAAGATGGGAAATGGTGAAAAAACCCATCATGCAGAAAAACGCATTTACAGGTTTAAACAAAGATTAGCTGCTATCAGAATGGTGCAAAATAATAATAATAATAATAATATGTCCTGTTCTAATTAAGATATATACATGATTTGAACGTCATTTAAAGCGTCATTTAAAGTAAAACATTCTTATGTTTTGTTCCAAATGGTCGGTTTTTCTTCAACCAAAGAAATTAAAATTTCTGTGTAGATTTTCTCCATTGTATTAAAAAAAAATCAGTCGGCCAGTGGCTAAGTGGTTAAGGCATCAGCCTGCCACGGGTTCGATTCCCGCATAAGACTTGGTTGTATTCTGGGGAACCGGTCCGTCTTCCGCCTGCAAATGGAGCCCCGTCTAGAAAGGGGAGCTGCAAACCATCGCCGGTGTCATCGTTTGTCAATAAAATTCTTCTGCGATTGTGTGCTTTGTCTGTTTCTATTCCTTGTATTCATATGTACACCAGACTGGGGTGTAATGTTGTCATCCCCCAGGGACTTGTTTCCCCGTTTGAGGTTTTCGACCGCAACGTGTAAACGTACAAAACAAAATACAAACATTGTTTACTGTAAACGGAACGACAAAGCCGAGATGATCATAAAACGAATCCGTATCGTTTGTACGAAGCCTTATCCATCCTCTCCGTTCTTTGTAAATATCTTCCAACACTTTTTATACTTCGTATAATATGAGGCGGTGAAAGACAAAAGTGGTATAAGTCAGTAAGTCAAGTGGTGTAAGTCTAAAGTGTTTTACTGCAAAAGCTACAAAAAATTCCACCATAAATTGAACAAATTATAATTAATAACAATTATTATAATAAAACAAATAATAACTATTTACAAATTCCACTCTAAATTGAACATGGAGATTACATTTTTGCCCTCAAATGAAAAAAGTTGAAAATGTGACTTACATCACTTTGCCTTTCACCGCCTCACATGTTAACCTACTAAATAACCATAATGTGCACAGTCAATAAACGTATTATTTCTACCAATTGAATTTTTTGATTTAATATGATGGTGCTCAAGCCCGATTACAAGATTTTAACCCAAGAACCCACCACAAGCCGTAAATGTCCGTTCTTCTCTTTACGTATATCGTCGAAAGTGTCGACCAAATAGTATCATAATAAATATATATATATATATATATATATATATATATATTTATTTATATTTATACACACATATAACATGCCTGCTTCGTGCAGTCCTGAGAATTCCATCATCTATCATCTTAAACCGCTGATATTGAAGTTGATGCAGTTCATGGCCGAAGAATAACACAGAAGACTTAATACCGTTTAATCCATTTATTTATATCATCTTGCCACCATTGCTCCACGCACCTACCCCTCAATATAGCCGACTACCGCCTAGTTTTACGAAGCGGTTTTCTCACTTCTAATATACGCATAATCGAAATCCCTGGTCTGCTTTGTTTTCTTCGCGCTTATCCAAAAGTGCGGGCGTTAATCAACACCTTGTGGTCTGTGACTCAGCATCATGCTCTTTCGAAAATTAGAGACTATGACGCAATCCTCTGCGATTCGCTCAAGGCTACGTTCCCAAAAACTCGAGAGATAGACAACGTAACGCCATCTGTTGGCATTTTCGTTCCCACCAGACTAATATCTCGTTTAATAATTATTTACTCATATTAATTACTTTAGATTCAGCATCAGCCAACAAAATTAAATATAGTCAATTATAGTTTACACGTTTGGATATTACATATATATATATATATATATATATATAATGATTGACTGTCATTTTACTCGATTAATTGTTGTTACTACTCACACAATAGAGAAAAACAAATTCCGCTTGTTGATAAAACATTACCTCTCAGGAGCAAAACGGCGGCAGAAACTAAATCCAGATTTGGTGTATATTATGGCAATTCTGCACCTTCGCTTAGAATAATTTACTATTGTTTGTTGATTTTTGTCATGGCTCGAAAATCAACAAACAAGTACAAGTGACGGTAAACGTTCTGGCAACCCTGCTGAGTGTTGACTGGTGGATCATATATGTAGAATTCATCAGGCAAAAAAACTTGGATAACTTAAGGCTTTATTATATTTCAAACATAAAGAAAATAAAGATACTTCCAGCAGTATATTCAAACAAATAAACATAATCACATCTATCCTGATGCTGACTGCAGCTTGCTTGCTGGCTTCTCACTGACCAAACTTGGCCTTTTATATCATTATATATAAAACAAATCTGCATATTCTGAAAATATGTGCATGTGATGCCATTTTATCAAAAAGAAATTAAAACCCAGGGTTGAGGTATACCTGACTTCCAAATACTAAATCACTATTTGATGACCTCATACCTGGGAAGCAATGAGTAATTAACAGGCTTTCAAATGACATCACATGCCTATCATACTTCAACTTCCTCCAAATGAAAACATTTGCTGAGGTAAGTGAACAGCTCTTAACTATGCAACAGAAAAAGGTAATTATCAATTACAATTAAATAATATTTAACTTAAACAAATTCTATTTTATTTATACACTAGCGGCCCGTCCCGACTTTGTCCGGGTTGAACAAAATATTATACCAATAAATTTCCAGTTGATAGCCAAGAAATTGTAAATCTTTTTTTACCTTAATAATAAACTAAATAATACCTTAAATTAATTTTATGTTAGTTAATAATTAATATAAAATTTTTAAAAGAAAAAGGCGTGCCGGAGAATGGCTAGGTTCGAACCGCTAGCGTCAGAACAGAAGCCCACCGCGATAGCACCACGATAAGGATCCTTGAAATCTTCGGAACAAAAAGCGGTAGAAGACAGTAGCGAAAACAATGGAAATTGTTAGGATTAAGCCCCTAACTTTATTTCTACTGATTAGATATACATAATAATAGATATACATATAATATTAGATATACATAGTAATATATAGCCTTGGAATACTGTACCTTTCAAACAGTGAAAGAATTTTTCAAATAGGTACAGTGGTTCTGAAGATTACCCTCCACGTACAAAATCGCTCTCTCTCTTTATATATAAGTATAGATTATATTTTTGGACTGGATGTCAAGCCTGGGGAAAACCTATTGGGGATAAAAATATACTTTATTTTTAACCCTTGGTGCTAACACTGAGGTCACAACACCAGATATTACAGATAAAAATACCCACGATATGGTGATGGAGAGAGCACAACATTTCTGAAATTTTTGGAGTCTCATCTGACCGCTTACATGTCCATATCAATATAAACTGTAGCATGAATCTGATTTTTCAGCTGTATAATATATTTTTGGACTGGATGTCAAGCCTGGGGAAAACCTATTGAGGATAAAAATATACTTTATTTTTAACCCTTGGTGCGAACACTGAGGTCACAACACCAGATATTACAGATAAAAATACCCACGATATGGTGATGGAGAGAGCACAACATTTCTGAAATTTTTGGAGTCTCATCTGACCGCTTACATGTCCATATCAATATAAACTGTAGCATGAATCTGATTTTTCAGCTGTATAATATATTTTTGGACTGGATGTCAAGCCTGGGGAAAACCTATTGAGGATAAAAATATACTTTATTTTTAACCCTTGGTGCGAACACTGAGGTCACAACACCAGATATTACAGATAAAAATACCCACGATATGGTGATGGAGAGAGCACAACATTTCTGAAATTTTTGGAGTCTCATCTGACCGCTTACATGTCCATATCAATATAAACTGTAGCATGAATCTGATTTTTCAGCTGTATAATATATTTTTGGACTGGATGTCAAGCCTGGGGAAAACCTATTGGGGATTAAAATATACTTTATTTTTAACCCTTGGTGCTAACACTGAGGTCACAACACCAGATATTACAGATAAAAATACCCACGATATGGTGATGGAGAGAGCAGATTCATGCTACAGTTTATATTGATATGGACATGTAAGCGGTCAGATGAGACTCCAAAAATTTCAGAAATGTTGTGCTCTCTCATTTCTGAAATTCAAACTGTAGCATGAATCTGATTTTTCAGCTGTATAACCCGATTCAGTCATAAATTACAGATTGAAATTATCTTTAAATCATCAACTAAAAAACACTGTGTACCAGAGTACTGAAAATTGCCTGGGGAAAACACGTTAGAAACACTAATCACACGTACAAAATTTTGAATTAAGCGGCAAAACTATTCTTGCATTATAATGTACTAAACTCTGAGGTTGAGTGCGATCTGAATAGAGAAAATTAAAACGATAAATGAATCATCTTACAAGATATCTTGATTCTTGAACAATTTCACAAATTTAGTATCATGTTAACCCTTTTGCTCACAGTGATGCCAATTGGAATCATGATAATCACAATTTTTTTTCTCAGCCACCAGAACTGCCAGTGATATCAAATAAATTTTATTAAAATATTAGTACATGTTGCTATTAAAAAATATTTTTTCCTTTACCCAATAGATTGCAGCACTATCCCAGTAAAGGAAGAAATATTTGATGTTTGAGTATCAGCTGAAATCTAAAAAAAAGTTAAAATCAATTTCATTTTAGATGTAATTAAAAAAATGTTTAAATTAGTCTCTTATTTTTAAATATGTGTAAAAATCATACTTTGGCAATTTTTTAAAACATTATCCGAAATTTATGTTTTTTATTTTTCCAAAAACTAGTGATTCCAAATGGCATCACTGGGAGTTATCAATGGGAGGGAAACTCAACAACTCTAATGTTTATTTGCGATTGCTAGCGGTTGTACAAAATTTGAATACTTTAATTGTATTATTTGAATATAAGCGTACTTCTACTGATTTGCTTCAAAATTAGCTGAGAAGACAAAGCTTGGGATAAATGGTGATGTAATATGCTTGGCAGAGACAGTACCACGAAATAAAACTCATAATCTTTTTGTTGACAATTCGTTTGCATCCTACAACCTAGCTGTGCAACTTCAGGCTTGGAATCTACTAATGGCAGGAACTGTTAAGAAAAATAGAATTCTCTAAAGATGAGAAAAATTTGAAATATTCTGGACGTGGAAGCTACGATTATACAACAGACGATAAAAATATTACAACAGTAAGATGGTTTGATAAAAAATGTGTCACTGTCATTTCTATCTTTTGTGAAGTGGAACCTGTGGATAGCATAAAAAGATGGTCTGTTGCTTCAAAAAGCTTTATTAATGTAAAAAGACTACACATTGTTGATGTTTATAACAAAGGGAATGGGTGGTGTAGACCTAATGGATATTAACATCTGACATCAGCATAATCTGACATCAGCAAATAATCTGATAATCTGACATCAGCAAATCCCATTGCTGATGTCAGATTTGACAATTTAGGCCATTGGCCTCTTCATATAGAAGGAAAAAGAAGATGCAAATTGTGTATCAAATCGTACACCAGAATAATGTGTGAAAAATGCAATGTATTAATTTTGTTAAGACAAAGTGATAATTGATTTTAAAAATTTCATGTTAAATAAATTAAAATATATTATTTGCTTCAGATACATGTATAGATCAAAATATTTACTCCCCCTCCCCCCTAGCATAAACTCCCAATGATTCCAAATGGCATCAACTCTATGTTTAACTCGTGCACTACTTAATTCCTAATGATGCCATTTGGAATCATTTAAAATTTTGATTAATAAATTTTTAAAAAAAATTTTCTTTCTGTTCCTTTATACTGGACATAAAATGAGTACATTTCAAGAATTTCATATTTTTAGAATGAGTAATAAACTTTTGGGACTCAAAGGGTTAAAAGGTTCACCCCCCGTTTCGCCGACACTGAAATTTCCTTCCCCCTCTCGTTGGAAAAATCCCCAAAAAGAGAAAAATCACCACCCCCGAACTGCTCCAGGCGCACGAATCATGGGGGAGTAAAATTAGAAAGGGTGAAATAAAAATTTGTGAAAACTTTTGTATAAAAAATTTGATTTGTCAGATTTTCTATGAAATATACAAAAAATAAATGAAATATTTTTTAGATAAATAAAACAAAGCTTTTAAATATATTAGTATGCACTTGACTGAAATCATAACTTTGATTTCAGAAAATATTCACTATAAATTTAACATTTTACAGACCTATAAAAATGCATGATGATTGCTAAGAATGTTTGAAATCACTACTGTTGGCGCCAATAGCTATGTTGGCAATCGCCAAACGCGCCCTTGAAATAATACAAATATAGGTATCATAGTTTTTATTTCTTATGTTGGCATCGTAAACTAAAAGATATTAGAATTTGTTTGAAATCGTTTGTTGTATAAAAAAGTTCGTTTCGCTCGCACATCGTATGGTCGATGTTTCATGTATTGATTTTGTTCATACATTAGTATTGTAGATAATTCGTTTAAGTAAATAAAATTGTTATTAATTCGTGTGTCGTATGGTCGACAATGGTTTTGATATAATTTATTAGTCTACAGTCCATTCGAATACAACAAATTTGGGACCAGTGCAACGTATGACATTTGGCTCATATAGTTGGTCCACGTAGCCGGAGAAAAAATGGCACTCATTGTGCTAAATCGTCAAAAATCGACATTGAAGGCTCAGATTACTAAAATAGAGACATACTTAAAAGAAA
The DNA here is from genome assembly GCA_907164885.2 of Dolomedes plantarius. Taxonomy (NCBI): domain Eukaryota; kingdom Metazoa; phylum Arthropoda; class Arachnida; order Araneae; family Dolomedidae; genus Dolomedes; species Dolomedes plantarius. The sequence continues at coordinate 76,892,749 of OU015497.1, read as the reverse complement.
AGCAGGTAAAAGCCCCATCGGATATTTTAGCTGCTGAGTTAAAAATAAAATTAGAAAATTTATTGAAATATCAATCAAGTTTGGATTACATTCGAATACAGTTTTTCGAGAAAGTTGATCCCGAAGAAGGTATATCGGATATTGAAGAAGAATTTTTGGATATGGAATTTCGCATCGAAGCATTACAGGTAAAAATTAATAGTTTGATTACCTGTCAAAATAGTTCATATATTTCAAATGGTAATAAAGATGTAATTAATAGCATTAATATTCGACTTCCCGAAATTGTAATTCCTAAATTTTCGGGAAAAATAGAAGAATATAGTTGTTTTAAGTTTCAATTTGATAATATTATTACCAATAATTCTCATTTAGATGAAACTCAAAAATTGCAGTATTTACATTCGGCTTTAGTCGGCGAAGCCAAGAATTTACAAACTGTTAATGATACATTTAAAACGCTTTTCGCAGCTTTAGATGAAAGATATTCAAACGAACGCGTGTTAGTTGATGTATATGTTAAGCAAATACTAGAATTTGATAAAATAACTTATGAATCTTCTAAGGAACTGCGAAGTTTGATAGATATAGTTAACAAAAATTTAAGAGCACTAAATACAATGGATCTTGAAAGAAATAAATTATCTGATGTTGTGTTATTAAATATAATTTTGGCTAAACTCGATAAAGAATCAAGAAAGCAATACGAGCTAAATATAACTTCCAGGGAAGTTCCGAAGTTGGATGATTTAATTGCATTTTTGGAAAAAAGATGCCAAATGTTGGATAATTTATCACGTAGTGTCTCTTCAAAATTGAAAGTTTTTGATAAATACCACAAACCGAAATCACTTATGGTGAAATCATACAATAAAGTATGTGCTTGCTGTAAATCTCTTAATCATTACATATTTAAGTGTTCTGCCTTTTTAAAACTAAATTCGTTGCAAAGATTTGACTTTGTAAAAAAACATAATTTGTGTATTAATTGCTTCAGTGCGCAACATAAAGTTGTAAATTGGGTACAGATGTGTTATACGCACCTCCCTGCCAAGTTTGGCGATTTTGTGTTTGGCGTGGTAACCATGCGATTTTGGAGAGATTTTATTTTGTGGCAACCCAGTTTGAATGGCTAGTCGTGTGCGTTTGTTTACGTGATATAATATGGCGGCCATGTTGTTGCGAAATATTAATGACGTATTTTGGATAGTATTAGTTATTTTTGCTCTTTTATTCATTATGCCAGCAGTTAAGAGGAACAGATGTATTACACGCACCTCTCTTGGCGACAAATTTTTTTTGACGCCAAATACTCGTCAAAAAAAATTTGTCGCCAACTTGTCGCCAAAACAGGCCTACGCGGACATTTTACACTTAAAATACACTTAAAATAATACACAAAATATCAATAACAACTCAAATATAAAAATAAATTCAAAACAAACTTACCAATGGCAATAATAAACTTTCAAAAACATGTCACAAAACCACAACAGCTACTTTAAAACATACACGAATATATCTAAAAACGGCTGTATTAAAATTCAAAACCTAAACAGAAATGCTCAACCGCTACTTTAAAACACGCAAAAATATCTAAAAACAGCTGTATTAAACTTCAAAACCTCAGCAGAAATACTCAACCACTTATTTAAAACATACGCAAATATATCTAAAAACGGCTATATTAAAATTCAAAACCTAAACAGAAATGCTCAACCGCTACTTTAAAACATACGCAAAATATATCAAAAAATGAAGACATTAAACTTCCAAAAACATTACACATATCCGCAACATCTATTTAAAACATACGCAGATATATCAAAAAACGAAGACATTAAACTTCCAAAAACATTACAGAAATCCTAAACCGCTACTATGAAACGCTAACAAAAATATCGAACACCGGTATATTAAACTTCGAAAAACACTACACAATACCACAACACCTATTCAGGGTTGCAACAAAAAACAAACATCACGCCAAATCGGATGGCTGCCAGACCAAAAAAAAAATTGCTAAAAATAAAAAAAATCGCCAAACATAAAAAAAAAATCGCCAAATTGAAAAAGGTGCGTGAAACACATCTGTACCGATTATACCATGGTATTTATTAAAGCCATCAGTAAGTTTGTTTTCCAATTTATTACGTTTACTACATCTGTTCCATATTTTGTTTACATTTCGCACTTAGCCTAACATGTCTGCAGAAACCCTGTTGGCGACAAAATTTTTTGGCGCCAAGGGCGGTGCGTATAACACATCTGTTCCGACACCCTGTCGGCGGCTCCAATTGACTCGCCAATTGAGTCATCAAATTTATTTATCCCAAACGAAAATGAGAAACCACAACATAATTTAGCAGTCGAAGCTAAAGCAGTTTCAAGCTGTTTAATCTCTCAAAGGAAAAATATTCTTCTTCAAACAGCACGGGTTTATGTGAAAAATATGTTAGGGGAATTTATTCCTGCCACTTGCCTTTTGGATAATGGATCAAGTGCTCAATTTTTATCGTATAAATTTTTGCAAAAATTGGGTTTAAGAGCTGAAAGAATATATGCTCCCGTATCAACATTAAATAATACATCGGTCACTGTAAATAAAAGTGTAGTTATAGAAGTTGCAAATAAGAACAGGAATTTTTCTGCCAGTATGGAATGTTTAATTGTACCTAATATTACAGACATTACTACGAATATCCCAATAAACATAAATGAGTTGAATTTACCGTCGCATATTGAACTGGCACATGAAGGATTCACAAATCCAGCCAAAATTGACTTGCTTATCGGAGCAGAGTATTTTTTTGAAATTTTGAGGTCAGGACAATTTCGTTTACCTTCGCATGGTATTTTATTGCAAGAAACTGTATTCGGTTATGTAGCTAGTGGAACAGTAGTTAGTTCTGTAAAAACGCAATTCTGTGGATTATTGAAGCCTTCAGAATATATTGAAGAAAACTTAAAAAAATTTTGGGAACTGGAAGAAGTGAATTCAGTTAGTTCTTTAACACCGGAAGAAATTCAATGTGAAGATCATTTTGTAAAACATTATACTAGAGTATCGGGTAGATTTTGTGTAAAATTACCTTTCAAAGAGTGTACTAAATCTTTGGGATATTCATAGGATATGGCTATTAAGCGTTTTCTAAGTACAGAAAAACGATTAGAACGCTTGCCCAATTGTAAAACCATGTATAAAGAATTCATGGACGCTTATTTAAAATTAGGTCATATGGAGCTTGTTCCACATTACGAGAGAAATGAAGTGTTGGGTAAAACAAACTACCTTCCGCATCATTTTGTTTTAAAGGATAGTTCGACAACTGCATTGAGGGTAGTGTTTGATGCCTCGGCTAAGACATCAACAGGCATTTCTCTAAATCAAACACTAATGGTAGGCCCAAAGTTGCAGGATGATATTTTCGACATATCAAGATTTAGATTACATAAATATGCTCTGACAGCTGATATTTCTAAAATGTATAGACAAATTTTAGTTATGAATAATGATTCAGATTTACGAAGAATAGTTTGGCGTAATTCTCCTGAAGAGTCTTTTCAACAATATAGACTTAAAACTGTGACATATGGCACAGCCTCAGCTCCATTTCTAGCAGTAAGAGCTTTGAGACAACTTGCAGTAGAAGAGAAAGATAATTTTCCTCTTGCTTCAGCTGTGACTCTCTCTGATTTCTTCATGGATGACTTAGTCACAGGTAGCAATGATTTAAATAGTACTAAGGAGTTACAAAACCAGTTGATACAAATGTTACAAGCTGGTGGAATGAAACTTTGTAAATGGTCCTCTAACGAAAGAGAACTGTTAAAATCAGTGCCGTTCGAAGATCAAGAATATCATTTTGATCAATCAAGAGAAACAGTAAAGACACTAGGTCTCATTTGGAATCCAAAAATTGATAAATTAAAATTTTTTGTTTCTCCCTCAATATATTCATCAAAGTGCACTAAGAGATCAATATTATCTCATATTTCTAGATTATTCGACCCTTTAGGACTTTTAGGACCAATTATAGTTCGAGCAAAGATATTTATTCAAAAATTATGGCTTTTAAAGATTGACTGGGACGAGCCACTCTTAGCTAAAGAAGCTCAAGAATGGAAAAATTTTGGAAAAACCCTCCAAGTAGTTGAAAGTATTGATGTCGATCGCTATATTTTGAATGATAGTATTTGTGAGCTAAAAATTCACGGATTTTCGGACGCCTCCGAAAAGGCCTATGGAGCGATAGTTTATGTCTAAGCCACTGGCACATCATCGGAAGTCTCAGTGAAGATACTCTGCAGCAAATCAAGAGTCTCGCCTCTGAAGTGTACAACAATTCCAAGACTAGAACTTTGTGCAGCAGTATTACTAGTAAAATTAGTGAACCGAGTGCTATCATCGTTAAAAATATCTGTGAATAGCGTTCATTTGTGGACCGATTCGACAATATTACTTGCGTGGATTCAACACGAACCACATACTTTGAAAACATTTGTAGCGAATCGCGTCGCAGTTATTCAAGAACTGTCTTCGACTCATCAATGGCACCATGTAACTTCAGAAGAAAATCCAGCTGACATAATTTCTAGAGGTGTTGATCCTGAAACTCTTCGAGATAGCAAACTGTGGTGGGGTGGTCCCACTTTCCTGTTGAATGACTTTTCATCGTTAAAGGATAATCCCTGCCCAACAGTTGTGGAGGTTCCAGAAGTGCAGAAATTGCCGGTCCCTTCATTGACTTTTGTATTGACTTTAGAAAGTGATTTGTTAAATAGAATTTTAGACAGATCAAATAGTTTTTCTAAAATTGTATATATTTAGTTTTATTTTCAGATTTTTTAAAAATACTAGAAGCAAACCAGAGGACAGGTACAGAGGCCCCCTGTTACCCCAGGAGCAGAAAACAGCGACAGAATTTATCATTCGCCAAATACAGGCAAATGAATTTAAAATGGAGATATCTGTTCTCTTAGCTGGTAAAAGGGTTATAGGGAAGGTAAAGGACCTCCAACACTTTTTAGATTCCCATGGAATTCTAAGAGTTGGAGGACGGTTAGAAAAATCGAATTTAAATTTTAACGCAAAACATCCCATTTTACTTCCTGCGACCCACAAATTTACAAAAATTTTGATGAATTACTACCATAGGAAATATCTGCATGTAGGAGCACAGAATTTATTGCATTTAGTACGCCAAGAATACTGGCCATTAAACGGCAGAAGTATCGCTCGACAAATTGTCCACAATTGTGTTACATGTTTTAAACAAAAACCTGTTACGGAAAGTCAGCTTATGGGCAATCTCCCTCCGGAAAGAATAAACCCGAGTTCCCCCTTTAATGCCACAGGAATAGATTTTTGTGGACCCTTTTATGTAAAGTTTAAAGGACAAAGAAAGGGTGTCAAGGATAATGCCACCAATTTCGTAGGCGCGCATTTAGAATTAAAACGATTGTACAAACTTGTTAAAAAACCAGAGGAAAATTTAGCTTGTATTTAGCCTCAGAAGGCATTGCCTGGAATTTTATTCCTCGTCAAAGCCCCGAAATTCGGTAGACTTTGGGAAGCCAGTGTCAAATCATTTAAATACCATCTTAGACGAACTATTGGTGATCGAAAACTGACCTTGGAAGAATTCCGGACTATTACAATTCAGATCGAAGGCATCTTAAACAGCAGACCGTTAATTCCGATGAGCTCAGATGTGGATAATTTAGATGTTTTAACTCCATCACATTTTTTGATGGGACGCATTTTGAATACAATCCCTGAACCACTAATAGTGAACAAACCAGACAATTTATTAACAAATTGGCAAAAAACCACCAAAATTGTTCAAGCCATATGGAAAAAATGGCAGATTAGTTATTTAAATCATTTACAAAATCGCACCAAATGGCATGTTGAAAGACAAAATTTACAACCTGGTCTAATGGTTTTAGTTAAAGAAGATCACTTGCCACCATGTAAATGGTTGATTGGACGTATTCAAGAAGTGATACCAGGGTCTGATAATAGAATTAGAGTAGCTGTGGTGAAAACAAACCACGGTATATATAAACGTAGTATTAGAAAGTTATGTGTATTACCTAATCAAAATATGTAAATAATTAGTTGGTTTATGTTTTGAGTTTATATTTAATTTGTATATTCGTGTATTATTGATAACATTATTTACATTTTAAGTTATCTGTATTCATTTAGAACTTGTTTAAGCCAAAATATGAGGCAAAATTGCTTTGTAATATATTGTTCATTTTATGTATTCAATTGTAATAACTGTATTTTAATGTATTTTGAAATATAATATTTCAACCTGGGGAGAATGTTGGCGCCAATAGCTATGTTGGCAATCGCCAAACGCGCCCTTGAAATAATACAAATATAGGTATCATAGTTTTTATTTCTTATGTTGGCATCGTAAACTAAAAGATATTAGAATTTGTTTGAAATCGTTTGTTGCAGTGTTGCCAACTTGGGGGTTTTGCCCCTAAATTTGGGGGTAAATTAGATGAAAAGGGGTGTTTTTAGGGGCCAGATTTTCTTAGGGTCATTTTGAGGGGGGAACATATTTTTAGGGGTATTTTCTAGGGGGCACATTTCTTTTGGCGCATTTTTTAGAAGTTACTTTTTTTAGGACAATTCTCTATGGGGGACTTTTTTATGGGGGGTTTTAGGAGCGTAGATTTAAAGTTCATTAAAAAAATTAGAAATTAACTCTTCAGTTCAATTTTAATCAGGTTGATTTCAAGTTTACTGCCACTTTCTCTCATTAAAACGAAATAAAATAAGCAGTCAAAATAGAAACATAAACAAATTTTATTATTTTGCTCGGCAATCATGACACGTGGCAAGTGGCGACTGTTTTGTGTTACTTTTAGGCCGGGCGCAAGTTGAGACGCAGCTTAGTGAGGTGAGGCGACGCTGGGTGAAACAGGGAAGCAGGATTCAATGAACTGCGCGCAGGGAGAGCGAAAGTTGGGAGGCAGTTCCGTCTCAGCTGCGTGCCAGTGAGGGTGTTTAACAAAATGTGCGCGATGGCAATGTATATACAATCATTACTAAGTTCGGAATCTGATTCCGATGAACTCGAAGACCAAGTAATTTTAACATTACTTCGTGAAAAGCTTCCAAAAAGCAATTATCTGAAGAAAAGAAAGACGTTTTCGTGTTTTTCGTTCACCTTTTGAATGTAAAGTAAGCACTGTTGTGAAAATTGTAAAAGAATCTTGCGTACTGCACAACTATTTGAGAAATTCTGCAGTAGTGCAAACTGGAGGTGATATCCCCGAACAGGATTTGCCACAGTTCCAATTACGTCCACTGCATCAAACCAATGCACGAAGTGGATCTCAAGCGTTTTGGATTCGTAAAAAGTTCACGGAGTGCTTTAATTCACCCGGAGGTTCAGTTCCTTGGCAGAGAGATTGCGTGTTAAATGGAAAGTACTGAGAATGTATTGTAATTAGAATATAAAAAATTAATCTTTAAAGCATAATACATTTATAATTTTTAATAAATATAATACTTTTTAAGCTTATTTTTTAATGCTTGTAACACCTTTTCTTTTCTCAATCATTTATATTTAAATTAAAGTTACTTTTCAAATTCTGGTTAGATACTAAGTTTATTTCGGAAAAATTTTAATACCTACCTCCGAACGGAAAAGCATGTTAAAGGGGAACGTAACTAATTGGTAGTTCCTCGTAAATAAAATCATTCCGACAAAATGGCACACATCTGTATAGAAAATATACAAATATACCTACAAAGCAGTTTTGTTTTCGCCGAAAATCTGCTGTACATAAAATGTTATCTAAAACAAATGAAGGGTGGAGCGAAAATCGGCAATAGTCCAAAAAAAAAATAAATTTACACGAAAATAAATTGAATACATTGTAAGTAAACTAATTCAAGAAACACTTTTGATTGAAAAAAAACAACCGTTTTCCCATGTACCCTTCAAATAAATTTATCTTAATTAATTAAAAAATTATAAAAACTTACCACATTTTATTCCAATTTCTTGGGCTATTTCTTCCCAAAGCAGCAATTTTAATTTGACTTTTAAATAGTCAGCATGTGACGTGTCGTATAATATTTTTCTCCCTCGAACTGCCTCAATTAATTGTTCCTCCATCGTAGACTTCGATTTCAGCAAAAATTTTCACTCGCAGGTCGTAGTCACTAGTGACAATCTGCGGCACGACCACAAACCTCCGCAGCTCACGGGCGCTCTCAAGCTGTGTCACCGGACCCTGCGTTCCAACATCCGGTGTAGTATTCACTTCTTTGTTTCACAGAATCCCACGGTGAGTCACCCCACCCCACCTCACCCAGCTGCGTCTCAACTTGCGCTCGGCCTTACTGTGTTTTTCAGTATTTCTCTTTTGTGGTCTTTCCGGAAATTCTGCATATTTCATTCGAATATAATTATTATAAAGATAAAGTAAGTAGTGACAGTTTTGCGTAACGGCGTCAGAAAATAAAAATTTTCTGAATTAGCGGATTTCGATTTTCAGTCCCATCTAATGCATACATCAGCGATGTATTTTGACTTTGAGTTTCATTCTATTGCACAAAATATCAAGGAGAAAAAATTGTTAGATGTCAAAGAGAGATGTAAGAAATTTCTGTGTACTTTGGCTCAAGAAATTCAAAAACGATTACCAGATAACTTATTTGTTCTGAGAACGATGTCCAATCTTCATCTTAAAGTTGCATTATCTCAAGTGAAACCCAGTCTCAATGACATTTTTATGAAATTCCATCGGACTCACTTATACGGCAATAAAAGTGATGTAGAGTCAAAATGGAATCAATTGCAAAATAAATCGTGGTCAAATGTAGCTAATTCTGTTTAATTTTATTCAGAAGTATTTGAAGATTGTGATTCTGCGGGAAAAAAGCGATCTGAAAATATCGCTAAATTTTCAATGACGCTAATAACACTACCAATTTCAAACCCAAGTGTCGAACGTAATTTTCCGACATTCAAAGTAATTAAAAATAAATTACGGAATAAGTTGACCCTCGAAGTACTTCAAAGTATAATGATGGTGAGATTTACTCTACAAAAGAACTGCGGTTCATGTGTCAAATTCGTTCCTTCCACCCTTATGCTCAAATTGTTCAACGTCAATACGTATGACTTTAAAAATGCAGGCAATAGTAAAGCGCAAAATGAGAGCCAGGCCGATGTCTTTGATTACTCGACAGTAATGTACAATCGAGACGCGTTTTTTTATTAGATAAGTTCTATACATATGTCAAATGTAAATAAACCTCCATTTCATTATGTAAGTGTATATTTTCTATTTATTTCAGTTTATCTCTCAAACAGGATGTCTATTTGGAACCAGAATTTCTTTTAGGAAGGTCTAGGTGATCTCAAGTTGGTGTTAAGGGGAAACAGGGGAATTTCGAGATGGCGCTAGGGGAAAACAGGGGGATTTTGAGATGGCGCTAGGGGGAGGCGCTTCGTAAAGGTTGGCAACACTGGTTTGTTGTATAAAAAAGTTCGTTTCGCTCGCACATCGTATGGTCGATGTTTCATGTATTGATTTTGTTCATACATTAGTATTGTAGATAATTCGTTTAAGTAAATAAAATTGTTATTAATTCGTGTCGTATGGTCGACAATGGTTTTGATATAATTTATTAGTCTACAGTCCATTCGAATACAACAAATTTGGGACCAGTGCAACGTATGACATTTGGCTCATACAACTACTATAGGCATTTACTATACGTATCGTAAGTTGTGTTTTATAGCAAAAAAGTTACATGCATCTAGGGAATACCATGAGCGCAAGTTAACATCGGCGCAGAATCGAGGCAAATATTCGGGATTTTTTTAAAGCAAGCGTAGTATTTAGAGTTTCATATTCCCTTTGTTTATTTTGTGCAGTGTAACGATTTGAAGTTGATTCTGGAATGAATGTGTTATATAATTTTTAAAACTTATTGAGTGCACTGGCGATTGTAATTTATTGTTCCGTTTAATTGACTTTGTAAAATTTATGACTATTTTACTAAATTACTTATATACAATGTGCTTTTGGATTCATCGACGTATAATTTTAAAAGTAAATGATTTGTTTATAAATTATTATGTTAATTGAGGTTGCAACATACAGAATAATATTTAGTTTCATAACGTAAGAAAATAAAATGGATTTTAAAATTTCTAAAAGTAATAAATAAAAAATTATCAACCACTATATAAATTGAAAAACAATAACTTTTCAACTTGATCTGGAGAAATTGATTGATCGATTTGCAAACGAAAAAGTGAGAAAACGACAATTAAAGTTTCATTTTTTTTATGTGGAAACTAAACATGTATAAGTGCATTTTGACAATACAGTTTATAAAATATGTAGTAAATATTAGTAGGTACTCCTTACTTAAAGAATAATAATTTGTTTTATTATTATAGTAATATTTAGTAAATTGAATATCTTATTGTTGAAATGTCTTTCATTTCAATTTAAGTGTTATTAAGTAAGATTTTAAATCGAAATAAGAGGATCAGATAGAAAACAAATTTCGCCAGAACTCTTCCGAGAAACAAAGGGGCGCAGTGATTGTACTTGCTCCAGGGCGCTGAATATGTAGATACACCACTGCTATGCATACTCATAAAGAAGAAATCTAGATGTCTTAAGGGGATGGTGGACTTTCAAATTACCAAAAATCGAACAAAAATTGGAATTTTTTTGGGGTGTATTAATATTTAAAAAATATGCAAATATTGGAATAAAATGCATTTAAAATATATAATGAAAAGTAAAATGAAAACTTGGTGGTTTTAGAAAAGTAAATATTAAAGGGAGGTGAAAAAAAAATCTTTAAAGGGCTTTTTATCAAAATGAGTCATTTCCAGATTTGCAAGTCTTTGAAATGCTCCTTGCGTCACAATTTTTGACGAAGTCGAATATTCCTTTGTTCGTAATATAGACTAAATATGCTTTGGCTTACGTATAAATATATAGTTACTTATATATTCTTGGAACTGGAACTGTCATTTCTGTGACGGCTCTTTCTTTCAGTTTTGAAGAAAAATTTTTTTGTTGGATTTCTTTAATAGCCGGTTCATGTGTATGAACTCCGGAGGAACTCTTAAAAATATCTTTCTGTAAAACTATAGGAGCTTTACATTTTGAATCCGAGGAGCACTTCCAGTAGCTCAAATGTTCTCTTTCTTTCTATGCGGAAAGGGAAATTTTGGTACTGCACTAAATTTCCGCCACGTTTTGTTTTAAATTTGCTTTCTTCAAATATCCACAATAATTTTAATTTTTAAAATTTTAACGTTAATTAGAAAATAAATGTATTTAATAAGCTTTAATTAAAAAAATTAAGTTGCATAAATTAAAAAATTTAAAGTTTTAAATTCCAATAATATAAATTTATTTTAACATATAATTTTAAATTAATCAAATTTTTAAAATATAAAAATTTATTTTAATTTGGTTACATTTTTATGCTAAATTATTGAAGAAATGAGGGAATGATGCTGAGTATGAAGGAATGACAAATCTTTTGATCTTTCTTTGCTGTAGATTTTTCAATTCCTACTATTAGTTCACACTCTCTCTATATATATCTTGTTCAAATTTTCAATCGCTAATAAAAGTACTTTTTATTCATCCACTCAAGTTCAAATACATTTTTTTAAACTTGTAGTGGATGACACTTGATGTTAATAGTTTTCACTTTCTTGCTTTCAGTGCAAGATTTTCAAATGCTCTTATTTTCAATTAAATTCTGAAAATAAAACAAAAACAAGTAATATATAAAAAAAAAAATTTTTAAGTCAATTCCTACTTAGGTCAACAAAGAAAAAATTTGAGTGTGAACTAATAGTAGGAATTGAAAAAAAAGATTGCCTGCCAGAACCTTGCCTACTGTGCGAGATTAGGAGGGGGGGGAAAGAGAGAGAAAAAGTTCGTCAGGTTGGGGATTCGATCTCGCAACCTACAGGACGGGAGAAATCGGCGATACCACAGTGCTACTGTTTACACAGTAACAAGAGGGAAATTACTATTCAAGAGCAAGAGACGCTATAGGTCTAAAACTAAAATTGATTAATTAAATTTAATTAATGAATTAATATTTCAAAAAAAAAAAACTGTATTAACATCAAGTCCACTACAAGTTTAACAAAATGTATTTGAACTTGAGTGGATGAATAAAAAGTACTTTTATTAACGATTGAAAATTTGAACAAGATATATATAGTCTAAAACTAAAATTGATTAATTAAATTTAATTAATGAATTAATATTTGAAAAAACTGTATTAACATAAAGTGTCATCCACTACAAGTTTAAAAAAATGTATTTGAACTTGAGTGGATGAATAAAAGTACTTTTATTAACGATTGAAAATTTGAACAAGATATATATATAGAGTGTGAACTAATAGTAGGAATTGAAAAATCTACAGCAAAGAAAGATCAAAAGATTTGTCAATCCTTCATACTCAGCATCATTCCCTCATTTCTTCAATAATTTAGCATAAAAATGTAACCAAATTAAAATAAATTTTTATATTTTAAAAATTTGATTAATTTAAAATTATATGTTAAAATAAATTTATATTATTGGAATTTAAAACTTTAAATTTTTTAATTTATGCAACTTAATTTTTTTAATTAAAGCTTATTAAATACATTTATTTTCTAATTAACGTTAAAATTTTAAAAATTAAAATTATTGTGGATATTTGAAGAAAGTAAATTTAAAATTCAATAATATACTTATTTCAATTTATTCATTTAGTTAAAATCTCTTTAAATTCTGTGTTATATATGTAATTAAGATTTTAAAACACACCAAATTGCGTAGAAGTAAAAAAAAACAACTTATAATAAAAAGATTCCTATATATGTCAACAGATGGCGAAACTGATGCTTTCGTCAAACCGGCAATTTAGTGCCCAAACCGCGAGTCTTTCAGAATATGCCTCCCGGACGAGTAAAAGCTCCGTAAATCCTAACGTATCCGTCCAAGATTTTTTTTTTTCTGGACGAGCCTATACGGGAAAGATGACACTATACGGAAATCACAATTAAAATTGTGTCTTAATTTATCGATTAAGAGGCGTGTCTTTTTCGACGTCAAGCACGTGATGTGTTGGGGAGTTTGTTTTCTATGAGCGATTGGGTGGTTAAAGGAAATAGATTACTATTGCAGTGATAATCAATTAAAAAATCGCATTTAGTAATGCCGTAATTTTTTTTGGCCAACACTTAGTTAATATCATAATTTGTGGTGTGTTTGTGGAAAAAATCTATGAAGATTTCAAAGAATTTCAGCACAATAGACATCTTAATACGTTTTTCGTCTCGCTGACTGTTGTGGAAAGTTTTAAGTAATCCTATGTCAAAAATTTTGCCAAAATGTGCCAGAAAGGATTAAATTTATATGGGTAAAATAACGTATCGTGGTGAGGAAAAGGATGACAGCGACGCCCATTAACAAAGGGTTAAGGCTACTAAAAAATTGGCAATTACATTACCCGAGCAACGCCGGGACGGGTACAGCTAGTATATATATATGTACGTATGTATATATGTCAAAATTTTGATGCATTTTGGCACTTTTCTGTTTAGTGCTTGCCAAAGCGATACAGACTGGGTTTAGCATGCCGCCAAAAATATAACTTGTGATGCAGGACACCTGAAATTTTGTTTTCCAGGGGACCGTTATCAAGGAAAGTAGTCGTACGTTAAAAGATATGAACATCCAAAATCATCTAAGACAACCATAACCAACTACGTTTACCATTATTATATTTTAAAATTCCCAAGCACTGCAAGGTTAGAAGATAGACACAAAACTTAATAGAAAAATAAAATAAATTCATACATACATAACTTCCAATATTCAGAACTAACATGTGCAAAGAGTTAGCATTTTAATTAGAAAACTTTCAAATGATTAATAACTGTTTCTTAGACAATTCCACCACCCCACCCCCTGAAGAGAGAAAAGGCTACATTTTTCTCTTCAGGGGGTAGGTTACTTGTGGCAACTGAAACAAAAATCCCAGCAGGTATGATAAGTGGGTAGAATTCTTATACTTAACATATTCAAGGACTAACCCCTATTCCAACATTTAAGAATGAAATATGAAAGTAACAAACAAGTACTATACACAGGTCAATTTTTCAATTTTTTTTTAATTCTCAAATCATTTATCAGTTCACTCAAAACCTCATTTTATGAGGGTACATTTTGTTTTGGAGATAAAACAGTGCTCTCAAATAACCAAACATTATCTTCTTTTCAGGGTGTTTGCGAATGACATCTATGATCTGCTTATCAACATCAATTTGATCCTTCTTCCTCTGCTCTGTTACAGAGTATTCCTGAAAAATAAATATTTTTTTAATTGAAGATGAAGAGACAACTCATTATAAATTTAGGCTACATAACAATCCATAATTTATAAGAATCTAAAAGTGTTTTGCAATCACATTATCAGGATTAATCATATTGCCATATTTGCCAAAAATTTAAAACATTCAATTTCAGGTGAAAATTTTGTTGCTCAAACCACTAGTACTAAAAAACTACAAATCACTTTAAAATTCAAAGTTATTTTTCTTTGTTACATATGTACTGAATAAAAGCTAATCTCATAACTAAATTTAATGATATATAGAACACTCATTAAAATTAAGATGCCTTATACTTCAAAATGGCTACAAATTTTAAATCACTACATCGCTCTTTCCTACTACCCCGAGGAAAACACATTGATATATTCAAAAGAAACTATTGTGAATAAAAAGTAAAGAATTAATTCATCAACACATTAATAAAAATTTCCATTGATGATAATTATCAGCAGTAACTTAAGAGCAACAAACAATATTCACTATGAATAACTAAATTCAGATGCAACCTTTAAGTGTTTAGTCAACCATTATTATTTGCAGAATTTCAAAGAATCAAATTATTTCTGCAATTCATACAACTAAACTATATTTTAAAAAATCTCACATTGATCTCCAACGTGATGTATTTTTGCAGCAGTAGCATTTACAGCAGATTCTTAAAAATAAGTTAATAAGCTTCAAATTTAATTCATCAGTCTCTATATTTCAACAAAATGAATTCTGAAGGATCCATTGGTTATAACATCATTTGAAATTGAAGCTCATAAACTAATTCTGGCTATTTTTAACAATGCTATATGATAAATTTTTAAATCTTAGCCACATTTAATTTGAAAGCACACACACACATTTGTAAATTTCAATCTTTTAAAGAAATTTTTAAAAAATGTTCCAAACTATTTAATGCTTAGAGGATATATATTCATCAGTCTCTATATTTCAGCAAAATGAATTCTGAAGGATCCATTGGTTATAACATCACTTGAAATTGAAGTTAAAACTAATTCAGGCTATTTTTAATAATGCTATACAATAAATTTTCAATTAACCGCATTTATTTTGAAAGCACAGACATACATTCATAAATTTCAATCATATCGCAACCGGGCAAGAAAGACAAATTTAAAAAAAAAAATGGCAATTTTGAGGTTGTCATTGAAAAATATGATGTGCCCTATTGTACACAAAAAGCAACACATCTCCATCCCGCAATTTGTCCACCTGAGAGCAGTTGTATCAGTTTTATTATAGGCAAGTTCAAGCTTTAAAATATTCTTCAAGTGGATTTTTCTCAAATGCTGCATTTTTGAGTTTTGTCACTTTTCTTGCCAGGGCGAGATATGAAGATATAGAAAAAAATCGTGCAAATTATTTAATGCTTAAAGGATATTTTATACATTCATCAGTCTTTATATTTCAGCAAAATGAATTCAGAAGGATCCATTGGTTATAACATCATATGAAATTGAAGTTCAAACTAATTGAAGCTATTTTAAAATAATGCTATATGATAAATTTTCAAATCTTAACCACATGTATTGGGAAAGGATACACAAACATATCAGCAAATTCCAATCCTATGTAGATATTGAAATAAGAGTTCCAAATTATTTAAAGCTTATAGGATATTATATATTCACAAGTCTCTATATTTCAGCAAAATTAAATCAGGATGTTCCATTGCTAGTAACATCATTAGAAATTGAAGCTCAAACCAATTCAGGCTATTTTTTTTAAATGCTATATGATAAATTTACAAATCTTAACATTTATTGCAAAAGCACACACAAACATACGCAGAGGCTAATTTCAATCATGCATAGATATTGAAGCAAAATTACTATTTATGTTGATATTGAAACAAAATCACTAAATGTTTATAGGACATTATATTCATCAGTCTTTATATTTCAACAAAATGAATTCAGAAGGATCCATTGGTTGTAACATCATTTGAAATTGAAGCTCAAACTAATTCAGGCTATTTTTAATAATTCTGTATGATTAATTATCAAATCTTATACGCATTTATAAAGAAAGCACACACAAACGTGTACATTTGCAAATTTCAATCATAAACAAAGATAGGGAAAAAACCAACACCGGTTTTTTTCCGTATCTATCCCAATTAAAAACTTAAAATTTAAGTTTTTATTAAATATGAATCATTTAATGCCAATGTTGGTTTTCCCCCTATCTTTGGTGATGTTTATAAAATTGACATGATTAAACACCTTTATTAAATAATAATAAAAAAAACCCTATAGAAATTAATAGATTCTCATCAGTTCCTAAGGTGAACAGTATCAAAATCAATCATATGAGGTTATATCAAAAATTGGCTTTTGTGATAATCTTACATAAATTGCTTTGGGCTTAAAACACATCTATATTATACTTTAAAAACAAAAATTTACACCAACTTATGCTGCATCACAGCACACCAAGATCAAAATAAAATAAATAGAACCTCATCAGTTCTCCAAGGTGAACAGTATCACATAAAATCAACAAATATCAATCATCATTAAGAGGTTATATCTGAAATTAACTTTTAGGAAAACTTAAAAGTTAAAACAAATAGCTTAAGGCTGAATACATATATATATATATATATTAATTTTATAAGCTAATATTTAATCATGTTATGCAGCAGCACAGAACACCTCTATAAAATAAATAAAACCTCATCAGTTCTCCAAGGTGAACAGTATCATATAAAATCAACCAATATCAATCATCATTATGGGGTTATATCTGAAATTAACTTTTAGGAAAATTTTAAAAGTTTAAACATAGCTTAAGGCTGTATATATATACTGTGGAATCCCGATCTATCGTTTTTCAAAGGACTGACTAAACTGATCAATAAATACGTGAAAACAATAGGGGTGGATACGTGAAAACAAAGATATATAATAATCGAGACAGCGTAAACGACACACAGGAAAACAATGATTCAGGGAACAATTGAGATTCCAATGTGTGTATAAAATATATATATATATATATATATATATATATATATATATACACACACATATATATATACACACACATATATACATACACACACAATACATTTTACACCTGTATAAAATAAATAAATAGAACCTCATCAGTTCTCCAAGGTGAACAATATCACATAAAATCAACAAATATCAATCATCATTAAGAGGTTATATCTGAAATTAACTTTTAGGAAAACTTAAAAGTTTAAACAAATAGCTTAAGGCTGAAAAAAAAAAATAATAATATATATATATATATAAAAACACAGTCGAACCTCCATATATCGAAATTTTCTATATATCGAACTCTTAGCAAATCTCCATGTCCATTACATAGAAAAATTGTTTCTATATAATCGAAAAAAATCTCTATATATCGAAATTTTTTCAAGACAAATTGGGAGATTTTATTCCACTTTAGAATAAAATCTCCCAATTTTTGGCATTTGAAACAATACGTCGTGGACTTCAATTCACGGAAAATATCCCTGATGATGTTTTTAGTAGACTGAATAAATGCGAACCTTTCTTTGAACTTACCGCAAAACAAAGTGTTTAGCAAGATATTCGTAGTTTTTTTTTAAAGAATTTAACTGTGATCAATGTAACCACTGTCTGCATTATTGTTTTTTTTAAGATATGTAGTAATCAATAAATCTTTCATATGAATTCATTTTTTAGTTATTAACTTTCATTTAATGGGATTCGCATATAAATTAGAAATGGAGTTTCACATACGAAAATTAGCTTTAATTTTTTTTAGGAGAATTATGATAAGACTAAGCTCAATTCTATATATCGAATTTTTTTCGCGCAATTTGCTACTTCGATATATGGAGGTTCGACTGTATATATATATATGTATATATATATTACATTTTATAAGCTAATATTTAATCATGTTATGCAGCAGAACAGAACACCTCTATAAAATAAATAAAACCTCATCAGTTCTCCAAGGTGAACAGCATCACATAAAATCAACCAATATCAATCATCATTATGAGGTTATATCTGAAATTAACTTTTAGGAAAATTTTAAAAGTTTAAACAAATAGCTTAAGGCTGTATATATATACTGTGGAATCCCGATCTATCGTTTTTCAAAGGACTGACTGAACTGATCAATAAATACGTGAAAACAATAGGGGTGGGAACATAAAGATATATAATAATCGAGACAGTGTAAACGACACACAGGAAAACAATGATTCAGGGAACAATTGAGATTCCACTGTGTGTATAATATATATACATACACACAATACATTTTACAAACTAATATTTACATTATGTTATACAGCATCATGGCACACCTCTATAAAATAAATAAATAGAACCTCATCAGTTCTCCAAGGTGAACAGTATCACATAAAATCAACAAATATCAATCATCATTAAGAGGTTATATCTGAAATTAACTTTTAGGAAAATTTTAAAAGTTTAAACATATAGCTTAAGGCTGAATATATATATATATATATATATATTACATTTTATAAGCTAATATTTAATCATGTTATGCAGCAGCACAGAACGCCTCTATAAAATAAATAAAACCTCATCAGTTCTCCAAGGTGAACAGTATCATATAAAATCAACCAATATCAATCATCATGAGGTTATATCTGAAATTAACTTTTAGGAAAATTTTAAAAGTTTAAACATATAGCTTAAGGCTTTATATATATACTGTGGAATCCCGATCTATCGTTTTTCAAAGGACTGACTGAACTGATCAATAAATACGTGAAAATAATAGGGGTGGGAACATAAAGATATATAATAATCGAGACAGTGTAAACGACACACAGGAAAACAATGATTCAGGGAACAATTGAGATTCCACTGTGTGTATATTATATATATATATATATATACACACAATACATTTTACAAACTAATATTTACATTATGTTATACAGCATCATGGCACACCTCTATAAAATAAATAAATAGAACCTCATCAGTTCTCCAAGGTGAACAGTATCACATAAAATCAACTAATAAGAATCATCATTATGAGGTTATATCTGAAAGTCACTTGAGGACAATTTTAAGTTTATGTAAATAGCTCAAGGCTGGAAATTTAATTTTATATTATACTTTAAAAAGTAATAAATTAGTTTCCATATATTTTAAATCATGTTCAGCTGCATCATAGCACACCTTGATAAAATAAATATATATAGAAGCTTATCAGTTCTCCATTGTGAACAGTATGTCAAATGAAGTTAAATCTATCATCATTATGAGGATAAATTTGAAATTAACTGTTATGAAATTCTAAATAAACAGCTTAAAGCTGAATATATATATACATGCATACATATATTAAACTAATATTTACATGTTATGTGGCATCAGAGCACACCTCTATTTAAAAAAAAAAAAAAAAACCTCATTAGTTCTCGAAGGTGAACAGTATCACATCAAATCAAGTAAAATTTATCATGAGGTAATATCAGAAATTTCCCTTTAGGAATATTTTAAGTCTATATAAATAGACTAAGGCTGAAAACATAATTTGGCTACCTTCCATATACAACCAGTTAATCACCTAAACAATTTCACAAAAATCCTTGAGGCATTACTCATACCCACTCATCAGTGATGCATCACAAGGGTTGCTCCAATACACAAGCAAGTGAGCTGGTATGTCACAAGACTTGTATATAATTGAATAAGCATAATATATACTTTTAACTTGTTGCCATTATTTAAAATTTTAACTTCTATTGGACAGATTAAACAGAATTACATTGTTAATTGGCAATAATTGCTTTATTTGTAGCGATTAAGTTACACTAAATATGTTGTCTATTAACAGAATAGTATCCAAGTGTTAGGCTGCTTTAGTTGGATTGTCCAAGTCAGTAAAACATTATCATTTTGAGGTTATATCTGATATTGACTTTTAGGATAATTTTAAAAGTTTAAATAAATGCTTTACAGCTGAAAATATAATTTCATGTATTATAGTTTAAAAATTACAGGTAGCCCTCCTACAACAGGGTTTCACTCTAACAGGATAGGATAAATTGTGGGAACCCTCATAAAACACTGCAACTTGTAACATGGTTTCACAACACGATTAAAAAATTGTGAAAACCTTTATACAACACTGTACTTCTACAGCACTAGATGTCATGATTTTTGTTTAACATCTTTATAAAATTGCAAGAAGGCCTAAGCTTAGCTGAAAAATCTTGAATCATTTTTCTTCAATCCTATTCACCCTTCTGCTGAAAGAAGCCAAAAATTCAAAAAGGAAGCTGCAAAATTGTCTATCTCCATACCGTGAAATCTACAATGACCTTGTAAGAACTAGCAAACAAACCAAAATTACAGATTTTTTTAAAGAGGATAGAAGGTACAAAAAATCTAAATGAAGAAAAAGGTTTTGAAAGTGAAGGTGACATCGTTCAACCAAAAACATGTTCTCGTTTGATTGTACTTAGCAGTGATGAGGAAGAATTCATTAAATCAATGTCACATTAAATGAAAATATTTTTTGTTTCTTTACATTTTATGTTATACATACATTTATATTTTTAATAAAAATTAAGTTGCTTATATGGAATTTTTTTTTTAAAAAAATTGTTTTTAGAATGTAACCCCTTTTTTGTACTGTCTCTGGATCTCATAACATGGTTTCACACAACACGGCATTTTCTAGGAACCTATCTCCCGTGTTGCAGGAGGGTCACCTGTACTAAATTGGAGTTTTCCTGTATTCTACGTTAAGTTATGCTGCATCCTGGGATGCCATGAACAAAAGACAAATAGAACCTCATCAGTTCTAGGTAAATAATATAAAATTCAAGAAAATAAAATCAATCATTAAAGTCATCTCAAAGACAATTTTTTAAAGTTTACATAAATAAATTAAAAGGTTTATGGCTTAAAATGTAATTTCATATAATGTTACAATTTATGAACTAAATCTTAAAACTGTTTCCATATGCTAAAAAATATTGGTGTGGTTATTAACATCTGATAAAATCTTTAAATTGGAATTTAGTTAGAAGAGAGGTCTGATGGAATTCTTTACTATTCACCATCTTCTGATGTACAAAACTAAGCTGAATTACTACATGAACAAAAAGTGATATAATTTAAAAAACCTCAAATCAGTTCTCCAAGGTGAAAAATCATCATGGTAAATCAAGTAATAAAGATCATCATTATGAGGTCATTCAGTAATCCATTGAAATTTTAAGTCTACCCCTTGAATAAAAATTATTACTAATTAACTCTACATCAAGCAAAAATGTCAAGGGTGTTCATTTCTTTTCCCACATGATACACAGTTCAGTAAATTAGTAATTATTTATAAGGTTGCAGAAATGTAGATTTTATGAAATTAAAATTGCAGTATGATAAACATTAAGATTGAACATTCATAATGTTGTTTTCAAACTAAGGAAAAGTAAAGAATTCACTATTCCAACTCTCTGAAAACTCCACAGCTAGCACTTAAGAACTAAGCACCAGATGAATATTAATTTACCATGAAGTTAACACAAATGCCTCAAAAAGATCAAGCATTTGCTGACAACTTATGGAGAAAACAAGTATTGAAAAACATCAAATCAATTTTCTCAGATGAACACTATATCTCAGTAAATTAGTAATAGCATATAAGGTTGTTAGAATGCAGATATCGAATTTTGACATTAGTTCCTTAAAATTTCTAAAGGCATTCCTCTAAAAATTTAAGAAACAAATGCTGCAACGTCAGTTGAGACTAAAAACATTTAAAGCTTCAAACAAATGCACACATATACTAATCCTTGCAGCATAATAAACATTTAAGATTGAACAATCATAATGTTGTTTTCAAACTAAGGAAAAGTAAAGAATTCACCATTCCAACTCTCAGAAAACTCAACAACTAGCACTTAAGAACTAAGCACCAGATGAATATTAATTTACCATGAAGTTAACACAAATGTTTAAAAAAAAAACATTTGCTGACAACTTATGGAGAAAAAACATCGCATTTAAAGAAACAAAAATTTTCATACAAAAAGTTTTTTCAAACAAAAGAAAAATCTCAAAACTGTAACAAAGAAAACTTAAATTCTAGAACCTAAAAACTAAGCCACAGCTGCTTACCATTACAAGTTCATAAAATGTTCATTTAAGCATACTGCTTATAACTTATTAATAAAATTATAAACAAATAAAAATACTTTTAAACAATGCAGTGAGAAAATCTGCAGTAATTCAAACTATCAGCTTCAAAATATCAATAGAAAGCATCAAACTGATTAAACATTTTTTAAACTTCTCTTCCTTCCCCATCAAACCACAAAAATCTGCGTAACAATACATAAGTTTACAAATTTGAAATGTAGATGGATGAGGGCTGGGGTAAACAAACCTTTGATGCAAAAAAAATTCACTCTGGCAAACTACTATTCTGATACAGATTTTTAAAAAAACTAGCCGCTGCGCGACCAGCATGGTTGCTTTAAGTTTTATATTTTCTTTTGCAAAACAACTCAACTGAAAGTAACATATGTAAAGAATGTTACCATTACTTATCATAAATATACGTTGTTAAGGAGTATTCTCCATAAGGCTGATTCTAAAACATCACGATTAAAAAATATGAATTTCCATTACTTCAGAACAGAGGAGACCGAGAAACAACACCAATGATTTTAAAAATTCCATCCCTCTCTATATGTACTATTTTTCAAAATTAAGATACATACACTTTATCATTACATCAAATAGAAATTGTTACTCTCTGTATGTGCTATTGTTCACAATTCAGATATCTGCACTTAATCATATCATAATAAATTGTTGGAAAAATTTATTTACTTATAACTCCATTTTATTCACTTATAAAATGGAGTAAAAATTCAGCAAGTACAGAAAAAAGTTTAGAAAATCAACTATTATGGGCTTTCGGTTGCATTCTAGCAACGGTTAAGCCTAACTTCGCGATCATTTATGTTATCTGTTTCACGCCTATCTTAATGAATTATTTCTTCTTCGCTTTTTTACTTTAGACTTGCCAATTTTCACTTGATTGTGCAGCTCGCTTTCGAGCATTTCTGATTTCAGTACATAAATCCATGTTGACACGTGGTTGCAAATTGCAGATGGCCGCTAATATTTACATATGGTAGTTGCAGCCGATAACTTAAAATGAAGTACAATCTATACATATAAAACAGTTCCGTAACTGACTGACATACAACAGCTGGACCTAAAGGGCTGAAATTTTTCATGGCGATTCTTATAGTATTGGGGAGCAATATGAAAGATTTTTGAAAAATTCTTCGATTTTTCTAAATTAAATTTTTAAACTGCTTTAGTAGTTTTTTTAAATTTGCATTTAAAATAAGAATTTGAGGGTTATAAAATTTATATCACAAGAAAGATCATAAAAATTCCTTTAAAATGAAATCTTTTTCGACTTTTTGCTTCCATTTTCTGATTTTTGGTGAATTTTTAAAGACTAATTTTTAGAATTTAATTTATGAAATGCTGATCATGTGATTTCTTTTTCTGGTACTTTAAATTAATTTATCGTCACGTGCATAAACAACGAAATAGAAAATTTTTTATTTGGCTAATGCGGCAGATGGTCCTCAAACTGTACTATATTTTTAGTATGTTCTATTAGATTTCACATGAATATTTTCTTCTACACTATTTTGTCTATAAAAATATCAGTTACAATTTTTTTATAAATATATTTTTTCATTTTTTTACATCAATTGCATGTTACCGGCAATGTATGAAATGCCGGCATTCTATAGAATACCCTGGCATTTTTAGGCAAAGTATGAAATATGAGAATAATTTTAAACTCTCCCTAGACATTGTATATAATACCTAGGCAATCTATAGAATGACAAATGCTATTCAGGCAAAGTATGAAAAAAAGGTCATGATAAGGCTATTTATTTAAAAGATGTTCATTCCTCAAAGATGCAAATGTTATTTTGAAAAAATAACAAGTGCCTTTAAAAACCTTATTCAAAATATGTAAAAAATATTAAAGTTATACAAAACAAAATTTATGCCTTCCTTATTAAAGAAAACAAAATAAAATATGAACCTAAAAAAAGAACACCATATGAAGCCAAAAAGGGCTTCGTATTGTGTTCTTTTGATCCCATAATGATAAGCTCTATTTTTCATAAATTGAATGAACTGCAGTCCTTCACTCCACTAGTCAGATTTGTTGTCCTGCATCCAAGTACTGAGCATATTTTCAATATCTTAATTAGCTCTTTTGACACTACCCTGGCTTTGTGGGAATGGCAAGGGTTCCCATGGACTCTCTTCAGTGCTGGCCAAAACTCCTTCAAACTGGTCACCACATTAATGGCAAATTCTCTAACATTGTCAGAATGGAATATAGATGGCACCCCAAGCAATGAGAATATGTCCACTAGGTTGTAGGCTACTTCTTCAGCTCTTTTTGACATCAGGGGCTTCAGAATCACAAATTTTGTGAGATGATCTTGGTACACCATAATGAATTTGTATTCTCTGTCTGAGACTGAAAATCAATAAGATTCAGCTGACAACGGGAATTAAATTCAGAAAAATCATAGGTTTCACAATGCCCTTTAAAATATCATTTGTATTTTCTGCCAGCAAGGTGGATGGATCTACAGTTCAATATCATGATGTGTAACGTTTCTGTATTTGATTGAAAGTTCTTTAAACATTTAATCATGTCCAATAGCCAAATGAGTTTCATGAAGAATGTTAAATAAGTTTACTTTCGTTTTGCACCAACATCACATCTGAACAATCCAGCAACCAATAGTCCCATGGTTCCTTCTTAGTAGTCATTTTGTCTTTTTTTTTACATCATTTATTAACTTCTGGTAAGTAGTTTTGGTTAAGAACACACTGTTTTTAGCCTCATTAACTTGAAGCTTGGACAGTTCATCTTCGAATTATCGTTGTCTGTCTTGACTGTGACTCCTTCTCAACACTATATCTTGCTCTTCCATTTTTATGCAGCACAGTATAAAACTAATTTTTTGTTGAACAAATTTAAGTAAAATCACATATTTTAGCACTCCTGAACAAAGCGCAAAATGCAAATAGCAAATTCTGAGCCTGAGCAGAGGTTTAAAAGTCATGTGCCTTGACACATGATATTCGAAAGCAATGGAAGATGAATTTCATACCTTGCCGGTTTGTCATTTGACATTCTATAGAATGCCTAGGAAATGTGTGAAATATTAATCATTTAATACATTGCCGGCCCGTTTTTGGCATTCTATAAAATGCCTAGGTATTCTATAGAATGCCAACTTTCAAACTTTGCCAGTAACACATACATTGATCGTTGTATTTATTATAAATATATTTATACAAGTTTTTGGCATTAATTGCATACATTGACCGTTATAGTTAATATGAATGTATTCCGTAGCAAAGTATGGGTTTTCAGCTAGTATTTTCATACGTGAAACAAGCAATCTATTTCAAGAATTTAAACTTAAAGTAGGATTCACATGTAAATGCCTTACCTTGGCCATGTATTGCATGCTTTACAATAACAACATACATAACCTAAATCCTGACCAATTAACTATTTTAAGCTACAAGTCACCAGACAAAATTGACGAAACGTTGAAACAAACTCCACAGTGTGCTCAACTACAGTGTTAGATATAGAAGCAAATATCTTTATGTGTGACTAAGAACATTGTATAAAACTTTATTAGCTATCCATGGTGAACAAAATCCCACATTAAAAGATAATGGTATCATTGTCAAAAAAGGTTCAAACCACTGAATAGAAAACTTTCAAACACAAGTTTGCTGTAACCCAATTACAAAAACAGACCTGCCAACATCAGTAAGAGCAAAATCCTGCAATATTCTACCGTGCATAAAATAATCGACATAACACAAAACAGTATAGTAAAAATTACAATAAAAGAATTATAATATGCACTCATAGTTTAAAGGATCTCTTTAATAATATTACATAGTTCAAAAAATTTCCTTACTGTTCAGCTCATCTTGAAAATACAGTTAGCTCTCTGTTTAACAACGATCTCTATTTAAAGACGATATTTTCCAGTCCCAGCCACTCCGACATTATGGGAAATGTTACATTTTCCCAAATTCTGTTTAAGGACGATTTTTCATGGTCCCTTGAAAGTCTTTAAACAGAGAGCCAACTGTATTAAACAAAAGTTATATATTTGAAATCTGTAATCATATTTTTTAATGTAATCATATTTACACTAGCAGGGACCTCAGCAGTCTATATTTTAAGTACTTCTATTTCTTTATGTTTGTTTTAATTAACTGCAGAAAATCTTAAAATTTTAGTAGCATTTACTGTAGCTGATTTTCCTCTTTTTAATAATTTATTGTCAAACAGTTCTTCATAATAGTGTCCTTGCAGGTTCGATTTGCATATTAGCAAATTTTCTAAGGTTTCCCTTGACATAGATGACCTGAACTGAGTAGATATTTTTGTTGTGTAACTAAAAATCCTCTCACACTCTACATTACTGTGAGGGATTGTTAAAACCAGCGTTATTTTTTTTACGTTTCGGAATCCGGTAACAATAGTGTCTATTCCGACATCCTGGAAAATGCATTAAAAATCCGGCATTGCCGGGGTAAATCCGGAAAGTTGGCAGGTCTGCAAA
Organism: Dolomedes plantarius; assembly: GCA_907164885.2. Classification (NCBI taxonomy): domain Eukaryota; kingdom Metazoa; phylum Arthropoda; class Arachnida; order Araneae; family Dolomedidae; genus Dolomedes; species Dolomedes plantarius. The sequence goes on along the minus strand of OU015497.1, from coordinate 76,865,653 downwards.
AATTATAATTAAATGATATATGCATAATTTTAAGCAATTACTGCTTAATATGAATATACCCTAAAACATTCAAAGAAAAAATAACTTGAAAAACTATAGCTACCTCTTTCTTAGTATCAAATATCTCTTCCTCATCCTTCTTAGACTTTTTCTGTGGCTTTTTCCTTCTAAAATATTTATCATCTAAATGCGCAGGGATGTTGACATTACTAATATCTAATTTAGTAGAGGTTGCTAGACAATAAATCTGATTAATTCTCCTTAAAGGACATCCATTGATTTTGTATGGTCCTATGAAAAGAAAAAATAACCTTTAAACTTGTAATGCACAAAAATGAAGCAAAATATATTTAAAAGTTAACTTACATACCAGTTACAAGTAATAATCCAGTAGCCAGCTGCTTCAAAAACACAACTCTCTGAAAAGATAAAAATTAAAATAGCTGTAATAAAATTATCGAACAATCATAATTTTAAATTCTTAGTCCTCCTTCGATAAATACAACATCCAAAAAGGAAAAGTCAATATAACAATAATCAGTGCCAGTTTAGCATGCCCAAGTAAAAGAAAAAAAAAAAAAATGAGTATTCACACTAAAATTAGAAAAAGAAACTATCAATGTTGGAACTGTGATACTTAGTTATAATTTTTAAAAAGCCTTCCACCAAGAGAAAAATAAACCCCAATAAAAACAATTACACTAAAAAATGCCATGTTAATTTAATGTAGTTCATTCCTTTTCATATATGTAGTTTAAGTGAAAAAAGCACCATAAGTAGGGAGTCTAGTGAAATCCGAATATCTTCGACACATCAGCCCTCCACAAGAGAGAAATTCGTACCACTTTGAACACTTGCCTACTTCCAAGAATGATCCTCTGCTGAATGGGAGAAAGAAAAATTTTTTATTCTAGAGCAGGGGTTCCCAACCTTTTTATAGTACCATACCTGTACGTTGTAAACAATTTGATGGTGTACCAGTAGACCAAAAATTTTAAAATGGGGAATAAAATGCAATGGAGAACATTTGTAATAATGACAAGAAACTTGGGATATATTTTTATTGCTAAACATATACATAAAATATAGTAATCACTTTAAAAAATATATAATTAGTGAGAAGGTTGGGCCTATTTATTATTAACTAAAGAAGTAATATCGGGCTCAATGTTCGTCAGTTCAAGGCAAAGATCCAATTCAATGTACAGCAAAGCTCTATATGATTTTCATCGCAGAAAATCCTTTTTCAGGGATACTCTAGATTTGTGTGCACAGCCGCCATCTTGGATTTTTCCACCAGGGTTTGGCGCATTTCGCTTGGCGATAATTATTGCAATCTGGTACCTCCACAGGCAACCCCTTACCAATGAAATGATTGAACTGGGTTTTTTGCTCTTATTCAGCCTTTAATTGACATCTTTTCACCTAAAGATAAATTTATTTGGTCTCCATATCATCAAGAGTGTTAATAACTTTCAGTCAATATTCTTTTCTAAACCAAACTACCCATGTGGGATCAGGATTTTTATTTAAACACTGATGCATCAAATATGACATTTCTGGCATTTTGAAGCAGAAGTTTGTTGATAAATTATTACCTACATCATATTTTAGTAAGTCACATACATAAACAAGGTCAGAAAAATTATTCCACCCTCAAAAAAGAACTGTTCGCACTTTACAAATCTATCATTGCATTTAAATATTATTTATACAATAGAACTTTTACTGTGTTAACTGATAGCAAACCTCTCATCAATTATAAGCATACAACTTCTCCTACTGATATTGTAACTAGAAGGTTACTCGAAATGAGTGAATATTCCAACATTTTTAAACATATTCCTGGTAAAGTTAATGTTTTGGCAGATTATTTTTCTCACCTCACCTGTGATCATCTTTCTCAAAATTTAGCCACTAATCCTGAAATTATTAATTGTGTGGATGTCCGTAGTTGTGTGGAAGTTGTGTCCATTAATTGTTTGGAAGTTTCATAATTTAAACAGGTGGTTTTTATTAAAGAAGCTAAAAAAATAAGTCCAGCATTTTGAAAACACCGCTTAAAACACATTGGCGAGAATTTTTCCACTCCTCAAAACACGGTTATAGTCATTTCTTTTATTTTTTTTTTTTTTGTAATACAGATTTTTAATAGATTTTTGTTTTAAATTGAAAAAACATTCACGTGCCGGTAGCTGCTTGCCCACATACCGGTAATGGTATACATACCCAAGGTTGGGATCCACTGTTCTAGAGGATGATTTAAAGATACAAACTACAATGACTTTTTGCAGTTGATACTCAACTTTTTTTCAGTTTTAATCCCTTATTATATTAATGATTTCCTTTTAACTTTCCATTTTTGTTGTTTTTTAGTTTCTACCAGTTCTTCTAAAAATTCTACTAATTACTAATGCTAACAAAGGACTTCTATGTTTGACTAGCAATATTTATGCCTGAAAAGTACCACTTATTTAATAGCATCAAAAATTACCACACATTGAATTAAGTAAAGCAACTCATGAATTATGTTGAAAATTCAGTCAGAATACATACCTTACCACGATGTCTACCAGCAAGCAAAATGAGAACAGTTCCAGGTGTGATTCTTTTACGCAAGTTACGTTTGTGATTTTTGAAAGGAACCATTTTTCGAGTCCTCTTCAATTTAGGCTTATCTTCAGTGGGGTAGAATTTTTTCTGAAAATGAATAGAAATTAAAAAACTATAACATATATTAAATTTTAAAAATGACAACAGTGCTCATGTTATGCATAATAGCAGAATGTTGCACACCAATACTTTATTAGTCAAGAACCTGTTTTTTTTTGTTACCCTTATTCCTATTCAAATTTACTTGCTGTCCACTGTAAAAACCATGACAGCCAACTGAATCAAAAAATTTTGCTTTATATCAAATACATCCAAGGCCCATACAAACGAAGGCCATGATTCATCTATGGAAATCAAACCAATTGTCAAAAAGTCTGATTAATATTGATATTGTTATGGAGTAACCAAAAGATACTATGGTAGACAATGGTGACAACTTAGTTTTGTTCTAATTTTGATATTAACACTCCTGAATCATCAAGCTAACAGTTATTCATTACATTTTAGAAAACACTGTATAATACTTTATTAAATTTTAAATAATTTCTTTTAAAAAGAAGTATAAAATTCAACCAAAATTTTTAACGGTGATACTTAGTTTTGGGGGGGACCATCCATCATCTTAAATGTGTTTACGATCTGGCACATTTTGCTGATTTGCATTGGGATCAAAATAAAAAACTGCCATCAGCCTTTTTTTTCGCTGACTTTAAAGAACATATAATCACATTAACTAATCAGCTACAACCCTGAAGAGATTATATAAAATGCCAACACCAAAGCACGCCAGTTGGCTTAAATAATAATAGGAAATCCAAGAAGTGTCAGTCTCTGAATCCACATAAAATCTTGAGCATTATTTTTTCTGTCACCTATCAATGTTTGTACAGGTAACTGTAGCCTAACATGATCGATAAAGGACCATTCATACATTTTGTCAGAGAATCAGTGTCATTGTCAAACAAACAATTTTTCCTGCAATTTTAAGATGCAAAAGTTTCTATTCTGAGGAAAAAAATTCACAAAAGCAGCACAAATATGATACAGTAGCCATCACAGACTACATTAGTTTTTTTCTTAAATATAACACATGGTACTTTAGGATTATTCCGTCGACCTCTAAACGCTCACAAAATTGCACAAATCCTTTGGCGCCATCATAATGAAAAGCAATTTCCAAAATAAACATTCTAAACACATTAAATTTATTATTAAAACACATTATTAATAAAAAGAATCAAAACAAAGTAAAAACCTCTATTTTGTTTTATAATTACACATTGAATTATTCTTGAATCTAACCATATATATTATTATCAATCATTTAGGCAGCCAAAAATCCTTCATAGCTTTTAAAGCGCAAACAAACAAGTCATTATCCTTGTGCAGTCGCCGCCGCATAAATTCGTTTAGATACGAATCCAAATGTTTTCGGGTAGTTCCCCGGTGTTTCTTGTTTCATCACTTTGCCAAACCCCACAATCGTTCTATATTTTGTGTATGTGCACTAGTTTCAGGATCCACGAAATTATATCTGAGATTCACTTTAAAGTGTTGGAATCCCGCTGTTTCCAATTCATCAATTTTGTAACTTTTCCACAAGTCAGAGAAAATTGTAGTTCCTTCTGCAACGTTGTTCCTAATTTCAGCCATGAGAGTTGCTGCATTTCGATTGGGAACCTTTACGCTGAAACACTCGGTATCCCTGCACAGTCCCCCAAATATCCATTGTTCTGGAAGAATACGACAGACTTGGTTTTTGCGCATTGTAAAAAGGCTCTCATCTCTACAATTTTGCTCCAACCTCCTATTTGTTTCGAATCACGTTGTAGAAGGCTATGAGTGCACACTTACCGCATATAATTGTTCCAATCAACAATTGTCTTTCCTGTCAAATCCAGCTGTTTTTCTCCCCATTCAATGTTAATCCATGCGACCAGCAGTACATAAACCGGAGGGCAGTCACAAACGGGAGTTTTGAGTCCTCCAACCGTGTGCCTTTTCAAATAGCTACTTGTTTATCGCACCCCTTTACATTGCACTGCCACTGCTTATCAGTTTTTGATATACAACGCCATATCATGGCCATTCACGCACATTTTCTTAGAAGAAATGATTCCATACTCTTGAAAATATTCCACTGCACTCTCTTTGGTGCTAGGCAAATTCCAAATTCGAATCATTTTGCAGCAGAATATATAAAAAAAAGTATATTTCAACACGCTAAAGAACACAAACTCGCGTAGTCATGGATTACACAGTAAATGTGATAAAATTTGCAGTTATTGGCGCATAAGCTACCTTTTGATGATAATATCGAATTTGGCGAAAATGATCGACAGGATACTCCCAAAGTACCTAAAACATACTTAATCAAGTACCTAAGGTTGAAACATTTCATCCCATTCTATGACTTCTATTATGATTAGTCAAGGTTACGAACATTTAACTATTGAACCTTTTTGAAATTTCTAAAAACTGAACACTTTTAACATGTAATAAATATTTAAATGAATAAAACTTTCCCCTTACTTCACATAATTTTATTCTCAAACTTTTCTTCTGAAATCCTGGTTATTAAAGAGGAATGAAAAAACTAAAATAACTAACAGCTAGAAACTATGAAGAAAATAAACATCACAACCCATAAATTAGCCAAATTTATGACCAAGTTAAAAAAGCCACTATTTTGGTTTGGCTTGATAAAACTGATCAGACAGAACAAAACCTGTTCTTAATATGTTTGACTACACAGAAGAAAACAAAGGAAGGGTAAAAATGTGATCCTCGCTTCCAAAGGGAGAGATGTATTATCAACAGCTTCTCAAATGCGCACATGCTTAACTAATATTTCTAAAGAATTACAAGCCCAAAGTGAGGTAGTGTACAATAGACCACGGGCGTAACAGAGGGTTAAACTAGAGGAAGTTCGATGAAAAAATAATTTACAACACCAATTCTGACAGCACTTTATAAATAAAACATGTCGAAAAAACAATAAAAATATCTTACTGGTTTTTTTAATCTAACGACGCGGGTGCCTCCATTCTTTTCACCACCGATGGGCTTCACAACTTTTCTAGGTTTACGCTTAGGCTTTTCCTTAGGTGTGGTTTTTTTATTAACTTTCATAAGTCGCCTGCGTGAGTACATAGTAGATCGCGAATAGCGCCATACTCCCCCAGGTATCTGAAAATTTCTTGGAGCATGTGGTTTTTTCTGCTTTGTAGCAGAAACCTCGACCTTTTTTGCAGTATCCGTCATCCTACAAACAATAACAAATAATAGTAAAAAATCAAACACAGTATGTAATAAGATGCATACAAATGATAATTTATAACTGAAAAACTGTAAATGAATATCTGGAATAATGATATCATTTTTAAAAAGAAACAGTGTCAGATAAACTTCGTACGAAAAAACTTTGTAAAATTGAAAATATTAATCACAAAGAATACATAGAAATAAATGCACATAAACGTAACTTACAGTTTAAACTTTATAATAACATATAATAGAAAGATTCTACAAATAATATATTATGGATGGTAAAGGAATATAAATCGCAACGACTTACGTTAGTTCTTTTCCATGCAATATTTTTCACCTATGGCAATAAGATAAGTTGAGTTGTATTAAAGCTGCTCATCGTGTAAACCGGTTCAGATGAGACAGAGTGAGATAGAAATTATTTCAAGATAAAAATTCCCTAATAGTCAATAATAATATTATAAAAATTATTGTTTTATTTTAAGACCAAAATCTTTTGATTTCATTTATTTTTAAGAGATAACTGTAGCAACTGCAATATCTGTCTAGAAAGAACACACCTCACTTTTCACCTAAAAGAAACATTCAAAAATTTTGCTTAATTTCTTAGACTAAAAAAAAGGCTTTAATAACAAGGAATATTTAATTTGTTTTCAAACAGTTAATTTCACCGCAGTTAATCTTGCTGTACTAGTACTCGGGGACTCCACTTGTGAGCCGACGATTGTGGTCGTGTTCACCTTTCGTCCTTTGAATTATTTGTTTGCACTTTAAATTCGAAAATGGCTTTTATGTCGCTCCGTTTAACATCCGTAGCTGCAAAACACCTTTGTCAGAAAGTTCCAAAGGTAATATTAAATTTTGGAATCGTATGAAAAGGAAAATTATCGGCTAATATCTGTGCGCTTAAAATGCCTAGTTCTGAATGTAAATAGTTTGTGTCTTTTGCGAATATTTCTCTAGATTTCTTTTAATTAAATGTCATCTTTTTATCAAAACTACTGTAGTTCATTATTACATCAATATCTTTTAATTACTGGTTGTTATCATTTCAATCTAGAACATTGTTGTTTCAGGCTTAGTTCCTAGAGGTCACGCGCGGATCTACCTCTCCATTAGATTTCCATGGCTGATTTAATACTCTGTTATTTTATTGCAAATAACGAGTTTGATTTTATCACATATGCAAAAACTTTTTGTAATAGTTTTCTTAGCAAGAAATCCAAAAACCGGTTCATTTCTCTGAGGTGAAGTGATAATATATTGTTAAAGCCTCCGTATGTGATATTTATCATTTTGAATTAATCGTTATGCTAAAAGCTATTGTCAACACTTACTTATATCAAAGAAAAATTTTGAATGAACGCAGATTTGAAAAATTTGATATTGTCCTGCCATGCAAGACAATTTGTGAGCATATAGTTACAAATTATTAGTTATAATATCAAACATAAAGAAAGGAAAAAAAAGCTTCAGAGTATAGCTAACACCTAAGTAAATAGGTCTGAATGACTGGTACAAGAGACTCATGGAAAACACATAGAGGATTATAAATAACTTCTTAAAATCCAGAATCTAATAGAAGGATGGGCTACATCTTTTGAACTAGTTACTTGTTCATTGTCAGGCTGATATGCATTTGGTGCAGTTGTAATTATGAACAAATTGTTCATGGTGATAACACATTAACTGCTATGTTTTTATATTCCCTGTAATGCTTTAATGTACCTTACACAAAAAAGTGAAAAAATAATCTATATTTTTGCTCAGATTAAACAATTTTCATACCATTTTATATCTATTCATTTGTTAAGGCTACTTTGAAAACACACAATTGCATATGATGTGTTTTATATGAGGGTCACACAAAAATTTTTGAGATACAGCTAAATGGTGCAAGTTAAACTTAAAAACTCTTAGGAGTATTCTAAGTAGTTCCAAGATCAATGCAATTTTGTAGGCAATTTTTTCAAAGATTAAATGCCTCAAGCCATCCATTTCTTGGAATGATGAAAAATATGCTTTTATAGCCTCATCTTTGAAATGAAAAGTGTCCTTGTAAAAAAAAAAAAATTTAGATTTAAAAAGTAGCCAAAAGTCACAAAGCTAGATGAGGAGAATTGGGTGGATGTTCTATCACTTTGATGTTTTTTGTTCAAGAAATTCAACTGTAATACTTGTTATGTGAGAAGATTCATTGTCATGGTGAAACATGAGTCCCCTAGCATTCACCTCTTGAATTTCTGGAAAACACTTAGTGGTGTACCGGTTAAATGTAACTGTCTTCTGTCCCTCTAGCTTTATAGCTTTGACCATCCCTGTATTTCTGAAGAACACAGCATACATTACTTTTTTTTATTGATCGTATTTTTACCATTGTTGGTTTGGGGTCATCTTCAACAATGCATACTTTACTTTCTTGACGTGCTGGTATGACAGAAATGTATGTATGTCTCATCACCAGTTATGATTTTAGAAATAATGTAGAGTCCACCATCATTTAGTAATTTTAGGGTTTCTTTATTGATTCTGACACGTTCTGCTTTTTGGTGTTGTTAAATTCTGGGGGCCTAACAAAAAACTAATTTTTTCATATGCAGTTCTTCACAAATCTGTATATAGCTGCGAATCCAATGCTAAGTTCCTTCTGTATCATTTGATAAGAACAGCAATTATCATCGATTAACATATTTTTTTTGTACTGCTAACACATTCTGGGACTGACTGCCAGAGGTCTTCCTGTGTATTCTTCATCCAGGAGAGAATTTCAACCTGTTCTAAATTCTGTAAACCATCTGAATATGGTGGCATGAGATGGAGCTCTAGTTCTATATGATAATTGTAGGCGTTGAAGGCATTCTTGATTTAGTCCCACTTTAAAATCACTGCTTGATAATGCTTTCGTGTGAACTCCATTTTCTCTTTGAAAATTTATTCTATGATTGCTGAATTGCAACTGTTATGCAAATAATATTGTTTGCAGACATAAGCATTCAAATTCAAATATCTGATTTTTTTTTTAATCTTCTATGTATCTGCCCATCTCAAATCTCAGTGTTGCCCTCGTTTTATTAAAATATATATTGAAATCTGTTGATTAAGATTCACCTACATTGTTCAGAACACAAGTTTAATGTACAGGAGACTACATTTAAGTACTAAATACAGGGTGCGGCAGAAAAAATGTTCCGATTTAGAATGTCAATAACAAAAATACAAAGCAAGATAGGGAAAGAAATCTTTTATACCTGAGAAATACGCAGTATGCCATTATCATCCATTAAGTTTCAAAGACTACATCAGTTAAATGGTGACAGTCATTTTTGATGCAGTTTTGAAGTCTCTTTCGGAAATTTTGCATTTATCTGCGTATCATGCCTGCTGAATAACCGTAATTTCTTGTGGAATTGCTGCCTTGAGTGCTTGCAAATTTGTTGGTCTGTGTTGGTACACTTTTGATTTGAGATGGCCCTACAAAAAAATTTGCAAGCACTCAAGGCAGCAATTACTCAAGAAATCAGTGATTCCGTGGTCATGATCCGCAGATCCATACAAAATTTCCAAAAGAGACTTCAAAATTACATCGAAAATGACGGTCATTATTTAACTGATGTAATCTTTAAAACTTAATGGATGATAATGGCATACTGTGTACTTTTCAGGTATAAAAGATTTCTTTCTCTATCTTGCTTTGTATTTTTGCTATTGACGTTCCAAATCAGAACGTTCTTTCTGTCGCATCCTGTATAATGGAAAACTTAATTAGGAATTTTTCCTGAAAATTGTTTATTAGACAAAAAATATTTAATGGCAAAATAATTACTGAAATATATTCTGAAAAAATCCAAGATTTGTACAGCATGCTAAATTTCTATTAAAAGTATTTGTTATAAAAAAAATGTTTATAAAAAGTTTTTTTTATTAAAGCGCTTCTATAAAGGTGGAGGAAATGGTTACTATAAAGACTTGTTTTGAGAATAAAATATATATTGCAAATTTTAGCTGAACGCAATAAAATCTGTACTCTTTTTTTTTTTTTCTTTTTTTTTTTCTAAAAAATTAGCACAATCTATGATTTAATGTTTTCAATTTAGCTGGAAAAATAAGTATATAAATATTTTTTAATTCTATATCACTCTTGAAGTGAAAAATCTATTAAGATTGATTTTATAAAAGTTTTAACTTTAATATTTCAATCATTTTATATTTAAAAAACATCTTGCTAGTAAAATGTAATGTATAATGAAATTCTAATATCAAAGGGTTACGAAAAACTTGTTAATTTTGTGATATTATCAAGGAAATGTTATATACTGTAGCAAGATACTTTATAATTTAAGTAATTGATTCCTTTAATTAAAATATGAGCATCTTATATATAAAATATAAGTTAAATAATGTTAATATATATATATATATATATATATGCTGCCATTCTATTTATGCATACTCTCCTTTTCTATTATACTCAGCAATAATTTTTAATTATCAAAGTGCTGGTGTTCCATCTTGAACCCGTAGAAAAATTTCCCTTGTTTTTCTCTATGCTCATCTGTCTAATAGGAAAAAATTTGTAGACTGATAGAAACAAATTAAAGATCTATTGAAGTCAATATACTAGAGTGAAGAAATTTTTTCTAGCCTTCCCTTAAAGTTTTGCTGCTTGTTTTTTAACCAAAAAACAAACCTTTTTGTTATAAAAAAATAATTTGCTAAAATTTTACATAGGAATAAATTTTAATGTATTATTAATTTCTTTCTAGGTTTCACCAAAAATTTCTCCATGTCTTTCAAGGTATTTAAGTACAGGAAAACCTGTATGTGCATCTGGACCAGGTATATAATAAATTGTTTATATTATTTAAAGGTGTATTTTTCACAAGTTGATTGTGTAAAAATTGTTACTTAGGTTGTTTTTATTTTAATATACTGATAATTTATTTGAATAAATCTGGGTAGGATTCAAAAGATTCTTATTGGACTTAATTACATGTGTCCTGCTTTTAACTATGCTGAATTTCAATTAATCATTTTTTCTAGATATTTTCTAACGATTCACTAATGAAGTGGCACCTTTTTGGATAGCTTCTTGTCTAGGCTGGATATGGCCATGTTAAATTTGTAGACAGAAAGGTCCTATGAGATGAATGAGGATGGGAGAAGGTACAGCAGCCCCCCCCCCCCCAAAAAAAAAAAAAAAAAAAAAAAAGCCTCTGTGGGTTGCATGACCGGTATTATGGTGGTACCTAGCTAAGTCACTCTCTGACCCTTGCCCACTGTCATCTATGGACCTGGTCTAAAGTTGTTCTGGCCAGGGGAGAATTTTTTTTATTATATATATATATATATATATATATATATATATATATATATAAATGGAATAAGCAAATAATACTGTTATAGTGATATGTAATAATATCACTATAACAGTATTATTTGTTGGTAATTATGAAGTTTAAATATTTCAATTATACTTCTTTGATACATTTTCAAATAAATGGTTTATCATCTGTTTGCTATATATATTATGCTATATGATATATCTTGCATGCTATCCTGCTCTCTAATTAGCCTGCTAAATTTCACTTTGGGTGATATGCTGAGAGACGCTATGTATTGAATGATGCTATAGACAACACTTTTTGTGTATATGTGTGTCCATCCACAGTTGTCTTGTGTATCTACCCGGAATGTTGATCAGCATTTCCTTCAATGTTGCCTGTGACTGGGGAGCAGGCCATCTTGTTTTTCTGTTTCTAATTAATGGATGTCTACGTTCAAGTGGTGATTCATCATTTGCTGAAAACTGTACTTAAACAAACAAATCTAAACCAAAAGTGAATGACTCACCACACAGCACTGTTGAAAACAAAACTTAAACAGCAATAAACATCAATTAGTTTTGATGAATGAGTTTCAAAAGTGAATGACTCAGCACACAGCAGTATTTATAATAATTTATAAAAATTACATAATAATTAGCAAAGTGAAACACAATTTAACATTAAATTAAACATTAAAAATGTAGTTATTTAAAGGGAATATGAAAAACCATGGAGTAGAATGAATTAAAAATTCAAGTGAGTGACTCAATAGAAAAAATGATTCTTTTCAATGGATATTTTAATTTGGAGATATTTCAAAAACTAAACGCTTTTGACCTAGGGTGTTCACTTGAAATTTTCATATTTTTTAAAGGGCTTTCAAAATATGTAACTTTTGTGGTATTATTTTTCAAGAAAAATTTCAGAAAATGGTGTCGCAATGTTAAGATGTTCCCGACTTCGTCCATCCCAGAATGGTTGCCTACACTTTTCTACCATAGGCTTTTATATAAGTAAAGATAGTTTGTACAAAGGAATGCTCTATAATCTACTTAAACTGCCTAATGCTACTGTAAAATATACATACAGGTGGTAAGAAACAATCATAAAATCAACAAGTTGTACTTATTTGGAAAAAGAGGGGGTGCCGATTTTATGTAGTCAAAAAAGAAATTTTAAAAACCCAAAGGTAAGGTAGAACAACAAATAGATCCAATATAATAATGATTGTTTACTCTATTCCATCAGTTTAATGCCATGTTTTAAATTTGTGGGAGTTAATTCATAAAGGTTTCATGATTTATGTAATCAAAGTTTGTGTGCGCTTTAGGCTGTAAATGTTCTTGAAATTTTAGTTCACACTGGGAAATGATTAAATCATGTAAAGGCTTTTCCATTCAACTGCATATTAAAAATATTTTTCTTGTTCCTATTTCCTTGTGTTGAGCAGTTGAAATGTTTATTTAAATGGTATATCATGAAGTTTTTTCAAGGGCAGGCTGTATAGAACATGAATGCACAAAAGCAAACTGTTATATGGAAAAGTTGATAGCAGTTTGAAGTGTTACATGCTCATAGGGTATGCCTAAATATGGTTTCATTTACAGTAAATAAAAATAGGTTATTTAAAATGTAAATCTTATGATTGTGCTCCACCAAATAAATTATGATAATCTTGATATTTTATTATACCCAAATATAATTTTTAGTTAATGAGAAAATAGAATGAATGCATTAAAGGTCTGACAGTTATATAAAAATTACTAAAATTTAAGTGTGAATATAGATTTTTATTGTATAATTTCTTGAATCTTCTAAAACTTTGTTAGATGCTGTAATAATAAAAAAAAAAAAATGCTACTCAAGAAACTGTAAATTGTAATGATTTTAAAAACTGTGGGAATGTAGAACTGAAAGGGTTTAGCTGTGGTTACTTAAAGATGAAGTATACTAGTATACCTGAACTTTTTTCTTATTACTTATTCATATGCTTTCATATAGTTTATATGAATTGCTTTCTAATAAAAGCATTTTATAGGTGCTGCAGAAGTTTCGACCATATTAGAAGAACGTATCCTAGGTCAAACTCCAACTGCTGAGCTTGAAGAAACTGGACGTGTTTTGTCAATTGGTGATGGTATTGCTCGTGTGTATGGCTTAAAAAATATTCAAGCTGAAGAGATGGTAGAATTCTCTAGTGGTTTAAAGGTATTAATATTATCTAAAATATGTTTAGATAGTATATATTTGGTTAATTTATTAGGTAAAATTATATGAAGTCCTTGGAAATTTATTTTTTAAACTTTTTCATACTCTGATACAAGTTTTCAGTATTGAAAAGCTCTTTCTATTCATAATATCTGTGAGTTGTATCCACAATATTAAAATAATACCCTCAAAATAAAACATCACTAAAATTATACTTTTAAATGAACCTTTTTATGGTAAAAAATGAAGTATGTTCTTGAATGAAAAATTTTAAGCAGAATAGATACAATAATTTTGCATATCCATATTTCTTGGGTGTTTTTTTTTCCCCTTTAATGTAGAAGTTTATCATTAAAAGCACTTTGAACTGCTATAGAATCCTGAAATACTCCTAGAAAAATGTCTCCTAGTATGGTCACTTGATTTATAATTTTGTATTGATGTAATCCTTTCCTAAACTTCTCCCCTCCCACTTTAAAAAATAAATAAATCTGTCTTATAACTTTCTTGTTGAGAATCATTTTGGACAGTGTTTCACTTTTTTTCCATAAGCATATGGTGTCCGTCTGAACCTCACCCAGTATATGACTAATCAGATTTCCCACCTTATGTTGATATCTGTATGTAACGTGTCTTCTCAGGTTTCACATTTAATTATTGCTTGTAGTTTTTTATATTTCTGTTTAGGATTTTCATATTGATTTTATTTGAATTGAGGTTTTGGAGATAATTATAATATAAGGAATATTGTAATAAATATCTCAAGCATTTAATCCTGGCTTTTAAACAGTTAAATTTGTTTCAAGAACTGGATTTGTATGTTTAGTAATTTTGTACGACTAGAACACAAATCTGTTTTATTACTTTGCTACTACTTGCCCTGGAGCATCTCAGGAATTTCACATGAACTCCTGAAGCTTTGCATGGGTCCTAGTTTAGTCAGAAAATTCCTTTCTTTCTCACTGTCAATAGAATTATTTTCTATATAGAAAGTGTTTTGAAAATCTAACCATTGTGATTTGCAACAGTGAGAATTTGGCTAAAATTCATGGTCATAAGAAAAGAGTGAAGTAACAGTGCCTTGAGCACAGCTTTTGCCAGTGGCTTAAGCTTGGGGGGGGGGGGGGGCGCTAGGAAAGAGCATTAGTATTTGTGTAGAGGTCTGTAGGCAGGCTTGAGGTATCATTTTATTTGTGTAGAGGTATGTAGGCAGGCTTGAGGTATCATTTACCATCAGTCTCGATCAGGTTCCTTTCCCCCCCCCCCCAGATGATTTTTAAAAGTGTTATCCTAAAGGATAGTCATGTGTTCTTGCTGGAAAAAAACATTGCAATTTTGTAGCAAGCAGGATGTTCTTTTTCTGCTGGTTGTTCAATTGCTACCATCTCCTCACCCCCATCCCTCCCACACAAAAAAAAATTATATATATATTTTTAAAAAATTTTAAAAATTAGACCTATATGAAAGTCAGTAGACCATGTTGTTGTCTGCTTTTGATTGCATTTAGTTGGTGTCTCTGATTGTTTTTTGGGCTTATTGAATTTGTAATATAATATGAGAAAAATCATATGGAAATATTCAGAAAAAACTATGCTACTTGGTGGCCAGTTCTGAGGCAGTCAATAAAATCTTCATATCCAGTTATAGGAAAGTGCAAATCTAATTTTTCTAGTGCTCACTCGTACTTGAAGAAATGACTGTTTATGCCATGTAAAAAAATAGCTTCATTTTCTAATTGCCAAAGCATGTGCATGCAATAATGTCTATTTTTATCATAAGAAAACCTTTATTGTAAGCAGTCACTCTTAGCAAAGTTTTCTGTGGAATGTAACTTGTTGATATGCTCTACTGTATTATTAAACAATATCTAGCATTATGAGAATTTTAAGCTAATTTGTTCATTTATCAGAATAGAATATCCTTTATTTTTATGTTATTTTGTTGTTTGCAGTGTGATCCTGAAAACTAAAAATGAGATATGATCACTTTGCTTTTCACATGAAAGTATAGAATATGCTGCTGCTGAAGTGCATAAATAAAATTTCATTTGCTAAAAATGTTTTGGGATGATGTCGAAATGCGTTCTTTGTAATTATTATTCCTAAAAGAAATTATCCTCTGTATCTGGTTAATTTATACTTTCTCTTTATATATATATATATATATATATATATGTGTGTGTGTGTGTAATGACATGGACGTGGGCCGAAGAATGAAGGGCTGAGTGGCATAGTTTTGATTATGATTCTTCTTGCTTCATAATTGAGGGTAAAATGGATGACTTATCACCCTGCCGTGCATCACAAATGTCTAAATCCATTCCCGCAACATCTTCCACCTCAGACACACAAAACACCACAATGTTTATCTAACTACATCTTTTATTTTTAAGATACACAGAAATACATGTCAGGGCAACATATAAATGAAAAAGCCTACATGTACGTGATACCAAACCTTAAATAAACTTATCTCGTAATGTGATTGTAGTAGGGTTTAATTGTTTAAAAGTTATAAAAAGGCGTGACTAATGCGCTAAAGCATTTAATTTTCTGCCCACGCTACGCAAGTTTAGTTTTCGAGTAATAGGCCGCCATTTAATATTTTCTCTCGAGGTTATTAGAACTTAGAATCAAAAGCAAAATTAGTTTGAACGCCGCAGGGAATTTAGAATAAATTAGAATTTAAGAGTTATGGGACTTTTAATGATATAGAATATCCCCCCGTCCGAGAAAAGGCTGACCAACAATGCCTGCATTGAAGGGCAGACTCACCCAGATGAGTGAGGAAAAATGGGCGTTACAAAAATTTAGAAAAGTTTATGTTAAGAAATTATCAGTAATAGTTAAAATTAAAAAAAAAATTTTTTTTAATCACGTTTCGAGATGACAGTACATCATTAGCAACTTTACTGAAAACATAAGAAAAATCACTTTAAGAAATACAAAGAAACTTAAATTTTAAAATTCAACATAATTATCAACTGAAAAGACTGTTGAGTATTGGACGTCTCCTCCACACAACAATCTCAGCATAAATAATAAATTGCAACAATAAGAATATCAAAAACAAAAAAAAATTAAGTAATAAAAGTAGAACTTGATAACAATAGAAATTTTTAAACACTTCTACTTTCCTTGTTTAAATTCACTTCCATGGAATGAGTCCAAAAAAAATTTTTTTTTTAAATTTATTTGTTGTCCATTACTATATCTGTCCATAGTCCTTGACAGATTCCGCATATTATATTTGAGGAAAGTAATATTCTTACCACAGTCTATTTGGTGCTATGTTATATAGAATACACAAAAATATCACACTGTATTGACTTGTATATAAATAAAATTAGTATCTTGTATGTAGCGACAATATCTTCATTGTTCTCATTACTCTCAGTTCAATATTCCTTATATTCATTTTTTATTTATTCAAAAAACAATTAAGTAATAAAAATAGAACTTGATAACCATAGAAAGTTTATTAACAATATTTACTTATTCAAAAAAAAATTCTCTATTCAATATTCTTTAGTTATACTTATTCATATTTATTCTAACTTTATTTACTATTCATTTGTGTACACTTATTATAAGTTTATGTGGATCCAATTCTTTGTGTTGAAGGTACCTTTTGTATGTGTGTCACCCAAAAACTCTTAGTTTCTTAAGTTAGCCATGAAATTAATAAACCAAAATTAATTTTTCTTTTCTTATATAACATTTTGGTATGAATCCTCGCTATATTTTTCGCATACTCATCATTTCCTTTTAATATCTTCACAACTCGAGAATTTTCTGGGGTGGATGAACGAAATATAACATACAATGGTTTTTTTAATTCTCCAATTGTGGTTTTTTGGCTCCCTAAGTCATAGTATAAGGACGTTCCGTTTATATGAAAACTGCAATTACGCATTTAATTTTCGACTTTAACCTCAGGAAATCTCTTTTACTTAAATTCGTAAAAATACTCACGAGGGTTCAAAATCAAAAGTAATATTTCAACAATAAACAAAAATACTTAAATTTTTAAAACAATTATAATTTCTATATATAGTAAATATTCATGTGGCTAGCAATGAAATTTAAATACACAAATCTTAAATTTATAATTCTTAACTTGAAATCAAAACCCGAAATCAGAACCAAATTTATAACGGACGAGAAAACAGAAGTACAGCATGAATTTTATATTATCTTAAAACACTAAAATATTCATTATTAGAAGAACATGGAAATATTAAAAAATTACACTAAATACACACTTATAATAAATTTATCACATATGTCTCAAAAATTTCTTTTAAATTCAAATATCTTATAATATGAAAAAAATATACTCTTAAAATTCTATCAAAATGAAACAGTTTATAAAATCAAAACCATAATACATATTTTAAACCATTGATTTTCTTTACTTTCATTTTTACTTTTTATTTATTTTTTATCATAGTTACTTAACTAAATCAATAATTTGAAAACATTTCACTATCAATATATAGTAAAATTAAAAAGAACACTGCACTTTAAAAAATGATTCGCAAATAACTTACCCTTTTGCGATTAATTCACACTTTAATTGGTTATTATCATTTACCTATATTTTAAAACAATTATAAATCAAAATCTTCAGTATTTTTATATTGTCAACTACCGTTGTGATGGTCAAAATCCTTTAACACCTTTATGCGAAAAGTTGATGAAAAACATCTTGAGCAATTTTAGTTATATTTCATCAGTCACGGATATCGGGAAGTTGTTCGTTAAATACACACAGAACAATTTTGTCTTCTAAAGCATAATCGTACATATTGGTCGTGTCTGATCATAAAATCACGTTTTCATCCATGAACTAGTCGCCTTAATTACGTTATTTCGCTGAGCTCATTATGCTTGCATCACTATTTCGATATGCGAAAATCGACGTCTCACATCACCGAGAAAAGGAATCTCTCAAGGTTTCTCTGCTCATTCCTGAACAGCACACATTTCGAAAAATCACACTGCAAGCACAATTTGGACACTCTGAAGACACATTGCAGTTAACAAAAATAATCAACACTGGTGGTCGACAGCTCGTCGTTGAAAATCGTAAACAGCAGGTAATCCACACTCCGAAGTCAGCGACATCATCTTGGCTTAATGTAATCCAGAACTGAAACTCCTCTCTGACACAAAAATTTTTCAGCTTCAATCAAAGTTCACCAGAGCTGACTTCGTGGGAATCCACAGGATTTTTACGTGACAAACACAGCACAATATTTTTTCGAGTAAAGTTATCCATTCAAGTTGAAGGTTAGTCCTCTATGTCACATTTGAAAGTCGAGGGATTTTAGTTTCTGTTGGAATCAACTAACGGCGGCTTAAAATTACTACCTGTATCCGAGGGGAGGTATTCCAGTTTACTTTATGTAATGACACAGATGCGGGCCGAAGAATGAAGGGCTGAGTGGCATAGTTTTGATTATGATTCTTCTTGCTTCATCTAATTGAGGGTAAAATGGATGACTTATCACCCGGCCGTGCATCACAAATGTCTAAATCCATTCCCGCAACATCTTCCACCTCAGACACACAAAACACCACAATGTTTATCTAACTACATCTTTTATTTTTAAGATACACGGAAATACACCTCGGGGCAACATATAAATGAAAAAGCCTACATGTACGTGATACCAAACCTTAAATAAACTTATCTCATAATGTGATCGTAGTAGGGTTTAATTGGTTAAAAGTTATGAAAAGGCGTGAATAATGCGCTAAAGCATTTAATTTTCTGCCCACACTACGCAAGTTTAGTTTTCGAGTAATAGGCCGCCATTTAATATTTTCTCTCGAGGTTATTAGAACTTAGAATCAGAAGCGAAATTAGTTCGAACGCCACAGGGAATTTAGAATAAATTAGAATTTAAGAGTTCTGGGACTTTTAATGTTTTTTTTTATATATATATATATAATTTGAAAACTTTAATTTTGTTCACATTTTTTATTCTTGATATATGGATTTTTCTCTTTGTCATTAGGGTATGGCTTTGAATTTAGAGGCAGACAATGTAGGTATTGTCGTATTTGGTAATGATAGGCTTATCAAAGAAGGCGACATTGTCAAAAGAACTGGAGCTATTGTGGATGTTCCTGTTGGACCTGAGATGCTTAGCAGGGTTGTTGATGCTTTAGGAAACCCTATTGATGGAAAAGTAAGTGCCTCAACTTGATCACCTTAGCATTTAAAAGTTTGATCTTGTGTAATTTACCTTTCATATTAACTTCAGCATTTGTGTGCTTCTTGAAAACAAGTAACAATTTTCACCTGATATGTAGAGTGCCCTTTACATTTGCCTATGAACCCCTTTTTACATCTTTTTTCTGTGATTTTTATCAGAAATGGCTGGTAGTTTATTGTAAAATGTTTAATGAAATCAGATTTCCCTTGATTTCTATGATAAATATAATTTAATGGACATATTCATTTTTAATCCTCACAAATAGATATTTAGTTTTGTTTTCAGTTGTTTTAACTGGTAGATTTCTAAAAATATTTATGTACAGAATTTTAAAATGTTCAGTTTTTAATCTTACTTTTGAAAGATGCCTTTCCTCTTTTATGACACTCTTGTATTAAACTACTCTTGTAGAAAAAAATTAGAGCATAATTCATCAAAAGGCATACCTAATGATACTTTTTAATTTAGGTTTTTAATTTTGTAAGTAATTTAAAAATATATATACAAGAGAAATGTATTTTAACTTTGTTACACTTCAGGTTCTAAGACTTGTAAAATGTTATTTTGCCTTAGATAATGCTTGAAATTTGTCTGTTAATGTATGTGTGAACTTTGATCAGTTTAATCAGTTATGCATTAAATATAGATTACCAATTTTCAGAACATATACACAGTTCCCTATACTGAAGAATGGCCATCTTAATCAAACTATAGATTGGTATGGGTCAAAAAACTTATCACTGATTGTAGAAATGGTATAATCACCTTATTTAACACGTTCGCTGCCAGTAAAATTGATATCCATCCTCAGGTGGCAACGTTTCTATGGTGTTCACTGCAATATCACTATCTCCTTCCAATTTGCTCGTAGAATCCCAACCATAATCATTGTCTATGCTGTCATAATCAGAAAGATCACTCTTTTCTAATATTTCGGCTTCTGTCAATTTTTTATTTACTTTCCTTTTCTTGGGCTGTGAAGATCCTTCCATACTTGTACTGTCCGCCATTTTTAAAAATGCACATAAAAAATTTTAAAACCACGCGCATAAAATATAAAAATGCTTTACTAACATGCCTCCAAAAACCTCTTCGTTCAACCTCCAAGGCCCCACTAAAAATAAAGCATATAACTTATCTTAGTCGACAGTTGTCCCAGAGCGTCGCCGGCATACGATGTAGTGCCATGGTGATGTGCTAACACGTCATTGGCAGCAAACGTGTTAATCATATAATTTATACTCTTTCTGTACATATATATTTATGTGTATTTAACAGTATAGTCTTATTTATATCTATTGCCTGAAAGTGGTTAATTATAATTTCTGTTTAGTTATTATAATTCTTTTATTGTCTACTTAGGGACCAATTAATTGTACTCGCCGTGCTAGAGTTGGAGTGAAAGCACCTGGTATTATTCCCCGTATTTCTGTGCGAGAACCTATGTTAACTGGGATTAAAGCTGTTGACAGTTTAGTACCCATCGGAAGAGGACAGAGAGAATTGATTATTGGAGACAGGCAAACAGGGTAAATTTGAATAAATGTTCATTATATGCTGCAATACTTTTTAAAATGTTAAAGTAATGTGGAATTTCGAGTGATGCTGTTTAAGAACAAAGTAATAGTGAAGTTGAAATATTTATGAATTTTTTTAATAACTCTTATAGAAAAACTGCAATTGCTATTGATACTATTATCAACCAGAAGAGGTTTAATGATGGTCCTGAAGAGAAAAAGAAGCTGTTTTGTATCTATGTTGCTATTGGTCAAAAGAGAAGTACTGTTGCACAGATTGTAAAAAGGCTTACTGATTCTGGTAAGTATATGCTAAATTTATTGATATCTTAGTGAGATTTAAAATCTGTACCCCCAACGATAGCTAAATAATGCATTAAATCTATGTTCTAATATTGGTTTGAACTATAGGATGTTAATTAGATCATTGAACTGTATGTTTGGTTTACAGTGCATTAGTTATCAACTGTTGTATTTAGTGTAGTTCAAAATATTTACGTATTTACTTTTCAGTTTAAGCCAAATATGTATTCATGGAATTGTTTTCTTCTATTTAGCCTTTTGTCTTGAGTATCATCACATATATGTGTGTGTGTGTGTTAGTTATAGAACATGATTATTGTATCCTTCAATGACAGTAGTTTTCCTCATTTTAGCCTGCTGTGCTATCCTTGGAAATAGATGAGGCTAAAAGTAGCTAGGGGCTATATTCAATTACTTTTAAAGATCTATGGGAAGGCTGTTATTAGCAATTCATTAGATTCAATTACTATTTGGATCAAATGATGGCCAAATAGCTATGGTGCTAGTAGTAGTATTTTTTTTTTGTTTTTTTTAAAAGCAATCTACTAGTTTGAATCATGTGTTGGCATTAGTGTTTATGGCCATTCAGAATAAGATTTAAAGCAGTTTGAGTGCTGTCAGTTTACCGTTGATGTTGCAAAAGATGACTGTATTGCTCCAAACCAAATATTTAAGCATATTATCTTTTTAGATGCTATCAAGTATACTATCATTGTTGCTGCCACTGCATCTGAGGCTGCTCCTCTACAGTACCTTGCACCTTATTCAGGATGTGCCATGGGTGAATATTTCAGAGATAATGGAATGCATGGTTTAATTATCTATGATGATTTATCAAAACAGGTATGCTTCTGTGTTTTTATTTTAATTTTATTAAGATAATTTGTTGAAAAATGGTGTATGTAGACATGACAGAGTCACGGGTACACAGAGTGGCTAATTTATTATGACCGCTTACTCAGTGCATCGTTGGGCTACTTTTTGCTCTTAATACTGCTGTGATTGATTCTCTTGGGTATGGCTGTGAGATGTTGGCTTGAGGAATCTCAGACCCTGTCTAATGAACTGCACTTTTCCATTCTCCGGGATTAGATAGTTGTGGAGTTCGGCTAAGCAAGGTGAAGTCTGTCATGCTCTTCAATCCATCTGTGAATAGTATGAGCTTTATGGCTAAATAATGGATATTATGTATATATAGATATAATATAGGTATTGTATTATATATACATTGTCCTGTTGGAAGTATCCATCTCCACTAGAGTAAACCATTAGCATAATTGGATTTACTCGGTCAGCAACAATATTTAAATAGCAAATATTAACTTATATATCAAAACAATGTCACAAAATTGCTCCTTCCCCACCCCCACCCCCACCCCTCAAAAAAAAGGGGGGGAAGAAACCCATAACATTGCCTCCATAATCATTTCACTTTTAAAATCCTTTAAATCATTAATTTTACCTATTCCTTCTCAAGTAATGCACTACAACTGCCTTTGCAATCATCCAGCAGTCTTTTTTAATTCCAATCTCGCCCTCTAGTAGCAACAGCATGTCATAGCTAATTTGCATATAATTATCAGGTGGTCATAATAAATTGGCCACTCGGTGTTTATGGAAAGAACTGGTATCAATACTTAGCTAGTATATCTCTAGTTTTTAAATATTGAGTGATTTGTAGGTTATGAAGATTGTGCTCCTTTTTTTTTTTTTTATAATGGTAAATATTCTAAACAAGTAGCTATAGATATCCTTTTTTAAAAAAATAATTAGTACCATTCAGAAAGGTACATGGAAATTTTCTGTATTACTAGGATTTATAATTGGTGAAATTTGAATTCTTGAAATGTTAGGTAATTATAAAGTTAAATTTTTAGTGTTAACAGTCTCATCATTATTGTTCATTATATTCAGATCAATTATGGCTTACTGTGCTTTTGTGTTATTTTAGGCTGTTGCATATCGTCAAATGTCCCTCTTGCTCCGACGACCTCCCGGCCGTGAGGCTTACCCTGGAGATGTCTTCTACCTGCACTCTCGTTTGTTGGAGAGAGCTGCCAAAATGAATGATGCCTTCAAAGGTGGTTCCTTGACTGCCTTGCCAGTCATTGAAACTCAGGCTGGTGACGTGTCTGCCTACATCCCAACCAATGTTATTTCTATTACTGATGGCCAGATTTTCTTGGAAACTGAATTGTTCTACAAAGGTATCCGACCAGCCATCAACGTAGGTTTATCTGTGAGTAGAGTAGGTTCTGCTGCCCAGACTAAAGCCATGAAACAGGTAAGGTATATTAGATTTCTGACATTGTTTAGAATAAGGTCCATATTTTCCCTATTTTCTTGTGTTTTATCTACAAGATCATCATAAAAAAAGATTGGTCAGCATGAAAAAAATTTCTGAAATATGTAAAGAGGAGTGGGGATCATTAATCACTCCTTTGATAGTTCTTAAAAGTAATGTCTTATTCTGGTTAAAGAAATGGTGTATGTGGTGGGGAGGAGGTGTTTGTTACAATTCATGCCCTCAAATTAGAACCTGAAACAACTTGCAGTCTAGTGGAATGGCTCAGAAGTATTCCTTTAAAAAGAGATCCTGGAATTGCCATTTTCTGAAATCCCCTCTCCCCCCCCCAAAAAAAAAAATGGGGGGGGTGATAAATGAACTTGCATTGTAGATGCTTCTCAAGAAACATTTTGTTTAGTTTAAAAAAATTATTTTATCTCTTACTGATAGTAATCTCCATATGAGATGTTCATTTTGGGCAAATATAACTAAAAGATTAATTCATCTGAGAAAGATAATTACTAACAGGAAGAATGCAGACAAAATAAACTGAAATGACGCACTTAGGACTCAACGCACCATAAATGCAAGATTCTGTAGCAGCAAAAGAACTAAACCGGTATATGGTTTAGTTCTTTTACCATGAATTTTTTTTAACCCTTTCTTTTTAATTTTGAGAATGCATGAGTTTCATATTTTAAGTTAAGCCTAAAACTATACCCATTTTACCCCACATTACTAAAAATCTTATAAAAATAAAATTATGCAAATTTTACTTACCTTTAAACATAAATCCTTTTCTGGAGGCTTATGAAATCGTTTTAAATAGAAAAATAAAAATTAATTCAAGAAAATTTTTGTGAAAAACAGAAGTTTAATAGAAGCCCGAAAATAACAAATATGCCTGATTTTAGGGATTGTAGTGATGCTACTCGAAAATTTTTTTATGAAAATAAGCAATGCCGTAAAAACAACAAAACGGTTTTAAAAAAAAATCCTTTGAGTAAATTATTTTTCAAGTTATGAACATTTAAAAAATTATACCCATTTTACCCCACCAGACCCTACTAATGTTTAGTTTATAAGTGTAAACATCATAAACTAAAAATATACACCACATCATCATGATAAAATTATTAAATTAAGATCATAAAAATGTATATTAATTTTAAAAACAAATTAAGCTGTTGGACATTGTTTTAAAATTTTTTGGGTGGTATCCCCACCTACCCGTAAAAAAAGGTGTTTAGAGTGAAATCTGAATTTCTTTCATTTTCTCATCAAAAAAACAGGTAGCTGGATCTATGAAATTGGAATTGGCCCAGTATCGTGAAGTTGCTGCTTTCGCCCAGTTTGGTTCGGATTTGGATGCTTCAACACAACAGTTGTTGAACAGAGGTGTTAGATTGACTGAGTTGTTGAAACAAGGACAATATGGTAAGTTTTTATTTTAATTTTATTTAAATAGCCTTCAAATTGTTATATATATATATATATATATATATATATATATATATATATATATATATATATATATATATAGTTCAAATTTATTTTATTTTTTTATTCTTGTTGCTGTATCTTTTGTGAAGTTTAAGACTTAATATATTTTCCTTTCAGTTCCTATGGCTATTGAAGATCAAGTAGCTGTTATCTATACTGGTGTCCGAGGATATCTGGACAAGCTAGACCCAACCCTCATTCCGCAGTTTGAAAAGCAATTCTTACAACACATGAAGAGTAGCCACCAAGACCTTCTGACAACCATTGCTACTGAGGGTAAAATTAGTGATGAAACTGACAAGAGGTTAAAGAAAATTGTATCAGACTTTGTAGCTACCTTCACAGCTTAAATTTTAAAAACATAAGTTGTAACTTATCTTTAATAGGAAGTGATTAGTCGAACCTGTCATACATAGCATTGAAAATCGGTTGCCACTTTCATTGGAAATTGGAAAACTTTTTTTCTGATCTACATAACAGTGTAAATGGCACTCAATGTTCTTTTGTAAAATAAACAAATTTAATTATTTGTTTTATTATTCTGTTGCAAAATAATTTCTCATCACACTTGCATCTCCTATTAAATTTTTCTTTTTAATCTACATTTAATTCAGGGGGGGGGGAGATACACTCCACCAGAATAGGAGAAAAAAAAAACCTCCACTCAACCAGGGAGAGGGGATTTTTTTTTTTTTTCCCCTGAACTGAAAATAAGGGTTTTGCTGTACAATTGTACATGGGGTTTGTACGGTCCTTAACCATTTCCTGGAAATTGGTTGCTGTCCTGCATTGTGAGAATCTCAAATTCATTTAAGAACCAGACAGTTGCCACTTGGGCACTGGCTACCACACACGTCGTCACAATATATTAGGCTATAACGAAAGTTTTCTGCCAAAAAAGGTTCTTAATAAAGTTAGAAACATGAAAGCAGTACCTTTAGTGCGGGTAGTAATCACCACCTAAATCTATGATTTTCTGCCAACGTTTAGGAATTTTTTCAAAGCCTTCGGCCCGGAAACTTGGTGGCTGCGAGTCCAAAAACAAATCAACCTCATTTCGGACGTCCTGTGCAGAATGGAAAATAGCACCATCAAGATGTAGCTGCATCTCTCTATTCTAAAAAAAACTAACTGCCGGCGCCGCCGCTGTCAAAAGCTTGTCACGCTATCTCCTCCGAAACCGCTGGGGGTATGGGGTCGAGACCGATACCAATCGATGCAGAACAATGTGGGGAAGAAAGTAAGACATGTCTCATATTCGTCGGACTTTAAATTTTTTTTTTTTATTTTATGTTTTGTGGGAAAATATTGACTTTTCATGTTCAGATTACGATAACTCCCCAAAAAAGGATCGTAGAATTTTTTTTTTTTTTTTTTACAATCTAAGACTACAGACATTTCTCCTTCAAACAAGACCTCATTTGTTTAAAAATAATTTAAAACAGACTGATATTTTTATTAAAATTGAAAACCCTTTTTTGGAAAAATTTATGCGTTTCGAGATATATAAATTCGATGCTCTCAGACTTATTATGTTACAAAGAAAATATTTATATCAACTGGAAGATGAAAGCTTTCTCATTCATATAAACTTCATTTCAAGTCTCTATCTTAATTTCGATTTTTAATTGAATTTTAAAGAAATATTTCAAAAAATCTTCTCATTTGCTTCCTTTGAAAGAAGATCCAATTTTTCATCCATTTCGCCGGGCTTCATCCATTTCGTCGGCAGGGGGGGGGGGGAAGCTTCAACTGTAAACAAATGAATGACTCAATCGCTGTAAACAACTATTGAGTCATTCATTCACTTGATTCACCAGAGGAGCGAGCCTAGGGCCGAAGCCCCTAGTGTGTGAAAAAAAGGTAGGAGCTATGTTGGGGCTATGTGGTGGGTTTGGCAAAAGATCCTGTAAGATATCACCTCTTACTATCTTGAAGAACATTCCTTGTCTCTTCGTAAAAGGAACAATACCTACACTAGTTTGTTATTGTGTAGACGAAGAATTACACTTTTTTCTCTCTTGAAAAGAACACTTTACTTACAAAACGACACATTTTTACAATTAAATACAAACAAAAAAAAAGAACATGTATATATTTGCTACAATCTTTGCTGCGCGCACGTCATCTACCATTTTCATCCATCTCCCTTCTCTCCTCTTCCATCCGGCGCCCGTCGCGCCACCTGCTGGTTTACGGAAGTGCGTCATATGACGTCACACGCCGCCGCCAAGAGAAAAATACGCCTTTGCAGAGGCGAATTTTGCTAAATAAAAAGTACTAGGTGTACAGTCAAAACCGTCAACGTACAACGCAGAAATGTTTCTCCTCAAATCACTTGAAAAATATAAATGTCTTTCTTTACTTAAATGATTGAGTGAGTGGTTTTGCCAAGCCTTAATTGTCCTTCTAAGTTTTAAACAGTAACTCAAAAACGAAAATTATCACAAAATACATGCACATATGCAGTCCAATTTTCCACTTGAAAAGTTCAACTGTGGTGAAGATAAAATTTACATTTACAAACTACAATGAATATGCACTAACATATGATTTTAAAAAAAAGTAACAAAAATAATTACCCCTTATCAAAGACCGTTAACCGGGAGAGAGCATCGGCCCCTTGGTGGAGGACGCCTGGCCGGTGCGTAATCCTGTAATTCCATTTTTGCAGGGCAAGAGCCCATCTAACCAATTTCGGACTTTTTGGAGTTGTCTGAGTTAAAAATTTTAGAGGATTATGATCGGTAATGATCTCCACAAGACTACCATGTAGCCATTTGTCAAATTTTTGTAAGCCAAACAAAACCGCATAAGCCTCTCTTTCTATGGTTGCCCAATTTCTCTGCGTTTGATTTAACTTACGACTTACAAACGCTATAGGTTTATAATTACCCTTCTCATCCATCTGCGTCAAACAACCCCCAACTGCAACCGCGGACGCATCTACATGAATCTGGAAAGGTAGATTGCAGTCCGGTGTAGATAAAGCAGTTACCTCGCATAATGCATTCTTTAATCTTTGGAAAGCTTCTTCTTCCTGCTTCCCCCAAAAAATATTTCCTGATTTTTTCCCTTTAGTTAACTCAGTTAGTGGGCGAGTTAGCTCAGCGTAGTTAGGAATATAACTTCGATAAAAACCCATCAGACCTAATACTGACCTTACCTCCTTTTTTGTGGAAGGTCTCTTTAATTGCTTGATGGTTAAAATTTTCTCATCGTCTGGCGCATGCTTACCGTCACCCAATTTATGACCCAAGAACGTTATTTCCTTAGCCGCGAATGTGCACTTTTTTAATCGTACAGAAAATCCTAGTTCCTCTAAATGAGATAACAATTTGTGCAAATGACTCAAATGTTCCTCCCATGTTTTGGAAAACACCACGATATCGTCAATGTACGCTTGTGCATACTGAGAATGATACCGTAGCACTTCATTCATCGTCCTTTGAAAGGTTCCCGATGCTCCCGCCAAGCCAAACGGCATAACTTTCCATTGGTATACGCCATTATGGGTAGCGAAAGCAGTTAGACTTTTACTCCCCTCATGCATTCTTATTTGATAGTAACCTTTCAATAAGTCTAAACAAGTTAACCACTGAGCCATCCCTGCAGTAAAAATCAATTCCTGCATATCTTTCATCGGGTAACTGGGAACTCTGGTTACCGAATTAAGAGCTCTGTAGTCAACACACATTCTAATGGAAGCATCCTTCTTGGCGACGCACACTATCGGGTATGTGATCTCGGCCTCCGAGTGTTCGATGAGGTTGAGGTCAAAAAGTTCTTGGACTTGCTTATCCACTTCAGTACGATAGGACATTGGTACGCTGTACGCATGAGGTTTGCGTCTGATAGAATTAGGAAGCAGTTCAATCTTATGTTCTCCGACCATTATAGGTTGTACTGGTCGTGACAATAGTAGTTCGAACTGTTCTAAAAGCTCAATCAATTGTTCTCGTTGAATCTGATTCAAACTTGGCGTTTTAATAGCAAGAAATTCTTGATGAAATGCAGAGTTTCCGTCTAACAGAGGTGTACTTTCTACATCCCCAAATTCTTCTTCTCCTTCAAAAATTACATTCACCGTACTACAACTTGCACTAACGAACTCTCTGATTTTGTTCTGATGAACATGCTTTATACCATTGTCTGGCATCTTTACAAAAAATGAATGTTCATTCTCTTTTGATTCTATGACACCTGGACCTTGCCATCTAGCTAACAGTTTGTTACTGGAATCTGGTATGAGCACAATAACTTTGTCTCCAGGTTTAAAGGTTTTCTTTGAAGATCTCAAATTATAGTGATAGGCCATTTTTTCTTGCTGTATCTCCGTTGTGATATTTGCCCTTTCAGCCGCATCTTCTAATTGAGCCTTAAGCTTCTCCATGTAACTGGACACCGGGGTAGTATCCAATTGCAAAGCTTCTAGCTTACCAGACCATGTGTTCTTGAGAACAGATAATGGACCTTCTGGCTTTCGCCCATATAACAACTGGAAAGGTGCAACACCTGTGGTACTATTTGGGACTTCTCTATAGGCCCATAGAATAAATGGTATTTTTGTATGCCACTTACGGGGCTCGTCTCGAATGACATGATGAAGCATGCGTTTCAAAGTTTGGTTGAATCGTTCTACTAATCCATTAGACTGTGGATATAATGGAGTGGAAAATCTCGGGCTAGAGCCAATTCTTCTTTCAAATTCTTGCGTTAGAGCAGAATTAAAATTGGTTCCGTTATCTGAGGCTATAACATTCGGTATTCCAGTCCACATAAAGATTGACAACAATGCTTCACAGGTAGCTTTCGCATTAAGACTAGTCAAAGGAATTGCCTCAGCCCAACGGGTATGCTGGTCTACCATGCATAAAATGTATCGATGTCCTTTAGAACTTGGAGGCTGGATTGGGCCTATCAAATCTACATTTACAACGTGAAAAGGTAGACTTGGTCTTGTTACGGGTGTAATTGGGGCTCTATCTTTCTGTTGTACTCGTCTGGTCATTTGACAGTCTTCACAGAGTTCACAAAACCTTCTGACATCTTTGGACATACCAATCCAATAAAACGAGTATCTTATCCTTTCAGTCGTCTTCCTGGCACCCATATGACCTCCAAATATTGAGCAATGGGCCAATTTCATAATTTCCTCTCTTCTATTCTTAGGCAAAACCAATTGGCCTACAGTTTCCCCCAATACCTTTTCTTTATGGAATAAAAATTTGCCATGATAATAGAATCCTCCTGTCCCTCCTTTAGCCCTCTTTCTAGCTTCTTTTAGGTCGTCACACCTTTCCTGTTCCTTCCGAAAAAGTTCCGATATGGCAAGCCTGTCATCATCGTCAGGAGTTTCCACAGCCTGGACCTCCAGGATCATTGTCGAACTTGCATCTCCTCCGTTTATAATGTCATTCCCATTAGGAATTTTTTCAACTTCATCTTTATCCTCTTGATGAGTGATACTGTCCCCAGTTTCAGCGTTCTGATTACAACTAAGGATGTTCCTTATGTCTGGCGGCATTAGAACATCTTCCACTAGTGAAGGAGCAACTGCACAGAGAATTTCCTGATGAATCACATTAACTTGTCCTCCCAAGATAAGACTCATTGGAATATTCACCAGGGGACATTTCTCTGCTGGACCGAAAATACCTTTTATAAAAATCGATGGCTGATCTTCTAACTGGTAGTCTGAAATAATGTCCTTTCTCACAACAGTAATTTCAGATCCAGAGTCTATTAACGCTTTAGCTGGTTTACCATTAACACTAATGTCTATTCTTTCTAAATCACAAAGTTTCTCTCCTAAGATGCTTCCTTGGTGAGACATGACCTTAGCTACAACCGCTGTTCCACTTCTAGTTCCCTTTTCGTCTGTATTCCTTTCCACGGTCGCATTATGGACAGTGGCTTTCCTTTTCACATCCTGATTTGCCTTAGCTTTGTATACCTCCGGACAAAATTTCTTTGTATGCCCGTCTTTCCCACACGAATAGCACGTAAACGCTGGGCGTACTTTCCCATTAACAGCTGGTGGATTAGTGTCTGACCTTTTAATATCTTGCGTACTACCCTTCTTTTCTTCCTGACTATTTCCAAAGCTTGGTCTTCTATAAGGTTTATTCCAATTTTCCTTATAAGACGTTTCCTTCGGTTTCTTATAAAATGACGTTTTGATAGTTTCATAATCATCCAACTTGCTGGAAATTATGTCCGAAGACTTAAATAGTGACTATTCATCAAAAAAATGATCTCGTACTTCAGGAGGCACTTTCCTTTTTATTTGGTCAGTAACAATCAAATCACCTAATTCCTCAAATGTCGTAATTTCTAATCCTCGAATCCATTCCCTGAAATAATTTTTTAACTCATATGCAAAGTCGCTCCAGGTTATGTCCGCTTTTTTTATGTGTCTGGTGAACAATTGTCGAAACCTTTCAGGAGTAAGCTTAAATCTTTTCAGTAGCAGTTCTTTGACTTTCTCATAGTCATCTGCGTTTTCTTCGCTTTCCCTAGCAATAATCTCCGCAATTTCATATGGCAAAAGTCCAATAAGGTGAGAGACCCAAAATTTTTCCTTTATATCTGCCCTTTTTACCTGTCGCTCAAATAAAACTAAATAAAGACTAATATCACAGACCTTAGGGTCAAATTTCTGTATGATGTTATACAACTTCATCCGGGGTTTCTCATCAGTTCCCATTGCCACACCATTTTTGACACTAAGTTCGAGCTTTTCCTTTTCAATCTGCATTCTTTTCAATTCAAATTCCATCTCTTGTTTCCGCAATTCATCTTTTCTTTTGCGTTCTTCCCTTTCTAATTCATCCCTTCTTTTACGTTCTTCCATTTCTTCCTTTCGACGGAACTTTTCTACTTCTTCATCTCGTTTTCTATCCTCAATAACCGTGTTCAAAAACCCTTTTATAAATTCCTCATCATACCCGTCAACTTTCAAAATGGCATTCCTTAGTTCCAGCACCTTTAATTTCTCAGCGTCTGGAATTCCCAGCTCAACTTGCGACCAGCCGCAGATCCCTCTTATTTCCGTTAGAGAGGAATGCCATGTTTGAAATGATCCCCAGAAAAATATTTAACTAAATCAAAAAAATAACCCAAAAATTACTGCAGAGATGCTCTTACAATAAATACATGAACATGAATATGTTTATTTGGATACGTTAAAACAGCAACATTAAAAAAAATCCCATTTCGAATTACACATTAGCACCTCTTTTAAATACTGAAATAACCAACATTACATCAATAATAAATATACTAGATCATTAAAACTATGTATACATAATTGCTAGACCAAATTAAAAAAAAGAAAAATGTATAATGAATGAACACACGCACTATATTCTCTTTTCTCTAGCAAATCCCTTAAAATATATTGCTGTGCAATTTAACACTTCTTTACTCAACAGAGAGAGCGAAAAGGAAAGAAAAAAAAACTTATTTTAAATTTACTTAATTGGCATTAAGTGTAAACGAACCCTTTTATTTCACAAAAAACCCACAGAAATAGAAATTAATAGCATGTAGATTCCTTCATTCGTGATTCGTGAAATAAATAAATACGAATAATATTTCACACATTATTTTTCCCTTTTGCACCTATGAATGAATGATCTGTTTAAATAAGAATAGAAATGTTAAATGGCGCCAACTTCGTCGCCAATTTATCTATTTGTCTCTACCTGTACCAGAATGAAATTCAAATGGTGTGAAATGGAATTCATTCAATTTATGGTGTGATCACCGACTAACACAGTAAATTATATTATATGTTACTAAAATAAACAATAATACACATAATATGGGTATAAATATCATGAAATAATAGATATTTAAAACTTAAATACAAAACAGAACTTTTAATCTTATTTATTAACCAAACAAGAATGCATGACAGGTAACCTAAACTAACGTACTGATGTACAATTAAATATTTTACGTTTGTGTTAAAGTAAACATATGAAATTTCACTGGCGTGAACAGAACATATAATAACAGCCGTTTACTGGCGTAAACTAATGTACTGATGTACAATTAAATAATTTACGTTTGTATTAAAGTAACTACATGAAATTTCACTGGCGTGAACAGAACATGTAATATCAGCCGTTTACTGGCGTAAACTAATGTACTGATGTACAATTGAACTATTAATCCTTAATACACAACGCTAATAAATTTAATTCAAGAAATGCATTTTGTAAATACGATAACCCTACACATAATAAAACTATGGCAAAAATAACCACTCACTCGTTGCTTGGGTTCGGATCCGGGAGCTGCCACCACAATGTAAGATATCACCTCTTACTATCTTGAAGAACATTCCTTGTCTCTTCGTAAAAGGAACAATACCTACACTAGTTTGTTATTGTGTAGACGAAGAATTACACTTTTTTCTCTCTTGAAAAGAACACTTTACTTACAAAACGACACATTTTTACAATTAAATACAAACAAAAAAAAAGAACATGTATATATTTGCTACAATCTTTGCTGCGCGCACGTCATCTACCATTTTCATCCATCTCCCTTCTCTCCTCTTCCATCCGGCGCCCGTCGCGCCACCTGCTGGTTTACGGAAGTGCGTCATATGACGTCACAGATCCCATTCGAGTCCGTACAGAGTCCAGCCATTGAATGTAGACACATGTGGTCTTGCATTATCTTGATGGAACAGTACCTTCTTGCGCCGGAACTCAGTTCGACGTTTTGCCTTGATAGCAGCGTCAACACGGACTAGCATTTCGCTGTACACCTTACTGTCGATGGTTTTACCCTTTTCCAGATACTCTTTGTGGATAATACCACGGCAATCCCACCAGATACAAAGCATGATCGTTTTGTTAGTCAAATTGCGCTTTGCGACGCTGCCGACGGGGCCTCATCAACATCAGTAGGCCGGCCAGAGCGCTCTGCTTCTTGAATGTATTAGTCCTTGTTTTTGAACTTTCGGTACTAAACCTTCACTATGATACAACAGTAGTACCTAAAGCTGTACACATGATTCGGTGACATTCTGTAGCTGACTTTTTGCAACAGCACTGGAAGTAAATGATGGTTCTAATCTGGTAGCGTGATAGTTCCATTTCAGACACCTTGTACTTAAGAATAACGATATTTTTTTACAAATTTCACAACAGTGTTCTAAAGCAAGTCTCTTTCTTTCAAATGCCAAAAATCGTTTGACGAAATATGATTAAACACGCCAACGCGAACTGTTTGCGAAGACTATATTTGCGGTGGCGGGAAACTTTCGTTACAACCTGATATACAGTGGCTCCCAAAAGTGTTCGTACACTTACGATTTTCAATGAAATAGGGGTCTATCCATTAATTAAAATGAATATTTCAGAATGGGTATGTAATAATAAAATCTATAATTTAATCTTAACAAAACTACATGAAATATTTTGAAAACATGGTAAAACTTTATTTTTAAGAAACCAGTAATCAAAAAGTAACAAACTTTCTCACAAAAGTCATCGTACACTGAAATATTTTCAGATAAATTCATAATTAAAATTATCGTCTGGCTTTATATTGTTGAATTGTGGTGGCATTTAAAATATCGTTTGGTTTTAATTTTTGCTTGCCTACTCCGTAATAGGGATGCGACATCGATGTCGATGTTTTGATAAAAACATCGATTTATTGAAGCCGATGTTTTTTTAACATCGATGTTTTACGTTGTCTCGATTTTTTTAATGAAAATGTACCATAATAAAAAATTAACCATGTAGCATATTTTCACCCTCAGTAAAATTTAAATGTAAGTCTGAATTCTGAAAAGGACGAATACAAAAGGGGGAACGATCCCCTAGCATCGAGACAAATAGCAATCAACAACCAATGAACCAACCAGATCGCTTGGAATGTTCTTGACACTCCAGAACCTTCCATGGGGTTTTATTTTATAAATGGTATAAACACGAGAGCGACCATGCAAGTTTTTGCTTTGTTCTGGTTTTATATAAGTTAACGTTAATATTATTAGTAAGATGTCTCCCAAAAATACCGCTTGGAAACATTTTGCACAACCTTTGACAAATTGGCGAAATGCAATATTTGCCTAAGTCGCTCAAAACTTCTGGCAATACCACGAATTTATCTGGACATTTGAAGGCAAAACATGGCGATATTTAGAACGATAATTTTGAGTCATCAATGAAGCCTAAGGCAAAAAGTAAACCTAGGGACGCGCCAAGCATCTTCTGCGTCGTCGTGCGAAATACTGATAAGCGTCTTTATTGAGCCAAAAGTATGATTACGTTAAATGTTAACCTCCGTTAAGTTTTTGTCTTCGTTAGCCCTTTGACTTTTTACATGATTTGAAAAAAGACACTAATTTGATGATCGTTAAAATTTAACGTAGGTAATCGTTACAGAATCTATATATATAAAGCGCGTAGGTATGCGGCACAAAATTCGACGATATTTCTACTCTCCGAATGGCAACGGCTGCAACTACCGGTTGCAAACTTTATTGGTCGTCCACAATTTGCAACCGCGTGCGTGTAGTAGCTCGACGATAACACGTAATTTGGTACAATTTAATTGCTGTATTTTACTCGTGAATAATTTTAATTTATTCACGGTATAATTTTAATTTATGTATTTGATATGACTAAGTGGAAATATCTGAATTGCGAAGAATAGTACATACACAGAGTGAGGTAATATACGCTACATTTTAGTACTTGCTGAATTTTTACTCCATTTTATAAGTGAAGAGATTTTCCCAACAATTTCTTATTTGATATTATTAAGTGGAGATATCTGAAGTGTGAACAATAGTACATACGGAGAGTGATGTAATCCACACTACATTTTAGTACTTGCTGAATTTTTACTCCATTTTATAAGTGAAAAATTTCCCCAATAATTTCTTATTTGATGTAATGATAAAGTGTAGATATCATAATTTTGAAAAATAGTACAAACAGAGAGGAGTGCAATTTTTAAAATCATTGGCATGGTTTCTCAGTCTTATCTTTAACTCTGTTCTGAAGTAATGGAAATTCAAATTTTTTTAGTTACGATGTTTTAGAATCAGCCTTATAAGGAATTTAGCAATGATTATGAATTTTTTGGCTGAGCTCCCACTACGCCTCAACAAGGTATATTTATGATGACAGGTAATGGTAGCATTCTTTACATATGCCACTTTCAGTTGAGTTGTTTTGTAAAAGAAAACATAAAACTAAAAGCGACCATGCTGGTCGCTCAGCGGATAGTTAA
Source organism: Dolomedes plantarius (assembly GCA_907164885.2). NCBI lineage: Eukaryota > Metazoa > Arthropoda > Arachnida > Araneae > Dolomedidae > Dolomedes > Dolomedes plantarius. Next base: position 76,829,134 of record OU015497.1, on the reverse strand, counting down.
CACTAAATACTTGTTGCTCGTATGCATTTTTTATTTGAGGCAAACAGTAAGTACACTCACAAAAAAAGTGTTATTGAAATTTTTACTGCACAGTAACAAAAGAACAGTGTTAAAGTTAATAAAACATGTATTCCAAATTATTAAAAAACAAAAGGTCAAATAAAATATATTTAGATTGCCCACTTCTTTAAATAGACACATTTGATGGAAAAAGACTGAAATATCTTAAAGAAATTGCACTTTTTCTAGCTTTACTTTTGGCAAATTCGTTAATAAGATTTTCGATATCTAGCTGCTTTAAAAAGTCAGACTCTATAGAAATGATAGCAAGATTTTCTAACCGCTCCTGGCCCATTCTAGATCGTAAGTAATCCTTAATTAATTTTAATTTAGAGAATGATCTCTCAGCTGTAGCTACAGAAATTGGTATAGTTAATAATATACGTAATGCAATAGTAATGTTTGGGAATGAATGAGTTAAATTATTTATCATAATGTAATTGAGTGTTTCTAGTACAGACGACGTCACATTTTTATCGCAATTTTGCAGAAATTGTAATTCATGTAAAAGTTCTGTCCCGTCTATATCTTTTTCGTTTCGATCTTTGTCGGTTAAAGCTTCATCAAGCTTTCTACAAAAATTAAATTGTTCTTAGTCAGAATACTTGCCAAAATCCTCAATATTCCACAAAAATTTAAAAACATCAGAATGAGAGGATAATAGCTTAAATCTTTCATTAACAGATGAAAGAGTAATGTCTAACACTGCAAAGAAACAATTGATTTTAAATTTTAATTCTGGGTTTTCAATTGGCTGATCTTCACTTTCGTAGGAAAATTGTTTTTTTACTTTTCGTGGTCTTAAAATTTCTGAATATTTGAATTTCGCATCTATTTCCAATCAAGATGCTAATTCTTTGGCATCTACGAGCATGTTTCTAAACCCTTTATCTGAACGATATTCCTTTAAAAGGCATTCAGGTTGTTCAAACTTTCGCAAGCCGGCGAAATATTAAATTTTTATGTTTGCAGAATCTTGGTAACAATATCAACTTTACTTAGTATTCTGTACCACAAGACTAACACACACATAAACTCATAATTTTTAATTTTTTTTAACTAGAGCAATGGCCAAATGTTTTGTATTGTTATCGAAATTTGTTCCAGACAAAGAGCATCGTAAATTTCACCCAACTGGAATCTTAGAGGTGTTATTGCATCAATTATGCTAGACCAGTGGTCGGCAAATCGTGGCTCGCGAGCACATGTGGCTCTTTGGCCCCTTGAGTGTGGCTCTTCCACAAAATACCACGTACGGGCGCGCACGTACAGTGCGATTGAAACTTCGTGATGACTGGTTTTCTTATTTATATTTTTACATACTTGGTGTTTATGTGTCTTTATCTTTAGGCGAGTGCTCTGAAGCGACTTAATAAGAAAACATTTCCAGAAAGATTAAATATCAACGCGTATCGTCAAGTCGTATCTTTGCATCGTGTTTTACAATGTATTACTTCCGAGAGCGTCTCCCGGTAGAAAACACTAGACTAGTCAAAATGGTCTTCGAATATAACCAACCATCAAGTCGAAGATCTTAAATTGGTTTTAGCTTTATCAATAGTAGTTGACGAGTCTTGTGACATAAATGATACAGCGTTAGTTTCACTTTTTGTACGATTTATTTCATCTACAGGTTCTAAAGAAGAACATTTAGAATTATTGTCACTCAAAGGTCAAACACGTGGAGAGGATATAGCAAATGCTGTAATTGAGTGCATTGAAAAAATTCATATTCTACTCGATAAAATTGTCTCAATTTCAACAGATGGGGCGAAAAGTATGACCGGCGTAAGAAACGGGTTTGTTGCTATTTTGAGAGAAAAACCACGAGGTACTTACAATGAGTCCATTACCATTGCAACATTCATCTAGATGTGCTTTCTGCGCAGTCATTTTCAGAAGAAATTTGCAAAGTTATGAAATTGGTGATTAAGATTATCAACTCCATTATAGCTGAAGCTCTTAATCATCGCCAATTTAAAGAATTTTTAGTTGAAATGGAGAGTGAGTACGCAGATCTTCTGATGCATAACAAGGTACGTTGGTTTTCAAGAGGAAATTTTTTGAAACGTTTCTCTTTCTTAAAAAACAGAAATTAAAGCTTTTCTCCTTGAGACGGGTGTTCACTATCCAGAACTAACGAACGATCAGTGGAACCAGAAATTTTATTTCATGGGAGACGTTACGTCTCATCTAAATCAGCTTAATTGTAAACAAGAGGGTAAAGGATGCGCAATTTTTTCGATGTTAGAAATTATTTCATTAAAAAACAAATTATCTCATTTTACTCAATATTTTGATAGAGAAAATTAGATTCACTTTCCAAGCCTGTTGAAACATCGCCAAGAAAATAATTCTGATATTGACATTTTCTATTTCAAATCAACACTTTTAAATATTAGAGAAGCTTTTCTCGACAGGTTACAGGAAGTCAGAAACAGCAAAGCGACGTTAGCTTCTGTTAAAAAACCTCTTAATGCTACTGTAGCATAATTAAATTTTCCTCCCTTTAATATTGAGCCGGGAGATGGCCGAATGGCTACGGTGCTGGCCTTCGGTACTAGAGTCTGTGGGTTCGAGTCCCACAATCGGCATGGATGTTTGTAACCGTTCGGAATCGGCTTTAAGCAGTATGTCCCGGTCTAATTAGCCCTCGTGTAGCAAAAAATGACGTAGCACTTCAAGACCAAACCAAACCCTTTAATATTGACATTAGAAACTTTGAAATGCAGTTACTGGATTTAGAAAACAAAGAAATGTGGAGTTCGAAATTTGAACGTCTTTGTGCTGATATAGAAATATTGGAGATAAACAAATGTGTCGCAGCACAAGTGGTCTGCTTTGAAAGACCTGGAGAAGGAAGATATGATTTTTAACACCTAGAATAGTATTGCTGACTCATATAATCAGCTGGAAAAACTAGTGTTTGCTGTTCTTTCTTATTCGGGTCTACATATTCATATGAACAATCATTTTCAAGAATGAACCTTATCAAGAGTAAATTGATTGCCTTTTCTGCTTCTGTTTTTAATTAGTCTTGTTTGTAATTAGTTTGTTTGCTTTTTTCTGTTGTTTTTCTTTGTTATTTTGTTGATTCTTTGTTTTTTTTGTTGTACTTACCTCTGTAAGCCTTGTGCTGTACTTTGTGGTGCACAAGGGCTGCCTTATTTATAAATTAAAAAAAGAGTAAATTGAGAAGTCATCTTATTGATGAGAACCTCGAATCGTGCCTAAAATAAAAAGCAACATACAAACTTGACTTACCCAAACTTTCCAAGGAGATGCAAAGCCATTGTTCATATTAGTGTTTGTCTGTTATTGTCATGATTTAATTTTATGGGTGCTTTAAAATTTATTTTTATCAATAAATAATATCGATATTAAGTATGATATCAAGTTTTATTCAACGTACCTATAGTTTAACTAAGACTTAAAAAAACTTTAAGTACAGTTTATTAAGTTAATGTTAGGGAGCGCTGTGGAGTGATAGAAGATGTAGTGTCGAGGATTGAGAAAGGTATGTTGAGATGGTTTGGACATACAGAGAGAATGAAAGAAAGGAGCTAGACGAAATAAGTATTCAATACGAGTGTGGATGAAAGAGATGGAAGGGGTCGACTTCAGCGAACGTACCTTATTCAGATTGAGGACGTTTTTATCAAACGCCAGCTTTAAAGTATCCTAATTAAATTAATAACAATGCACCTACCTATATAGTTTAAGTTTAAAAAATTTGGCTCTCAAAAGATATTTCAGTCGTTGTACTTTTGACATTTGGCTCTGTTGACAAATGAGTTTGCCGACCACTGTGCTAGACCATCTGGTATCGGACAAAAGTTTTAACGTTAAATTTGAAACATTACTTTTCAAAACAGACCACCGATTGGTTGAGGCAGAAAAAAATTATATAACTCTTGAACAAGCGAGAAAAAATTTATACTGAACATATTGGATTTTACAGCATCGTTTATAACAAGGTTCAAACTGTGGTTACAGCAAGGTACAAATATTGCTCTTGAATTAATGTCTAAAATTCTTTTTTGTACACCTTGATGTTTACCCTTCATATTCGAACCATTGTCGTATCCTTGTCCGCGCATATTATAAATGTCTAAACCATAATCTTCTAAAGTTTTGAGTAAAAAGTTGGTTAAACCTTCATCTGTTGTATCACTTACAGGACGAAATGATAAAAAAAAACGCTCTTCAACACTAAATTCATTGTTTTTTAAATTAACATATCTAATGTAAACAGAAATTTGCTCCTGGTTGCGTACATCCGGAGTACAATCAAGTCATGTAGAAAAGTACTTTGCTTTCTTAACTTCATTTAAATTATTATTTCTTATATTATCACCTAATAATTTTATCGTTTCATTTTGAATTTTATCTCCAAGATAAAGTGGCATACTTTTTTGAGATCTATTAATATGTACAGACATAACTGGATCAAATTTTGCTATCATTTCTACACATTTTAGGAAATTTCTATTATTTCTTTCAAATAATTTATTACTAGGACCACGAAAAGCCAAGTTTTGTTCAGCTAAAAAAAGGAGTGTACAGAGGCTGTTCGCACATTTTTTAGACGATTTTTGTAAGCGGTAATAAAAAATCGTTTACTGCAAAAGAAATAATTGCAATTATACTATGTTTTTAAAAGTCAAAATTATCGTGTGCGGCTTGAAAGTTTTGTTTTTATTCAAAATAGCGTTTTTAACAAAGCAGTGGTTCGAAGGCTACATTTATGCTGTTTCCGAAGAGAAATATGCATATTCCGTTTTCCAAAAACGATGTGAGAGTTATGGTTTTGTGATATCTAAAGCGTCGATAGGTAATATCGTCAACAAGAAAGGAAACAAACGTCAAATTGGAGCCTCAAGTGGGACAAAAATTCCAAACAAGTATCCAAGGAAAAAACGGACATCTTCGACTATTGCAAAGGTACGTTGTTTAATGTTAAAAGAAAATCCCCCTAGTCAAAGGACAGTTGCAAAATCATTAAAATGCTCGGTGTCCACTGTAAACAAAATGATAAACGTTGATTTAAATCTTAAGAAAGCGAAAAAACGCAATGTGCATCGTCTTCTTCCAAATCATATCGCTGAACGCAGGACACGCTGCAGAATTCTATATGAGAAACACTTATCCAAAGAAAAATGGAAAACAATTGTCACAATAGATGAATCATGGGTGTATTTAAATGATTGCAACAAAAAAAAGAGCCATTTTTTACCCACAGTGCCCCCATTTATTATCATAAAAGGGGAGAAAAAAAATTTAAGTACATGGTTCAAAGAATCGAAAGAAAGTTTTTCTTAAGCTATGTCCACACTTTTGCGCTTTCGGGTTCGATTTTGCTTCCGACTTGAGGTTCGTCTTCCCTTTCGACTTGCTTTTAGCCCATGCTTCCCGGCATGCCTCTAGACTCTAGACGCATTCGATTTGTTGTCCACACTTGTTCGACAGTTCATGCCTCACGAGATGGAAGAGTCGGACGGTTACTGCTGCTTCGTTTCTTGTGATTTCGCAGAGTTTATAAGGTGATCACTATTTTTACGTAAAGCAACAAGAAATGTGCAACAAGTATAGATTACAATTTTGGTTCGGTGCTCTGTATATAAATATGTATAATCCCTCTACTTGCATATTTATCATTCCTATATATATATATATATATATATATATATATATATATATATATATATATACAGTCGGACCTCTATTTAACGAAGTCGCTAAATTCCCCCAAAAAGTTCGTTATATGGAAAATTCGTTAAATAGAGATTTACCTTTTAACATACGTTAAACTACACAAAACAAATTTTAAATTCATAAACACTAAATACTATTAATAAAAGTAATTGATCGCACCTTTATTTTGTAAATTAATGTCTATTTGTTTTATATATCTTATCCATCAAACAGAAATGTGAAAGGAAAACAAGAATAAAACAAAACATTTTCCGGGAATACACTGTATTTTCAATTAAAAAAAATATATTAAAATTAATGAATTTTAATGAAATTATCGCATTCAATAAAACAAGTAATTTTATGCATACATTACCACATGCGTCCTTAAATTTAATTACTGATAAAGTCTGTTAATTTTGTCTGAGTTTTTTGTTTGAAAAAGCGTTTTCTCTCATAATACTTCACTCATCTTTGAAATGCACCAAAAACCCCTTCAGGCGTATTTTCTTCAAACTGTAATCCGCGTCGGAATGTGTTAAAAGAAAGAATAAGTTTGAAATGTTCAGAAATATTTTGAGAAATATGGAGAAAAAAACATTGGATTACAAGAAAAAGTTCGTTAAATAGAGAATGCACTTCGCTATTTGGAGGTTATTTTACGAAGAAATTCGCAAAATGTTCTTGGTTCCAAGGAAAAGTTCGCAAAATAGAGGTTCGTTAAATAGAGGTCCGACTGTATATATATATATATATATATATATATATATATATATATAATCTGTGTGTGTGTGTGTGTCTGTGCACGTGCAGGGGAAAATGATCTAAATGAGAAGACTAAAAAATAAATTTAAACAATATTCTTTATGTAATACCTCATTAATCGATTAGAGATGTTTTTTCTTATACACATAGGTTCTACATAAATGTAGTTTGATAGAGAAATTAATAACTGGTGATACGGAATATAGAAAAGACCTGTTTTTTTATATGCCAAGTTATTAGAAATAGAACTACAATTTATAGCTTTGTTTATGAAGTAATAAAACCAAACAAATACTAAGAATAGAAAACGGTAGAATATTTCTCGTTATTAAGATTTTATCTCTTAAAAATATAGTGTAAAATTACACTGGTATATTAATTTATTTCTGAATAAAAGGAATATTTATATTACTTTTGAAGTATACAGAATATTCAAGAAAAATCGTTAGCTAATCATACTATAGAGGGAGAGAGAGAGAGAGAGAGAGTAAGAGTAAGTAACCTCTTTAATATAAAGTAAAGAATTAAACCGAGACATTTACTTCTTTTCTGAGCAAAGCTGGCCATGAAGAATTACTTTTGAATTTTCATATATAATAAAAAAAATTTCAACATATGTAAGAAGTTAAGAAGTATATTTTGTTATTAATGAAAATCGTTCATTTTTCTTTAACATGGGGTTAAATGAAGAACACGACGAGAAAACCATGACGGACTAAAAAATGCCTACATTTAAAATGTGTCGATAATATTTAGCTTCAAATGAAAATGATACATGCAAGAATCATACGCATTTGGATGCAAGCAATGCATGACATGGGGGGGGGGGGGGGGAATTACCTCACGCAAAACGCGAATTCAGGTTGTAACCTGCTTTCATAATACTAAAACATCTATTTTTTTTTTCAAAGTGAGTTTTTAATTTCTATGGTAAGCTATGGGGAATTTTTTATTCAGTATTTTTATAATAACAAATTAGCTGATGCATATTTTTGAAATCTTCTCCCTGTATTTCAAAAAGAAAATTTCAATGATATAGTACAAGTTTTCAAATTTTTTTTTTCAATTTGCTTTGTTTAAAAATACATTTAGTTTTTATTTTAAAACAATACACATTAATTATTATTAAATAATTATTTTAAATGTATTAAATGCATTAATAATTTTATTTGTGTATGCGGAGTTGTTGACATCCCACAATGCCGGTAAATTTCTGTAATCATCAATAAAATTTAAAATTTCTTCCGAAGACTGCGACATTCTGAACGCTGGCTTGAAAACTGCCTTGTATAATAGAAAATCGCATAGAATTCAGCATGAAAATCCACTTGGGTTGGATACAATTGCGATGTCGTATGCTCTATCGCGGCGCATGCGCTGTCCTGGAATTTACAGGTGGTGAAGCATCGCTCTGAGCATGCTTCACATTTCTCTCTCCGTGCTACATGTTGAAACCGAAATCGAACCCGAAAGCACAAAAGTGTGGACATAGCTTAAGGGATTCATGATTGTTGCTGGTTTTTCTTATAATGGCAAGTTAAAAATAAAGAGAGTGGAAAAAAATGTTAAGATTAACTCCAAATACTATCAGGAACATATTTTATCGCCAATTTTTCTGAATGAAATACCATCGCTTTACCCACAGTGCCATCAATCTGTGAGACTCCATCAGGACAAAGCTAGCAGTCACACATCAAAATCCACTGTAAATTTCCTAAAAGAAATGGAACAAAAAACTGGTATCAAGACCATACCCTTCACTGATATCCCTACTAAATCTCCCGGTGTATCACCTATGGATTTTTGTGCCTTCGGACTTTTAAAATCTGCATTATCCAAACGTCGTCCCAAAACCCTTACAGGACTCTGGAAAGCTGTTCAGGAGGAATGGGATAGAATACCTCTTCTGACACTTCAAAAGGCATTATTATCCTGGAAATTGCGGTGTCGAAAGATAGTTCAGAATAAGGGATGTCAAATAGAACATTTAAAACACAAGAATTTTATGTAATTTAGTTTTGTTAATACAATATACATCGTCTAAAAAATGTGTGCACAGCCTCTGTATAAATTATTCTTTCAAAGACACTCCACCAGTGTTTAGTTTCACTTTTTAAAAAATTTTGCATTTCGGAATCCAGGGCCGCCCAGAGACTTTATGGGGCCTGGGGCAAACTTCTGTTGGTGGCCCCAAGAAATCTGATTAATCAAATTTTTTTTTTTTTTTTGGGGGGGGGGTGGGGTGGGGGTGGGGGGTGGCTTTAAATAAAATCAATAAAAGGGGGCCTTTTTTCAGGAGATTATTTTGAATTTTGAAGTACGGTACAAGTTTCAAAATTTTCTTTCGGAGGAGATCTAATAAATAATTTTTTTAATTTTTTGGTGAGCCTGGGGCAAAGTGCCCCAGTTGCCCTCCCCCTCCTCTGGGCGGCCCTGTCGGAATCTACAGTTCGATTCTCTTTTAATCTTTCCAGTAAGTCTGACCAGAAACGTAAATTTTGAAAATGAGATTTACTTTTTTCGTGAATTTTCAAATGTTCACTTAAGTGATGCCAATCATTAAAACCGTCTTGATTACTTAATTTAGTATTTTTAAAGGTCATTGGATTACTGGTGTCATTGAATATCTTACAACAGATACAAAAAACTACATTTTTCTTGATAGAATACAGTAAACAATCTCGCTGAACCTTTTCACCATTTGACAGAATTCGAGTGAAATATACATCCGAAAACTTACGTCCTATTTTGTCTTTAGGATACATAGTTTTATTTTGAAAATACATAGGACCTTTTTCGACTAGTTCTTGCACCTGGGCTGTAGATAATATACTCGGCCAAAGACCTGGATCGTTAGAGAGAGGCGAATTCGTGTCTTTGGATGATTCGTCTTGCTTACTCGAACATGATGGTACCGAGTGAAACGTATCAGAACTTGAATCGCCATTGGCTTGTTTTCCTAATTCGGATGGCAACTTCGATATTGATGGAGTTGGAAAACCACTATTATACTTCTCAGTAGCAGTACTGTCTTGAAATTCTGTGGGCTTCCGAAAAAAGTTGGTAATTTTTAAATTCTTCTTCTCTAAGTCTTCCTCCCGTTTTCGCTTGTTAAGCAAGTTTTGATAACCAGACAATTTCTTTTTTTCTTCTCTGGCCATTTAAATAAAATCAATAAAAAGTTAAGAAACACAAAGTTTTTTTTTTTGCTTTGTATAAAAAAATTATTAAAGAAAATTCAAAAATATAAAATTTTGTAATTCAGTTGTTATTTATAGCAAAACATGTTATCTGCCTTTTTTAGAAAATGTACTTATAAGTATTTTGCCATTTTAATTTAAAACATCGCGTAAATAGTACATAGTGATTTTTAATTTTCATTTTTTACAACTAAATTCACTATACTTACCCTATTTGTGACTATTTAATGTGAAGAAGTACCTACATTTTGTAAAAAAAGCAAATAGCGTGTTTTACCATAACAGTACTGAAATATTATAACGCCATATTTCGTTAAGTATTTAAAATTAGAAAAACTGAATGTATAATTAAAATTATGTAATTTTTTAAAAGCATTATTATTAAAAACTACAGGGGAAAAATACGTAATGTCACATAATATCAATAACGAGAAACATCCATTTTAAAGTTTAGAACTTCCAAGGATTCTTAAACACTATATGTATCAAAACAGGGTTTGAGATGATTTAAAGCAGTTAAAAATTATCTAAAAAATCATAAAATAATGATTTTTTTAAAAAATTGTTGATTTTTTATTTTTTTTAAATCGTGATTTTTATCAATCCTGTATAAAAATAAAGTGAATCAATTTTTATTCTAAAAATAAAGGTATCTGTATTGAGTTTTTGAAACGATTCTAACGGAAAATGCATTTTTATGAAAAATAATGTACAATAAACTTGAATATTTTTCCACTCCAAAAAGAGGGAATGTTAAAAAAAATTAATTACATAGTTCAAAAGGAGGTACCTCTGTCCAGTACTCTGAGGTGCCTGAATAATAAAAATATAGATACTGTGATGGCTCCAAGGCGAAGACGCTTCACTGCTGTGCCCCGGGCGATCACCTGCTAACTCTCCCGGCGTCGACTGGCCGAGACTATTTCCACAACCCAAGAAGTGACTCGAAAAGAGGTGTTTATTGTTGCAAAAACACTTTATTCCTTTCTTGATATGTTCACACAGAAATGCAACTGTACATAAGTCATTACAATACGCAAATGCAATCTGCCTTGCGGTTTACACAGCCCACAGCCGAAAATCAAAAACGCACACGCTTCGACTATCCTGTCGATCCACGTTGCCCGCTGACGAGATCACGTCAGTCCTCTAAAAGTCCGGCGACCAACGCCTCTCCAAATCTCTCAGCAAAAGCCCCCTTCAAGGGCTCGCAGTCCCTTTTTAAATCCTTGCTCCCTCGCTGAATTGGTTCCTGGTGACGTCAACCCTTCCGGCGGGGAGCCTTTTTCCACAGCCAGGCGACTTCCTAAGACACTGTCAAACCGGTCGCGCCGAGCGTGACCTGGCATGAAATTGTCTTTTCATCCCCACAAATCGTTTGGGGACAAACCTTTTCTTCACCAGAGTTTCACTCCTGGCACATTGTCGAAGGCGCTATTCCCACGCTATCACAATACTTTTCTACTAGATGACGGCATTAACTCAATTTTCGATATTTTGTGATATTCTTGTTTTTCTCCTGTAGTCTTAAATTTATGTAAAGCTGATTTTTTAATCACTTACCTTATTTTTAAATGATTTTTCACAATCAATCATCCTTATAGAAAACCACGCTCACCGCTCACAACAAAATTAAAAAAATTATTGAACCTGCACTGACCACGAAAGCGTTTAAATAAACACAACTGATTATATTAATTAACACTCTCAAACACAGTTTATACAAGAAATAGACTGTAACACTAATTTCACTCACAAATATTTATTATCAAACACAGCACTGAGCTAAGCGAACACTCTGGTCTCCATTGCTCCTCAAAAACATATACTACACTTTTTAAGTTCGGCGTGGGGACGCTACCAGCCACACCCTTTTACACACTTAGGTTGCAGCCTACATGAGTTGAGCCCGCATGAGTTGGGGCCTTAACACTAATATTTTGCAAGCTTAAAACGTAAAACTAGGTAGAGGAGCAGTATAATTTCACCACCGTTCTGGCCGGTCAGTATTGGTAGATAGCAGATAATAAAATTTTACCTCTGGTATTGATAAATAATCTTTGGTTTTATGTAAATTTGTTGTAATAAAGTTTCAAAAAATGTTTAAATTTAACTTGACGGCGCCTTTCACGGTTTGGCGCCGTTATGCGCCGCACGACCTTGCCCATATGGACGGCGCGTCCCTGAGTAAACCATACAATCCAGATACTGCGGCCCCAGCCATTCCAAGCACTTCGGTGACTGAAACGGAACATAAAGAAACCGTAAGTTCGTATTCCACTATTTCTAGGTTCCATCCAAAAATTTTTAAAGATAGTTTCACAAATGTGATTTCTTTTAAAAATGGTGGAGATATGCACAGCAAAGTTTCTCAAGCTATTCTTTAAATGATTTGTAGAGATTCTCAGTTAATTTCAATTATGGAAGACGAGGGTTTTAAACACTTTGTCGTGATGCCTATCCGAAATTTATTTAATTGGGCGTGAATTCGTACTTTAAGTGGTTAGTACTTTTTATATTTTGAAAAAGGGGTAGTTGGGTGCGTTGTGTAGAAATATTTTTTTGAATTCAACCCTAGATTCTGGACATTAAATTGGCATACGAACAAATCATGACTTTGGCAACCTAAAAAAATAAATTCTCAAAAACAAACTAAAAGAAGAAAACTTATTCAAATTTTAAATAACAAAAAACTTATTTATTTACAATTTATATTATTTGCACAATCTTATCATCAACTCAAATTATATACTTATAATACAGTTTACTAATTAGCACAACTCTTTGTGTTTAAGAAAAACAGATGCTTACTCAGTATGCTTTGTTAGATTTAGGGAGCGTAATAAAATAACCTAAGTTATAAATTCCTTCCAAAATTATACTCTTTAACTACTATTTCCCGCACTACCAAAACTCAATTAACAAATGGAATCTGAACTGATCAAAGATTTGATTTGGACTCACTCGTTTGTAATGATAGCTGGACCAGGACTCGGGCTCGTAATCACCTCTCAGGCAGGGGGCTCTTGGCTTCTGCTCCGGCTAGTTGATTTATGACTTCTGTTCGCACTTGGTTCTCAGCAAGGTCTCTTCAACAGGATAGCTCAGAGAAATCGTCTTCTCTCAAATTTTGTCAACTACTGGTTTATTTTCAACTGGCTTTCTCTACAGGGTCTGGACGGCAATAATAATCTCTCCACTAAGATAGACACCTGGAAGGCTCGACAGAGTCTATGGATTTAAGAAAGCTTCTCTATCAAAATGACTCAAGAGATGTGGAAGGATCGACAGGTCCTCACGGCAATCGAAGGTATCTCTTTTTAAGAAATTCAGTTGCTAGACACCTGGATGATGTGAAGATAGCAAAAATATATTGTCTCGGCGGTGCAGCTGTCTTGGTAATAAGTAATTCCAGGTACACGAACATTAAACATGTATTTATTCAATCTACTACGAAACAAAAAGAACGTTACAGTGCTACGATACAAAAACGGAAAATTACATAAACAGAAGTAAGAAAGGAATCATGGGATAGCTTCTGGTTTTCTCCGGTTTGGCGAGCGCCTTAGGGTTGCATGAAAAGGTTAATTTTCAAAATGTGTGATTACTTTTCAGCACTGGAAGGGTCACAGGGTTTGCCAGCAAATCTCCACGAGAGAATGTGTGAGAGAGAGTCTCTCTTCCTTAAAGAAAAAACTCTCTTCTTCTTATATATTTTATTTTATTATCTTCTCATTTCCTTGCCTACGCCTCCTCATATAACCTCCAGCCAATCAGGAAAACCTAAATCTTTTCATTCGCTTGGGTTAAACTTTTATTTTCTTATTGGCTTCCTTTCTCCATTTGTATCCGCCCCCATTGCATCATCATCTCGAACCCCCACGTCGTCTCACGTGATCTTCGTAGTCCAAGATGAGTTCCGCCTGTCATAAATTTTTTTACAAAGGATCCTTGTAGCGTAATGTCACTCCTGGTGCCATCCATTGCTATCTCGTCTTTGATCTTCAGACCCCACCTGCACATAGCCCTCATAAACCGCACTTAACTAGACTATGTCATAAAAATACAGCTCTATTCTGTAATTAAGTTTACAAAGACGGCTTTCCCTCTTTATCATGAAATGTAATGGTGCAAGCCTTCGATCAATTACAAAACTTCTCCAACTATCTTATTTTAATTTTTTTTATTCATTCGAAGGCGCATCAGTACACACTTGTCAAATGTAACGGTGCATTTATATACTGGTTCATCACGAAGAACAATAGATTCAATGATAGATCAGAAGCACGAAACAGTGCTATTTATGTTAAAAGAGCGATTGAGCAATGTCTCATATGAGTGTCTCACAACAGATATTTGGACGGAAACTTACCGGACGAGAAGCTTTCTTGGAATAACAGCTCATTTTATCGAAAATTGGGTACTCGAGTCTGTAATTCTCGGAGTCTTTTGACTTGTGATTTAGTTATGAACTTCAGAATATTTTTTTTACATAATTATTTAAGCCTCCTGGAAGTAAATTATTCTCCAACTTGTAAATAAATATGACAGTAATTTTTCACATTTAACCAATTTAGTAAATTAGAAAACATCACGGATTTTTCTTTATGGCTTTGGTCCTATCAATTGTTTTTATACAGTGGACGCTCGTTAATTCGAACTCGGTTAATTCGAACTTTCGGTTAATTCGAACTAATCCAAAGGCCCCCAAAAAACTTGTATTGGAGTTAATGTTAAAAATATCTCGTTAATTCGAACTAAATTTTTATCACTTCGGTTAATTCGAACTAAAAATTTGACAAAAAAAAATTCTTCCTCGTTTAATGGAGAAAATACACACTGTATTTATTATTTTGTGTGTCAAAATTTCTTTTCTGTGTAAAGAGGCACATGCCTGCATTCCTAGACTATTGCATGTCCGCTAAACGTTAGTAGCTATTGTCCTTCTTATTAGTGCTAAACGGAAAAAGCAATTTTCCTTTATTTGGATCGATTTTCTTAGAATTTCAGAAAAACTAGTCTTTACTACAGATTCTAGGGAGCTGCGTCAGTTATAACTGCAGTGCAGACAAGTTAATGTGGTCTAGTTTTTCTTCCTCATTGTGTGGTGTGAACGTGTAAAAATTCAGGATGTCTACACGTGGAAAATACAAAACCCTAACTTTGGAGACAAAGGTAGAAATTTTAAAGAAAGTAGAGAATGGCGAATGTAAAACAAAGTTAGCAGCTGACTATGGAATTAAAAAAATGCCTTGTGAACTAATTTGAAAAACAAGGAGTCAATTTTAGATTCATGGGAAAAATCAAAATTTGCTAGAGGAAGGAAACGCATGGGAAATGCGTCCCAAGAAGTTCTAGAAAGAGCTCTACTGCTATGGTTCCAGGATGTTAGATCTCGAAATTTTCCGATAAATGGACCCCTAGAGCTGACGAAGGCTGGTGAATTGGCAAGTCGAATGGGTATTGAAGATTTTAAATGCAGTGATGGATGGCTTTCTCGATTTAAGTCAAGGCAAAATATTTCTTATCAGACTGTATGTGGCCAAAGCTCTGATGTAAACGAAGACGTATGCACTAATTTCGGTAGGAAAATGCCAGGGCTTTTTTCTACTTACCTGCCGAAAGATATTTTTAATGCGGCCATAATGGACAAAGCCATAATGGACTCTATTAAACCTCTGAAAGCATTTATTCAGATGGAACCTTCCTCTGAAAATGAATTGAAATGTTTACTTCAAATCGAGAAGCTGGCTGAGCAATGTAGGCATCATAAACAGAACCAAACATCCATTTTACAGTTTTTCCCCAAAGTGTAATTCGTATTTTTAATTAAAGTTTACTTTCTACTGCATATCTTCTGCTTCATTTTATGATTAAGGCAAGTCTGTATTGCTTTTTAATATGTTAATTTTAGATAACATAGTATAATACTATATTTTCTGGGGTTATACATACTAAGGGATTTTTCTTCTTCAGTGATACACTTTTAAAATTATATATTTTCTCTTAACATCGGATAATTCGAACTTCGGATAATTCGAACTTTTTTCCGAGAACCTTCGAGTTCGAATTAACGAGCGTCCACTGTAGATATAATTTCTTCCTCAGTTTTCTGGTAAAAGTAATAAAATGTATCATGGAAATTCTGTGATATGCGTTGACTCTAGCAACCAAGCTTTTGTCATTTGTGTCAGCCCAATCAGAGACTAAAATTAAATCCCCCTCCCCAACGACTAACCGAAGTAACATTAATCCTAGAGGTTACTAAATCAGTTTTAAAAAATGAATGTTCTAAAACATTGATGTTTTATTAGCATCGATGTTTTAATATTGAATATCGATGTTTTGTTATCGATGTCGCATCCCTACTCCGTGATATTCTATTTATTATTTAAAAATGGCTCGTAGTCGTAAAGAAACAACAATGTAGCATTCGAAATTTGATTATTTTTCATCATAGTAGTGGTAAATCAGTTCAGAATATTGCTAAATTACTTAATTTATACCATTCTACTGTGCAGTATGGGATCAAACGCTTTGAAGAAGAAAATCGGATCGAAAACAAGGTAAGAAAAGGTCGTCCGGCAAAGTTAATAAAACATGATCAGAGATTTGTAATTAGAAAATTTGTGAAAAATCCACGTTTGAGTGCTGTAAAAGTTTCTGCAGAATTTAATGAAGCATTTCCTACTTCAATTTCACCTGAAACTGTTCGACGAGTTCTCAGAGCAGCTGGATTACATGGGCGTTCTGCCCGTAGAAAATTTTTTGTGAGTGAGATAAACAGAAAGCTTAGGCTTTCCTTCGCACTATCAATAATAAATAAGCCCCAAACGTATTGGAATAATGCCTTATTTGGTTCTTAAATGGACCAAATAAACAAATTAATAAAGGAAATTTTTTTATTGCTATTTTGCCGGTCGTATTTTATTTGTTAATACCAGCTTAATGCAATCAAAAATATTTTGGTAATGACAATATATTGGTATTAGACAGAGCGCGCTATAGCTCCCGATAGCTTGCTCGTAATTTGTTTGGATTTTTGAGATTGCTATTAACTTATTGATATTTTAATCTTTGGTAGACCAAAACGTGCAAACAAATTGCGGAGTGCGATTATGGTAGTTGCTGAAGATGTGCTAGGGACAGGAATCACTTCTAGCCACTTTGAATATGAGTCAATCACAATCAACAACATGTGACCTTCCACAGGCCCAGCAGGGTCTACATGGATACGTACCCATGGTTCTTTTGGAACAGGCCAAGAGATCTGTTTGGCTGGTGGAGTTGACGCATTTTCTTGGCAGGCAACACAATTCTGAACTTTTAACTCCAGCTCTCGGTCTATACCAGGCCACCATACATATGATCGAGCCACTGCTTTGATGGCAGAAATTCCTTGATGACCCATGTGCAGCTCGTCAAGGATGAATCTCCGAAACTTCTGAGGAATAAGACACGGGAACCTCTGAATATGATCCCGTTCTCTAGAGACAGTTCATACCTCGCAGACCAAAACTGGTCTAGACCGTGCGGTGCTTCTTTTGGCCAACCCTTTGCAATGCACGACCGGAGACTAGATAGCAAAGAATACTTTTTTTATCCCAGCCTCAATAAGATGTGGAGTAACAGGACTGCCGTTTAACTCCTGTAGCAGTAGTATTGAATCTGCTGGAGCAGGTGGATCTGTCATAGGAATAGTTAATGGCAAACGACTACATGCATCTGCATTAGCATGCAATGCACCCTTCTTGAATTTTATTTTGTATGCACATGCTGATAGGGTTAATGCCCAACGCTGAATTCGTGCAGCTGCTACAGTAAGTACTGGCTTATTTTCAGAGAGAAGATTTATCAGGGGACGATGATCTGTTACCAATGTGAAAGTCCGCCCCAAGAGATAATTGCGAAATCTGATCACACCAAAAACTCTCTTTCTCGATCTGACTGTAGTTCTCTGCATTTGTGAGGGGACGAGAAGCGAATACAATTGGACGATCTCCATTTGCTGTATTGTGTGACAAAACTGCTCCTAGACCATATGGACTAGCGTCACATGCCAGGATCACTTCTTCCTTGTTATTGAAATGCACCAGCAAGGAAGAATTTTTCAAAGCCTGCTTGGCATTGTTGAAGGCCTGTTCTTCTTGCTGCGACCACTTCCAAATTTGTTTCTTTTCCAACAGCTTATATAATGTAGCTAAAACAGTTGACATGCTTGGTAGGAATTTAGCATAATTGATAAGGCCAATAAAAGAACGGAGTTCATCCACATTCCTAGGCGTTGGAGCTTTCTCGATTTTGATTCAATTGGATGAAGTCCCTGTTTATCGATTCAATGTCACAGGTACTGCACAGATTCTTTTAAAAATTCACATTTATCTGGATGTAACTTAATACCAGCATCCTTTAGGCGAGTCAACACCTGGTCTAAGTTCTTTAGGTGAGTAACTTTGTCTTCACCGGTGACTAGTAAGTCATCCAAATAGCATGAACTGCCGGTCTAGCCTTGCAAGACTTTCTCAATCTCCCGTTGAAAAATCGCAGGTGCTGAAGCTACTCCAAATGGTAAACGCGTGTATCGAAATAATCCACGCTGAGTGTTGATCACCAGGAACTTCTTGGATTCTTCATCCAACTCAAGTTGGCAATATGCGTCCCTGAGATCCAACTTGGAGACCGAATCTTCATTTGACAACTGTGCAAACAAATCCTCTATTTTTGGCAATGGATATTGTTCCAGCTCTGTAGCTTGGTTGACAGTCACCTTGAAGTCTCCACAAATTCGGACCCTACCATCTTGTTTCAAGACTGGTACAATTGGTGCTGCGCATTCGGATGTTTTTACAGGCTCTAGGATACCTTGTTGTAAGAGCCTTTCGATCTCTTGATCAACTTTCTCTCGCAATGCATAGGGAACTGGGCGAGCCTTGAAGAATTTAGGCACTACTGTTGAACGGCAAGTCAAATGCACTTTGGCTCCCTTCAGCAGTCCTATACCTTGAGCAAAAATTTCTTTATGGTTATTTAGAATACCTTCCAGAGTTTGTCCAACTGGGTTAATGTCTTGCATCACCGACACACTATCCTGTTTAGTAATGTTCTGAACTGTTTCACATGCCGGCATCAGTCCTAATGGATAAATCCAGTTTCTACCCACTAAGTTAACATGTCCATGTTTCACTATCAACAAGGGTAAATAGTGAGTCTTTTTCTGGAACGTAACCTTGACATCCGTTACTCCCAGTATTGGAATAGCATGACTGGTGTAGGACTGTAACTTAATAGAAGTTTCTTTCAAGGGAGGCCACACTTCTCGAAATGTTTCGTAAGTCTCCAGTGGTATGAGTGTAAATGGGGCACCTGAATCAACTTCGAAACAAATGTTCACACCTTGAACCACACACGTAACTTTAGCCGCAGGGGGTGCTTCACCAATGTTTCTAAGATTAAACAGAGTATACGAAAGTCCATTGCTTTGTTGACATTCTTGTACACTGCTTACATCTCTAGAGGCATGCTTCGCTGGCGATTTGATCTTAGATTGGCAAATGCGTGCAAGGTGTCCAATTTTTCCACAGGTGTGGCAAGTAGCTTTAATGAATTTGCAATCGGCAAATCTGTGATTAGATTCACCACAACGGTAACACTTTGCACGAGATTTCTTTTGAGAAACACCTTGTTTTCCATGAGGTTGCTTATTTCTCTGTGTAGAGGAGCTCTGCCGTATTTGGCGCACTTCCAACGGTTGCGATGACGATGCCGCGGTCCGTAAGTCGACAGCATTCCGCGCTGCAGCTTCCATCGCGACGGCGATTTCGGTAGCTCGGGCTAGCGTTAGATCAGGTTCAGATAGGAGTTTTCGCTGCATAGCTTCATCCTGGATACCGCAAACGATCTCTCAGCATCACATCCAACGTAGTGCCGTAGTTACAGTGCTTGGCGAGCCGTCGTAACTCGGAAATGAACGCAGCCACTGTTTCTCCAGCTTGACGCACGCGGCTATTGAATTTATATCGCTCGACGATCTCCGATGGTACCGGATTCAAAACATGATGGTGCTGATTCAAAACATCTATTAACTGTTCCAGTGTCTGCGATGTCGGCGTAACTGGTGATAGCAAATTCCTTAGAAGGCTGTAGACCTCGGGACCAACGACAGTTAGGAAAACTGCACGTTTTCGAGCCGCATCCGTAATTTCGTTTGCAATGAAAAAAAGTTCTATGCGCTCAGCATAATGAGTCCATGACTCTACCGCAAAGTCAAAAACGCCGTTTGTTCCGTACGAAGACATCGGAACCACGTGAGGCTGTTTTAGAAGATGAGGTTAGGCTTAGCGCCGCACGATCGAAAACGAAATTTAAAAAAAAAAAACTATGAACTTATTTAAAACAAGAGAGTTGAAATATACATCCATCTGGATCCCATCGTCGTCGCCATTGATGTAACTGAAGTAGTTACGAGAGTTCTTTATAAAATAACCCAGATGGATACAGATCACAGAAATACTTTATTGTACAACCTCTCTAGATGCTAGCTGCATTGCAACTGCGAGAACATCGGCGAACACAACGCCCTCTATCGTATATTTGAAAATGCACTTGCTATGCTGCCAACAATTATACAACATAGTTACAAAATAGAAGTCAGTTTCTCCACATGTTTATTAGCTTGCTGTTCTATAGTTTATAACCTACTGCATGCTTTTCTCATTATTCCTTTTAGTTTTCGTTAATTTTCTACCTTAATATGGATCCAGATTTGAGTGGCCCAAGCTCAAATAATACAGTACTGTAAACAATGACTTAGAAATGATTATTGAAACTCCAGTTAGAAGGTTCAAAATGACAGACAGTTCATTTCCAAAAACAGTTATATCCAACCCTACAGGTGCAAAACAAGTTATGTGAATTTTATTTAGTTAAATATAATTGTCCATGCTTTCCCTCCCACAGATTGTCCACAGATTATTACTAGGCAACAACATGAATTTAATACGTTTTTTGACATCAAAACCATACAATTATTCACTATCGCAACATAACTAACAGTTTTTGTTATATAACTCAAAATCGTTTGAGATGGATACAGATGGTTTTGGTATAGCGCTACTCATATATGGTAAATTTTATAAAATCAAAGGAAAAATCACGTAGGAATGTATTGCCCGTCACTCTCTTTAGAAATTTTGAAAATGGCGACCGATAGCAGAGAGGGGTGGGTGGGTAGGAATAGCCCCCCCCCCCCGAAATATTGAGATTTCATTCGGTGCAAGGATCCATACATTTTACACTCTTAGACAAAAAAAAACAACAAAATAAGAAAAAACAACGCACCAAGGAGTTATCCGAATGAGAAGAAAATCGATAGATGTGATGTACATGTACAGAAAAACAAATGATTACAATTTGAGAAAAATTGGATGATTTATTCAAGAGAAAGAGCTTCACAAAGTGAAAAAGTCAATAATGCGTTGGTCCACCGCTGGCCCTTATGCAAGCAGTTATTCGGCTTGGCATTGATTAATAGAGCTGGCGGATATCCTCCTGCAGGATAACGTGCCAAATTCTGTCCAATTGGTGCGTTAGATCGTCAAAATCCCGAGCTGGTTGGAGAGCCCTGCCCATAATGCTCCAAACGTACTCAATGGGGGAGAGATCCGGCGACCTTGCTGGCCATGGTAGCGTTGGGAAAGTACGAAGACAAGCAGTAGAAACTCTTGCCGTTTGCGGGCGGGCATTATCTTGCTGAAATGTAAGCCCAGGATGGCGTGATAGGAAGGGCAACACAACGGGGCGTATAGTATCGTCGACGTACCGCTGTGCTGTAAAGGTGCCGCGGATGACAACCAAAGGGGTCTTGCTATGAAATGAAATGGTACCCCAGATCATCACTCCTGGTTGTCGGCCCATATGGCGGAAGACAGTCAGATTGATATCTCACCGTTGTCCGGGGCGTCTCCAGACACGTATTCGCCGGTCATCGAGGCTCAGTTCGAAGCGGGACTCATCACTGAAGACAATTCTACTCCAGTCAGTGACATTCCAGGTCGAATGTGCCCGACACCAGTGCAAACGGGCTTGTCGGTGTACAGAGGTCAATGGTAGTCGGCGCAAGGGGCGCCGTGAGCTCAGCCCCCTTTCTCTGAGCCGCCTATGAATGGTCCTTGCGGTCACTGAAGCATCAGTTGCACGTACGATCGATGATAATGATGAATCTGAGGCTGTGAGTGCCACTCTGACGATTGCTCAGTTCTCACGTTCTGTTTTTTCTCTAGGCCGACTGCCTCCTTCTTACGCTGTTTTCGACCATGGTTCACCCATTCCTGTCAACATCGTCTAATAGTGGCATCGCTCCTATCCAAATGTCGAGCGATTCGCCGATTAGACTAACCGGCTTCTTTGAGTCCAACTACACGTCCTCGCGTAAATGCTGACATCTGCGCATATTATTCGCGCACCTGTATGCGAGGCATAGTTACTGTCTACCTGAGTACACAGAATGAAATTCGCAAAGAATTTATGACCTGGAATCGAAATTTCTCCTCTTTAATATCCTGCCAGTTGCGCAGTTAAGATGCGCTGCAGCGTCACATGTTCATTCATTGGCCACCAAACTTTTAAAATTTTGCATTTTCCGTCGAAACTTGTATGCATATCAAATTTGTGTCCAATTTGCATTACCCCTTCTTGGTGCGTCATTTTTTTTTATATCTAAGAGTGTATATGCTTACATTTAAATCCAATTCCATCTGATCATTAAATCCTCAGAAGTTTAATTGTTCCAAAAAAATTCTTCTTGAAATGATCCAGGGGTATTTTTTTTAATTTGCAGAGGCGGCTATTATATAAATAAGATTCATATCCTAAACTACGATATCACTTACGTTGATCAGGTGAAGGAAGGCCGTGAGTTTTCCACACATGCGTGAGTATATATGTATCTACTTTAAACATGACAAGTATATTCTGGTGCGGTATTTATCGGAAATTTGGTTCAGTAACTTCTAAAACTAGGTACAAGACTAAATTACATATTAGACCTAATATATACAACATTCTATGTAAAGGCCAGAGAGAATTTCTTTGTTTAGCACAATTACAATTTGTTGGTCTTTTTTTCTACAAAAAGGTTTTTATTTCATGTAAAATATTATCAGTAAATGTTGTTATACAACAAAAATACTTATCGTGTACTTATTTATACCAAAAACCTCATCAAAAAAGACATCGGGTCAGATCCGAACCGACTGTACCATCTATTTCATCTCAAACGACTGCAACGTTAGAGGGTGAAGATTACAATATGGGTGCCTTTATAACATTTTTTTTTTTTTTTTTTGCTTTAAGCAGCTCTCCTAAATTCTGTTCAAGATTAAATCATGCTCTGAAGGCATTTGATGTATAGAACTCCAACATTCACTTATTTGACATCTCTTCAGGAGTTGGTTCCATTATAAAGTAATGTATTGCATTATGAGAAGTTAATATACACACTGAATGTAAACATGGGTGCTTAATTTTTCTTTCAGATGTGCTTAAATTTTTTCTCACTTCGTAGTTATTCGGAAAAAGTAATAAGCTCCCATCTCTTCTTTATGTGTGATATCAAAACATTTACTAGTTACACTTGTCTTCTTATAAACTAACTAGCTGAAAACCCACACTTCGCTATGGAGTACATTCAAATTAAATACAACGGTCAATGCATGCAATTAATGCCAAAAAAAAATAAATATATATATTTATAATAAATACGACGATCAATGTATACAATTGATGTAATATATATATATATATATATATATATATATATATATATATATATATATATATATATATAAATTTTAAGGGATATTTACTTTTTTGGGATAATATCCAATCGTCTGCTGCATTAGAAAAAAAAAATTTTTTTTGTCTATTTAGTTGTTATGCACGTGACGATAAATTTATTTATAAGTACCAGAAAAAGAAATCACGTGAATTTTCCACACATGCGTGAGTATATATGTATCTACTTTAAACATGGCAAGTATATTCTGGTGCGGTATTTATAACGGAAATTAAACCCAAACCGGTACGAGTAATTATGTTTACAATCATCTGAAATATAGTTCGGCATGCATTTCGTACGGAGAAATCTGTTTGTTACCCTTCATCGCCCTCCAGTTGTAAATATCTCCACAAGAATTTATTTCTCTATCTTATAGATAATTTCCTAACAGTTAAGAAAGTCAGCACGAACCTATCTGCGTTGTCGCAAATATAAGATACCCTCGATGACTTAATATTCATAAGCATTATTATTTAGGTGGATGAATTGAGATAACTACGGACAATCAAACTCTACATCGTTACTACAGGCATATCCTCAGCTAGCTAGCTTCTAACTGAAGTTAGTGGCTGATACGCTTTTATTTACTTTTTGTACACAGGTGCTGCCATCTACATTTATATATATTAAATATCTTACATGCCCTTTTTTTTCTTACAGATTAAAAGATTATAATTTTAAAAGATTACAATTACAAATATTACCAATGAAAGTAACAATTTACATTTTACAAATTAAGATGAGTGAATTTTAAAACTTGAGACACAAAATTTTACAAACTGTAATCTTACTTTGCAGTCCAAATACAGATGTTTTAAATGAATAAATTTTTTGATAAAAGTTCTAATTAATAGTCTCTAAAACGAATAGGTTTCACAATAGTCCTTTCTGATCTTCTTATCTCAGGTGATCTACTAAGTTGATCATTAGAACTGCTAACTGGAGCTTGTCGAGTCTTTGAAGTGTCACTGATGGTGCTTTGATCATTAGAACTACCAGCTGAAACATGTTGAGTCTTTGAAGAGTCACTGGAGCTTTCCCAAAGATCTTCTACAGTTCGATTCCAGGCTAAACTGTTATTCACATTCGAACTATTATCAGGACGAATATGGTACCTATTTCGTCTGTAGGTACCACCATCTTTCCCTTTTATAATGTATGACCTTTGTTGTGGTCCTACTTGAACTATGAAACCTTGTTTCCAAGGCTCATTCATCTTATGCTTAAACCAAACATTTGTCTTGTTTGGGAGTTCTTGCAGTCGTGATACATGCTTGTCAGCATATTTCTTTTGCTTGACCTGCCTCTCTTTCAGAGCAATGCGAGCATCTTTTAGGTTAAAGTTTGGTTTCAGCATATCTGGATGGGAGGGTAAAAAATATCTCAAACGTCTGCCCATTAATAATTCAGCAGGTGATGGCATATCTTTTGCAGATTGGATTCTGTAGTCTAGCATTACTGCATATAAGTCTTTACCATCCTCTGCAGCTTTAGTAAGAGATTTTTTAATTGTTTGCACACATCTCTCAATTTGTCCATTTGCCCTAGGAAAATGTGGTGATGTAATATGAGGCTTGATGTCACAATCTTTGAGAAACTTTCTCATAAAATTAGAATTAAATGGTAGTCCTCCATCACTAACTAGCTCATCAGGTAGTCCATGTGTGGCAAAAATGGACTTCAAGATGCTTATTACAGCTTGTGCTGTTGTACTGCTTACTGGCTTTAATTCAACATATTTAGAAAAATAGTCTATCATCAGGAGATACTGTTTTTCTTTCAAATAGAAAAAATCACAGGCTACTTTCTGCCATGGTCTATCTGGAAGGTCTTCTTCATAAATGGTTTCTTTTTGGTTTGCTCGTTGATATTTCTGGCAGATCTTGCACTTTAATACGCATGCTTCAACTTCATTGTTTATATTAGGCCAATAAAAGTATTCTCTAGCTTTGATTTTACTACACACAACACCTTTATGCGACACATGTAATATTTTCAAAATTTCATGCCTAAAGGCTGTTGGCACTACAAGTCGTTGTCCTCGACATATTACTCCTTCTTTTGTTACATAAAGTTCATCTTTAAAATGCCAGTATACTTGAGCAGCTAATCTTGCCTTCTTTTTATCAGGCCATCCATTTTTTATGTGAAATATCACATCTTGCAGCTCAGAATCATTTCTTGTGAGCTCTGCAATTTCTTCCCATTTTGCTGAAGAAGCTTGTGTTAACAAGTTTATTTTCACTGTAGATTCTTGATTTAACCCATCATCAAAATTATCAACTATAGACTGTGCTCTGGACAGTGCATCGGCTATGAGTAATTCCTTTCCTGGTACATATTCTAATGTTACATTGTACCTGTTGAGCCGAAGTAACATGCGTTGAAGACGAGGAGAAATTGTATCATATGGTTTCTTGCTAAGGCCAAGTATTGGTTTGTGATCAGTTTGCCCTGTTACATATCTTCCATATGTATAGTAGTTGAAATGTTCCAAGCCATAAACTATAGCTAATAGCTCTTTTTCAATTTGAGCATAGTTTTGTTGGGCTTCAGTGAGTGATGCTGATCTATAGGCAACAGGTTTACAATCTTGAAGTAGAACTGCTCCTAACCCATCTTTGCTAGCATCTACAGACACAGTTACAGCTTTAGTCTCATCAAAATATTGTAAACATGGGGACTGCATGATAGTTTGCTTTATTAGCTGAAAGTCTCTTTGAAAATTTTCATCCCATAGCCATTCAATGTCTTTTTTCAGTAACTGTCGCAATGAATGAGTCAAGTTTGACAGATGTGGTGTAAATTTTGCCAAGTATGTTATCATACCCAGAAATCTTTGCAAGTCTTCTCTACATTTTGGCACTGCAAACTCGTGAATAGCCTTTATCTTCTTGGGATCTGCTTTAATACCTTTATCTGATATTATGTGTCCTAAATAGTTCACACTGGACAATGCAAGCTGGGTTTTATCTAGATTGAATTTAAGGTTAGCTCTTCTAGCAATGGTGAGAACCAGTGGCGCCGGAAAGGGGGGGGGCAAGGGAGGGCACTTGCCCCCCCCCCCTTGAAAATTAAATTTTTTTGTTTCTACCTAGCTAGCGCTCGTAAAATATTAGAATTTTCATTTAAAATCATAAAGCCTAACAAAACTGAATACTAAATTGCAACCTCACACTCGTTAACGCAAGCGCGATAAATGTCATTCCATATACGCATGAGCGATTAATCGCCAATTTCAGGTACGCAAGTGCGTTTAAACGCCAATGCCAGACGTTTGCTTTTGCGATTCAAAAGCAACCCTACACAATGTTTTTGCATCGCGAAAGGGAATCTTGAATCCGATGCATTTGAAACGCGTACACGTTGACGTGTGATAGGGCCTTTAAGACATTTCATAAGTGCTACTCTACAAATTTGAATTGTAAGGTGTAACGTCCAGAACGTGCCCCACGGGACAGTTGAACAATAGAAGGTGCAAATAGAGCGTACTAAAAGATCTTTCAATTGAACAACAATTGAAAGATCTTTTAGTACGCTCCGACGGGTAAAAACCTGGTTGAGATCAACCATGTCTCAAGAGAGACTTTCTGGTCTCTGTATGCTTAGCGTTCACAGAGAATCTGTGAGTAAAAATAAAGACACATTTATTGAAAAAGTATTTAATAGATTTTCTCAAAACAGAAGAAATCTCTCATTACTTTTCTCCGATTAGAAAAATAACATAAAAGTTTATTTTTTATAACCGTATATATGTATTTTTAATAATAA
Organism: Dolomedes plantarius; assembly: GCA_907164885.2. Taxonomy (NCBI): domain Eukaryota; kingdom Metazoa; phylum Arthropoda; class Arachnida; order Araneae; family Dolomedidae; genus Dolomedes; species Dolomedes plantarius. The sequence continues at coordinate 76,801,810 of OU015497.1, read as the reverse complement.
AGGTGTAAAAGTTTTAATCTATTTTACTTTTCCCCCCTCTATATTTGACTCTTCCGGCGCCACTGGTGAGAACCCTACGTAAAAGCTGGCAGTGTTCTGCAACTGAAACAGACCCTAATGCTATATCATCAAAATATGCGTTCACTTCCAACTCTTTTTCAAACACTTCATCCATTGCTTTCTGAAACTCTTCTGGGGCATTATTGAGCCCAAAAGGTAAAACACAAAATCGGTATCTACCCCATGGGGTGGCAAATGTTGTTAACAATGATGAATTTTTATCTAATGGCAATTGCCAGAACCCATTTTTAGCATCTAGTAGTCCGCATTCAACATCGGTGGTTCTTGAAATCTGTGCGTTGGTTCAGTGGTAGATCTCTGTGGTATCTCAACATCGACGACAATCAAATTAAACTTAACAACATTTAATAATCACATCACAAGTGCGTAGTACATGTTTCTCGTTCGCTATCCAGAAGGTCTCTGAAACAGAACATTCAAATCTGCGCTAGCAGCGCCACCTATATGAGTGGGTTTTACCATTTCTCCCCACTTAAAATCCTATGGATTTTATCTTTCACAAAATTAATCAAACAAAAATAAACTAATTAAATTCTTAAATCACATACATCAATTTGTAAATTATGCTGTAAAAGAGTAAATATGTAAAAAGAAGTAAAGTTCAAAAAATGTTCAAGAATAATATAAAGTTCAAAATAAAAAAAATAAGTTCAAAAGTTCCAGTATCTTCAGTTATCAAGAAAAGGTAATGGCACAACCTTGTTGATGGCTCGTTTTAGAACACCTGTAGAGGTCTTCATCTCAACTACTCTCACGAGACCATCATTACCTGGAAAAACTTTTAGAATGCGGCCCATTGGCTTGGTATTGGGATCCCCCAATAATACAAGCTGGTTCACCTTCAAGTTTGGATTCTGAACAGTCCATTTCTTTCGGGACTGAAGGTGATGCAGGTATTCGGTTTTCCAACGGTCCCAGAACTTGTCTCGAAGGCTCTGTATAAGTTTCCACCTAGAATGAAAAGACAAAGAATCCGAAGCAGTATATGGTTCAGGAAAGGATAAAATAGCATTTCCAGTCAAAAAATGTCCCGGAGTTAAAGGCATCAAGTCATTGGGATCTGAAGAAAGCGGTGATAATGGACGTGAATTTAAAACGGCTTCAATTTGAGTAACTAGCGTAGTTAACTCTTCAAAGTTCAGGATAGCAGATCTTGTCATTTTTATTTTTCTATCCAGGTATAATTCAGTTTCCATAAAAAATTTCTCTTACCTGGATTCAATGTCGCGATGATATCAATCACTTTCCTTTGGCCTGTGCACCAAATAGTACTCCGCATTCAACATCGGTGGTTCTTGAAATCTGTGCGTTGGTTCAGTGGTAGATCTCTGTGGTATCTCAACATCGACGACAATCAAATTAAACTTAACAACATTTAATAATCACATCACAAGTGCGTAGTACATGTTTCTCGTTCGCTATCCAGAAGGTCTCTGAAACAGAACATTCAAATCTGCGCTAGCAGCGCCACCTATATGAGTGGGTTTTACCAGCATCTAATATGGTAAAGATTTTGCTGCCTTGAAGCTTAGTCATTAAACTGTCCGCTGTTGGGATTGGATAATGTGGCCTTTGTATGGCTTTATTCAATGGCCTTGGATCAAGACAAATTCGGAGCTTTTTAGGAGTGTTTACAATCACCATGTTACTTACCCACTCAGTAGGTTCTTCAACTTTGGTAATAATGCCAGTATCCTCCATTCTGTTTAACTCTTCCTTAACTTTATCATGAAGAGCTAATGGCACTTTGCGAGCTGCTGCTATGTGTGGGATGCTGCTGCTATGTGATCTTTAAGCTTAATCTTTACTGTTCGGTTAAGTCTCCCTACACCTGTGAAGACATCACTAAATTCTTTTATTACTTGTTCTGGAGTTTCTTCTAAATTAGACGTGTTTTCTTTTATTTGATACAGACGTTTTATCAGTCCTAGCTTAGTACAGGCTTGTAGGCTTAAAATGGGGCTAGATTCTAGCTCTGTCACCAAGAAACGTAAATTTTCTTCTTTGTTTTTAATTTTACAGGGTAACTTACATTCTCCTATTATTGGAACCAAATTATCACTGTAGTCCAGAACAGTTTGTTTGCATTTCGTAACAATAGGTTTATTGGGCCATTTTAAAATTTTTCTTTTCGGTATTACATTCACTTGAGATCCTGTATCCATTTTAAATGTTACACAATTGCCATTTACAATAATATCCTGATATCCTGATTGCAATTAATTGCGTCAATTGTTTACAGCTCTCCGAGGTAAACAGATTCAGAGTCACTTACCTCATCATTTTCTTCCACCGCGTTCACGCGTTTCATTTTATTTTGATTTCTTCCTCGCGATCTGCAGACTTTAGCCCAATGATTTCTTAGCTTACACACTCGGCATACAGTTCCAAAAGCTGGGCAGTTTCTAGGTTCGTGAACCATACCGCACTATCGGCACATATATTTATTTTCATTTCGGGCTCCGAATTCTCTTCTAGATGACACAGCTTGGGAGATCCCTCGTTCAATGGCGTCTATCGCGGCGGGTTTGTTTACGTTCATCTCGCTGGCTTGCGCTTTGCTGTGCTCTGCAGTTTTACACTCGCTGACAATTTCCTGCAACGTTTTTGCTTTTCTGCTTGTTTCTCTTATCAGGCGCTCTTGCAAAGGTTTATCCTGTAACCCTTGTACAATTTTATCCCGTAGCATGCGATCTTCTAGTTCTCCGTAATTACATTCAGTAACGGCACTCTTTAGTCTTAGGTAGAAATCGGTGAATTTCTCCCCTATTTCTTGTTTCATTTCGAAAAACTTGAAGGACGCATATATTTCATTTTGGAAATCTTGAAAATATTTTCCAAATTCGTCTAGAATTTGTTGTCGGCTTATCTCCGGAGTGCCGGTTAACGGTTTCAAGTTGAATGCTCTGTACTGCTTCTCTAGTTCATCCCCACACACGTGGCGATAAAGAGCCGTTTTTGTCTTTTCCGATTCATTTCCATATCGTAGAGCTTCAATATAGTCCTCAAAATCTTGTTTCCAATTTCTCCACGCTTCCGGCGGATTTGTACCTGCATCGAAAGGTTCTATCGCTGGTAGATTACTCGTCATTTTGCGATCGTCAGTTTCTTCTTTTTCAGCCGATTTTTACTGGAAATTGGTGGACGGTGTTCTACTCTGACACCATATAAGATAAACTCGATGACTTAATATTCATAAGCATTATTATTTAAGTGGATGAATTGAGATAACTACGGACAATCAAACTCTATATCGTTACTACAGGAATGCAATCCTCAGCTAGCTAGCTTCTAACTGAAGTTAGTGGCTGATACGCTTTTATTTACTTTTTGTACACAGGTGCTGCCATCTACATTTATATATATTAAATATCTTACAGCAAATTCTCGACTTCTTCTTCATCCTATCCTTCACGTAAATTAAAATTTACAAAGACATTTCAGCGAAATTTAGACAGATATAAACGTGAGCGCTCGAACCTCAGCGGCAATTTTTTACATTTTTCCACTCATTAAGAGAACTCTATTAAAATGTTTTTTTTATGAGTAAATACAATAGTTAACTTATTCACTGTATAAAATGTAAAAACTTGTAATTGAAAAATTAACGAGCAGTTCGTAAATGATGATTTAATTTTTAAATTTCATATAAAGCCATATAACAACCGTACATTAAAAAAAAATTAAAAAATTATATTGTTTTCAGGCCTTTTGTACTTTCTGGAATCAGAATGTATCAATAAAAAAACTTGGTGTGTTACTAATAATATCATCTTAGAAAAACAAACAAACAAAAAACAGTGGGTTTGTTCCAGGAAGAACTAATAAAATATGAACAGTAAAATTATAAATTTGATTAGTTGTTTTGTTAAAAGTTCAGTTATTTGGTATGTCTACTAGAATAAATTTCTTTTAACCCTCTAACGGTACGGTGGGGATCGGATCCGACCCAGAGGTGTGTTTTCTCCCTCCCCTCTCATTGCAAGAGATGGAGTTGACAAGGAACCCTACCAGGCAGTCTAGCAACAGGTGTTGGAGCGTTTGCAGTAAATATGAGTGTCTTTGTTGAAAACCGTTATTCATGATCACTAGTCTTTTTTCTTTTTTTTAAATTTCGATTTTGAAGGCCAAAAATGTCAGTATACATTAATTTTTACATTTTTGTGCTCGGAAATTTGGTTCAGTAACTTCTAAAACTAGGTACAAGACTAAATTACATATTAGACCTAATATATACAACATTCTATGTAAAGGCCAGAGAGAATTTCTTTGTTTAGCACAATTACAATTTGTTGGTCTTTTTTCTACAAAAAGGTTTTTATTTCATGTAAAATATTATCAGTAAATGTTATTATACAACAAAAATACTTATCGTGTACTTATTTCTACCAAAAACCTCATCAAAAAAGACATCGCGTCAGATCCGAACCGACTGTACCATCTGTTTCATCTCAAACGACTGCAACGTTAGAGGGTGAAGATTACAATATGGGTGCCTTTATAACATTTTTTTTTTTTTTTGCTTTAAGCAGCTCTCCTAAATTCTGTTCAAGATTAAATCATGCTCTGAAGGTATTTGATGTATAGAACTCCAACATTCACTTATTTGACATCTCTTCAGGAGTTGGTTCCATTATAAAGTAATGTATTGCATTATGAGAAGTTAATATACACACTGAATGCATAGGTGCTTAATTTTTCTTTCAGATGTGCTTAAATTTTTTCTCACTTCGTAGTTATTCGGAAAAAGTAATAAGCTCCCATCTCTTCTTTATGTGTGATATCAAAACATTTACTAGTTACACTTGTCTTCTTATAAACTAACTAGCTGAAAACCCACACTTCGCTATGGAGTACATTCAAATTAAATACAACGGTCAATGCATGCAATTAATGCCAAAAAAAAAAAAATAAATATATATATTTATAATAAATACGACGATCAATGTATACAATTGATGTAATATATATATATATATATATATTGTAAGGGATATTTACTTTTTTGGGATAATATCCAATCGTCTGCTGCATTAGAAAAAAAAAAAAAATTTTGTCTATTTAGTTGTTATGCACGTGACGATAAATTTATTTATAAGTACCAGAAAAAGAAATCACGTGAATTTTCCACACATGCGTGAGTATATATGTCTCTACTTTAAACATGTCCCCAAGTATATTCTGGTGCGGTATTTATAACGGAAATTAAACCCAAACCGGTACGAGTAATTATTTTTACCATCATCTGAAATATAGTTCGGCATGCATTTCGTACGGAGAAATCTGTTTGTTACCCTTCATCGCCCTCCAGTTGTAAATATCTCCACAAGAATTTATTTCTCTAGCTTATAGATAATTTCCTAACAGTTAAGAAAGTCAGCACGAACCTATCTGCGTTGTCGCAAATTCTCGACTTCTTCTTCATCCTATCCTTCACGTAAATTTAAATTTACAAAGACATTTCAGCGAAATTTAGACAGATATAAACGTGAGCGCTCGAACCTGAGCGGCAATTTTTTACATTTTCCCACTCATTAAGAGAACTCTATTAAAATGTTTTTTTTTATGAGTAAATACAATAGTTAACTTATTCACTGTATAAAATGTAAAAACTTGTAATTGAAAAATTAACGAGCAGTTCGTAAATGATGATTTAATTTTTAAATTTCATATAAAGCCATATAACAACCGTACATTAAAAAAAAATTTAAAAATTATATTGTTTTCAGGCCTAATTAACAAACAAAAAACAGTGGGTTTGTTCCAGGAAGAACTAATAAAATATGAACAGTAAAATTATAAATTTGATTAGTTGATTTGTTAAAAGTTCAGTTATTTGGTATGTCTACTAGAATAAATTTCTTTTAACTCTCTAACGGTACGGTGGGGATCGGATCCGACCCAGAGGTGTGTTTTCTCCCTCCCCTCTCATTGCAAGAGATGGAGTTGACAAGGAACCCTACCAGGCAGTCTAGCAACAGGTGTTGGAGCGTTTGCAGTAAATGTGAGTGTCTTTGTTGAAAAACGTTATTCATGATCACTAGTCTTTTTTCTTTTTTTTCAAATTTTGATTTGAAGGCCAAAAATGTCAGTATACATTAATTTTTACATTTTTGTGCTCGGAAATTTGGTTCAGTAACTTCTAAAACTAGATACAAGACTAAATTACATATTAGACCTAATATATACAACATGCTATGTAAAGGCCAGAGAGATTTTCTTTGTTTAGCAAAATTATAATTTGTTGGTCTTTTTTTCTACAAAAAGGTTTTTATTTCATGTAAAATATTATCAGTAAATGTTATTAAACAACAAAAGTACTTATCGTGTACTTATTTCTACCAAAAACCTTATCAAAAAAGACATCTGGTCAGATCCGAACCGACTGTACCATCTTTTTCATCTCAAACCACTGCAACGTTAGAGGGTTAAGATTACAATATGGGTGCCTTTATAACATATTTTTTTTGCTTTAAGCAGCTCTCCTAAATTCTGCTCAAGATTAAATCATGCTCTGAAGGTATTTGATGTATAGAACTCCAACATTCACTTCTTTTGACATCTCTTCAGGAGTTGGTTCCATTATAAAGTAATGTATTGCATTATGAGAAGTTAATATACATACTGAATGTAAACATAGGTGCTTAATTTTTCTTTCAGATGTGCTTAAATTTTTTCTCACTTCGTAGTTATTCGGAAAAAGTAATAAGCTCCCATCTCTTCTTTATGTGTGATATCAAAATATTTACTAGTTACACTTGTCTTCTTATAAACTAACTAGCTGAAAACCCACACTTCGCTACGGAGTACATTCAAATTAAATACAATGGTCAATGTATGCAATTAATGCAAAAAAAAAATAAATATATATATATAATTATAATAAATACGACGATCAATGTATACAATTGATGTAAAATATATATACAGTGGACGCTCGTTAATTCGAACTCGGTTAATTCGAACTTTCGGATAATTCGAACTAATCCAAAGTCCCCAAAAAACTTGTATTGGGTTTAATGTTAAAAATATCTCATTAATTCGAACTAAATTTTTATCACTTCGGTTAATTCGAACTAAAAATTCGACAAAAGATTTCTTTTTCCTCGTTTAACGGACAAAATACACGCTGTATTTATTATTTTGTGTGTCAAAATCATCTGTATTTCTATTCTGTGTAAAGAGGCACATGCCTGCATTCCTAGACTATTGCATTTCCGCTAAACGTTAGGGACATCAGTGCTTAACGGACAAAGCGATTTTCCGTTATTTGTATCGATTTTCTTATAATTTCAGAAAAACCAGTCTTTACTACAGATTCTAGGGAGCTGCGTCAGTTATGCCTGCACTGCAGACAAGTTAATGTAATCTAGTTTTTCTTCCTGGTTTGGTTTGGTTTGGAGCGCTACGGTCAACTTTTTGCTACATGAGGGCTAATTAGACCGGGACCTACAGTTTAAAGCCGATTCCGAACGGCTACAAGCATCCATGCCAACAGTGGGACTCGAACCCACAGGGTCTGAACCGAATGCCAGCGCCTTAGCCATTCGGCCATCGCCTGGCAAGTTTTTCTTCCTCAGTGTGTGGTGTGAAAGTGTAAACATTCAGGATGTCTACACGTAGAAAGTAAAAAACCCTAACTTTGGAGACAAAGATAGAAATTTTAAAGAAAGTAGAGAATGGCGAATGTAAAACAAAGTTAGCAGCTGACTATGGAATTAAAAAAAAATACCTTGTCAACTTATTTGAAAAACAATGAATCAATTTTAGATTCATGGGAAAAATCAAAATTTGCTAGAGAAGCTGGCTGAACAATGTAGGCATCATAAACAAAACCAAACATCCATTTTACAGTTTTTCCCAAAAGTGTAATTCATATTTTTAAATTAAAGTTTACTTTCTACTGCATATCTTCTGCTTCATTTTATGATTAAGATAAGTCTGTATTGCTGTTTAATATGTTTAATTTTAGATAGTATAGTATAATATATTTTCTGGGGTTATACGTACCAGGAGATTTTTCTTTCTCAGTGATACACTTTTAAAGTTATACATTTTCTCTTAACATCGGATAATTCGAACTTTTTTCTGAGAACCTTTGAGTTCGAATTGACGAGCGTCCACTGTATATATATATTTATAAAAAATTGTAAGGGATATTTTTTTTTTTTTTGAGATAATATCAAATCGTCTGCTGCATTAGAAAAAAAAATTTTGTTTTTGTCTATTTAGTTGTTATGCATGTGACGATAAATTTATTTATAAGTACCAGAAAAAGAAATCACGTGATCAGCATTTAATAAATTAAATTCTAAAAATTAATCTTTAAAAATTGACCAAAAATCAGAAAATGGAGGTAAAGATTCGAAAAAGATTTCCTTTTAAAGGAATTTTTAGGATCTTTCTCGTGATATAAATTTTATAACCCTCAAACTTATTATTTTAAATGCAAACTTAAAAAAAGTTACAAAAACAGCTTAAAAATTTAATTTAAAAAATCTATCTTAGTGCACCCTTACACCATAAGATGAATTGCCATGCAAAATTTCAGCCCTTCAGGTCCATCGGTTGGGTCTGTTCGTCAGTCAGTCACTGTTTACGGAACTGTTTTATATATATAGATAGGCTATGTATAAATATATTAAGCAAAAATAAAATACATAAATTTCATCTGTTAGTTCAATCATTCTATTACAATGAAATTAACAATTTCAGCCTATATTAATTTTATCAATTTGATCCGATAGAAATTTTTTTAATTTATTTATTTATTTATGTGTTGTTGATCTTTGGTTAGTTTAGGTACACAATTGGATCCGGTAGGCAGTGCTGCAATTGCGTTTCAGAATTTTTTTATTTTCATGAATTTTAATGTTGTATACACGTGCATTCAACAATTGGATTTGGTAGACAGTGCTGCAATCATGTTTCAGAATATTCTTTATTTTCATGAATTTTAAAGCTGTATACACGTGCATTGAATAACAATTAACATAACCTATAAATTTGTTGAACAAACGATTTTGGTGTTTTTAATTTCTGTTTATTGTATTTTTGCATGCGAGATTAATATAGGCTGATATATTTATGAAGCGGTCGCTCCAGAAGTGTTACTTGACAGACCGTTACACAGAACACGGCAACTATTAGATTAATAGGATGTGAATATATTTTTTTGAAATTTTGTTCTGATAACTTTTAACACAAATTTCCTTACCAATATTAGATAAACATCAGAAGCAACTTAGTAGTTACAATGTATTAAAGCCCAATTTCAAATTCGAAATACCATGAAAAACTATCCCAATGAGATTTTTCAATCTCTCATTATAAAGTAAGATTTTCACTTAAACGCTGATATCTCATAATATAGTAGTAAATATGTAAATCTCATTTAGACATGTTCATTCTTTTTCTATATCAAATTATTTGCTGCACAATTCTTTATGCTAGCAGTAATAAGTTATTTTTTAAATTGCTCATATATTCACAATAAAATGTATCATTGGCACACTCAGGATTTAATCATGGAGGAGACAAGTTGAAAGTTGTTGTTGATAATGGGGAGGCTATTGTAGATTAAACATTTGCCCTGAATATGAATTACCAGACTTACAAAGTCTCGCAGACACCAGACCAGTTGTGGTCAACATCGAATGCGGACGGATGCCCTAACCAAGTTGAAAGTATTAAAAATATTTTTAATAGAAATTCAATAAAATTCTTTTGGTGATAATAAAAACTTAATTAAGGAATAAAATCCAGTTTTCTTTTCTTTTGGCAAAGCTAAGGTAGAAAATGACGTTTCACTGACACAAGTCCTTACTGGAAGTGTTGCAAATATTTTTTAATAAATTATAAATACTTTTCTTTTTTTAAGAAGGAGGCACTTGTCATCAAACATTTGCCTACACTACACCACAGTTTACTGTCCATTTTATTATGGGGGCACCATACAGGCAGACAGCATTACTCCTATGAAAGGACGACACAGAGGCATTTTTCGTGGCGTGACGCTGGGGTTCGATCAGAGCACCTTCAGCACTGAAAACCGGTGCGCTGTACCACAGGGCTGCCACTTCTAAATTATAGATACTAGAATATATAATTTTGTCATAGTTCAAAACTGCATCATGGCATTTTTGCATGGAGCTATTGCAAACGGTTTTTCAAAAATTTGTTTATACAACTCAGGGCCAGGCCCATCAATCATGGCACATGAGGCAAGTTTTAAAAATGATGTGTTTTAAAATTTTTGGATGAACTCTATTTCTAATAGTGATATATTTATTGCTTCATCTAGTTTTAGAACAATGATCATTTTGAGAAAAATATGTATCAATTAAAAAGTTTTATTTATTTTAAAAAAAAATAAATAAAAAAAATTACAGAAAAAAAAAAAAAAGAAAAAAAAAATGTTGAATATAATTTGTCAGCGATAAAAATAATCATTAAATCATTTTTTGGCCTTTATTGCAGCAAATTGCATATCCATAATTAATTGATTTAGATACAATCTTTTCTATAAAAATTATTGCTAGATCATTTAATTGTTCTTGGGTTATGTTTGTAAGTAGATAATTCTCAAAAATTTTGAATTTAGAAATACTGTGTTCAGCTGCTGATTTTAAAAATTTATAAAAAAAAGTGTACAAGGTAGGAACAAGAAATTCACAGATGTGTTACCGCATATATTAGTTGTTTTCTGTGTCAAAAAAGTTCAACAGAGGACGCTAGTTGTTCCATGAAAGCAAAAGTCGTAAAAGGCTATTTTGCTGTCCCACAAATTTCTAATTTACATCCCAAAATCATTTGGGAACAAGACGGTGCACTGCCTCACTGGGGTATGATTGTACAAAACTTTTTAAATGCGGAAATTTCCAAACAGGTGGATTGGACGAGATGGTCCCATCCAATGGCCGCCTCGATCTCCAGACATTATACCTCTTGACTTTTTTCTTTGAGGATTTGTCAAAGACAAAGTTTATTCAACAAAAGTGAACAGGCTTAAAGAATTCAAAAAACGCATAATTGCTGCAATTTCATGTGTTACGAAATTCATTTTGGAACGCACATGGACTGAAATAGATTACCGACTAAATATTCTCCGTCCCACAAAAGGAGCACATATTGAAATTTATTCACTATACTGAAAAAAAAACTCTAATTATAAGGTAATACGTATGTGAAATTCTAGTTCCAACCACGAGTACTTTTCTTTATATAAATTTTTAAAATGTGTCAAGGTTTTTTGAGACACCCTGTATATTTCATATTTTTATTACAGTCGAATCCGGTTAATTGAACCACTGGTTAATAGGACCAGCCGCTTATTCGGACCAAATCCTATTGCATAAGCCTAATAGGGCATGTTCATGTAATCGGACCAGCCGGTTATTAGGACCAAAATGATCGCATCCCAATGCGGTCTGAGTAACCTTAATCGACTGTATATGTTTCATTTTGGTACCTATATTCAGTGCCTGAGGCAGTTGAATTGTCACCTCATCTATGAGTTTGGCCCTGCAACAACTCAAATGATACTCAAAATTGCTCAATTTGGCTTCTAGTGTTTATTTTTTCTTTTTCATTGGGGGTGGGGGGGTGTTTGCCAAGGCCACTTGGCCTCTCCCGCTGGGTGTACCACTGAAATGTATATATGAATAAATATAGATTCACCAATCATTTCAATTATAACCAATAATTTATTTCCATTAATGCACCTTAAGTAAACTTATTGGAATACAATTTTGTGATTAATTAACACCACAATTTTAAGATAAGGCACATTACCTTTCCAACAGCTTTAGCAATACTAAGGGTGAGGGAGAGAAAGAGAGGTACATAGATATTTACAAACAAATTACATGTAAGTGTCTCATGAATGTAATTAATAAAGAAATAACTTTCCTCCATATAAAGTAGTAACAATTCTTAAAATGGTAATATGAACATGAGGCCAATACAACAAAAAATCACAGAAAAACAAATACTTTTGGCAATTTGCATGATTTTTTTTAAAATAGACATTTAATTATTCATGTAACAGAATATAAATATATTTAGTATAGAAAAGTTCATATAATTTCTCTAAAAATGCATTTAGAAATTGTTTTTATTTAAAAAAATAATTTAATGGGAAACAAAACTTTAAATGTATTAGTTGAAATTTAAATAAAATTTGGATTTCAACTATTTCAACGTAAATTTAATACTTCCTAACTATAAACATTCAACACATCTGATTAGAGAAGCTGTACAGTTTCCTCACAAAATTCAAACTGTTACAAACATGGCAATATCTAAAAGAATTCCTGCAGTAATGCTCCACATTATATTGCTTAACATTGGTTGCAGAATAAAGATTTGTAAAACTCAATGTATAATATATACATATATATACACATACGTATATATTCATACATAGATTCAGATAACTAAAGGTAAAAGAACAATTATAAAAATTATGACTCTATCACCTACAAAGGTATATCTTTCTTTCTAATTACTGTATGAAAATACACTATTTTTGAAAATTTATTGTGCTAAGCTTTGAATTGCATGAAGTAAAAAATTCCAAAAGCTACTTTTTAGGAATAAGAATATTGTAGGAGAAAACCTTTATGCTCAATTCTAAGCTATTGAGCCCACAGAAACAGAATAATTAACGGCATTTATTGTAATGGCCCATATAATTGCATAGTTAGTCAAATTTTTGGGTAGACTCCAAATCATTTTAATGAACAGCTTCAAAAATACTGTGATTTTTATATTTTTCCCCTCACTTTTACGCTTTTGAAGAACAGTTGTTCTAACCACCATTTAGCTATACTATTTCTTATCTAGCAACCTACTTATTCTTAAAGCTAAAAAGTCTATTGATTAACAGTATATATTTTTAAATTCATTAATGGACCAGCCCATTCTAGATAGTTTCTTACAATTCTTGATTATAATGAACATTTTATATTTTTAACAAGTAAACATAAACATAGCTAGCTTTATTTAATTTATGCCACAACGATATAATAAATAACAAATATTAATAAATGTAATATAAATGATTTAAATAAAATTATTTATAAAAACAAATCAATAGACAAAAAAATTAATAAAATAATTTCAAGTGGTCTAGTTTAAAATAGAAAACACATCACTACATGAAATATACTTTTGCAAACCTCATTTCAACGCACTATAACAGCTGCTGGTGGAATTTAATAATAAAATAAAATAAAAAATTAACAATTCATTGAAGGCTGTTAAAACAAATAATCATTCAGAGTTGCACATTGATTCTCATTTTTTTTTTTTTTTGTACAAGTAAAATTTCTGGGCTCAGTTTACAACATTCAAATCGTATATACATAATTAAACATTCTGAATGCAGTAAAATGTACACAACTCTCATTACACTCATCTATTTCAAACCAAGAAGGAAGACACTACACTGCATCAAAGATTTTAGATATGAAATCATAAGACACATAAAGAAGCAGCTACTTCACAGACACAGCAGCTTAAGGCTTCAAAGTTGCAAATCACTCAACTTCTGTGATTAAAATTTGAGCAAAAGGTAACAGGGAGGACAAAAGCACATAACACTGCAGTCTAACACTCAACAGCAGAAAAAAATATACAAACAAACAAATAGATCATTTACAAATCCCTTACATTTGCAAGAGATCACGGAAAATTTTAGATGAAAAACACATTCAAAACTTCGAAAATATCCTAAGCTAATTTTTTTTGTTGTTGTTTATCATTACATAATATATACACCTTAAATAAAATAGCCTGGAATCAGTTTTTTTTATTGTTGAGCTCATGCAGGCACAGTTTTGGGAATTTGTTGCTTTCAGAATGATTTAGTCTACGCCACCAAAAGTTTCCGATCCTTCTATTGCTTTTATTAATCTATCTCGTAGCTCTTGGTAACTGTCATAAGGTGGCAAATCTAGTCTGTTGAAGCTGCAAAAGACATAAAACATGAAACTTGTATACAATTTGTTTATGAAGAGAAGCGAACAATTCATCAACATGTTAGACAAACAAAATTTCACAAACATTTTTCAGTTTTGCGATTATATTAATTTCCATGACTTTGTTTAACCCTTTCAGTGGTAACAACCTCCACTGTTTGCACTGTGCAGATTATTTTCCCAATTTTTTTAAACATAAAAAATCCTGAAAATTTTTTCAACCGAATGTTACAAAAGGTTTTTACTTCTTTTATGGCAGCACTAGCCATTTTCTGTTCATTTAAGTAGAATACATTGAATGCAAGTGAAAAGAAGACTAGATTTAGGCATTCACACTATGCGAACGGCATCCCTGGAAGGGTTAACCCTTTCAGGGGCACTCATACAACACTGATTTTATATGGAGATGCAATGTAACAAAACAGATATCCTCCATCATCCAAAAGTGTGTTTAATGTCTTTATTTCCAAAATCCCATTTTTTAACAAGAAAAAAAAAAAAGCCAAAGAAGATTTTAATTTTTAGTGAAAGAAAAAATTTCATTAGAGGTTTGTTTTGAAGAGATAAGGGTGTACACTTAAATGACCCCTGCCTACATTAATGCAATCAACTGATGATAAGTTAATAATAGAAGCATATAAGAAGTATCTTCCCTTGCTGTTTGCTGCTGTCATGTGGATGAAAAGACATTAAAGAATGCCTCTTAAGAAGACGTCTAACAACATTTAATCAGCACAAACTATATACAGAAAATTGCAGATATTTCTTACAATAAACATAACCATGACATTTTCTTTGTTTTTCACCAAACATCATCTAAAAACTTTATTTTTATTTTTTATTTTTTTAAAATTATACTACCTTAGTCTCCATTACTTCTTACCAACCAAAGCTATGATGACATAGCCTAAAATGCAACCACCATAATACTTAACAGTGAGTTTGCTCTCTCTCTCTCTGATTTTGGTAACTGAAACTGCACTGACATACAATATTTCCACTTTATATAAGCTGTGTATTAACTTATCAGTCTTGCTTCAATAAATGTGTGTGTGTTGTGGCTTATGCCCCTTGACCGACAGTTTATTAGATCAAGTCCATAAAGGCTATTAGGCTGAATGGTGCGGCTCCAGTTTTTAATAAGGGCTGAAGTCCGACTTGGCTAAAGGACCGGTCCTATAATTTTGACCCGAGTCAAGTGACGAGACCGGTACACTTGACCCAGCACCTCCAGAGGTAAATTTTGAGAACTTGGAGGACATTGTATACACGACAGATTTTTCGTGTACCAGCCGCCATTAGCATACACGGCGGTGGATTTGTCAGCGACTGGCATCGCACCACAGATGTTCAGATCACTGGCTCGCTGCCTTTGCCAACTGGGCCACTGCGCCCACTTCAATAATTGTTAGTGTTATTAAGGTTTTCTTTCTCTTTTGTAAAACTCACGTTGAAAAATCATTTTTAGCAATATCCTCTTGTAAATGAATGATTAGAGGGGAATACTCATTTTGCAAAATCTTACCTATATCAATTTATTATGAGAGTAATCATCAATATTATAAAGCAAACAACAAACAATTTTCATAGAAAAGATGCAGAGCTACAATGTAGGTGTTGACTTTGTGCATTTTGTCTAGTTTAATATTATGCTAAAACTGACGGATATACAAATAATGCACACTTCCATTTTCCAAAGTTCGAAATTTTAATTCCAGAAATACTCAAACTAAGCAAAAGTAAGGACTAAAATGAGTTATATTATGGAGGTGAAAAGTTACAGACAAACAAAAAGATAGTGCTAAAAATTAAAAATAACGTGAAAACAAAAGTTTGTAATGATTAATAATGATGGTTTTTAGGAGATGTGCTTAATTTTATGATCAAAATTTAAAAAATAATCTGAAGGAAGTTTTAAGATAAAGATCAGTAAACAGACAAAATTGATGAGAAAAAAATAAAATAACACCCAGTCACACACTTTCAATGATCTCCTGTAACATAGACTAATTTAAAGTGAATGCTGATATCCAATATTAAAAAAAAATAATAAAATTTAGAGGCTATTTTACCATTGTCATTATTTTGCATACGTCATATAAAAAAATCTTTTTATCATTCCAGCCTTGTTTCCTTTTTTGAACAAGTTCTACAGAATAATTCTAAGATAAAAAGACTATACTTCATTTTTAGTTGATGGAAACCTTTAGTTATCTTATACCCTTCTAAAACTAAACTAGTACTGCAGAAAACATAAACAACGAAATATAGATTGCATAAGAGGTAATTTTAAACAAAACTTACCAAGTATGGGACCTAGGCAAATTATCTGTAGTACCCCATTTCTCTATCGTAAACAGCTGAGGCCCATTGCTTCCATAGAGTTCTTTAAAACCATTCATGGGCACTCGAGATGTTCCAGTCACAAACTGTAGCAACCTGGCTCGCATTTCATTGGAAAATGACATAACCATCTGCAAATTATAGACAAGATAAATTCAAATGCAAAACACAACATTTTAGCAGCCCACAACAAGACACATCTCTAAGATTCCCTATACAATTTATTACAAATCACAATAAACTCTTAAAGACCACTAGGGATGTTTTAACAATTCTTAGTTATGATTTAGACTCCCCATGGGGAAATTTCAAGGTATAAATATATATATTCAATTAGCAATTTTGTTTGACATTATGTATTCCTGCCACTGTTGTAAAATTGGGCTCCCCTAAATTATTGCTTTATCTTTCCTGGATAGATGCTTCACATTTTACAAAGATGTTTAACTTCCTCAAGACTTCGTTCACAAATGAGATATAAAAATGGAGCGTTTTCCAAAAGCCTCCAGATGGTACATATATAAGTCCACAGCACATAGATACTTGTGTCTTCCAATTATTAAACTGACTTTAATTTTATGGATGATAATTTAATTTTATGGTTGATAATTCTCATTTACACAGAGCTGCACTAAATGACAAATATCTAGAAGAAAAGGGAATAGGATATAAAGGGGGAAAGATATAACAAAATGGAGTGGTCAGCCCAACTTTTCTATTTAAAATTGATTTAAACTCCAGGAAATTGTAAGGGGAATTATTGCAAAGAGCTAGCCTTCTCCAAGAACTGTCTACAGCCTTAAAAACTGTTCAAGAAGAGCATTTAAATTCTCAAGCTTTAAAAACACTTAAGACTGTAAATTACACAGTATGAAATTCTGTTCTAAAAACTGAGCATCGTTAGGAAAAATAACATTCCCTATCTATTTTAATTTTTTTTTAAAAATAATCTAGGATTTAGTACTTTGATTTTTTTCTAAAACTGCTTTTCTACCAATTTCCTCTTTCAATATATCATACAACACTATAATAAATATATGCACTTCCAGCATACCAGGCAGCCTTAGACCTAGGTTTAGCCCTTGTTACAGGCTCCTCAGAAATGCATAGCTGATGAATATGCTGGAGAGAAAAGAATTCAAAATGCTGAATTTCTCTAAATTTTTATTTTCTTTGCATTTTCATAAAGTTGCTATTGGCTCTGCCCATGAAGGCACGCTCAATGTATTTTGCCTTTATACAGCACTGCAATTTTACACTTTCATGACAGTTCTGTTACTGATGAATTATTCCCTGACATTTATCAAGGAAACAAAATTTAAATGTTCTTACAGAAAAATACGTATTAAATAAACAGAAATTCCCAAAAGTAATAAATTACTAACCGTAAAAAAATAAAACTTATAAACATTTAATGGCACTTACTCTCCAAAACCACTGGATAACAATGTGATTAGCATGGTAGCTTCCTTTATACACAGTGTTTTGCTTCCAATCTTTAACATCTATTTTGCCTATACCACACATTAAAAGTTCTAATTCATTTTCATCAAAAAGTTTTATTAAGTGCATTGGCACAACTTCACCAAATCCCTCTAAAAATGCATTCATCTGAGGCTCTATTCTGGATACAAATCTCCACTGAATTACTAAACTGCAAAGAAAAAATGAGTAGTTTTAAATGTTAAGCAATACTTCCAAAACTACTAAAAAAATATTTTCAACATCTACAGACAATGAATGCATGACTTTTGCTTAAAAGATTAAAACATATAAATTCTGTGATTTGATATTTATATTCACTATTTTGAATTAAAAACTTCTAAATTATTTGAAAACAAATTTCCTTCTTTTTTTTTATTCAGGGAATTCCAGCTACTTATAATTTAAAATAAAATCTGTTTTATTCATTTCATTTAATATAATGAGCAAGTTAATATTATAAGCTGAAAATAAAAAAATCCAAAAGTAAAAAAAATAATAAATAAATAATGCATACAGACATCAGTAATTACAGTGCTAATAAGCACACAGGCAGTTTTACCCTTAATAATTTTAAGACTAGCTTTATTGTAGCTAGACCAAGCTTTATTGTAATATAAATTTAATTCAACTTCATCAGAAAAACAGCCTATTTGGAGTTCCTCTGTACCGATAAATTCTAATCACTAAATTTAACATTAAACATTGAAGAAGAAGACGAAAAAAGTGGTTCTGGATGAGGCTCCCCAATAGTAATTAAAATTGACTTATTAAATGTCAAATTAAATTTTATAATTTATACCTATCTGGCTTTTATTTCACTATTTTAATCATTCATAATATCAAAAATAAAATAATAATTTTTTTTTTTTTTAATAATGGCTGGGAGAACTGAGCCTAGGCTCTTCTCCGGGGGGAGCCGGAAGCGTGAGACCACTTTGCCGCATGCGTTGCCCCGGGTGCACCACAGGGGGTGGGTCCACTTTGCACCCATTTGATGGTCTGCGAATTTTGAATCGAGTCAAAGGGCGGGACCAGATCACCTGCCCCAGCAACCCCACAGGTAAATTTGAGAACTTGGAGGACATTGCAGCACACCCTATTTTACATGCCCCGGCCACCATTAGTGAACACAGTGGTGGATTTTGTCAGCAACCGGTCTCGAACCTGCAACCCTCAGAGCACTGGCTTGACGCCCTTATGAATTTGATATCCAAAAGTATGTCAATTATATATGATGGCAATTTTTGATTGCTGTCAGTTATCTCAGATTATTTGAAAGACAATGATAAATTGCATGACACTGGTGTGTTTAAAAAAAAAAAAAAAAAACCACTAACTTAATGTATTCCATTTTATTTTCTTGCGTCACAGGGATTTCACTACCATTTGGTTTTAAATCTCTTTGCTGCATCTGACCAAATAAATCTTCATCAATGGAAAACCTTAAGTCCAAGTCAGCAGGATCATTTTCCATAATCCATAACAGTGAATTATAATACTCTGAATCCTGTAAAATGCACAATTAAACTTTAATTTGCATTTTTAAAATCACATACACATAAATTTAAAGAAAGCATATTACATGTAATTTTTGAAAAATGAATTTCAGATAATTCAGACAAAAGTATAGTACAGGGTATTTATAATTAAAGTTCCACTTTGAAATGGTCATAAAAGGAAAACTACTGGACCAAATGTTATCAAACTTGGTAATAGTTTAAAGGAGGTCATGGGAATTTCTTTTCTGTCCCCCCCCCCAAAAAAAAAAAACTCACCATCATGGAGGAATGGTGCTGTATGTAATATTGTTAAATGAAATAAGACATGAAGACATCGGTTTAAAATGTGTTTAATCGTTTCTGATGCTGCAGTCACACACATCTAGACACGCAGTCCCCCGACACTTGTTAACACATTTGGGGGTCGATTAGTTATGGTCCTCCCCCCAAGGTCCCTCGAATCTCTTTGATCATCTGCTGAAGAACTGCTCGACCGAAGGATCGCTGCATAGAGCGCTGCCCATAAATCACTCGTTTTCCCCCTGTGTACTGTGCAGTGCAGATGTGTGAGTGACTGAAGCATGAAACGTGTTACAAAGCATGTTCAATGTGATGTATACCATTTTATGAAAGCAAGTTAAATCGCATTACTGCATTCTCAACAGTAGCTCTTAGCATATCAGGAGGAATGTTACGGACATGTGCAGTTTTGCATAACCCCACAAAGTCTCGTTTAAGAAACGATTAAAAATGTTTTAAACCGATATCTTCATGTCTTAGGGCCTAATTCAGGCTTCAAAATTCACAAATTAGCGATCTGTAAGAAAACGATTTCTGGAATGTGCACACTTTAAATGGTAATTTTGTTTAGGTCAATGTTTCTTAAGGGTATACAAAATGTTAAGTTAGATTCCGACCCTTATTTCCTTTAACAGTATTGCATACAGCGCCATCTCCCCCCTGGTGGTGAGTTTTTGAACTTTTTTTTTTTTTGTGGAAAAAAAATTCGCATGATCTCCTTTAAACTATTACCAAGTTTGATAACGTTTAGTCCAGTAGTTTTCCTTTTATGACCATTTAAAAGTGGAACTTTAATTATAACCACCCTGTATATAAATTATAGATTAGTAGAAACTGTCAAAACTAATATCAGAGTTAGAATTATATTCAAATGTAAAAGAACATACCTGATTTAAAATTTATTTCCATCCATTTAATTAATTTATTTTAAATAAGAACCTTTTTTAGAATTTAAAGAGAGGCCTCAAAATTTCTCCAAACTTTAAAAAGCTAAAATTAATAGTTAAACACCTATAAAAAATTTATTAATAGCAATTTTGAAATTTGCTTTCAGAATTACACTTTATAGGAACAAATATACTAACTATCATTTTAAGAGAAAAAGTCTGATGAAATAAGTTTTTTTTCCCATAACACAAAAAAGATTTTACAAAACTTCTATAAACAGTGATTTATTTCATGAGTTTTTATTATTTGAACTCCTTTTCAAAATTTACAGAGCTACAGAAATAATTAAATCCTAACACTAAATTAAAATTTCTCATTTTCCGTTTGTATTACAAACCAAACAACTGGCATTGTGCTTGAAATAATGCTTTTAGCAGGTTGAGACATCCATCTATCATCAGCTATAACAGTTTCCAGTATCAGTATCAGAATTTAAACATTACACATGGACAACCTTAGTAATTCTGATTATAATTACAGATTATTCAGTGACTTTCTCAAAAATAAAAAGGGTATGGTGCCATGATACAAGAAAATAATAAAATAACAGTATGCCTTTCCCATAAATAATGGAGTGCATGAACTAGCTAAAGACCATTACTTTTATTTTGTCTCTAAGCCACCCAATCTGAATATAAGTCAAAACTTGTGAAAGAGTGAAAAGAAACAAAGTTAAAATTAGAAATCTAAAATACTTTTTACTGGCTCAGTCAAGAAGACTCCCTAAATATTGAGTTCTCAATACAATAAAAAGTTCAATTTTCTAGTCTAATTCCAGAACTTACCATAGACCTTAAAATGAATATAAAATTCCTAAACTTTTTGAGGATTTCCAGAACCAGTGGAAACCTTATGGGAGAGTCTAAAGGAATGGGCAAATGAAAACAGAGCAAGATACAAAAACTTATACAAACAACAAAATATTTTGTTTTGCAGCAGAAAAAAGCTATAAAAAACAAAAATTTCAGGTAGTCTCTTCTAAGGAAATTTCCACGGGTTATTAACATAGGATTACTTATCGTTGCTTATCTCTTTTGTATGTATAGTATATGTATGTATGTATGTGTTATGTTTATATGTATCTATATATTTGTATGTATGTATATATATATATATATATATACATAATATGTCAAAATTTTGACACATTTTGGTACTTTTCTGTTGTCCAAGTAATACAATCTGGGTTTGGCATGCTGCCAAAATTATAACTCACGAGGACGGATGGATTTAGCATATGAAATTTTCCTTTCTGGAGGACCGTTATGGAGGAACGTAATCCTACATTAAAAACTATGGCTATTAATAAAATTATTTTCACGCATTAAAATAATTAAAATGGTTCATGACACTTAAATTCTGATTTTTTTTCAAACAAAAGGTCAACTACAATTAAAGTAATGTGCTACTTGAAGGCTATATTAACCACATTTATGTGCACTTATATTAAATAAGAAAAAACCTTGTCCCATAACTGGCACATAAATATAATATGTGTTAAAAACTGTCATTCAATGAATGATATTTAAACAAATATTTCCTAGGAACAAATTTTAGGCTCTAATCACATGAGGTTTATCATGAGCATGAGAGTTCTTATAATATGACATACTGAGTCAGAGCTCAAGTCCATTTCTCTTTAAATTTTACTTGATAAATTTTTTCCATATTTAAAATTGAATATGATCTTACCACTGATTCCATGTCTTTAAGGCTGATAGGTTTCCCAAGCATCATTTTATAAAATGGGCGAATGAAAAAGGCTGTTAGAAAAATAACCATTTTAGAGAATAAAATAAAATGGTAAAATAAGAAATTTAAATAGGAAAGAAAAAATAAATAGGATAGAATATAAAGGACTGAAATAAAGAATTCAGTAAAACAAAGTTATGCTTTACTTTAAGATGTTGGTTAAAACAAACCTTTAAATTAAGGGTTATTTTAAACTTTCCTTCATATTTAACTTATAACTATTTGTGTATGTAAAATTAGTTATTTAATTTAAAACATAACCTTAAATACTAACTTCAACAAAGAAATATTTAGCTTTAAAAATATTTAAATATCATTAAATACAGTTTCTTTAAATATTCAAAATATACTGTAATTAAAAAATAAATTAAATAAATTTAAAAAAATCTGACAATGGCACTTTTTAACAAGACATATATGAAAATGCGAAAATAACTATGCAATATTAGTCAATAAATAAATAAATAAATAAAACGTAAAATCATGTGAAACAATTTATTTCAAATCTCTAGAATGTCATTCAAATTGACCATAAGAGCTATTTAAAAACTATTATACAGAATGTCAAATTTGTACAAATCAAGCCATGAAAAATTTTCCAAGATAGTAAAAAGAATTTCCTTGGGAGAGAGCTAATGAAAAAGCAGGCGACACAATCACTTTGGAACAAAAAGACTGACATTTGATCTAAATTATTTTGATGTTTGGGCACATAGTCATTTTGTGATATATTTACAGATTTTTCTCCACTTTTATTCTATGAAAACTTCCCAATTAAATCATAACTAAAACTGAACTTGTCTCACTGCAGTTCTAGGTAACATTATTCCAGGGGTTGGAACCAATCAGCACTTTGGGTATTATTCCCCTCTTCGATTTGTAATACCCCAAAATCTAATTTTGCACATTTTCATAACATACGTCTGACTTGTGCAGTCTTATAAAAGTAAATTTGCACCCAGGGACATAGGTTACCCTGCCCTTCATAAGTTAAAGTCTCCAGCTGGCTTTAATATGAACCCTCCATTTCATGTCTTACCCTACATATCTGTTTAACCCTTCAGCAGGTACGCCCGCATACAAAGTGCAACATTTTCGCAATTTTGAATGGTTTGTTTTTAGATGTAAGGTTTGAATGTTCTACACAGTTTCTATTTATAGCTACACCCTTTCTAATGCAGGTCTGATTTTTTTTCCCCCTTGTATTCTTTTTTCATTGTTAGTCATGATTTAACCGTGCTAAGCCAGCGATTATACTTGATTACTGTATGACAAAAGCAGGAGTTGATGTAATTGATCCAATGTACAGCTATTACACGGTATCCTGCATATCGCGAAGATGGACGGTCTTATTGTTTTTTAGGTTTTTGGACATTATAGGAATCCATTTGCAAGTTGTCCTTAGATCCAATAAACCGCACAGTTCTGAAATAAAGCAATTGTATCTGCATTCTTTGGCCTTTAATTATAAATATATCTCAATATTATCAGCATTTTATATCTTGTCATAAAATGCAGAATTATTTTCAATTTGAAGAAAAAAAGTTTATTACAAAAGGAATAATGAAGGTTGAAAGAGACGTTGGCACTTTGTGCCATGCAAACCTGCTAGTGTTCCAAAAATTGGCATGTCCGCTGAAGGGTTAATATGGTATTCTTAAACATGCTTTAACCCTTTCGCGATGACAGTTCTGATCACGTGCTTTCCCTCTAGGCCGATGGACTTTTAAGCGCTAAGCTTAATTTTATGAAAAATTCCAAAATAGCAACATTTACAAACAAATCTATTTATTTAAGCTAAATATGGGTTACTTACACATTCTTTTATCATTTCTCCACTAAAAAATTACAGTTTAAAATATTTTTCGCTGAGACATACAGTCGAAATCCTAGTGTCCCTTTCCAAAGTAAGAGATTTTCATCAACTGATATATTCCTATCAGGAATATATCAAGAACTCTGAAAGTTTTGAATGATTAAATCTAAAAAAGGTTTAATTTTTTCAATCTTTTTGGCATCAGAAGAAGTAAAATGCAAGTATCGAAGAATTTAGATGCACTGGTCCCGACTCGTAACCTTACTGAAAAAAGGTGTTGCAATCATGGGATTCGTTGAGTAGTATATCTTAATTTTCAGTTTTTTCACGATACCCATTAAAATTGTCAAAGCAAATTAAACAAACATTTCTTCTTTAGTTACAGGCATAAAATACTTCGAGGATGAACTCTGTTCACTTTCCGGGTTTATGTACTTCTCATACGCATTAATTTGGTTAGTATATATAATACGCATTAATTTAGTTATTAAATCCATTAGTTTCATGAAAAAAAAAAAATAAAATCTGAAAAAATCCAATTCATTTGATACAGCATCATCGACTTTTATTTCGCATACCGGTGTGAATGTTAGTTGAGTTAAATCCCTTACGTGAGAAGACCATGAAGAAGTAGCGTCCTGCAATATACTCAGAATAGAAATGTCTGATATATCTTCATCATCACTCTGATCTCGGTGTTCCAAATAAACAGATTCGTCCGACGAGATTTCTGTATCACTGTCACTACTTTCAAAATCAGTTTCAGACACATTTCTCATCAATTCAGAAATTTCGTCTTCTGTTAAATAATTTCTCCTTTTCGCCATATTAAATCCTCAAAGGAAAGAAATCTCACTGCAACAGGATATGATTCTGACTCAAAACTAAACGGTGAACACATATACCCAATGCTACAATCCCACCGCAAAAGAAAAACAAAATTGCTTGTAAACAAAGACCACGTACAAAGTTTAAATGCCCTACCCACTGACAGCCAGATGCAATACATCCCTTCCTCCATTTGTCTACATAAAACGATAGACAGCATGCGATTCATACTAGTCCTGTTTTCGAATAGAAGGTCCCAACTACGTGTACTCCAAATTTCATAGACATACGGTGCCATCTTGTGCCCCAAAAATTAACTAATAAAACGTTCCGAACTACTGGCATGTATACATGACGGTCGGCCAGAAATGCAGATAGCTGCTGGCACGTATATGTGCCGTTCACCGCAAAAGGGTTAAAGGGCTTTTAACTGTCTACATACTTGCCCATTTTAACTTACATTTTGTTTTAAATACTTCTACACAAACTAAATACATGAAATAAAATTTTTTAAAAATAATGTACTTACAATCTAGAAGTTTTCCATGGTACACAGCCATGCCTGCTATTCTACCAATGAATTTGAAATAGGATAAATGGTCTTCATTGCAGACTCCAGAAGCAGGATTAATTTGAAGTGTATAATTATCTCTGAAAAATTCATCATAAAATTACTGTTATAAAGTCTGCATGAACATTCTTGTAAGGTTGTACAAAAATAATCACAGCTAAGGTGCAGATAATCCTGAGCTGTTCCTCATAAGGAACTGCATTGGTTTACTTAGATGGTGCTTCCATTATAAAGTATCCAACAAATTCACTATATGGATGGGTCAATATGGTGATATTATACACACATATATATAAAACCTTGAAAATTGATCTATTAGTCTGTCATTCATATTTAGCAATGCCTATAGTATATTCCACATTATCTTGGATCTGATATAAATAAGATAATAACTATGCATGAATATAATTTCTTCTAATGTTCATATCTGATTAATCATTTGTGGCTATATGTAATTTATACACAGATACCATGCTGACTGGAATTAACTGATTAAATATACAACACAATAAGAATGGTCTTTTGCTTCGGTGACTGAGAGCAGACATATATAAGTGCAAAGGGTTAAGCACCATTTTCCCTGCCAAATTTTCTTAGCTATTTTGCAGTTAACCTATTACAAAGTTAAACCTAAACAAATTGTCATTTAGGTATAGTACTTGACAGAAAATTTTGAGCTAACTTTGAATTTTTACCCAAATACTGTAGTTAGTTGAAGAATACACTAAAATTTCAAGAATTACTTACACAGCAGAATATTCAAATAAACCATAATATGGGTTGAACATTTCCTTAGACAAGAGAAAAAATAGTTCTCTCGATGCTCCACCGTAGTCAAGTACTTCTTCACCATCAAATTCCACCCAAAGTTTTGTACGCAAAACATCAACTCTAGTTACAGCACTAATAATACGATAGCAATCTTCCAAGATGTTGGCACGACTCACTTTCAGCTCAAATTTACCACACACATTGGCCTGTAAAAATATGTTTAACATAATCTATAACATCACCATTAAAATAAAATAGAAACAAGCACTCAAGGGAGAAAAAAACTAATTAAAACTAAGATATTTTACTAAAAATTAACAATAATAATCTCTTATGAGATTAAAAGCATCAATACCAGTGAAAGTAAACCATGAAGAGAAATAACCTTATAATTTCCCGATAAAAGATATAAAAAGGGGAACAGAGCAAGAGAATGCTTGTAATGTAAGGCAGCCATTTGTCTGCATTGGCTTACAGTGTAAGCATTCTTTAGATCTGCATCTGATGAAGAGGAAAACAGCTTCTGTTTTGGATATTTAAATTAAGCTTCTTTTTTTTTTTTAAACTGTCATTTCCAGTGAAATTTTAAGGTTATTTCTATTCCCAATAATAAACCCTATCAAAGAACTCTTCAAAATGCTTATGAGGCATCTTCATCAGGAGCTGAGCAATCAAATACACACACTGTAAACAAAGGCAGTAAAATAGCAAAGTGAGCAGAATTAAATGCCATTTCCCATTTAATACAGTAAGTCTAATATATATATATATATATATATATATATATATATATATATATATATATATATATATATATATATATATATATATATATATATACACACTCATGGACAAAAAAATTAGCGCACCAAGAAGGAGTCGTCAAAATGAAACAAAATTTTACATGCGTAATAACTACTTTGATATAAGTAAATGATAAGAAAATCAAAGAAAAAGGATAATTTATTTCAGAGAAAAAGGCAAAAGAACGGAGGAGTTAATACTCCGTTGGACCCCCTCTAGCATGAATGCACGATGCGATACGATCGGGCATTGAGTCATACAAGTTCTGTATGATGTCTTGAGACATTTCGTTCCATATTTGCTGTAACCTTGCCTCTAGTTCGTTCAAACTCGTGGGATGCCCAACTCGTCGTCCCAAATGATCCCAGATATGCTCGATTGGAGACAAATCTGGGGATCGGGCAGGCCAAGGAAGGGTAGTAACAGTGCGGAGACAGTCTTGTGACACCCTTGCCGTATGAGGCCGAGCATTGTCTTGTTGAAAAATGGCTCCTGGGAGCCGTTGCATGAGTGGCAACACATGTGGTTGCAGGATTTCATGAACATACCGCTGGGCTGTCATGGTGCCACGGAACAATACTAGGGGTGACCATGTATTGTAGGCAATGGCACCCCATACCATCACACCAGCTGTGGGAGCGATGTGTCGCTGTACAGCAAAGGCAGGATTGAAGCGTTCACCACGGGCTCTATACACACGAACACGATTGTCATCACTGCCGAGATTGAATCTGGATTCGTCGCTAAAGACGACCTGGTTCCATTCCGCTGCAGCCCAGTTTCCTCGTGCGCGGCAAAACTCCAAACGGAGACGTCGATGGGTGGGCGTCAAGGGCAGCACACGTAATGGGCACAGCGATACCAACTGTCCTTCAGCCAGGCGCCTTCGTATGGTTCGAGAAGACACAGAGGCCCCTAGTGAAGGTGCTACCTGTGCCTGGATGGCGGCCAATGAAGCAGTTGGCTGTACGCGTGCATTTCTTATGATGTGGCGGTCTTCTCAACGACTGGTCTGTCGAGGGCATCCTGAGCCTGGTCTTCATGTACATGACATCTCTCGGGTCCACTGGTCCCAACACCTCCTCACAACACAATCAGAGCGGCCCAATTGACGAGCTACTCGCCTAGCTGACCACCCAGCTTCCATCATCCCGACGATTCTTCCCCTCTCAAACTGCGACAACTGCTTATATTGTCTTCGAACACGGCGTAATGGCATGTATATCTCAGCTCTTCCTTTGTAAATGATTCAGCACACTCAAACAAGCTTTGGTTACCTGTTTTATACTCCACAGAGTACGATGTTCAACGCCCTCTACCGGCTATACGTAATGCACAATCACGCTGCATTTCTAATCATTTGCATATCTCCCCGACATGTACCTTCATTCCAAGTTTCGTTACGATCTGCAATTATTTCTTGGTGCGCTAATTTTTTTTGTCCATGAGCGTATATATATATATATATATATATATATATATATATATATACTAACATGCTATCATAAACTAAAAAATACTGAATAAAAATATACATTTATTTTAATTCATATTATTTATTGGGTTGTTCGGAAAGTCATTTTTTTTTTTTTTAAATGAAAGACGATTTTCTTAGAGTACCGTAATTTCGCACGTATGCGCCGCACCCACCGTAAGCGCCGCAGGGACTGAAATTTCCTTTTAGAAAAAAGGAATCGGGGTAAGCGCCGCACCGGCGTAAACGCCGCATATAATTTTTTCTTAGTTACCGTACCGCAGCCAAATATTGAGACACTAGCAGAAATTTTAGGTTATTTCCGTAACAAACTAATACATTTTAATGTAATAAATTCAATATAATTCTAATTTTGAATATTTCTCTTATTAAATTACACTTTAACACTAGAAGCGCCGAATGACACCCTGTTAGCCTAAACACATATGCAAATCTTGTCACTTACGTGTTCGAGTGAAACCTCGGCTCATCGCTCTGCCCGCGAGACGGCGTGCAGCACATGCGTAGTAGCCGTACGGGGGAGTCGCCCGTGTCCGGCTTTCACGATAAATACGTGGCCGGGGGAAAAAATACTCGGCGGTGTGTTGTTCGTTCTCACTCGCTCGCTCGATTTGTATGCGTTGATATTATTTTCTGTTACTGCCCTCGCATATATTTTATTTCTATTATGTTTCGTTGCTGTATACTAAAGCTAGTATCGATAACTTTTAATAAAAAAAGGAATTCTCAAACCCTATATTTACTTCTATTTTTAAAACCTCTGCCTAACACACCCCATACCTATAAGCGCGGTAGGTAGTCATTTTGACCCGTAAGATTTACTTTACTTAAAACTGTCTTATTTTAAAATGAAATGTTACGTACTACTACACGTCTACCGTAGTACAATGCAAAAAAAAAAAAAAGAATGAAACCTGAAACTGTACAAACGTATTTTTATTTCACAGTAACACATGATATATTAAAAAAGAAACGCAATCATGGAACATCAAACGGGCAAAACACATAAAGCATACATATATGAATAAAAGTAATAAAGATATTAGGTAATACAGAAAATCGTCAAAATGAAAATCTAAGATATACGGGTAAGAATTACCGATCAATCAAAACCATCAAAGTCCTCTTCTTCCGTATCAGAATTGAAAAGTGGCAAAATTTCTGGATGAATTTTTGTATCTGGATCTTCCTCGTTGGAAGAACTGTTATCGTCGGAACTGTCAACGTCGCTGGCATTGGGAACAATTATTTCCGCCTTTCTAAAACAGGAAATTATTGTCTTAATGAAGACACCTTTCCATGCTTCAGAGACCCACTTCGCGACTTCTACGAAAGTTGCCTTTCGCATAGTTCCGCTTTTTGTGTAGGAATGTAGACCTTCAGTTATCCACGATTCCCAGAGATTTCGCATTCGGCATTTGAATACTTTGTTTATAGCCAAATCAAGTGGTTGAATTAATTTTGTCAAACCTCCGGGAATTATCGCTAAATTTGCAGACACAGTCTTCGCTGCAACTTTAACAGGCTCTGACAAGCGGGCTTTCATCGAATCCATTATAAGTAACCCTTTTGGATTGAAAAAGCCCCTTTCCTTTTCCGCCAGACTTCGTTCAACCAATCTCGCATTACTATTTCGTTCATCCATCCTTTCTCGTTCACGCGAATAACAACGTCATTAGGAAATTCTCCTTTGGGGAGAGTTTTTCTTTTAAAAATCAACAGAGGTTTCAGTTTCTCACCGCTTGCTGTGCAAGACAAGATACAAGTAAATGACGTTTTCTCGTGACCGGTAGTAACAATACTCACTGTACTTTCGCCAGCCTTGTTGACAGTTCTGCTTGGAGGACAGTCGAAAGTCAAAGGTACCTCGTCCATGTTGATCACCTGATCGGTGGAAAACTTGTTGTCCTTTAATTGGTCCCCTATAAACTTCAGGAAAGACGATTTCTTTACCTCCCAATCAACAGGCAATTTTTGCCCCACGGTTGTGCGGGCCCGAACGGAGAGGTTTTTCCGCTTCATGAATCGGTAACACCAGTTGGATCCAGCTTTGAAATCGTCTAATTCCATCTTCGCCGCTATAACTCTGGCTTGTAAACGTATCTTTACTGTTGATATTGGAATGCTCTTACTTCTCCGGGATAAAATCCATTTCTCAAGACTAGTTTCCAGCTGAGGCCAAGCAGCTTTCCCTCTTCTGCATGCTCTCTTACTTTTCGGCATCTTTAGTAAAACTTTCTTTTCGGAGCGCCATCGCCGAACACAACGTTCATCAACACTGAACTCTCTGCCTGCTGCTCTATTTCCGATTTCTTCTGCTTTGGCAATAACATTCAACTTAAAATTCGCACAGTAGCTTTTGTTTCTGCGTTTTGGAGCCATTTTGTTAAATAGTTTCACAGTACGGGGGGGAAAACTATTTTCGCAGAGAAAGCGACAGCAGACGTGCGCCGTCGCCAAAGTGTGTATGACATCATCGTCATTCTTTTCTAAAATTAGTCAAGAACTTCGCGCATGCGCAGTGATAAACGCCGGTTCAAGTAATGCGTTAGGCTCAATTTTAGTAGAAAAGTGCAAGCTGAAAAGATTTTAAAATCCGAAATCGGCGTAAAGGCCGCACCGGCGTAAGCGCCGCGCCCAACAATTTTTGAACTTTTTTTTACGTATGCGCCGCGGCGCTTACGTGCGAAATTACGGTATATAAATATTTTATTGAATTATACATTCTCTGTTTTGGTCCAATATCTTTTGTCATCTTTCTGGCAGTAGCATGATTTCATGCTCATAAAACTTCTGATTTTTACTGGGAAAATACTGATCCAAGTCATTTTTGATGTCCTCATGTAGAGTAAGGTTTTGTCATCTAAAATTTTTTATAGAGTCCGAAACAAGTAATAATCCGGGGTGCCATATCTGGAGAATATGGTAGGTGTATTAGTACATCCCATCCAAGCTGTTAAAGATTTTAGCGAGTTACCAAACTTGAATGAGGTCTCACATTAACTTGGTGGAACACTATACCTTTTCTAATTGATCAATTCTAAACTTTTCTGTTTGAGTGAATCATTCAATTTCTCCAGTTGATGACAGTACACTCCCGAATTGATCGTGGTATTGTCTGGTAGTAGAAGCTTTATTATTATTAAAAAGAAAAAAACTTTAAATCCCATCAAACAGACAGCATCACCTTTTTTGATGAATATCAGTTTTCGAAGTGCTTTCAGCTGGCTCATCTTTTTTACTCCATGATCCCTTTTGTTTCATATTGTTGAAGATAACCCATTTCTCGTACCCAGTGACGATTTGTTTCAAAAATGGATCATTTTCTTGACGTTTAAGAAGCAAATCTCAGACGTCAATGTGATGAAGCAAATTTCTTTCTGTAAGAACATGTGGAACTGATATGTCGAGTTTTGAAATTAAGCCAAGGCATTTCATATAACCATGAAAGGTCGAATTCAATCTTTCAGCAATCTCATGAGTTGTTATTCTGTGGTTTGCATCAATCGATGCTTTTATTTTGCCTTCATCAGCTTCAACTGGCCTTCCAGAACGTGGTGCATCTTCTGCATCAAAATTGACGGAACGAAATTTTGCAAACCAATTTTGGCACTAACGTTCTGTCAATACATCTGCTCCATCTACACCGAATAATCTTTTTCTTACTTGTACAGCATATTTACCTTTTCGATAGAAAAAAAGTAAAATATGCCAAAAATGCTGATTTCGACTTTCTATATTTGATAGGGCACCAAACAAAAACTATTGCACAGAATCAAACAAACTTTTTTACAAAAAAAAGCCTTGATGCCAGCTGCCATTATATCAGCTGTCATAATATATAATGATAATGCAAAAATACAATTAAGTCCCCTGTTGGGAAAAAACAAAATTACTTTCCGAACAACCCAATATTAACTTTACACTGTATACAACATATCAATTAACAATATAAGACTATTTTTTAAGGTTGAATTTATTTTTATTTTTTTCATTTATATGACTTTCATGTAAAAGTAATTCCTCGTTGTTATTAATTACCATATAATTACAAAAAATTCCTAATAGCCCTAAAGTAAAATAAAAATTTGATTTCACTTAAAAACAATTATTCACTGAAGAAACATGTCTATTAATCCAAACTAGTTTCATGGACAAAGAGGAAAATAATTTGAGTGTTGGTAGTTGCATGAATATCATTAAATCTCTTGAAAATATATTATATACAGGTAACATAATTTTTCTAATAAAGTAACTATGGATAATGATATTTTATACAAGAGAAAAAGAAAAATACAATGACTAAAGAGCAGCATTACTTGAGCTGAGCCTAAAATTACATGACTTTTGGTGAATATAAATATTTGTGAACTATTTCACCATTGTATTATAATAGCATATAGGTTATAAGTTACTCAAACTACAGTGGGTGATCGGTTAATGAACAGTTCGGACTGCGAACAATTCGGACAATGAACACTTTCACGAAGGATTTTTGTGTTCAGACAACATATGTTCGGATACACCTCTGTGACAAAAGGTTGAAAAAAGTTTCTAGTAGTCCAAGATCAACCAAGGGTTAGTTCAGTGAGTTTACATAATAATTCTAATCAAGAGGTCTACAAACGATACAATTTTAGTTATAAACATTTATTTTACATGTATGTACAACCCTTAAAGGGGGAATCTACAAATTGCCACTAATCTAAGCGCCATGCGTACATGGCGAAGTTCCATCTAGTCGATTTCTAAAAATGGTGGGGGCGCTGCTCGCTACATCATACATTTCATCACAACCTCTCGTCGCAGCTCGGAGCACACGACACGGTCGCATACTGCGTAGTTTGCACTGGGACTTTGTGAATTGTACTCATAACCTTTATGTACGCTAGTTGGTTTCTGCCCTTCTGAATTTTTGTATCTGTGCTTTTTTGAATCCCTTATAAAAAAATAAATAAAAATTAAAATATTAGAAAATCTAGCAATATTATGAAGCTTAAAAAAAGTGGAGTGTCAAGAACTGTGCTCACCATAAAAACTAAGCAAGAAATTATAGCCAACGTAGAGAGTGGGCAGATGATATCTGATGTTGCTAGGCAATATGGCTTGAACAGGTCTGCAGTAGGCACAATCTTAGCTAAGAAAGATATCATCAAGAAGACTCAAGCAGCTAAAGGAGTAACGAAAATCATATCTGAGAAGCAAAGAATCTCATCCATGAAAAAATGGAGAGGTTGCTTTTAGTTTAGATAAACGAAAGGGAAATGAAAAGAGATGCGACTAGTATGGCCATCATTCAAGAGAAGGCTAGAGAAATTTTTGAGAATTTGAAGAAACAAACTCCAGGTTTGTCATCCGAGAAGTTAGAATTCAAGGCTACCACTGGCTGGTTTGCAAAGTTTAAGAGGAGATCTGGCATTAAACATGTGGTAATGCATGGTGAGTCTGCTAGTGCAGATAAAGAAGAAGCTGAGAAGTTCTGTCTCAAATTTCAAGAATTTATTGAAAAAGAAGGGTATTGTCCACAACAAATTTTCAATTGTGATGAAACCGGTTTGTTTAGGAAGCGCATGCCGAACCGTACCTACATCACAAAAGATGAGAAAAGTTTTCCTGGGCATAAACCCATGAAAGACCGATTGACGTTATATTTAGGAGCTAATGCTAGTGGTGATATGAAGCTTAAACCACTTCTCATTTATCAGTCTGAGAATCCTAGAGCATTCAAAAAAATTCCACAATCAAGAAAAGACTGCCAGTGATGTGGAGATCAAATCAGAGGGCATGGGTCACGCAGGTTCTTTTCAAAGAATGGCTGTTTGAAGTTTGTGCTCCCAGCATCAACGACTACCTTGAGACCAATGACTTGCCATTGAAAGCACTGCTGTTACTGGACAATGCACCAAGACACCCAAAGAACCTTGAAAATAATTTGCTGATAGACTTTCCCTGGCTGACAGTTCAGTTTCTACCTCCGAATACGACTTCATTGATTCAGCCAATGGATCAGGAGGTTATTGCGGGTTTCAAGAAATTGTACACTCGCGTGCTGTTTTGTCGGTGTTTCGAAGTGTGCCAATTATCACCCAACAATGACATTAAAAATGTTTTGGAAAGAAAAATTTGACATTCTTGAAGCTATCCAACTCATTCAAAAGGTATGGTCAGAACTCACTCAATGACAGTTGATTTCTGCTTGGCAAAAACTGTGTCCATCTTGTGTTCAGGGAGACGGAGATAATGCTCCTGAAATTATGAATGAAATTGTGACAATTGCGAAAGATCTGGAATTGGAGGTGAACGAAGATGACATTCAAGAGGTCATAATGGAACATGAAGATGAGCTAACTACAGAAGAACTCCAAGAAATCTTGAATGAAGAACACCAGTGAAATGTATCTCCTTCTGAAAAAGAGGAAGACGAAAGAGGGCCAATGACGACATCTGCTATTAAAGATCTTTTAAAGAAGTGGGAGGATGTCAGAGCAACGGTCTTAGAATGGCACCCAAACCAAGCCGATGTCAATAGGGTTGGGGATCTCTACAACGACAATGCTATTAATCACTTCCGGTTAATTCTGAATAAGAGAGAAAAGCAATTGACATTGGACATGTTCTTTAACGACCCATTAACAAAAAAAAATTATTGATTAAAGTGACTGTATTATTTTGGTAAACATAAACTTAGTAAGTATATATTTATCTTTTATTTAATTTTTAGGGCCTCCAGAACGAATTAATCGAAGTCCCATAAAAATCTATGGTAAATCGATGATCGGTTAACGAACATTTCGGTTTACGAACACAGTCTTGGAACGGATTGTGTTCGTAAACCGATCACCCACTGTATATCGACATGAAAGTAAAATTACCGGTTTCGGTAGCTTTGCTTTAAGGTACTCATATTTCCTTTTGTAATCTCTTGAGTAAGGAACTGCCTGAAATGAAATAGAACTTAATTAGACACAGCATTCAATAAATATATAATGGAATGCTAAATAAATAACTTACAGGACCAGCAATATTTGGATTATTCAATCGGGGATCTTCCCACTGGGTAATTCTGGAATCTACAAGTAAAATGTAAAATGTTCAAACTGGAAGTAACATTTAAATCTAACAACTCACATAATATAACACTTTTTTTTTCTTCAAATGGCAAGGCAAATACAAAGCTAATAACAAATAGAAATACAAAAACACAGAAAGAGATGACATAAAATTGACCAAAGTCATTGCCTAAGGAGTTCTCTGGTCTTCCAGTAAAGCGCCGTTTAACAGTCGCCTCTAAGGGCTGCACATTGGTGGAGGTGGTGTCTGTTCATAAGGTTATTAGAGTTACAGAGGGGACAATAAGGGCTTGAGAAAATTCTGATGCAGTAAAAGTGTTCTGCTAAGCAGTCATGTCCAGTTAGTAGGCGAAATTGGGCAACTGCGTGCCGTCGTGGGCTGCTGGGGACTCTCAAAAGATCCCCAACCCCCCAACGCTTCGATTTTATTCTGTCATAAATTTGTGATTTGAATAGTCTGTTTATTGTTTGCTTGATATACAGCTTTATAGAATGGTATGATAGTGGGGAAAATCTGGTTTGAAGAAGTCTTGAACCCTTTTTAGCGAGAATGTCTGCTTGCTCGTTTTCAAAGATGCCACAATGGCCCGGTATCCACTGAAGAATCACACGCTTCATTCTTCCAGACAACTCCCATAAATATTGCCGACATAGGTATATTTCCCTTGATAAAGGCGCAGACTAGATGAACTAATCGCCTAAATTGCAGCCTGGGAGTCAGAAAATATAACCACTCTATCAAATTCGTCTTCAAAGATCAATAGGTGTTTAAGGGCTATACAAATAGCTTCTACTTCTCCATCAAAAGCCGTTTGATATTTTCCAGCAGAAGCATAAAAGGAAAATAGGTTAGAAAAAACACCGGCTCCTGCCGAGTCACGATTTTCATAAAAAGATCCATCTGTGAAGATTTGCAACCACTGAGACTTGGGATACCTGTTGTCAATATTATCAAGAGCATAACACCCCAAGACCTGTGGGGAGTGTTTTTCTTAAAAAGCTTGTCTGCAAGACTCAAGTTCGTTTCAACTTGGATCATCCCCAGTGGATTAGAAGGCCCTGCAACATTCTCAAGGGCAGCTGGCAATTCAAGATCCCATCTGAGGTCCCTTACAAATTGAAACAAATCCTTTTTGGGTCTTTAAATTTCTATCCCCTGCAGGGTAATTACTCCAATAGGTATTTGTAGTTCTAATTAGTTTCTCATAAAGATTGAGAGCTTTTTCCTCAATTATTGTTTTAATGGGTTTACTGTTTGTCAATAGAAGCATTGCATCTGTTGGTGTTGATTTAACGGCTTCAGTAATCAATCTCAAAGATTGGTTTTGTAAAAGTTCAAGTTTTTAAAGATTTTTGTTGCTTACAGTAATCAAAGGTTCGCAGCAGTATGTAATTAAAGGTAAAATAAAAGTCTTATAAGTAATATTCAAAGTTGTCCTATCACATCCCCATAGGGATCCTGCTAAGCATTTCAGAACAGACATTCTTTTCTGAAAGTGATTTGATATGGACTCAATATGTGATTTCCAGGTCAGTTTATTGTCAAATGTCATTCCCAGGTAGTTAAACTACCTAGTGTGGTTAAGAGGGGCATTCCTATACTTTAGATCAGGGAGGAATGATTGATGCATCAGTGAAAAAGATTGTACAGCAGTCTTCTCCAAATTCACTGTCATATTATTTTCAACGCACCACTTTGACAATAACTCAAGAGCTTGATTAATTTTTTCCTCAATAAAGGGTTTTGCATTTTTCTTAGGTGCCTGTGCCCAGATAATTAGTTCATCAGCGAAGAGTAGATAATTTATTCCAGATATAGTCCTTAGAACATGAACTAGGTCATTAATATATAAATTGAACAGTGTGCAGCACCCTGAGGCAAACCTGTTTGTAAGTTATAATATTTAGATAAACCTTTGCCGAATCTGATCTTGCATATTCGTTGATCAGTAAAAGAACGAATCCACCTAAACATATTTCCACGAATCCTGGCATTTAGTAATTTCTGGTGCAGTTTCTCTCTCCACACCATGTCATATGCACTTTTAAAATCAACGTAGACTGCTGTTAAGATATTTCGGTTGTCCAAGGCATCCTTGATAGTTTGACTAAAACACTTATAAAATTCATAAAAAAAAAAAAAAAGAAACTGAGAATTGATATTCTATAGCTGACGTACAATGATGGCTCAAAAAGTTTTTAGACCTAAAAATTCTAGTTGATCAAATTCTTCTATTTTTACAATTTTTCAACATAAGCTCTTTGAGCTTGTGTTTCTTAGGTTTGGTTTGGAGTGCTATGGTCCACTTTTTGCTACACGAGGGTTAATTAGACCGGGACCTACTGCTTAAAACCGATTCTGAACGACTATAAACATCCATGCCAAGAGTGGGATTTGAACCCACAGACTCCAGTACCGAATGTTAGCATCCTAGCCATTTGGCCATCGTCTGGCCAAACACATTTCTTAAATTCAAAAGAACATTAATTTTTATTGAGACTCAAGTTTTTCAATAAAAGTGCCTAGTACTTCTTCAAGGATTGAAAACTTGCTGCAACACACTAACTCAACTATCTGTGGAAAATGAAAAAGTCACTTGGGGTTTGATCAGAAAAACACGCAGGACATGAAACAATCGGATTCTGCTTACTGTCCAAAAATATTTTTTCTTTTTTTTAGTGTTGTGCTATGAGGAAGGATGGCTTTTAAATGCATTTTTTTGTATTCTTTTCATACCACTTGTTTATCAACATGTGGGAATATATCATTATTTCAGTCCACTGTGACCTGTCCTCAAGCCCAACTGCTGCCACACTACAAGAAAAAAAAAAAGCCACCATTCTTTTGACAACACCTCTCTCATTAATTTTAAGATTATTTCTATTGCCAATAATAAACTCAAAGCAAGCAATGGCAATAAAACAGCAGAGAAAGCAGAATTAAATACAATTTACCATTTAATACAGTGAGTTTAATATATCTATACTTATATATAAAGAGAGAGCGATTTTGTACGTGGAGGGTAATCTTCAGAACCACTGTACCTATTTGAAAAATTCTTTCACTGTTTGAAAGGTACAGTATTCCAGATGGACATAGGCTATATATTATGTATATCTGATCAGTAGAAATAAAGTTAGGGGCTTAATCCTAACAATCTCCATTGTTTCCGCTACTGTCTTCTACCGCTTTTTGTTCCGAAGATTTCAACGATCCTTATCGTGGTGCTATTGCGGTGGGCTTCTGTTCTGATGCTAGCGGTTCGAACCTAGCCGTTCTCCGACACGCCTTTTTCTTTTAAAAAATTTATTTTAATTATTAACTAACATAAAATTAATTTAAGGTATTATTTAGGTTATTATTAAGGTAAAAAAAGATTTACAATTTATTGGCTATCAACTGGAAATTTATTGGTATAATATTTTGTTCAACCCGGACAAAGTCGGGATGTTCCGCTAGTTATATAATAAATCAGTGATTCTCAATCTTTATATGTCTAATCCCTAGGGATACATAATTTTCGCATTTACGAAATAGATGCGAAATTTGCTGATGTGAGTGAATAAATGCGAAAATTATTTTTTTTTACTACTTTTCGGCAAAAACTCTGTGATAAACGGCTTTTTAAGCAAATTTAGGTAATAATAGTAATAATTTATTAACATAATTGCTTATCTAAGACCATCCATGGTCTTTATCCGAGAGATCTCCCTCTCAAAATTTGCTTTTAACTTTTTGTTAAAAATTTAAGGAAGAGAATGTGGAGACTACTACAATGTTAGCTTTTAACTAAGAATTTTGATACTTACCTAACGAAGTAAGTAAAATTGCGATTTTTTAAAAATAAATGTGAAATTTTTGTGTGTGTGTGTGTGTATATATATATATTTGCAAATAAATGCGATATTTTATATATTGTAATTTTTTTTATGCAAAATTTATGTACCCCTACTAATCCCTCTTTGGAAGACCTTCAGACCTTATACAGCCCCCCCCCCCCCTGAATATCACTTATTCCTCCTCAGGGGTCAAACAAAACAAAAAAAACACCAAACAGCTTAGGGAAAAATTGATTTTTGTACATCTCTAAACACTTTTTGAACTATCTGTGTAACTCTGGTAATGTCTAGTTTATAATTTTGATTAAATATGCACTGAACTAACAAGTTTTTAATATAGTATGCTTAGAAGTATAGTGAGTAAAATTATCGAATACTTACTATGATCAATAAAAAATATTCTACCATCAGTATGAAAACGTTCTTCCCAACCTTCCTAATAAAATATTTTAAAATGTTATATAAGTGATAGAAATCATAATAAGATAATACAACCAGCAACATTAAGTGAGCTGATATGATAAGAATATGATTACATATAATTTCTAAAATTAGAATAGTGAGGAATTTCAGAATAGAGTAAAATGAAAAACTGAAGAGTAAATCAGCAAGTAACTTATTTACTCTTCAGTTTATTGCTCTTTATGCCTCATTCACCTAATTTATAAACTTGCTGCAGATAATATTTATTTGTGTATTATTATAACTGAATACAAATACAGGGTGTCCAAGCTAAAGGTATCCAAAAGTCATGACTTATTTTTACGGAACTACCCATTAGAATTTAAAAAAATTTATTTATAGAGAAAGAACATCTCACCAAGTTGAAGTCAAATCAATCATAGATTTTGATGTAGCCTGACAAACGTCTAAGTGGTATTCCAGTTCTCTCCAAGTGTTTCGTAGCATATCAGGAGTTATTACACAAATTGCTAGAATGATACGCTTCTTCAACTCATCCACAGTTTCAATATTTTGTTTATACACAATGGATTTAATGAATACCCAAGCAAAAAAGTCTAATAATGCCTGATATGGTTTGAAACATTTGGAGAGAACTGGATTACCATTTAGACATTAGTCATGCTACAAAAGGTGCACACATCGAAATCTATGATACTATGATAGAAATCAATGACTGATATTAAAACTTTGTGAGATGTTCTTTCTATTTAAATAAATTTTTTTAAAATTCTAATGGGTAGTTCCATAAAAATAAGTCATGACTTTTGGATACCTTTAGCCCAGACACCCTGTATTTATATGCACTTCATATATAGCTATTAAAAAAATGATACAATATTAAAGAACAACTTACATTTCAAATATTAACTACTTCATTCTTCAGAAATTACTACAATATTCAAATTATGGTAATTCTTAGTACTTCAAATAAACTACTTTCTTCTTCACTCCATAATTTTTGAGAAGAATAAAAAAGTTAATTGATTTTGAGAGAAAAAACTTACTGGTAATGGGCCAAGATCATCTACACTGCTAAAGCGAGGCCTATTTGGCACATTGCTTTGGTTAGGAAGTACACTTGGTTTGCCTGTCCTGGGATCCACCTGTATATATATTAAAAAAAGGTTAACTTGAACTCATTTCACTCTTTTTGATCAAAGTTCATTGAATTAACAAAAATGAGCCTGGTATAAGATTCCTAATTACCAAATTATTTATTTTCTGAATGATAGCAGATAAATCCAGAACCAATAAATCAGTGGTTCCCAATCAGTGGTCCGTGGACCACAGATGGTCCGCGAGAGCCTCGGGAGTGGTCCGGCACCACATATAAAAAAGTTGCCAGATAAATGGGGATTTTGAAAGCAATGTTTTTTGAACTAAATGGGCTGAATATATCCGATGACTATCAGGTGTTGAATTAAGATTTCTTAAAAGTTTAACATAGTTATTTTATTATTAGAATATGGTACATAAGAATGTGAATACATTAATCCTGTATCCCTTTTGCCTGAGGGATATTCTATACCCCCCAGGAAGGTTCCCCTGAAGTCGGACGGTGTGCGTGTGGGGGGAGGGGGTCCGCACATTGTTCAATTTTGGGCTTAGTGGTCCGCAGACTTCTACAGGTTGGGAACCACTACAATAAATGTACAAAGATGTTAAATCCAATATAATTAAGTGTACTGTCAAGTTTGACTTCTGAAGACATACCAATTTGTCTAAATACTCAATTTTCTGTAGCAAATTTAAGGAAATTTTCCTACTGAGGGCTGAATATGATATGAAAATTCTTGGAACTGTTCCCAGTATCCCACATAATAGAGATAACACACTTTTCTCTCTAAATCACAAGCATGCATTAAGATACAATTTCCTGAGATCTTTTTCCTAAAATATAAACTTAATATTTTAAAATCAAATACTGAATTTCATAGGCCTTAAAAAAATACATTGATTGTAAGAGGCATTCCTTTTAAAAAGCATAATTCAAGCAACCTTTGATGGAGTATTCTACCCTGAGATTTAAAAAAAAAAAAAAAAAAAAAAAAAAAGTTTAATGCATAAGATACTAAATTATGGAAATATAAATGATATTTTACTAATGCATAAAGGTGAAACTGATCTTAACTGCTCTTATAGAAAAGAGCAAAAGATGGTACTTTACTTCTCTCTTAGGTCAGAGATCAGATGTCAACAGTAAATGAGTAAAAACTTCATAGTAAAAATATAACATCATTCATTAGCTGATTATAATTTCAGGAATGAAAAATTATACATCATAATTTCTCATGAAACATAATGAAGGTTCCTTATGGTTAGAACATTATATTAATATATATTATAATAATTATAAATGAAGGATCTAAAAGAGAGCATGGGTCCTCCCCCCTCTGCATAAATTCCTAGGATCATGAATATATGATAACATTAATCCAAAAATTATATTAAGCAGACAAAAGAAATTTCTCAAAACAATTTTGTTCGCATTAAAAAATTCAATGGCTAGTAAAAAGAAGGCTTCTTGATAACCATAATCAAACAAAAAGAACAGCAACAATTATTTGATTGTGGTTATCAAGAAGTCTTCTTTTCACTGTTAGTGCTTCCACAAGTTTCCTGTGAGTAATAAATTCAACAGACATATACTAAAATTCTAAAAACAAATACTTTAACACTTTTATAAGACAAGACTTTCTTTAAAATTCATTTCTAAACAGTTTTTCTCTCATGGAAATAATTTGACTAATACTATGCCCCTAACCTGAATATACAAGCACCTGTTTCCTCTCAGCACTAATATGTATTTTTTATTTATTTATTTTTTATAGATTCATGATCTCCAGAATCTTATTAAGTTCAACATCGATCTGTCTGAGCAAGAAATTAGACTTACACAAGATCCACAGGAAAGCATGACTAAATAATTAACAAAATCAGATTATTCAAGAATATTTAAACATCATGCAGAATTCATTACTTCAAGATTAACCTTTTAGGAAAGAATTTATTTTTTTTTTCTAGCAATGTTTGTTTATTTTTAGTGAAATGCACACATAAAAGGCTTGATGAGTAGTCATTAACCTGGCAGAAATTTAAGCCATTTACATGAAACTGCAAAATACCATACTTTGACAGATGGATATATGGTTAAATCAGTCTATTTAAAATAATACTTTTACAAACTACTTAGTTACATCTGAAAATTTTCTCAATTACTAATATATTATGTATACAAGTAGGAAAGAAAAAACAAGTACATAAAAACATAATTTACCCAAGTAGTAGTTTTATGATTATGATCTATATAGAAAACTCTGCCATTTGGAGCTACTTGCATTGACCATCCTGCTGGTAGTCCTTCTGAAGTTGATTGATTTGAAGTTGCTTGTCTTGTGAGGCTATTAGTGGGCTTTACAAGAAGAAACAAAAAGTTAGTGGTTCTCTGTTATTATCTATATAGATATGCAAGAGGAAATTTATATTTTTATATTTCTATGAAATATTTTTCTTCTATAATGTGTTCTCTCTTTTAAAACAGATGGAGCAGAGGTCAGAAAAAGAAAATGATTCATAAACATATAGAGAAAAAATTGGCAGGTTAATCATTATATTTTTACATTTTATACACTATTTGTGTAAATATATATATTAGGGCGGAGCGTAAAAAAAAAGTTTTCGATTTTGTTTTTGCCCTAGTGCGGAAAAGTTGTGTACTGGTGGGTAGGTCACGTATGCAAAGTTTTGGGAAAAACAAAAAATATCTTCCGTCTCCATTTCGGCCGTGAATTTTAGCAGAATTTTACCATACAGTTAAAAATGTGTATTTCCATTGTTTTGCATGCAGCTTTTCGCTTTTTCTGAAATAAAATTCAGAAAAAAATCCCAGAACTCACATCGGGGAGGTGGCTGCATTGCAAGTTCCACCCGTGCCCACCTATCCACCCAACCATACCTTTGCCCTTGCAGTTATTTCGGTTTTACTCGGTACTAGCATCTGGTTTCAAATGGTGGCATAGCTTTTTTCGACTCTGTTTGGGTTCTAACTAAACCGTCACGCTTATTTTCTCCACACACAGCCGCAGAAACCTCTGTTACTAGTTTCACGATACGTTCAACACTTTGGGTGTGGCAAGGAAATTTTAGGCTTCCCAGGTGTTGAGCTACAGACTCTCCACTGGAAATCAAATTTCTGAAATCATCTTCTGTCAATTGGGAGTTCCGTCAAATTACATTTCTGCCAATCAATGAGGTCTATATATGAAACTGCCTCGAAGTTGAGTGACGGAATGTTGTAGTGTCTGATTCTTTTCCTTTTTTTCCTTTCTTGCCCGTAAAATCCTACGTAGTCAAGTTCTGCAATGGACTTTCTGTCGTCTGTGATCATTGACAAGATTATTGCTTCGGGTGGCCGAAATAGCCATTTCTCTGGATAATGGGATCGACCACAGTCTTTAAATCGTTTTTAAGATAGCGTGAAACGTTTATTGTCTGCCACAAATTTCGTGGACCATACGTTCAATATGGATTTAATTTGACTGTAAACCACATAGGTGGGCACACTTTCATGATGAACTCTGCCAGAGTTTGAAGTTGGTTTGAAGGCTCTGACGAGCTAATGTATAAACACTTTATTCGATTTGCAGTTGTTAGCCAACGTGCATAAGTCATTTTCCTAGGGTGCTTTTGTGACAAACTTGATCAGCAGTTTCTATTTGTGACAGCTTGACAAATATCCCAAAGCTATCGCTTGTGTGTGCTAAGATCCTTTATGTCGATTTTCGGAAATTCGACCGAAATGTCCACAAATTTCACAACTGAGAG
Organism: Dolomedes plantarius; assembly: GCA_907164885.2. Taxonomy (NCBI): domain Eukaryota; kingdom Metazoa; phylum Arthropoda; class Arachnida; order Araneae; family Dolomedidae; genus Dolomedes; species Dolomedes plantarius. The sequence goes on along the minus strand of OU015497.1, from coordinate 76,756,936 downwards.
GTTTTTACAATTTGCCAGTGCTTTCCCAATAGGACCAGAAAATGCATTAGGGTCACTCGTTCCACCATCCAAATGCTGCACTAAATGTCGGAGTGGCAACTCATTTGCGTGTAACTGGCAGATAAACCAGTGAAGGGTTTCCCAATGGCTTCCCCAGAAAGGCGAATCACGTCGATTTTATAGCCAGTATTAACGTTTGTTCCATCGCACCCTATTGCTACTAGTTGATGAATGTCAATATTCTTATTTTCCATGAATTGCAGCATCATTTGAGAAATACTCAAAGCTGATGATGAAGTCAGTGCAGTAGCGTACGCAGAAATTTTCAAAGGAGGGGGTTATAGTCTAGTCAAATTAGGTTTTCATTTCGCATTCAAATCAAAAGGTCAGCACTGTCTGATACTTTCCCAAAATGCAATCACCTGATCAATGTGAAGAACAGTTTCACGGTAATCCATGGCGGCTTCCTGCTTCATAGAGTAAAGTGGAACACCAACACCACCTTCGCCTCCATCTGCAATCAATATGTATCGTACATAATCAACCATTACGGCAGCAGTTCAGCTGTGGTTTTTGATGGTTATGAAGAGACGAACTCCACGGAAAGAGACGAACAACATCGGAGAGCATCAAGTAAAACATCAGTGGATATTGACTTCATTAAGAACATGGTGGCTACTGTTCATCAGGAAAACTTCCTTTCCAATGAAAGGAACAAAACCAAGTTCATTACTATGTTAGTTCAGGCCGTGGGTGCAAGAGGTATACAGTCTACTACAGAAAAAGGAGATGCTGACTGAAGTATTGTCAGAGGTGAGTGGCAAAACACCTCTCATTCAACTGTGGGGATAGTAGATAGGTAAGACCTGCTTGTCTAATTTGTGGCACTCACCCCACGAGACACGAATGTGTTTATCATGAAGGCCGGACGGGGCAACACAGAAGACAGGCTCTACTCTTCCCAACATCTTCAGGTCTTATCATTCAGCCAGTACATTCTCTGCATCCATAGTTTCTCAGGATGTGACACTATGTCAGCGATTTATGGTAAAAGCAAAGCAGCAATAGTACAATGTTTCCAGCGGTACGCCAATGGAACAACAAACATCGCCAAAATGTTTTATGACTCCAAATCTTCACCAGGAGACATTACTGGAGCTGAGGAACGAATGTTCCTGCTCATGTTCCAGTCCCCGCCAAATGAGCATGATCTCAATATTTTTCTTTGCTCGTACTGACCCCATTAAGTAAATTTATTAATTTATATAATTCATTAATATTCAATAATATGTTATACACTATCCGGCCATAAGTATCCGGACACCCCCCTAAAGAAGTGGATCTAGCAGGTGACGTAATTTGATGCGTAACCGAAAGCTATAAAAGTATTGGTAGTGGTTTGTCAGGTCATATTTATGCGTTTGTGAGACGATGAGTAAGTCAAAGGAGCTTAGTGACTTTGTTCGTGGCATTCTAGTGGGATGCCACCTTTGTGGGAAATCAGTTCATGAAAATTCGGACATTCTACAGAAGCTAAAATGATAGTGAAGACTTTGACTTGTTTGAAACTTTTTCCGAAGTATCAGATTGACGGCTTTTAATATACAGGAAAGCAGTTGATGAAATAAATTGTATATAATATATTTAATGTAACTGTTTTTTGAACTTACTTTTGATAACCATTTTTTTGATTATATGAACAACTTTTATACATTTTGGTTTCTTTTCTTACTTCCTCCTTTGTACTACAAGTGTTCTTCTGTATATTATGAGATATACATTATGCGTACAGGTTACACATAATTTATTATTTATATGGGTTATGAATACTATACGTATCTAATTAAACAGCATACAAAGTGATTAAGAGAGTTACAGACCATGGAAACGAAACTTGAGTGATGAGCATTTTACAAGCGAAATGCTGAAAAGAACCCCTAAACTTCAAAACGCTCTAACTATTTACTTGGTGAAGATAAATTAGCATAACACTATACATTTTTGAATGAATTTTCTCGCTCTACAACTTTCTCTATCACGAGTTTTCTGAGAAATGGAAGGGGAAAGAGTTAGAAGAGGAAGTTTGACAAGATACCTGAACCGCTACCACTTTTTTTGAAAAATTTTGATATTCAACTGCTCATATCTCGAAAACGGTAACACTTGGATACAAACATGGATATACCATTTGGAAGGGAATTTTATAAGCTTTAATTTTTGGGCATGACATTTTCTTTGCAACGCACCGTTTTCGAGATAAACGCCAAAAACTGAAAAAAGCGACCTCATAACTAACCCCCCCCCCCTCCGCGGCGGCTGAAATCGAGGGGACTTTATTTTGCGTTGCTCAGGGGATCATCCCCTACACATTCCTGATAAAATCTCAACCCCTTCATTTAATGCATGATTCGCCGCCATTTTGAGCTAATTTGACTGGACTATTACTATGAAAGACTAGTTTTGAGCAATCAGTGCAAAGCGTAAACCTAATTAAATAATATATGTAATTAGAACCAATGGGGGCGGGGGGTTATAACCCCCATCAACCCCCCCTTGCGTACGCCACTGAGTCAGTGCTATGTCTCCAAGGTACTTGCTTCCAGGTTCCTTAATCATTGTAACGTGTTCTTCCAGGACTGTTTTTTTTTTTTGTACATCTTTCCCCCTACGCTCTCTTGCATTAGAGTTTTGTTCTTCCTTCCGTCAAAATAAAGTCCCTTCAGTGGTTCCAGCTGTCTTTCATTTCCTTGCTGATATTCTTTTCGATTTTTTTTCCTCTCCTTATTTTATGTCTATAAATTATATTTAAAGTGTCTTTTTTGCTAATCATCCCCAAATCTTCTAAAACAGTGCTTGCAATGATGGCTCCAGCCCGATCTGAAACTCCGGTTCTGTCACAAGCTGTAGCAACTGCTGGGTATCGGCTTGATCTTAACGTCTTTTTACCTTCAGATTGAGTCATCCTGGATGTGGATGGGGAAGGCTTCAAGTGATCTATGTCACTATCGAAGTTATGTGGATTCACGTTAGAATCTGAATCAGGATATGTGAGCCTAGATGGCGTAACAGATGGCGAAATGTTTATTTTAAGACTTGCTGCTTCTGTCTCTTTCTGTTTCCTATCCGCTCGTTTCCTCAGCTTTCAGTTTCTTTTAAGTCAACTGCGCCTATGGACATTTGCCTAAGTTGGACATTTGTCCGTTGGTCTATAAGAAAAGTTCTTTCCATTTTAGGGATCTTTTTATGCTTTGGGAAAGAACATTTGTTAAAAGAAACAAACTTACATGAAAAAATGTCGAACAATTTCCGTGAGTGTTTCACGAAGGTTTTAAGAATCGTTTCTAAAGTTGTTGTTGACAATGTTTACATGCCAAAATATTTCTTTACCTTTCTGCACGCAGTGTGTCCACTGCTGCCTTTCTGTATTAAGTTTCGAATTACCTCTGTATTTTATTTAAGAACAAAATGACGAGTTGCATACAAAACAATGGAAATACACATTTTTAACTGTATGGTAAAAATCTGCAAAAAATCACGGCCGAAATGGAGACGGAAGACATTTTTTGTTTTTCCCAAAACTTTGCATACGTGACCTACCCACCAGTACGCAACTTATCCACACTAGGGCAAAAACGAAATCAAAAACTTTTTTTTTACGCTCCGCCCTAATATATATATATATATTTATGTAATATCTTAAATATTATGCCCTCCATTCTAGCATTTAAATTCCCTTTCCTAAATCCAATCCACAGTAATATTAATTTATCATTTTAAAACCCTTAGCCACAGAACTTCCCATGAATTGCATGCCTTTGCATGTCCATACATGTATATGTCCGAATTCAGGAGTGGATTAGCATCGCAAGCCCCTAAATCTGCTGACTCTATAAATAATAGCCACGTTTTTTTTTTTCTCGCTTTCTCGTGTTTAATGTTGAAAGGTGATATTATTCCAAGCCATTCTTCTGGTATGAACGGATGTATTTTCGCTCTAATAAATGATGTACTAAGAAGTTTGGCCTGACTGCATTTAAATATAATTTTTATTCCTTTCAGGCTGAGTCTAGCTCCAGCCATGTAAATATGAGCTAGTTTTCCCTTTCAGGTTATAATTTAAGGACACGATGTAATGGGGATATTAGATTTATATATGTACATAAAAAAATATGAGGAAGCTATATCTATCTGTTAACTTTTAAATCTATAAAAATCTCAATTCTTCTTAATGATGATTTTATATAATGAAAATTCGACACCTTGATTTTTCCTCCCCAAATACATTTTAGCACTCTTCATAACAGTATAAGATGTAATGCAGCAGGAAGGAATACTGTGTATGAAACATTTTCAGGAAAAAGGAGCGTTTTTAATTAAAAGACACGAATTTACAAAAATCTAAATCTATGTATACTCTGAATCAATCCAAAATCTCAGCCTTGAAGTACTCACTTAGAGGCAGGCTTGTTCACCTACAGGGGAATAGGGAAAAAAGGCGATTGGTATTTCCTCTACTAACCAGAATTAATTTCAATTAACTTTGAAAAGAACATTTATGTATACATATCAATATCTAGTTTATCTTACTATTATTATTATTGGTAAGTTCAATAAGTAACTTAACAGAAATTACCACGCTCTTCTGCTCTATCCATAACACAAGTAAGAACAAATTATAAAAAAAAAAAAGAAAAAAAAAAAGAGAGAAATAACATGAGATTGACGAAAAGAGTCAATTTATACATGTTGTCCCTTTTAAGGTGCGATATACAGAAAAATAAATATGCAATTAGAAAAACTTGTTAAGAAACATGCTCATTAAATTACACAATTGGTCACTTTAAAATAAAAAAGGCAAAAGAGAAATTTAAGAATAAATAACTGAAAGTCAAAGTAATGTGAGTTATATGAAGAAATGTACAAACAAGAATGAGAGAGCATGCTATAAGTATCAAGATTTTACTTTTGAAGCAGGTGCAGGGATTCAAATTAGATTATTCCCAAAGCACACATTAAAAGCAATAAGAGAGACTGCTTATAGCAAGAAGAGAGGTAACAAGAAAGGTAAGAAAACTTGGAAATAAAGCAAGAAAACTTTGGAGATATAATAGGCTGTATTATAATCCAAATATATTAAAATATTAAATATTATACTTAGAGAAATGCTGCACAATAAATATGACCAAACTTTTTTAGTATACATAACGGAAAAATTTATGCTATTTAAAAGGTATACCTCTAGATGTCCTCACAGGAATGTGTTTAGAACAAAACTAAAACACGGCAAAAATATTTTAAATTTAAAATCCCTCTACATGCTAAGCTGTTTTAAACTTCCTGTAATAACTCACAACATTAAAAACATTGGTCTTTATCACAAGAGTAAGAGTACAACATGTAAAATATTTGGCTTAGAACAATTAATCATTTTCTAAACATTTCTGGATAATAAGATTTTAAAAGAATTTCCAGAAATCTACAAAGAAAGACAAAATTAACATATTGTTGAAATTTTCCTTGTTATGAAACTAGACTTCGCATATATAAAAAAATGTTTAAACATAAAATTCACATAGGATGTAACATACAAAATCTGGAGTAAAGAATACAAAATCTTATTTCGAGATATGTGCATTTTTATGTCCACCAAATCTCTGTTTTAATGCATGCATGCATGGGAATTTTTGTCGGTGTTACTACATACACAACCTATTTTCATCATGAATTATTCATTGAAACTATAATGCTGACCTTTTCATGAATTTCCAACATAATTCTTTAAGCTTATCAGTCACTGTTTCTGATATACTAGTGGAATATTGAAAATGCTAAATTGTTTAACAGATGATAATACTAACTGGCATCAAAAGACTGAGAAGAAAAAAGAAATTAAGAGTAAATATATATAAAATACATTTTATGGACCATTGAAATTTTCAGAGTATTTTTGATGGTAGAATAAGTTTTAAGCATATCTTGTTAAAAAAGCACACAAAATGTTACTTACAAACTAATAATTTAAATTCTGATGCATGGTGCTTCTACGTAATTGCTAATTTCTATTTAGACATATGATTCACTCTCAACTAATACCTGCTTTTCTAAATTACCTATTATAAATAATCAAAAGCAAAATGTAACCTCTAAATCCATAATTTAAAATTTGACAAATAGAGTTTTTCATGGTAAATTTCTATTTTAACCTACTGTCAATACCTAAAATGAATAAAACTTAAACAGTCTTTTGTTGCCAAAATATTACTGACCCATGAGAGTTTAAGCACCACATGAGATGAGACCAGTAACTGTTCTAAGTTTTCTGTTTACTTTAAAAATAAGCTATGTGTTGATGGGTAAAAGTTGCTTGCTAATTCAGATTAATGAACACTACAAAACTGTTTAGAAAATTAAATATAATTATTTGCCCTTTTATAGTTTTTTTTTGTTTTATTTTTTAACAGTAATGCAGAAATGTAATTTTAGAGATGTTGTTGTTATACTTTGCATATTTTCTGCAGTACAGCCATTACAGGGAAGCTAACCTCAAAGGACAATTCAATCATAGACCACTTTCCTTTTACTCAAAACGAATGGAAACATTTCACAATCCTACAAAACCAAACAACAGTCAATATTATTTTTAAGTGCATTCACACTTAGTAATTCTTTAGGCTTAAAAAAAAAGTTACACTATATCTTAACATGATGGGGGACTATAAAAAAGGACACTTGATGCTAACATCATGATACTATAACATTACATTAAGTATATGAATTATGTTACAGCTATGTTCCATATGTATGATTAAATTCACACAAGTTTTTAAATACATTTTAACAATTATATTAAAATTACCTTTACGCAATTTATTTTTCTTCTACTGTATACAATGATGGAAACTTTAAATATGTTTTCAACTTTACAGAAAAAGAACTTTGGAGAAAGCATAAGTTTTCATCATTTAACCAATGCTAAAAACAGGTATTTGGTAAGGAACTAAACATTTAAGGTATTTGTATATAATGTTACTTTTTGTATTCTGGATCTATTTAAAGAATTCTAATTAAACCTATTGAATTAATAAGTTCATTCACATTTAATTTATTGTTCTAACATTCAAATTTAAGTCAGAACAATCAAAAGTCATTAAAACATTTTGCTTACAATATTCAATTTTAATTTTGCCTTCTGTTTTTTTATGATACTGTGGTTCTTCAAGAAAAAAAAATATTCCATATAAATATGGCATATATTAAAGTTTTATAAAAAGGTTTACTAAATTAGCAAATATGTAACTATTATTTATGTTTATACTAAAAAAGTTGCATTGTAATCCTCTTCCTTTCTTAACCCTTTTAAATTCCCCCAAACTGAAAAAATATAAATGAATTAAAAATTCAAAACTTTAATATATTCTAATATGCCAAAAGGCACTAGACCTAGGGAAACTAAGACTTAGATGGTGTGAGTGTGCAAACAAAGATTTTAGAATCCATATAACCAACTGGAAAACTCTGGCCCAACACAGGGCTGAATGGAAGAATGTTCCAAGAAAGGCCCAGGTCCACACTGGGCTGTTGTGCCAACGATGGTAATATTCTAATATGAAATCAGACAGCAATACATGCATAAATATGTGTGCATGTGAAGATTTGAATTAGAACAGATATAAATTGCTATATAACTACTGAACATTGAAATCAAATTGGCATTTTGGGACACATTTTTTTAAATTTATATTTGCACTTTTGCACTGAAAGGAAGTCATATTTATAGAAGTAATGAAATGTGAGAAAGGTTTCATACCAAAAGTAAGGAAATTAAAAATTGTAAATTAATAAACAATTTAAATGAAATTTCAGACGCAGTCTTGATTAAGCAAATTATCAGCATTAATTGCAAATAAACTATTTTTTCTAATGCAGAAAACTTTTTACATATGTGAAAACAATTGTTGTAAATTACAAATATTAAAATTTTAGACAGATACAATGACCCTTAAATTCAGTTAGAACAGAAACAAATTTGTTATATTTAAGCAAAATACTGTTATATCCTCAACTGTTTTCAATAGCTACTTTTTCTGCTAGATCTACGTACATATAAAATCCTAGTAACTATATTTGTGAGCTTTATGAAAGCTCAAAACAGTGAAAACCCCTAAAATAGAAAACCACTTACCATGGAATGGCGTCTGATGTTGGGGTCAAGCCTTTGTGATTCTAGCATCTAAACACAAGGAAAAATAATTGACTCTTACATAACTTGTGTCCTATGAAAAATATTAAAAAGCTATACTTTTACTTCAGAATGTCGACACTTAGCACTGTTTTCACCTTGGTACTACATTTTACCCTAAAATACCAGCAATAAACATCTTTAGATTTTAATAATTCCCAATTTTTAAAATCTTTTTCCTGTTTGTTAATGCAACTAACTTTAAATATTTCATCACAAATACATAACACAATGATCTACTAACTACATGAAAAGAACCAAAAATACAATATTTTCCTCCGAGTTCAAATATTTTATGAAGATCTGATTTAATAGTTATTTTCAAAATATGTCAAAATTTCTATTATTTTATTAAAATTCATTCTAGAACAATTTTTGTACCTGGTATTGGGGAAAGATCACACGGTGTTTCATCAGATTATTATTGACTGTTTTTGTTTTATCCTGTCCCTTGACTTGAAAAGTCTCCCAGCATTTTCTGATTTCAATTTAACTCAACAATATTATATTCCTGCATAATGAATATTAATAATTCATGTATAATTTAATTTAGTACAGTTTGATACTAAACAGGATATATTTTACACTTTACTTATTAAAATAAAAAGGCTGATATTTCTCAGTGTAATTAAAACAATTAAAGTGAGGGATGAAGATTGTTTATATTTTGCATTTTCCAAAATGGGCAATACAAAAATAATACAAGCATTACCTCTGACTCTTTATACCATGTAAAATACCATAACTAAAGCTTCTGACAACATCCTTATGTCTTCTGTCTACTTCAATCAACTAATAAATGATTTAAAAAGGGAATTGGGAGAAATCATGAATATGATTATACAAGGAAACATGGAAAAAATCAAAACAAATGGCTATAAATTTTCTTTGCTATAAAAAGACTATAGGAGAGTTATAAATAGGGGTACGTAAATTTCGCATAAAAATATTGAAATTTCACACACACACACACACACACCAAAATAAATAAATACATAAATAAATAATAATAATAAATAAATAAAAAATAAATAAAATAAAATAAAATTTTGCATTTATTCACAAAAAATATAAATTATAAAATTTCGCCTTCATTAAAAAAAAAAAAATTGCAATTTTACTTACTTGGTAAGTATCAAAATTCTTAGTTAAAAGCTAACATTGTGGTAGTCTCTACATTATGTTCCTTAAATCTTTGCCTACTGTCATTAATTACTATGTTGTACATACAAAAATATCTGAGCATCTACACTGTGAACAGGACTCTAGAGGCTTTATATACCTGCCTTTTCTAAGTTAAAGTAACAGCATTTCGTTGCAATTAAAATCTGTATTATATTAACAGGAGTCTCTTGGGCGACTACTGTAAGTAGATGTCTGTGAAAATGGTTGTATTCATCGATGAGGTCATCACGTGGTATTTCTCTAAAAAATGTTAATGGTAGTTTAAGAGAAGCTTTCCAATAATAAATTTGCGTTCAAAGATAATGTGGGCGTGGTCGCAGCTACATATGGCCAAAAAACAATCTGCCAATGGCTGGTAGACTTCGTTTGTTGTGTTGGATGTCGTAATGTATACAGTCAATTTGTTTAAACTGTTCTCTGCTGCTGTCTTCAGCATAATATTGAGCTCCTGATCAATTTCAGCATTCTCATTAGACAAAATGCTTTCTATTTTTTCACCAAAATACCCTTGACTTTGGCACTCAAGAGATACTCTTAAATCTACTAAATTGTTCCACAAACAATGGTACTTGATGGTTGATTGTTAAGGGAGATTTTTAGGTTCGACTTCAGTATAAACAAACTGTCCAGGTGAAAATCGGAGCAAATCCGATGAAGAGTGACATTTGTCAGTTAAAGACCATGGATGGTCATAGTTAAGCAATTATGCTAATAAATTATTACTATTATCACCTAATTTCACTTAAAAAGCCATTTATCACTGAGTTTTCGCCGAAAAGTAGTAATAAAATAATTTCTACATTTATTCACTCATATCGGCAAATTTCACATTTATTCGCATCTATTTCGTAAATACGAAAATTACATATCCCTAGTTATAAACAAACAAAACTCACAGTTGCTAAAATACATAAAATTATACTTATAAGAGTTATTCAGTTGAGGTATTACCATTCTTGCTTAGTTAAAATTAACAATGGTCTAATACATTTTCAATGTTGAATAAATCCAATCCAAACCATTTATAAGAATAAAATGACATGCTACTCATACCCAACTTTTCATTAGATGTTATATGTATACACAATATGTTTTGCCCACTTATGGAAGACTTTGTAATATTTATGAAGATTTACAGACATAATTCATAAATGAGCTACTCAGTAACAAATTCTCATGAAACTTTCTTTGAAGCAAATGAAAAACAAAATGTAAGGACAAAATATTAATATGCTAGTAGCATTAACAAACAGGTAAAATTGTTAAAATTTTAATATTTATAAATAGAATGACAGAAATGCATGCATAAACAAATTTGACATGCAATAAAGTGGCATACAACCATGCAGGTAAGGTTAACAAAACAAGCAGCAACTTCAAGTTGTTTCAACAGTTTTATACTCATGAATCACAACCTGTATACTTGAAAATGAATTATGAAGATGAGTAAAAAAGAAACTAACAATTTTTTTTTTTAAACCTATCTAAAACTACATTTAGTTATAAATGCTTGTTCAAAAGTCAACAGATGTCTATTTAAGTTATGAATTGCTCTTTACAATGTGACACTTGAATTGATTTTCTGTCATTAATTTTCTAAAATTAAAAACACAACAGTCAAGAGAACAATATCAAAACAGTTTTAAAAAATACTGAATCACTATCATAAAAGCACCTACTTTTCTTAAAAACCTATTTCTGAAAAAAGTTTGCTCTTAAAAAAAAAAAAAAAAAAGTAATGCAGCAAGCAAGCTATACAGACTTACTTAAAATTCATACAGCAAAACACTCATGCAAGAGCAGAAAAGTGTACCATGCTATTGAATTTCTCAAAATACAAGTTAATACAAAAATATTTTTAAAAAACCATAAGACAATTTTTAATGATTATTTTATCAAAAGACTAGATATATTTTCATATCTTCACCATTTTAATAACTTTACTCACCAATTGTCAGACTATTCACTATACACAAGGAGAAAATTTGCAAAGAAATAGTTAAGAACTCTGATAAATTTATCTATAGATAAAATAAATGTATTCAGTTTGGTTTAGTAGTAAAAATTATCAAATAATTTATAAAAAGGAAGATTTAAATTTCACGTAAAAAATATTTTAAAATCTGTTCCAAATTTTAAAAAAAAGGTTCTATAGTTAATAATATCTAGAGAGGACAAAAAATAGGTTCAGTGGTAAAAATAGAGACAGACAATGCCCCTGTTTGTCCTTGATTATAAAACATTTTGCTGCAGAAGTGAATGCTTTTTTTTTTTTATTCCTTAAAAAATATGGTCTAGCCCTCGTGTAGCAAAAAATGACCGTAGTGCTCCCAAACAAACCAAACCTTAAAAAAATATAACCAATTATAAAAAGATAAATGGCTTTAATAATATTTATAAAATTTACATTTATCTATAATTTAAGTAAGTTAGTCTTTGAGCCTTAATTTTACATATTTATAAAATAACTGATTGTATAAAAGATCAAAACATTTAACTAGCAATCCCAATGAAATTTTGACAAAGACCAAATAAAAGTAAGGTTTTTCTTTTTTATTTGAAAAAATAAAAATTATGAAAAAATGGAAATGTATTATGTGAATAAATAAAGCAGAATATATTCGTCAACATATAATTTTACAATGTGCTTGATATCTAACACATATATTTACCCATACAAAAGATATTTAAAAAAGAAAGAGGGAAAAATAAGGAATGACTTTTTAAAAATAGGAAAAGTGTGAAACCTACAATTAAGAAAAGAATTAAGGACTAAGTTTAATGGAACACTTTCTGTATATTTTGTCACTACAATTTACAAATTTGAATAAACTTGGAACTTAACTACAATGTAACCGGACTATAGTTTAATGAAGAGAGTTTTATGAAAAACTAAAAGACACTGAGATATCAATACTTCCATTAAAAAAAAAAAAAATCAGAATAAAACTATATGAAATAATATTTCACTTATTCATATAAAATTAAAGACTGCTTTTCTTACTGTTCTTATAATTTCTACATTATCCCTTGGATGATCAATTATGATATCATCACTATGGTCCACACTAATATGAACACGTCTCCGAAATTCTTGTGCTGAATCAAGACTACGTTGCTGAACTTCTTCTTCAATTTGTGTGGCCCTAAATGATATAGACATTTATGCAACAAATTAACAATGAGAAAGAGAAAAATAGCTAACATTCATTAACTGAAATGTATTAAACAGAACAAAAAGAAAACATTTTTTAAGACCAACAGAGTGTAACAGCTATGATTGAAATATTTCTGAAAATCTGTATTAATAAATAAATAAATTTTGATAAAACTACCCACACTTTACAAAGCTTTTCTAGACTAATGTTTCATTTAATGGTTACTAAGACTTTGGTTACTTGAACTTACATTTATATGGGCTATATTGTGAGGGCTATTTAATTATATATACATACTATCTTTGAGTAAGAGGTTAATAACAGTTATAAAATTTTCAAATCCCATGAAAAATGAAAATTTTTCCATACAACAGCATTTCTTTAACCGTGGGTCGCAACCCCATATGGAGTCACAAAGCAAAATTTTGGGGGTCGCGAAAATTTAATTATGATATAATGTCAAATATTGCACCAAGGTTTAATTTTTTATGCAGCAAAAAACAGTCACATCCATTCATAGGTGTAGCGTGCTTCTAATTCTTTTTTTTTTTTTTTTTTTTTTTTTTTTTTTTTGGGGGGGGGGGGGGGGGCACACATTGAATTCAATTAGGGCCCTCCTCAGCACACTGACTACCAGATGGTCCTTAAAATATGAAATATGATTTTTTTAAAAATTGAATAACAATAGAATTGATGTTTGAGTAGTATTCAAAAGTTATACAATGAGAAAAACAAATATAATATAAATAAAATGAGAAAAAAATATATAGCATCGAATTTTTTTTATGGATCATATCATTGTTAAAAACTATGTTAAGGCTAAAGACATAATCTGAATCTTCAGTTTCACAGTTTGACAAAGGGGGGAAAAGTTAACTTTCTTAAAAGTTTTCAAAAATTTTCTGATTTTAATTGAACTTTTATTAACATTTTAATTTACTTCAAGAAGTTAAGTGAGGAGGGGGGGGGACGTGCTTATATTTGTCTGAAGCTGGGTTTATAGTGGTCACTGTGATAAAAAGCCAGTACTATGTAAATACAGTATGGAACTCGAAATGAGGATGACTGAGTTTGGATCCAAGAATTAGGATGTGTGATGAACAATGGGTTCATACCTTCCACTAATTACAATTTACTTATTCAGCGATAGAATTGTTCAAAATATGCACTAATTTAATATTCTCCACTCAAAATGTCTATAAATTTGAATATATGTTTCATCCCTTTTTTTAAATTTAACCTAACCACACCAACAAGTGCCCCTTAACTCATATAGGTCGGCCTATATACTGACTTTGGGATACCATGGAAAAAACCTTATACACTAAGGTCACGGTAAACTGAAAAAGTTTGGAAACCACTGCTATAGAGGTTTTGTATGCTTCTAATTTATGAAGCAAAACTTTTTCAAAAACTACATTCATTTCAATATAATATATTGTTTAAATTTGAAGACAGTGAAATCACTTATAAATTTACTTTAAGGTTATAATTTATAACAGATCTGAAAAGTACTTACAGTTCAAAATGAAATTGATTTAACATTGATTTCATCATCTAACAGACAACATACATACAGCATAGTAAACTGTTGCAAAATTTATGCTTAATTTGCAGATCAATGTCCTTCATTTACAAAATATATTTACCCAAATAAAATCCACATCCCCCCCCCCTAAAATAGGATCTTAATTAAGTACTATTCAATACATTTTCTAATAACTAACTCATGGCACAACAGTCCAAATTGCTTTTCAGCAGTGGACCAAGGCCTGCAGTGCCACTTACAGTTCAAAATGAAATTGATTTAACATTGATTTCATCATCTAACAGACAACATACATACAGCATAGTAAACTGTTGCAAAATTTATGCTTAATTTGCAGATCAATGTCCTTCATTTACAAAATATATTTACCCAAATAAAATCCACATCCCCCCCCCCCTAAAATAGGATCTTAATTAAGTACTATTCAATACATTTTCTAATAACTAACTCATGGCACAACAGTCCAAATTGCTTTTCAGCAGTGGACCAAGGCCTGCACTGCCACTTACAGTTCAAAATGAAATTGATTTAACATTGATTTCATCATCTAACAGACAACATACATACAGCATAGTAAACTGTTGCAAAATTTATGCTTAATTTGCAGATCAATGTCCTTCATTTACAAAATATATTTACCCAAATAAAATCCACGTCCCCCCCCCTAAAATAGGATCTTAATTAAGTACTATTCAATACATTTTCTAATAACTAACTCATGGCACAACAGTCCAAATTGCTTTTCAGCACTGTGGACCAAGGCCTGCGGTGCCCATCTCTGATTTCATGGCCGTGGGGTGCCATACAGCATATGTCTCAGTCAGGTGGTCAACCTGACGCGGGATCCCCAGAGTTAGTTCCCAAGCATGCTTGGTCCTCATTTTATCGACCAGCTCAAGGGATGAAAGACATGAGTCGATCTTGCCCAGTCGCAAGGTCGAACCCTGGACCTGTAGTGTGGCAGCTTGACGCTTTTAACCACTATACCACTGGGTGTCACTTTTTCTAATAGTATTGTTAAAAGTATCTAATAGGGATGAAAATTTTTGTATGCATTAAGAAAAAAAAACCCAAGCTTTAAAACTTCAGAATGTTCAAAATTTTTAGAGATGAGATGAAAAAAAATGCAGATCTTAAAAAAAAAGAAAGAAAGAAAGAAAGAAAAAAGAAGGCGAATCTTTGCACAACACTTAGGAATTTTTTTTTTGAAATTTTAAATAGACCCATACCCTGTAGGACGTTCCCACTGAGTAGAACGAGCAGCATGATTGACATAGTAAGTTCTACCATTAGCATCTTGCCTCTCCTCCCAGCCAGGCGGCAGGGGAGAGTGATTGGACGGAGGGGTGGGAACTGACGTAGGAGAAGCAGGTGTCTCCTCCGAGACAGATGTACCTTCTTCATCAGCATTCACCATTTCCCAGCCTGCCTAAAAATAAGGAAAAAAAATATCACAGACAGTCAATTACCATTTCATATATGAGGTTAAATAGTTCAATGAGAAGTCATCTGTCATCATACTATAAATGTAATATAACACACATCTCTCGCAATTTCTAGATTCATAAAGGACTAAAGTTTAACCTGTATTTATGGTGACTTTAGCTTTAAAAAGTCTAAAATATAATTTGTATAATTATTTTATACTTTTAATAAAAATAACGGGAATTTATTGCTGTTATGCTTCCAATCAAAATGAGGAGAAATTAATGTTTGTTACATTCATCCACAGAGAACTAAAGAATAAATTATTAAATTCTGTCACTTGTAAAAATTCCAGTCTATAATTCTACGTACAAAACGAGTTATCTCAATGCATTCAATAGCTTTGTCATCCTGATCGACCAGTACATGAAAAACTGCTCAGTTGATAAAGATAGCTACAATAATCTTTAGCTACATTAAATCTAACTAGACCAGGACCTATAGTTTAAAGCTGAATGGCTATAAACATCCATGCAAAAAGCAGGACTCAACTTTGTTATAAAATGCCAGTACCCTAGCTATTCAGCCACTGTCTGTCCCAGAGTATGATACCATGTGCTGGGTCTCATACGTATGATACCACGTGCAACTGAATATATTCAGTTGCACGTGGTACAGCATTTAAAAGTTCCTCTCAAAAGGAAAAAAGAAAGTACATTTTTCTTCAAAAAGTTCAAAAAGCATATTTTTTCTGGCCAAATGACAGAAATCAAAGGCATTAATACTAGTCACTTTTAAAGTTTTTTATGCATATATAATTGAATTTTAATACAATAAAGTTACAGTAAAACAGTCAAACTTATTCACAAAATCTATGTTGAATACGGCCAATTCTGAATTATTAAACTGTTGTACTATTGAGAGAATTCTTATTTGAATGTAATGAGATGTTTTGGCAGTCTATTTTCCTACTGACTAAATAATTCATTACTTATTAACTTGAAAATCTGCTTATTTCTTTTCCCTTTCTTCAAAAATTTATAATTAGAGAAGTTTTAATTTTTAATTCTACAACATAAATACTATTTCAAATGATACAGCACTAAAATTCTGCATTTATTCGTCAATCCAATAAAAGAAACCTTAAATTAAACATGATTTTTATGACAAGTACAAGGGCAAGACAACATAAATATTGCTGTTAATTATGGAGAATTGAGAGGGCGCTTTGTCAAAATTAAGGAAGCATCAGTCAGTGGTGGTGGTTCCTATGGCACTACTACCCGTGTATAATTGTAGGTTGCATTCATTAGGTGGCACCTATACAATACCCCTTATCGTTGCTTTCATTAGGTGGCACCTATACAATACCCCTTATAGTTGCTTTCATTAGGTGGCACAGATACAATACCCCTTATAGAAGCAACCTACAATTCTCGAGGATTACATGCTAATGTCTTCTTTGACAAATTCCTCGCATTGGCAAACAACAATAACAACATGAAACAACATTAAATGCATACAAGGTTAAACTACTTTATTCAATGGAAACGTAATTTTTAATAGATACTAGTTACATAAATTAATTTGTTTATTTTTGAAAATGATATATAACACAGAAATCTGACAAAATTCTGGACAAAAGTTGAACAGCTTAGGAAATTTGTAAAAAAGAGCCAACATTGCCATAACATTTATTCTATGAAAGAATAATATTCTTTAAAACTTACTTCTGTTTCTTGTTGGCTGGATGAATCATCATCCTCAGATGTTCCACTATTTTTGTATGCATGATAAATTTCTAAATAGCCTTTTACTCTTGATTTAGAACTACAATGAAAATTTTAAGTCTCTCATTAAACTAATTAACAGAAGTAAAAATCTCAAATAATAAGTTATAATAGTAACTAAAGAAAAATGTACAAATAACATAAAACTCTTAATTAAAATATGACATATTTAAAAATATCACGTTTCATTTAAATATGTTTTAAAGTTTCTTTAGAATATAAACAGTTCACCTTATAATTTATGAAAAAGAAGCATTAAAAATTACCTTCTTGGCCGAAGTATGTAATGTTTTGGGTTAATTGTACGACCAGGTCGTTCAGTTGGAATGTTATGAAGAGGAATTTCAACTAACCCAAGGAAATCATCTCGAGTCTAGCAAAAATAAAAATATAAAAAAATTATCATATATATTTAATGCTATTATAATGGTAGAAACTAAATAATAGGTAAAAAAGTTAAATATTAAAATAATAAAGAAATAGGGTGGAAACTAATAAAAATATTGAATAACACACACATAACAAAAAAATTAAACACTGCATTCCTATATTTTTTCAAATTAAATTCCAGTAAAATCTTTTAAGTAGATATCATTAGCCTAAAATGAAAAAAAAAAAAACATAAAAGAGGAATTTTTGAAACTTATAAGCAAGGCAAAGTAACCTACAAGCTTTGCAAGACTGGATAGTTAACTTCCTATCTGCTTATTTTAAAGCAATAACAACAACAAAATAAATAAATAAATATATCTAAGATATAATCAAAAAGAAAAGAAATTATTGTCAATGGCACACTATTTGAAAAAATCCTTGTTATATCAAGGAACGAACAAATTTCTCATAATATATATCTTGATGTTTTAATTTCTTAAAAAAAAAAAAAAAAAAAAAAAAAAAAAGAGAAGATAGATTTGCCAGTAAAACATTTATTCCATAACAGTTGAAGATCAAACAATCCACCAAAACATAGATATAAAATACATATTGATATAAATATTTAGTTTCAAATTAGACTAAGAAAATACTTGAAATAAGATCATGGAGCAATAATTAGAACATAAACATAATTATATTTTGAAAATCCTTAATTTTAAGTAAAAGAAAAGCAACATAACAACTTTTAAACAATTACAAACACTAAATGTTGATGAAATACTTCAAAACTTGAAATCATACATTTTGGGGAGATTATATATATATATATATATATATATATATATATATATATATATATATATATATATATATATATATATATATATATATATATATATATATATATATATATATATATCATTCATAGGTTAATTAACAAATTTACTAGTTAACAAATATCCATACAATCTATTATTACATTTCAAATCATTTATATTTCATTACATTGTAAATGGGAACAATTGGCACTCCACAGTCTTTTTAGGATGCCTTGAGTGAAAGCTGAAAAGTGGTATTTCCCACAAAAATCAGGATAGCTGGTAACCCTATTCATAAGACAGCTAGAGATATCTTCATAAGAATTCTTTCTTAGATAAATGACATAAATCTGGTGAAGAACAAAATATTTTACTCCTTGGTTGAGCACTTACCAATCTGTTTTCGTCAAAAACTTCAATTTTTAATATTTGGCTAGGGTTTACCTGAAATTAATAATTACATTACTTGTTTAAGTGTGTGTGACATAAACAACAGAATTAAACCATTAATAAAAGATTAAAGTATGAACACTTAACTGAACAAACACATTTTAATTCATGTTGTAAATAAGAAAGAACTTCAATAAATTGTACTTATATCAATGTCATTGGAAATAAACTTAATATGTATATATAGATAGGTTTTTAAAGAATATTTCCCAATACAGTACACTCTCCCAAATCCGGAATGTTTTAATAAATGGCCAATTTTACTTTTCCATTTTACCGATAGAAGTCGCTACCAAAATGATCGATTAAAAAATGGCTTCCTTTCAAGGAA
The DNA here is from genome assembly GCA_907164885.2 of Dolomedes plantarius. NCBI lineage: Eukaryota > Metazoa > Arthropoda > Arachnida > Araneae > Dolomedidae > Dolomedes > Dolomedes plantarius. The sequence continues at coordinate 76,737,616 of OU015497.1, read as the reverse complement.
GTGACAGCAGCAATTTTGAAGGCTTTCAAGTGTCTGGGAAAGAAGCTGAAACGGCAGAATTAGTAGAATGTGCAAATAAAGGCAACATGGATAAATCGGACATACAGGAAGTTTTAGACATTGATGAAAATCTGACGATCGTCAGTTCTCTGAGTGATTCTGAAATTATTGATAGTGTAGTAAATAACAAAGGTTATGATGACAGCAATCGTGAAGGTGATTCAGAATGCACCGAAAATAAAAGAATGTCAATGGAAGAACTGATAAAATCATTAGATAAAACAATATTAGGCTTAAAACACCGGAATTTTATCTCGGAACATGAAATTATGGCACTATATAGGTTCGAGAAAAAATAACTTCTAATAAGCTGAAACTAAAGCAACAGACATTATTGACTGAAATGTTTAAATTATAATGTAATTATGTGTTCTGTATTTAGGTTTATTTAATAATTAAACAATTTTATATGTTTTTTTAAGTGTGTTTATTTTTTGTCCTAAAATTTTATAGTATTATTTAAAAACGTCTCAAATCCGGAAAATTCCCAAATCTGGAATTGCCGTGTCCTGAACGATTGCGGATTTGGGAGGTTGTACTGTATTAACAAATATAAGAAGTATTTTCTAAGTTAGAAAATGACCCAACAATACTCATAACAATTACATTCAAACTGAGGAACAAATTATTGAAAATATGATAATAACTAACAACTACAGGTCAAAACAGGCACTGCCGAGTAATATTTCCCCAATGCTTTGCTTGCAAAAGGATCTAAATTAAAATTTGATTGCTTTAATACTAGGATGATTATTGTAGAGGTGGTTTTGAGCACTGTGTCATTTCTACAACGAAAGAGCTAAAACAGGCAAAGGTCTAGAATTTAATGCCAATTTCAAATGGTTTCAAAAGGTTACAAACCTCTATACCCATTATAGGACTCAAATCAGTCAACAGTGGTTTGAGTCCAGTGGTTGATACCTGCATTCAAGCACTGTCTAGCCCTTACACTATACAGTAGGATATGCAAAATATTATAATATATGGATATTTGACACTATATACCATTTTTCAGCAATTTTCTAAACTAGAATTTTTTGCTATGCAATTATTTTTATGTTAGAAGTGTATCCTCAAAATTCCAAAAATATATTACTTTCAAGATCTATGAAATATAATCCACATCTAAAATAAATATGAATAAATATTTTCTTTGTCACCAAAACTAAAACCTTGGCAATAGATGACATAATAGGAAAAAAAAAAAACTTTTTAAGAGAATTATAAATTTAAAAAAGCATAGATGGAAAAACATCTAAAAACTAAGCTACTTGTGAAAAAAATAGTTCTTTAAATCTTAATTCAATTAAAACATCCAACATCTCTATAGTTATAACCAACATCTCTAAGATTCTCTTAAAGAAATACTTTTCTCACAAGTATATATATATTTATATATATACATACACTTTTGATACAAATTTAAATACCGGGTGACCAGAATTAAAACACCCCTACCCTGACCACCCTGTACATCGAACTATTCAGTATAAAGGCTTCAAATTTTGTACACATACTATTCAAGACATAGGGAAATGGATTATGCAAAAAAAACATTTATTTCCTGAAATCACCAATAGGGCACTGTACAACTGGACATATGCTGAAAATACACAAAAACACATTTTATTTGAACGTAACAAACATTTATGTCCCATACACCTTACCGATGTATGGAGTGCTACTCAATATGCTTCCCTTCTTGTAGATGTAAAATCTGCAGTCTGTGGACAGCTTGTCAACTGTGGATCGTAGCTGCTTGACTGAAATGAATCTCACATGCAGTGTGACCTTCTTTCAAGTCTACCAAGATTATTAGACGTCCTTGATAAACTGGATTTTTTAAGTATCCCCACAGCCAAAATAATATGAATTAAGATCCGGAGAACGAGATGGCCAGGTTATCGGAAACACAAGACTGATTATTCTGTCATTAGTGAAATGTTGCCAAAGAAACTGCTGTACACAGAGTCCAATGTGTGGAGGCACTCCATCTTGAATAAAAGTAACTGAATCAAGACATTGCCACTGTTGCAAATGGGGTACAACAAAAATTTCAAGCACCCTTTTGTACCTGTTGGCTGTCACGGTGCATGTCTACCGTGAGACCATTGCAAGTAGCCTCTATGATAAAGAAAGGTGCAAGAATGAATGTGGCTGTGAATCCACACCAGACTGTAACTTTCGATGAGTGAATTGGAATCTCTTGGAAGGTACGGAGTTTTCCATTTCCCAAATGTGACAGTTATAGGTGTTCACTGTTCCACTGAGGTGGAAATGGAACTCGTCACTCAACAGAATCTGCCATGGCCGCGATGCATCCACTTGAACTCTAGCAAGAAATGACAATGCAAAGGTCAGTCGCTTCTCCCTGTTGATGGCCAGCAACTGTTGATTATTACTGATTTTATACGGGAAACAATGCATTATATTTCTCAATAAGTTCCACACTGCACTATTGGGAACAACCAAGTGTTGTGACACTGTACATGCACTACTACAGCCTACAACATTATCCATTGACTGTTCAACAATAGCAGTGACAACATCTTCAACATCTGAATGAACCAGTTTTCATCCTCTACCTGGTTGAACTCCAAGATGTCCAGTTTCTCGAATTGAGCGATCATTCTCCAGCATTTCCTTTGTTTACATAAAAGAACTTCACAAGTAAAGCACTTTCTAGCAGCAGGACAGCCATCACTGATAAGAATGACATCCCCAGTTTTTATCTTATTTTTTACCCAGAATATAGCTGCAAACCATGGGTTTATGCAAATTTTTGTGCTTACAGTGCGAAATTGCAGTTGCAATGGCAGTTTATGCATCTTTTCTTCACTTTTTTCATAAGGGTAATAGAAATTAAAAACAAAAAATTTCATTTTGCATGTATTTGTTTTTTTCTATTATTATTTTAGTCTTTTTTCATATTTTCTGTTGTATAGCACCACCTATCAGTATTTTTGGAACTAAATCCCCCCCCCCCCCATCTTGAATAGTATGTGTACAAAATTTGAAGCCTTTACACTGAGTAGTTCAATATACAGGGAGGTGAGAATAGGGGCATTTAATTCTGGTTACCCGGTACTTTTTAAATGCCTACTAAAGTTCATATAGTCCTTAAATATCCAGGAACATACATTCACCTGCTAAACAAGAAATGACTTAGATTTCAACAAGCCACTACTTGGCTCCATTATTGAAAGATATATATTTTTCAATATAAAAATATATATTTTTAATGAATAATATTTTAATACATATATATTTTTATATTAAAAATGTAATTATATATATATATATATATATATATATAATTGCTTAATTTCAAAGTATTAATCAAAAATTCGAATTATTCTATCGAAAAGTTTAAGACTGTTAATCCTATTTCTGTGAATTCCAAATAAAACAAAAATTCATAAATTTTAGTTACTGAAAAGTAAAATTATAAATAGGGCTAAAATATAGAAGGCAAAAAAATTCAATCTTGAAATTCTTACTTTCAACAAAAACTCTTCATCCCATGTTGGATTTAATGTCTGAAAAAGAAATAACTACTTAGACAGGAACATATGAGAAATTACATACCATAAAACTAAGATAAAAATAAAACACTAAAACTTTTTAAATGTTTAATTACCTATGCTAATCAAATTAAGCATTTTTTTTTTTTACAAGAAATTTTATTATTCGGGTTTCCGAATTCTGATGCTAATATAAAATACAAAAATCTTCAAAAAGTTATGAAACATCACAGTCATCAATGAAATACACATTTTACAATTTAACTCTTGAAATTTCTTCTTTAGTTAGTTAATATAAGTTACACAACACTAAAAATTGTTCTACATAATTTTTAAATTCTAAACATAGTAAGTAACAAATACTATTTAACTTTCTTTCTGGCATAAAGTTGGTTTTCCCTTTACAGTGTCATGAAGTTTTAGAAGAGCAAAAGATAATTTTGAGTGAGAAAACCACTTAACTTTATTATTAGATTAAATATTTAAAGACAGAACTAAAAAGTTAATTTAAAATAAAAATCCCAGTACAAGATACCTTCATTTAATAACTGGTTATAAAGTAGGAAAAGACAAATTTTTCATATATTTTATGATTGGAATTAATGGAAAAAATCTAATCAGCAACATACCCTTTTCTTAGTTTTTGTTATATATGTATCAAGAACAGTATCTTTATCACCAGATAGAAGATCTATACGAACATATGGATCACTGAAAGAATCATATAGAAACTGATAAATAAAATCAAAAGCTAAAAGGATTTGAGAATAATATTAGTCACTCATGCATGATAATTCGATATAGCATACAGGAAATCTTTTCTTAAATACCTAGCTCCAAAGATGTCCTTTTTTGCTAGATTATGACCAGCAATAACTTTTAGCCGCAGAAATCTGGTGGGTGCTTCATCCTGCAATAATAATAATAAAATTAATTCAAAATAATAATAGCAAAAGAAAAATGCATAGGTATTACAGATATGACAATGTATTCTCTATGCCATAAACTAGATTTAATTATTTTAGTATATATATCTTGTTTATTTGATATAACATACAGATTCATTTTCTCTCTTTTCATGCAAGTTGTAAGTTTAAAAATTTATACATAGATAAGCATTCTTTCAGCTGAAAATATTTGAAAATAATTCAGTACATTTTATATTAATCCAATACCATACACGCCATGCAAGAAAATTATAATAAAACATGCAGTATGAATTACTGGTAGATTTATACATTAAAAAACATTAAAATGTAAATAGATTACATACTATCAATAAAATGCTTCAGTAAATAAAATACCAGAACACAAAAGATCTCTGATGTGCACGAAAGAAATGGAAATTTTAGAACTGAAAGATAGAGCACACAGACAACCTACAAAAACAGATAAAACTTGAATGGTTTCCTTAACCTTCTCAATAAAACACCTACATCTTCAACCATGTCAGACAGTGCTAAAAAAAGAAACCTTGCGCAATAATAATGTTTAGTTAATCCTAACTTTCTAAAAGGGAAAAGCAAATTTTGGAAAATAAATATATAAATAATGGTGTTTGCTTATATGTCACATTATAGGTAATGAATGGATTTTTATTCCTGTATATTCTGGAAATTCAAGATCTTGAAAAATAATGAAAATATTAAAAAATATTCTGAGAATTGATGCACGGTATGCAGAAAATATTTTCTTCTAATGATATATAGATATATATATTCCAAAAGAAATGAAACACTTTGATCAAAATAAGGAAAATATAAAAAACTTTTTAGGTTTAAAGCAAACTTTTCATTTTGATTTTGAAGTGGTCTTTATACCTTTTCAATGTAATCAATTATTCACTAAGTAATAGCAAGAATAAATAAATCCATAGTGCACTTCCATATTGACAACAGTTATATCAGTAATCCATATTGACACTAGTTATACCAGTAACCCCTTCAATTCTAAAATTACTCTACTTTCACCATTCTAAATCTCAATTTTATTTTTCATAGGGGGAATAAAAGATGCAACCAATGGAGCTATGCCAAAGCATTCAGTGTGTCAATGGAGTATTGACATAGGATATGAAAGGATTTATAGAATTAGAATCATAGAAACAACAAAAATTTTCAAAACCTATATTTTGATTTCTGCTAAACAACTCAACCAAATATTTTTTTATAGTCCATAAAAGTATAATTATTAAGAAAATGTATATTTGTAGTGTCTACATAAAAAAAATAAGAAAAGGTTTAATATATTTGTAAAATGAAAAAAAAAAATGCTTTCCAGCAGGATTGGCATTAAAAAAATACACTAAAATTTCTCAATAAAGGTATTTAATAATTACATAATCCTGCAGTAATCATTTTTAAAGGTTGTAATACATTTACCTTTTTTAATATAAAATGGCACTGATTCATAAGGAATATCTTTTCATAATTGCTATTGTATAGACTCAAAATTTGACTGCTAAAATGTAGGTGCAAATTGTCAAATAAACATATAGCAATGCTTTACAGCCAAAATAAATCATTTTTAGAATGCTTAAATTTATATTCTTTGAACATTTTCTATATCTAGAATTCTCTCTACAATAACCATTTCTTCACATGCCTGTTAATATTGTTCTAGAAAGGTTTAACAATAAACTAAAATAAAACAACCTGGAATTAAGACAATATTCATTTTTGACTTAAAAATATGTAAATAAAACATAAAAGATAAAAAGAATCCTGTAAAGACTCAGTTTAAACCTTTTTATATGATATTCAAAGAAAAAAATGTATAATTCATGTAAGACACTTGAATAACGATAAACTTATTACCAACACATATTGATTACTGTGGTACTCATGTGTATTAAGAATCGGAACAGAGATCACTTGATTTAACCAGAGTGTAAGTTCAACCAGAAATACAGGAATAACTTCTTTAAAAATAAAAAAAGAAAGGAAGAAAAAGTTTTCCAGAAGAAAAAATATACATAGTTTTAATGAAATGTTAGAAAAGGTGCAAACTAGAGTTAGAATAGAATAAAAAGTCTCAATTTTTATGAATTTATTTGAATTATAGGGAGAAATATAAGTACTTAAAAACTAATACCAACAGAAAAACAAATATCTCATACAGAAAATGGCAATAACATGAAAATGAAAACAAAATGTGCATATGCAAAAATCTAACTCTTTAACCATTAGAATATTACAGATACAAGGTACTGACACTTCTGATTAAAGATAAAAACAACAATACGATTGCAATAAATTATAATTAATAAAATTTCTAAGTTTCTGTTCATAATATAAAATTATTATCCTTCACAGCTATTATTATTATATAACTGGTTACAGTAGATTTATCTTAATATCACTGGAGTTTACAGATTCCATCAGACAAAAACTTTTGCAAAAGTTCCAATCATTGATAGATGAAATCTGAAAAACAAGCAGACTCAATGTGGTTTTGCACAAAATTTTTTAGATGTGTAAGAAACATAAAATGTATAATAACCAATGAATCTGTAAAAGATAAAATATATTACAAAATTATTAAAAACAAACTTAAAATTTTTTGTGAATATATCCAATCCAGATAAGTATGAACTTTGCCTCTTTTTAACTAACATTGTAACTTTTAAGAAAAGAAAATCTTCAAAACAGACTGACAGACAAGCTGAGCAATTAGCTTATTTTCTAATGAGTCATTGCTTTTCAGTTTCAACCACAATATAAACTATATAATACTACTTTATGGTAATAACTGTTCAGGGGCGGCTCCAGTCCAGTTTTTTTGGGGGGCAACATCGGCTCATTTTAAATTTAAGCTCATTTAGTATTAGGTATACGATTATATAATTTTAGGCTATGAAAAAAAATATGCCAGGCTTTTTTTTTTTTTGGGGGGGGGGGGCAGTTACCCCTACTCCCCCCCCCTCGGAGCCACCATTGTAATTGTTCGGTATTATTGTATCATTTAGTTCAGAAATAACAGTTGTAAATTACATTAAAATCATATTTCCACCGGAAGATGGCCAAATGGCTAAGGCGCTGGCATTCGGTACTGGAGTCCCTAGGTTCAAGTCCCACTCTTAGCATGGATGTTAGTAGTATTCGGAATTGGCTTTAAGCTGTAGGTCCCAGTCTAATTAGCCCTCGTGCAGCAAAAAATGACCATAGCACTCCAAACCAAACCAATCATATTTCCGATTAATTTGCTTTTCCTTTTTTAATTTATGTATTACCTGATGATAGTATATTTTAAACCTGATTAAGTCAGCATTTAACTTTGGTCATATAAGTAAATAAAAAACAATAAATTGAGCAATTCTTAATTTAAGATGGCTATCTTTAAAAATTTCAGTTTTCTCAACTAGCCCACACTTAAATAAAGATTGTTTCCTTAGTCAAGATTATAATACTGAAAGTGGAATATCCACAAACTTCAGAAGAGAAATATTCTTTCCCTGTATAACTTTAGCAAATAATTTCTACATACTTCAAGGAGAATATATTTCATCATTTTCTTCAAAAGTCTGTTTAAAGATTAATTTAAAAATATCTTTTATTTTTTAAATTTCTAAGTCCTCAGTTTTTATTACAAAAAAAATTGAATTGAATTATTTCTTGTACCAAAGTAAATTGATATTTTTATATGAAATAATAAATTTCAATTTAGATCTCTTAGGGCTTGTTCACATCAGAGTCTGGTAGCGGAAGCATTAAAGTATTGAAATATATTTAACCAATGACAAATCTCCAGACGATTTGTAACAAAATTTTTAACAACTATGATTGGCTTATTTCCGTATCAGTGCCATCTTTCCTTTTACGCTTCCACTACCGACTCCTGTGTGAACAGGCCCTTAAAGATAAAAATTAAAGGCCTAATCCTATTATTTCTTTATTTTAGTATAATCATGGCTTATGCTACAAAAATTTAGCTTCTTATTGCAAAACTTTACCAGAATAATAAAATTATCAAATTTTTACTCAGCTGCAATAAGACACTTATAGATAAACAGTGTTATTTCATTTTTTCCCTCACATTTTCCTCATATTAAAGTCTGTTTCTTTCCACATAATTTTATTTTGCATGTAACAATTTTCCTGGTTAATGGTAACATTTATATGGATTAATATTTAGAAATATTCTAGTCACTGTCATTATAGAATTTTGAAGTATCAAATTATTCATGAATTCACTTAACATTATAAAAATCATACCTTCAAGAATATGTTACATAAATTAGTAATTTTCAGCTTACATTAGTTTCTCTCTATTCTAAAAAAAAAGTAACTGGCGCCGCCGCTACCGCAGCTGTCAAAAGCTTGTCACGCTATCTCCTCCGAAACCGCTGGGGGTATGGGGTCGAGACTGATACCAATAGATGCAGAAAAATGCGGGGAAGAAAGTAAGACATGTCTCATCTTCATCGGACTTTAAGTTTTTTTTTAATTTTATGTTTTGTGGAAAAATATTGACTTTTTCATGTTCAGATTACGATAACTCGCCAAAAATTAATCTTAGAATTTTGATCATTTTACAATCTACGACTACAGATATTTCTCCTTCAAACAAGACCTCATTTGTTTAAAAATAATTTAAAACAGGCTAATATTTTCATCAAAATATTAAACCCACTTTTTCGAGAAATATCGTCACATATGTGGATGTAATATCGATGATCCTCGAGTTTTTATCTTACAAAGAAAATATTTACATCATCTGGAAGATGAAAGCTTTCTCATTCATATAAACCTCATTTCAAGTCTCTATCATAAAATTTCAATTTTTAATTGAATTTTAAAGCTGAAACAGTGATTCAACAGTTATTCCCCTTCGCATAAGGGTGACTGACAACAGTAAATGGCTGTTACATTGCCCGAGAATCACCCCTATGTATCTCGCTATAAACCATAACAGAGGAGCGATCGTAGCGAGCCTAGGGGCAAAGCCCTTAGTTTTCTAAAAAATAACTGATGATCAAATTTTTATTTTAATTAGTTAATTTATTTAAACTTGCAAGCAATCTGATTTGAAATTTTTTTTAACAATCATATAGAACGGGTTCCTAAAGTGTGTGCCGTGGCACCCTGGGATGCCGCGAAGTGCCCATGATCTCCAATCAGATCTACTGCTAAGGACTATTCCGATATAACTCCAAAAGACCTCTGTATTGCAGCAGTACATGGTCTGTAGTGGAGAAAAGGTTTCACATAGCATGCTCACAGTTTTCGCACAGCACCTATCACAACGAACTGACTGGTTTGCAAAGTACTTCACAGAAGACCAAACCAAGAAGTTTGCATGGATCCAAGATCTATTCCATGTTGAAAATCAAATTGAGCTATCCAGTGACAAAAGCTTGAAAGCGAAATTCGCTTGTTTGGGTTTCACGGAGTTTTGGATATTTATAAAAAATGAGTATCCCATTCTAAGTGCAAAAGCTATAAAGGTTCCCATCCCCTTTGCAACTTCATATCTGTACAAAGTTAGCTTTTCAGTAGTTGCTGTTATAAAGAGCAAATGTTGTTCAAAAATTAATGTCAAAAAAGAAGAGTAGCTGTATCAAACTTTATTCCATGATTCGAACAATTGTGCAGTGAGCAGCAAGCTCACCCATCACACTAATACTAAACACACATATATCAAGAGCATTCGGAAGGAAATTTTATTATTAATTTTATTAATATGTTTTCCTATTAATTATGATTAAAGTACTTGTGGGATTTAAAAAAAACAAGTCGTATTAATTTATTAATGGTCTTATCACTTACTTCTCTAATCTCTGCTTCGCTGCAGTCGCACAAATATAAAATACAGTTGGCTCTCTGTTTAACGACTTTCAAAGGACCATGAAAAATCTTCCTTAAGTAGAAATCACCCTTAAACAGAATTTGTGAAAAAATAACATTTCCCATAACGTCGGAGAGGCCGGGACTGGGAAATATAGTCTTTAAATAGAGATCATCGTTAAGTAGAGCATCGTTAAACAGAGAGCCAACTGTATATATATTATGCATCATATATAATAATAATATACCACAGATAGATATTATACGATGAGGGTGCCATGAAAAAATTGTAATTCTCTTAAGGGTGCCACAAATTTGATAAATTTGGGAATCCCTGATATAGAATATTGAAAGTAGGCCTCTTTATTTTTTTTCCCTTTAAGTATGAGAGATAATATTCATCAAGTTAAAACCTTTGATTTTCACTTTCTTTTCAATAATCCACGTTTATTGAGGCATCAATAACTTCTTAAACTACGGAAATTCACTTAGATCAATAAATGCATAAATCAAAGTAATAAAGAACAAGGAAAACATTTTCTCACTCATGAGGGTAAAAAGTAAACATATAAGCCAAGCCAAAAATAATCTTTAGAAGAAAATGGTTAGGGATTTTTTTTCTTTCACAAAATCTACGATATACAGGGAAGTTTATCCTGAATAATATTGATAACATTGTGCATTAGCTTTCACTATATACAAGGTTTATAAACTATTCCAGAAATCACAAATAAGGAGTTTTTAAGGACTTCTTAGGAACCTAGAGTAGCATTATTAAGGACCTTAAAATGATTTGATGTTCTATTTCCAAATATTTAAGTCATTGACTTTATTTTCTAACATTGAGATTTAGGATTACATACAACCTTATAATTTTTCCTAAACCATTAACTTTATAAATTCATAATAATAATAATCATCTTTCAAAATTATTTTTAGGGAATGCAATATGTGTAGTTATCCTTGCATTTAAGTTGATAAATTCACATCAGTAGGCAGTGTCATGGTGAGTAATTAGAGCAAACTGGATGTTTATATGTATAAATACACACACATATAATTGTGTGTATGTGTGTATTCAGAACGGAGAGAGGGAGGATGAGGGAAAATATATATGAAACAAAGACTCACACACACACACAAAAAAAAAAAAAAAAAAAAAAAAAAAAAAGCTTTGGTATTTCCTTATTATAAAGCAGCCTTGGCGATATATTTATAGAGATATTCAAATTAATTGCCGAAGTTAACAACCTGGCATCCCTGAAAAACACTTCAACATTTCCTAGGGAAAAGTTCAAATTTACTTTTGCATAAGATGTTAAAACAAAAAGTATTCTAAAGATAAATATTTTCACAATAGTTTTTTTGAACAGACATACAAATCATATGAAGCATATTACTTTGAAAATAACAAGTGGAAACTAATTTAAAACATGCTGCTTTGCAGACTAATTGCAGAATAATTGAAGACAACAAGATAGTGAGATATTCACTATTCATAATTTTCACTCTTTGTAAATTATGAAATAAAGTTATTAATAAATTTAATTTGTTAAATGTTCATTCTTTTAAAACTGTAATTGCTTTACCATATTCCTATTTTTTTCGCCAAGGTTGCTTTAATAAGGAAGTGCCATAGCATCACCTGTATTTTCCTAAAACCAATCATTGACAGCAATAAACTGAAAATTCTTGTATTTCAATTCAAGAATAATATGACTGCAACTTTTTAAATTTTTTTTTGGGGCCCTTCAAAAAAAAAAACTGGAAAAAAAAGAGTTTATATGGACTGTACGAACATTGTATATACAGTTGGTTGACAGATAAAATACTGAAAGATCAGGAACACAATAACTTACGGGGAAAGAGTCAGGCAATATCAAATATTAGCATCTCATGAAATCTAATAATTTATTAAAAAATTATTTTTTTAAAAATTTTTAACAAGTCTAAATGCCATACATCATGGATCACATGCTTTGCACTAGATACCGGCCTCATACATTCGAAATAATATCACTAAAACTTTGATTTGCAATGATTCAAATTGATCCAGGGCAAAAAGCATTAACTTCAAAATGAAAATACAGTGGAATCTCCATCTATCGTTTTTCAAGGGACCGGCTGAACTGAACGATAAATGCGGAAACATAGCAAAGCAATATGATCGTCAGGACTGGGTAAAATAAACAACACATACAGAAAAACGATTCAGGGAACGATCGATCGAGATTCCATTATATATTAATTTTTTTCAATACATTCTGATAAGGGTAAACAAATTTCCCATTTTGAAAACCTTATTCAAATCATTTTACATAAACGGTAAATTTAATAAAGTAACATTCAATTAAAACTTGAAAGTTAACTTATTTATTCACATAAAACAATTTTAGAGATAAAAAAAATTAATGTATAATCCCTCAAATAGACTGTAAATCACTATCATGGAACTTTTCACATTTAATCTAACTGAACAATTTTTATGAAAAAGTTAATTATAGGTTTAGTGTGATTAATATCAAGCTCAATATATATTCTGATTCAAGTTTAATTATAACTTTTCAAGAGATGCAAATAATATTAGGTTAAATTTTATGAGTCTTAGATATTCCAGTGCATTTAATATGAATTTTTAAAAAGTGAGGAAGTCCATTCAAAAGATTCCTGCTACCAATATAATCATTATGTTATCAAAATTATTAATTATCCTTAAACAGGGTAGTCTCATACCCTGTAGATATTTACATAATTTCTTTTTTGTCTTATAACATATTTATCATATATTAAATATTTGTAATAAAAATAAGTTACTTAATTATGAGATTTGGTAACTTTATGCATTCTCAGCAAAACCTGCTGATGGTTAAATGATCACTTAAAATTATGCCTATATGCTGGTCAGAAATTTACAATTTTACCATTGCTACATTAATAGATAAAAATGTAATCAATATACTTAATAGTCAAATTTTAATCACATAACACATGGCTATCAAAGGTATATTTAATTTACAATCTGTGCTTGAAATCTCTTAGGCAGGAATTAATGAGTTATTCATAAGCAAGATAATTAACCATTTAAATTATCTACAAACTAAAAGGAGGAGGATTTAAGCAGATTAGTTAACATGGATAGTGTGAAAAGGAAGAAGTAATTGAATAGAAAGATAAATTATTAAAGAATTCTGCTAAAATACAGGAGTGCTTTCCACGAAGGACTTTTGAGAGGTTGTATGCTATGTAAACAATAGGAAACCTTTCTCTCTAACACATAAATTCCATTGCAATTGCAATGGCCAAAAGTTTAAACTCTCAACCTGTACAATCTTAACTGTCAGTAATCAATAGGATTGACAACTAATTTATAGGTTTACACCTATAAATGATATAACAATCTAGCCTAATCTAAATTTCTATTAAATAAGGTTAAAGATCTTGTAACTAACACTGCTAACATTGTAAGAAATTAAGGAGTAAGCTAAGTGAGTTACAATTAGGTTTGAACATAGGATCATGAAGTAAAAAGTAATAAACCATTGTATTTGCTAAACAGAGCTTTTGAGGCAAGGTAATGCATTTGGTTTTAAGTAGTAATGTAGGACATGTAGCTATAGTACTCCTCCATTTGTGAATCATCTGAAAGTTTTTGAATGATAGAGAGGCAATGATGTATACCTTGCCACAAACATAAACATAAAATATGAACTAGTAAACTATATTGCTGCAGGCATCATCTCTTGGGAAAGTAGAAAGGCAAATTACTTCAATGGGTCTATTTACTTAATATGGTAATATGCAACAAAGTTACTTTGGAAGAATAGATGCAACATAGGCAGGGCCGGATTTTCCTATAGGCTAACTAGGCTTCAGCCTACGGCCTCAAGATCAAGAGGGGCCTACATTCAAATTGTTAGCAAAATTGCATCGAAAATGAGACCTTCAGAAAAATAGATTTTGATGAACTTATAGAAGAATTCTATGTGAAAAAGTTTAGAAAGAAATTCTTCTAATCTACTATTTCGTTTTAAATGTATACATGAATTGAATCAGTTCTTAAATAATATAACTATTAACATAAAATTTAATATGATATACAATTTGATATTTTCTTTTTTGTGATCTGGATTTTATTTGAATAAAGTTCCATTTTTGGTTTAGTTTAAGACTTAAAATTCATAATAATTCATACTTAAACTTTAAATGTGAATTATTATGAAATAAATTTATCTGAATTAAATTTGGTTTAATCTTCAATGTATTGAATATACATAGGTTAGTACCAATAACAACATGTTTCATTTAATACATTGATATATATCACAGTAATGATGTATTTTATTATCTCTCATGTAATTTACAAATTTAAAAATGAGAGGTGAAAGGGCCTCATAAGTGGAATAGCCTAGGGCCTCTTTTCATCTAAATTTGGCCCTGAACATAGGCACTTCTTGACCGAAGACAGAATATTTTATAAGGAATACTACGGAATACCATAGAATAATTTACAAGGAAAGATATGTAAAGAATATTATTGAAAAAAAAAAGCCCTTTATGAAGCTTAAAATTAACAACATTGAAATTTCAAATAAAATATGGAATTTTTAATATAATTAAACAGTATTCATCATATAACTACTGACGAAGAGAAAGAATGCTTTATAAGGAATACTACGAAATACCGTAGAATAATTTAAAAGGAAAAATATTTAAAGAACATTATCTGGAAAAAAAAAAACAGCCCTTTATGAAGCTTAAAATTAACAACATTGAAATTTCAAATAAAATATGGAATTTTTAGTATAATTAAACAGTATTCATCAAATAACTAAAAATTAACTAGTTATCTTATTTAAATTGCATACGATCTATAGCTTGACTGGAAATACCCTATAAAAAGAGAGAATAAGTTTCCTTTCCAGTCTTAGAATGTATTTATGAGTTAAATACAGAACATTGTAATTCCAGTACCTTGGCATGTTGCTAACATCATACAATGACAGTTAGCATGTGTTTAGAATAATTATATAAACACTGTAAAGCACATATAGAAGAATCAAACAGTCAATAATGAATCAAAGGTGGTGTAACGTTTAAAAAAATATTTTATGTCGGTAAATGCAGAAAATTTATTTCACCCTGACATTCTTGAATGACTTATTGATTAGTTCAATGAAATTAACAACAATTGTTAGTGTTTACAAAACAAACACGAACGGTATCAGTGAAATATCATAAATGAGCACATACAAACATGGTAAAATATGCAGTTTAACATTTCGTAGCAGACCTCGTACGAGATAAATATTGTACGATCTAGAAAATTAAACTTCCTAATTGACAGATGTAGCCAGTAAAGTGTAAAATAACACATACGATGGATGAAAACTAAAGAATTTAGGAGTTTTTCTTAATAACTTATTCATAGGAAAATTGACAACAAAGGAAAGTATAATTAGGCCATATCTAAACAGAATAAACGGTCAAGGCTACAACGTCGTCATCTGATTAATGCTTATTATAACCTTTAAAAATAGAACTATTAGATGTATGATATTATCTTCTAGCGTCTACTAACGATAAATTACAGTAATATCAGCAACTAAACAAAAGCTTTTCATTAAAGAGTCAAGAACAATCTACGAATGTACTACTTTACGAATAAAAATGAGACGCATTTAGGTTAGGTGAGATTTATTGCTTTAGACCACTAAAACCTTTTAAGGCATATTTTTATTAACGTCAAATGTAGTGCGACATCTCCAAATCATAAACATACCTGAGAATCTGATTCTGACGTCTGATTTTCAGTATTTCCATTCCATTGAGCTTGAGCAGATTCCGCCATACAACAATCTAAATAAATTATATGCACAATCAGTCACTCACGACCTAATCAAATTGGAATATGAAAACATAGATAAAGAGAAAGAACTCCTAAATAATAATCTAAACTTCTTTCTTTTTTAAAGTCTGCCATGCAATGGAACAATAACATCCAGATTGATAAATATCAGAGTAATTCACTCTCTAAATGCAGCTGAAACACACAGAAGGATTCATTAACATAGATTAATGTACATTCGCACAAAACAAGATTCTAAAATCTTTGCACTGGTGTGTATATCTTGATGTTTTGATTTTGTGCATCACTAATTATCAGTCTGCAATATAGAAAACACCCCATTCACTAAGGTGGCCTAACCATTACGCAAAAAAATGACGTCAGAGCGCCACTGTTTATGGTCATTTGACTCACTGATGTTACCAGAAAATGATAAAATATATCCAAAGTTTTGTTAGGATGAAAATCTCTAATTTATTTATCATTTACACTATTATTTTAGTTATTTGCAGAATTAATGAAACAAATGTTTCAGTCCATTTAATAACTTTTTTATCTATTTTCTTTGACTTTCTGATTCATTTTATATACGTCAGTGTTGTTTGTTTGCTTTGACATATGAAACATGCGTGAAATCATGAAGGAAAAGACATGGCATTGTGTGTCATGTGTTGAATGTAATTTATTGAACTTTAACAAATTATTAATAAACTTGTTTATTGACCGAAATCTTCTGATTTGTTTTTATCGAACATTCTTAGCACGCAGTATTTCCATACATACAGCAAAATCAGGAATTGCTTTCAGGGTAACACTCTACTTCGTACAGGAACCTCTAAACCTTTAATAGTTGAAAAGGTCTAAGGGCCTGTTCACATAGGAGTCCGTTGAGTTGCGTTAAGGAAAAGATGACGTTGAGACGAAAATAAACCAATCATAGGCCTCCAAACGATTAGCAATGAAATTTTTAACGCCTATGATTGGTTTATTTTCGTCTAAACGTCGTCTTTTCCTTAACGCAACGCAACGGACTCCTATGTGAACAGGCCCTTACTCTTGGCGTCAGTTATCTTATGAATATCTCTGGATGTGGGATTTAGAGTTGAAAGTGTAAAATACGTTGTTGAGACTCCTGAAGTTTCTCCCAACCTCCTGTAACTGCAATGGGCCCATTACACAAACACTAGTTTGCAGAATGCCTTTATGGTGTAGTATGTTGTTGACGTTGTTTCTCATACCTCCTGCCCGGAGTACTCCAGACCTTGTATATACAAGGCTTTCAGGGCTGGAAATGCGGCACCTGTATGGTACCACAGGGATCGGAATCCGACTTATGGCCTGTTCACATAGCAGTCCGTTAGCGTAAGCGTTAAAGAGTGTTCATGGATGATGATACGTGAGTCAACGAATAATGCCATAGCCCTCAGCTATATGATTGGTTAAAATTTAACGCTTACTCTAACGGACTGCTATGTGAACAGGCCCTTAGCCAGGTACTATCACAATTTTGACCGGGCACTCTCAGTGGCGACATCTAGTGGGCTCGTACACTCTTCCAAGCCCTTCTCACTACAGAAGGACTTTGCAGGCTACAGATTTAATGTGACCATATCCGGCGTAGACACGAAAGCATTCAACGGCTCTTGTCAGGATTCGAACCAGGCATCCTCGGTGTCGAAGACCGACTAGCTAACCACTAGGAAGCCTTGGTCCCTGGTGTAGTATAGTTGTACATTGTAGTACTATGTAACTACTACTGGTGAAGATTGTTCATTTCACATATAAGTACAAATTAGACACTTTTCTTTATGAATATTCATTAGAAAATGTATTTTAATGCTAAAAAATTTCTTGTATGAGTTGTCTTAAGCTAAGCAACATGCACTATAATTTAATATTAACAGAAAAAGTCTCAATATTTAAAAAAAATCATAATAAATGTTAACGTTCATTTGAAATTCCTTACTCAGTTCTCATGTAACTTTTTTTTTCATTTATGTATCTATGTACTCTGTGTGCGCTTCTGAAACTTATAACTGCTATTCAAAATTCATAAACAAAAATTAACCCGTGAATTACAGTATTTAATTTTACAATAGCCATCCTATTTAAAACTGCTATACAAGATGCAGTAATGATACAGTGGTGACTCGTGCCTAGGGGGCTGAAAAATTGCAGCCTCCCAAGAAATATACATAAAAAATCAGAATATATTAAAAAAAAATTAATTACAATTTTTTTACTATGAGTTGGTCTCCATACGTTGCAAAACGTTAATATGTGTATCCAAAAGTTTGCGAATTTTACTAGTATTAGTCTGTAAAAGATAGCTATTATAACTCAAAGAACTGAATTTCTTGCAGCTAGACTGAAAGAGATTTTTGCATATCAAGACAGGGTCAGGGCCTGATTATGAACACTGGGGGCCCCTGGGCAGATGCTATTTGCCCCCCCCCCTTAAGAACATTTATAAAAATAAGAACTATCCATGGGCTATACATACTATTAGAAGTACTAGGTGCATACACAAAGGGGGTTTTGGAGCCCCCTAGCATCAGGGGACCCTGGGCAAAGTCCCGATTTGCCTATGCGATAAAAAGGCCCTGGAAAGGGTGAAGAGTTTTCCATGGCCTCGACCCTTTCCCTTTTCTTCCAAAAATTATAAATGGCCTAGGGTTGCACTCGTTTCAACTAGGGTTGAAAAGGAATTTTCCTTACATACATAACACAAATATATGGGATTTTACTAACTAAAATAACACGATTCTCTACTATTCCATCTAGAGCTCTCGATTTTTATGAAGTCTTTTTTGTCATTATGTAAGTGATAACGAAGGAAATTTAGAAAATGAACAGTTCTTATGTTTGTCTATGAAATTCAGAGTTCGAGATTGCAAACTGGACAATTCTTCTGGAATAATCCATTCTATTTGTACAGGTGTACATGGTTGGATTTTCAGTCCCACGTCTTTGCGTCTCTTAAATGCAAACGGTCTTTGTTATTTATATGATTTTTGCTAAAAGATTAATAATTCACAAATAGTAGCATTTCTTAAATGAAAGTAATGTAGTCGTATGTTGTCCCTTCAGTATATTAACATAAACAAATCAGTCAGTATGATTTTTATGTTCAATTATCTCATTTGCCATTCTTTTGACTGTTTTATATTGAAGTTGTTTTTTCTTATAATTAGTATGAATTAATTCTTATAATAGCTCTTATCAATTAGTTATTTCTTATAATTAGTAGTTATAATTAGTTTGAATAAATTGCAAGGTTTAAAAAGATTCTCATGCATGAAACTGAAGCCTTATTAGTACTGTCGACGAATATATGACCCTCTCCCTTTTTCTCCCTCTCTTTCACTACATTCTTTTCCGTTATAACATAGTCCAGTGACGCACCCAGAAGAGGGGGGCAGAAAAAGGGGGAGGGGAAACAACAACCAGAGAAAATATTCCAAAAATATTTTTCTAGTTAAGATTCTTTTTTAAAATTTATGCAGCGCCGTGTCTTCTTTTCTAAACTATTTATGAATGAGCGGTCACATAAGGTGAGAGTATCCTACAGCACTCGGGTATCTAGGCCGCTGTGAACACAAGGCGAACTCATTAGTGCTCGGACCAACGGAGATCACGGGTATCATGTATTGGCGATCACTGCACATGCTCAGTCATATGTCGTGTGCGATGCGTAGCGTGTATTCCCAAATCGTCTACTCAACGTTCGTATTCAGTGCTATTTTACATTGAGTTTATTTAATATCTTGAACATATCTTGAACTTGGAACTTAGCTTTCCATCTCTGGAGAGTTATTAATATTAAGGTCCAATTTTCCAACCGATATTTCAGGAGAACTGTTTTTATTCCATTTTATGACCAAATAGTGACTCAACTTCATGAAGGTTTATCTCAGCACCGCAACATTTTGAAATATTTTTTAAAAATCTTCTCCTAAATGGGGAAAAAATATGCTCCAACAGCAAGTGCAGTGGAAGATTTTCGTTAGTTGAGTGAATGTTATGACCACGATTTGCCTTCTACAAATCCAGTAGTTTTAAACTCCAAATTCAAGTTGTGTCATAAAAAATGTGAAAAACTGTTTGCAATATCTCCATTCAAAAACACCATGGATGCAGTTACTACGTGTGACAAAATGATATATCCTGGCATCTACAACATATTAAAAATATTTGCAACGCTTCCGGTAACAACATGCGTTAATGAAAAGTCATTTTCTACCTTACGCATTTTAAAAACCTATTTAAGATATAACATGACACAATCACGATTCAGCCGACTTATTTTGCTGTATATGCACAGAGAGATTAATGTAACCACGACTGAAGTCATTCAAGAGCTTTGTTAAAAGAAATGGAAATTTGATTTTATTCTTAAATAAATTTTTATGTAGTCAAAATGGTTGTTTTTTCTTTATAAATAAATGTGTGTCGTGTATAAAACATCTGGGGCAGTGATTCTCAACCTTTTTTTTCGTCACGGTACACTTTTAATAGTTTAAAAATTTGGTGGCACACTAAAAATAAGATAAATTTAAAATAATTTTACTTGGATAATTGACTGATGTACTTATAATACAATATTTTGTAAAAATAGCATGCGAAATAATTCGCATTGACTTGACACTAAAATGCCGAGGCACAGTGGTTGACAATTACTGGTCTAGTGGATGTTAATAAATTGTATGTATGACGGATCTGCTTGCCTTGAAATATTGTGCAAGTAATGAACTTCTGCAACTGTTTAGGACCCGATGTAGTCTAGTGGCAGCGCTCGACTTTCGGTGCTGACGGTGCTCGGATCGAATCCCGACAAGCCCCTTGAAATACCTCAGTCTAGGCCGGATATGAGAAAGTTAAATCCGTAGACCAGAAAGTCCCTCTATGAGGTCAAAGAAGATATAAGAGGGTACGACCCCCCAGATGTCTGTCCTGGGAATGCTCGGTCAAAATTGAGGTGGCACCTGGCTAGACTAATGAATTTTATTGAATTTGCATTAAAAATATTTTCATCTGTTCAACTCCCCTCCCCCGTAAGATTAAATCCTAAGTGCCCCAAAGATGTAGTCCTCCGATGAAAGACGATCAAAAGGCGCCACTGATAAGATCCTACCTACCAATAATTAAATATTCTGTTAACTGTGCATCGCATGATTGATTTTTTAACATCTCTGAGAAGAAAAAAATAGTTTGTTTAACATTCCTTATTTTCTTTGCATGTAACTGCTGTGGGGTAAGGTCCTCTATTGTAAATGTTCGAGGCTTTGTTGTATAAACACTTCTTGTTGTTGTTGCTCCTAATGCCCCCTGGCCAGAATTATTCCAGACCATGTCTATATAGGCTTTCAGGCTAAGGGATGCGGCTTCGGTTGATAACGGCACTACAATGGTCCGAGTCCGATTTAGCCAGGTGTCACCCCAATTTTGACCGAGTATCTCCAAGAGGCGACATCTGGGGGGGGGGGGGAATCGTACTCTCTTCCACCCTCTATGGCCTCACAGAGGGGCTTTCCAGTCTACGGATTTAACATGCTCATATCCGGCCTAGACACTGAGGTATTTAATGGCGCTTGCCGGGATTCGATCCGAGCACCCTCAGCATCGAAAGCCGACGTGTTACACCACTAGGCTATCTCGGGTACTAAACACTTGTAGAGGTTCATTAATTGTACAGGGTTGCAAGTCCAGAAGATCGGTCTTACATACAATCTATTAACATCCACTAAATGTTTTATACACAAAACACATTTATTTAGAAAAAAACAAACAATTATATTGACTTCATAGAACAATTATATACACTTCATAGAACAATTATATAGAAATATTTAGCTGCTACGATTCACTTAACACGGGTAACCTAAAAATGAAAGATTGGTCATGTGCGTCGTAAACCTGCAGTAACATCGTGCTAACCAGTCCGCGGTCGAAGCTGATAATGCGCCCCAGATGAACCAGGTTGAACAATGAAGAGTGGATAAGACAGCACGTTTGCACATCATTTCTTTTTTTTTAGACAGATAGGGGCGCCATCTCTTATCAACATAAACAACTAGTTTTCATTACAATCCTTTGTTATTTTCTGCTTTTCTGATCATCGCAAGGAGATTCGTTAGGAGAATTTAACCAAAGAAACGTCCAAATTGGAAGATAATAATAATGTTACGAGTTTGGGGCCAACTTGGCGTGTTATCGCCAGCATGCGATGGTTTGGAGTCCACGATAAATAAAAACAATGGTTTAACACGTTCACGCGTCTACCATGGAGTAAGTAATAAATCTTGCTCTTGGATCTATTGTTGGAAAATGGTTTGGTTGAGCGGTGTGGCAACACGGGTTTTGTTTCCTAAGTGAATAAGAGTCTGGAATAAAAAGTTCAGTTCTAAAGTTGGTTTGTATGCGATCGGTTGAGGTTTTTCAACTGGAGATATTCTTCTTGTAAAAAGTTTTGGTACTTACGTATTAACGCCACCGCAGCTGAAGTTGCGCTAATGCGCCAATATATATATATATATATATATATATATATATATATATATATATATATATGTGTGTGTGTGTGTGTGTGTGTGTGTGTGTGTGTGTTTGTTTTGATTTTAAATAAAGTATTTTATTTTATGATTTGTCGCAAAAATTTTAGGTGTAGATTGGCGGCACTTAAAAACCGCCAAATCTGTAGCTGCGGTGACGTTAATACGTAAGTACCAAAGCTTTATTCTTGGCTGGTATAACACGAGGTCCTTAGAAGGAAGAAAGTTAAAGGTCGTATGCAACTTATATATAACTGTTATATTGTATTAATTACTATGTCTGAATTCCTCTATGTTAAGAAAAGTTCTTAGGTGCTGGAACTGTTAGCTTACAGCGAAGATTCAACGTTTTTTCATTTTGTCTACTCTTCTGCAAGTTGTTAAGAAGTGTACTGAAGATTTAATGTCATATAAATTACTGTTATTCAATTGCAGTAACTGGCATATTTATTTCTGTGTTTGAAATTCACTTTATAGAATATCTACCCGTCGCTCGGATTTGGTACAATTTTGGTATCAGAAGTGGGATATTTTAAGTGAATACCAGTTACCCGAAAAATGGAAGAACAGTTTAAACTGCTTTTAGATTCGATGGCGAAACTTAGTGAAAGCCAGAATTTGCTCGCCAATCAGTTAGAAGTAAAAATTGGCGAAATCCATAATTTTCTCGCCATTCAGTTTATTTAGTACACATTGAAGAGTGGACTGTAAAACACTAAAGCACTTTATTAAAACTTGAATGCCGCACACATTGCGACTCATAAAACGTTAAAAGACCACACGTTCGAAAACGCAGGTTCACAAAGTTACACACACCTCACAAGCACACCGAGAGAGAGAGCACCCTCAGGGCAGAACCTCGAATTCATATAACACGAACATCTCGTTACCAAGGCAACAATCAGAAAAAACAGCTGACCTGTGGCGACATCTGTTATTGAAAGATTAAACACATTACTCAAAAACTTACTTGAAGTATAATATTACCTGCGAAGACTTCACGACGTCACTGCAAGGCTTGATGGCATAAAAACTTACCATAACTCCCGCCTCTGAAGCCCTCCAAGGGTTCAAAAAGACAAAATTAATAGTTAAAAAAACACAGATTAACAAATAACATTAAAAAAATTAAAGAAAGTCTAGTAAAAAAAGTTCAGAAATAGTTTATTCATTGTTCATAGTTCAAAGTGAGTCATTATTATTATTAGGAATCAGACACTATTTAGTGATTGCTCTTTTGAAATCACCCGCTGCTGTATGGACAGTAGCCACTCGAACTCTGTTGTCACTACCGGGATGAATTAAAATAATTCACACAATTCTCCACTGATTTGGAGGAAACTGTTCATTTTTGATCAGAACTAAGTCACCACACTTTAGATCTGGCGAAGTACGAAACCACTTAGCACACTGTTGAAGAGTTGTCAAGTACTCTGAACACCAACGCTTCCAAAAATGCTGCACAGTTTGTTGAACTAGAGACCAGCGCTTAAGTCTAGAAGATTTAACATCACTTAAGTCTGGTTCAAGAATGACAACCAAGGGAACTCCGATCAGGAAATGTCCTGGAGTCAATATACTAAGATCGTCTGGATCACTTGACATTGCACACAGAGGACGAAAATTCATGTATGCTTCCACTTGTGTTAACACTGTTAAAAATTCTTCATAAGTTACAGGTGTAGATCCTAGTACTCGTTTAAGATGGAATTTCACTAGATTCCCATATACCACCGAAGTGAGGGGACGATGGGGGGGGGGGGGAGTTAAGATGCCAAATTATACCTTCAGAAGTGATGTAATTGGATACGTCGCTGCTTCTTTCAATCAGAGCTGCATTTCTATAAATGTCTTTAAGTTCTTTACTGGCACCTTTGAAATTAGTTCCACAGTTACTCGAAATTTCGGAAGGTTTGCCACGACGGGCGATAAATCTTTTTAGGGCTGCCAAAAATGTAGAGGTAGTTAAATCACTGACCAACTCCAAGTGAACTGCCTTTGTCAAAAAGCACACAAAAAGTGATATGTAACACTTGAAAGCCTTGGCTCCTCTTCCAGCTTGGGACTTTATCAAATATGGTCCTGCATAATCAATAACAGTCACTGCAAATGGTCTTGAAGGTTGAACTTTGGGAGTGGGTAAATCACCCATCATTTGGCTCATAGTCTTGCCTCGATTTTTTATGCAAGGAAAGCATCTATGAATGATTTTTCTCGCAACACTTCTCACAGATAAAATCCAAAATTGCATTCTTAAGGTGCTAATTAATAATTCTTGACTGGCATGCAAGTAACCAATATGGTATGAGTTATAATGAGATTAGTTACATGCCCTTCTTTTGGAAGCAAAATAGGATGTTTGCTATTTTCCAGTAAGTTCGCATTTTTCAAGCGACCACCTACACGAACAATACCATCTTGATCAAGGAAGGGTGTTAATTGTATTATTCGACTTCGCACACTTTTCAATTCTCTGGATGACCTTAGACAAGAGAGCTTTTCGGGGAAATAAGATCGTTGGATATTTTTTATTATTTATTTAGTAGCCGATCTCTTCAGTTTTCAGAAAGCCACCCACGCGACTTTTAGAAGAGTTGCGACAATTGTGTATGAATCGGAGACATAGTGCCACTATACGGCGTAGTTTTGACCAAGATGAATACCGTTTAAAAATGTCATATTCCTCCATTATACACGCTGTTGAAATGTATGTTTTTCTTTCTTCCCTGCGAACTTCTTCAGCGTCTTTGTCCACACAAAAATATTCACCGTCATTATATTTTTGGAAAGCAGAACCCAACCATTCAGGTCCCAGGAACCAACGTTCACAATTCAGCAGTTCGGATGGGAAAAGACCTCTGGTAGCTGCATCAGCCGGGTTCAGCTTACCATCGATGTGGTTCCACTTAATACAAGAGACGGTGGTTTAAATTTTGGCAACACGGTTAGCAACAAAGGGAATCCAACGATAGGGTTCAGAAGAAATCCAGCACAGTACGACAGTGGAATCTGTCCAAGCCAAAACATTACGTATCGGGAACTCTAAATGTTCTAACACTGATTTAACCAAATCGACTAACAAACTAGCAGAGCATAATTTTAGTCGAGGCAATGATTGCACCTTCAGAGGAGCAACTCTAGTTTTCGATGTTAAGAGCGAAACTTTAATGTCTAAATTTTGTGACACGGAACGTAAATAAATAACCGCACAGTAACCTTTCTCAAAGGCATCACAGAAAGCACAAATGTCGAAATACTTCATGTCAGGTACAAGAAAAATCTAGGAATTTTCAATTTTTGAATAAGAGGTAAATCTCTCCGAAACCTCTTCCACTTATTTGCCACTTCATCACTAAAGGGTTCATCCCACGATAAAGGGAGCTTCAACATATCTTGAATCAAGATTTTGACGTAAATAATACAAGGTGCAAGCCAGCCAAGGGGATCAAATATTTTCGCTAAATCCGATAGGATATCTCGTTTAATTTATTTAGACTTTTCCTCTACCTTAGACATGGAAAAGTTGAAGTAGTCCTCATGTGGATTCCAATAAATCCCCAAAATTTTGATGGAGCTATCTTCATGAATTTTCATTGAATCAGAATTGTATCTCAGCTCTTTAGGTATATTCTCTAAAACTGACAAATCATTTGAGGACCACTTACGCAGAAGAAATCCTCCTCGGTCTAACATTAGTATAAGTTGATTCACCAGATTTTTACACTCCTCTGTATTCAGAGCACCTGCTAAGCAATCAGCTACAAAAAAATTCTGAAGTACAGCCTTTGCAGCTAAAGGATATTCATTTTGCTCGCCATGAGCAAGTTGATATAAAGAGCGCGTAGCCAAATAGGGCGCAGATGTGGTGCCATAAGTAACAGTTTTGAGACGAAATTCTTGAGTAGGCTCTTTCGTGCTGTTCCGCCAAAATATTCTCTGAAAGTCTCTATCCTCTTCGGCGATTAAAACTTGCCTAAACATCTTCATAATATTAGCCGTAATACCTAAAGGGTAAGATCTAAATCTGATAAAAATTGGAAACAGTTCCTGTTGTATTCTAGGTCCTACCATAAGAATATCGTTAAGAGAAATTCCCGATGCCGACTTGTTGGTTGCGTTGAACACTACTCGAAGTTTAGTAGTAGAGTTAGATTCCTTAATAACCGCATGATGGGGGATGTAATACAACTGACCAGGCAACTCTGAGTTACAAACCTGCTCCATGTGACCCAGGTTCAAATACTTCTTCTTAAATTGTTTATACGTCTCATATGTATCAGGTGATCTTAGTAACTTTTGTTCTAATGATTTGGTAGTGAGTTGTTTTAAAGAATTCTTCACATTCTTGATCCTCACTAGACAAGCGCTTGACTTCAGGAATGGAATCCAAAGTCGAAAATTTTTCCACCAATTCGTTCGTACTCAACTGCAGATTATTCACTGTATAAGTAGTTGCGGGACTCGGGTCATCAACAAGAGTGTTCCCAGATATGATCCAACCCAGTTGGGAACGAATTGCGAAAGGCACTGATGGCTCTCTTTTTAAGATTTCACCCTTAAGTATGGTGAAGAATACATTCACTCCCAAAAAATGTCTGTAGTCTTCCCTTTTTAAAACTTTAGGTCTGAAATGTCCACTGTCGTATGAACCTGCGTGACCTTCCTTTTCGTGTGAACGTGCGACTTTAAAAGAGGAGACTCATTTAATAATAAAATAACACCTTATTAGGATAACGTTAGAGCATGACCGCTCTGTTTGCGTTATTACTACATCTGCCGTCTTTTTCATTTTCAGCGCCCACAGCGCCATCTCTTGGCGAGCAAATAGCTTTAACATGTCGCTGGGCTTTCTTCCATAGAATTCAGGGTATGTTAGGACCATATCACCAAAGTTATCTGCAATATTAGAAGGGAGGGAGATATGTGGCACATCCGAAGAAATTTTTGAAATCGCGAAGGCATAAGTATGAAATTTTGAGTTAGATTCAAAATGTGGGGCAAAGTTCAGTTACACTTGCCCACTCGTTACGGCGTTGTATGTTCCGAGGCATGACACCTCAATTTTAGTGTTCTGCCTATACAATCTAAGTCTGTTGGCGCACTCCTCACTTATGAAGCTAGCCTCACTTCAACAAACCAACAAAGCTCTGCATGGTATAGCATTACCAGAGCTATCCTTCACCTTAATGACAGCCGTGCAAAGCAAGACCCTTTTTCCTTCCACTTTAGGACAATATTGAACTGTCCAAGTTGTCGAATCATTTATATCATCTGCATTACTCGGTACGAACACATCAGCACCGGGGGGAGGAAGTGGGGAAGTTTGGATAGGTTTCTCATTTTCACCAATTTTCAGATTTCTATCAAAATGAAGAACAGTGTGATGAGGCAAATTACATGTCCTACATTTGTGTAAGCTACGACAATTTTTCACTAAATGTGGCTCCGTTGCTAGGCAATTAAAGCAAAGTTTGTGTCTCGTAACAAATTCAATTCTTTTTTGGACACTTAAGTTTAAAAACTTATTACATTTGTAAAGAGAATGTTCTTCCTTGCAAAAAAACACAACTGTTTTTACTTGACACTAAAGAAGTTACTTTAGAATGAGAAATCCTCTTAAAATCTCTAGATTGACCTTTACTGTTCTGAATCGTTCTAGCATGGTCCTTCAGAAACTCAAGTAAATTATCCAAAGTACCCAATTCATCTTTCTTCAAAGTTCGTTCCAACCAAAATTTTATATTTTTATCTAATTTCTCAGTTATCAGATACACAAAAAGAACATCGGAAAGATCAGAAACCTCAAGCTCAAGCGGTTTCAATGAGCGTACACATTCATTTACTACGTCGACACAATGCAAAATTGCTTGTGCCGAATCTGCAACATTAGGCAAATTAAATAGTTTCCGAATTAATGCATTAGTTAATTCTCTTTTATTAGAATAACGTTCCTCTAAAAGTCGTAGTGCAATATCATAATTAGAGTCAGAAACCGGCATAGACTCAATTATTGACAGAGCCTTTTTTTTTACAAGAGGCCTTTAAGCATTGCAACTTATGACATTTGGAAATATTTGGGTTGTTATCTACACTAGCCTTAAATAAATCATAAAAACTGATCCAATCCTCTATATTTTCTTCGGTAAAGGTGCAAAGTTCTCATTTTGGCAAGCGTACATCAAAGGTATTTGATTTTGTCCCACTAACGTTCTCACTAACTAAATCACTTAATGAGGGTTTCGGAAACTTCTTATTTATAGCTAACCATAATTCATCTAACGTTTCCTGTATTGTTTGCTGTTTCTGAATGTAAGTATCACAATCTTTATCTGCACACAACAAAAATATATCCTGAAAGACAGTACTAAGTTCTTCATTAAAACAATATAGTTTGTTTTCGTATAATTTTAACTCAATACTATCTGCCTGTTCTATATTTATATTTACTTTACCCTTAAACTGAGTTATATTACTCTTTAACACTTTCTGTTTCGTTAAGAGGGTTTTTAAATCAGCCATTATAAATAACAATGTTACTAAGAAAGTCACAGTACACACAAAAAAAAATGGAAACCACTCCTATCAGATGGTTCCGGTGCTTGTTCGACGACAATCACATTAACATAATCCTCTACCTCTGTGCCGTTGACAATTACACCGTTGGATATACATGAATAAAGTGCTAATTTATCACTGAAATACAGCGCACTTGCGTGGCATTCACAAATTCTTCGAGCTCAAAATATACTCAACACCTGTATAGACTTCCGGCCGACTAGACAAAATATATTTAGTACACATTGAAGAGTGGACTGTAAAAGACTAAAGCACTTTATTAAAACTTGAATGCCGCACACATTGCGACTCACAAAACGTTAAAAGACCACACGTTCAAAAACGCAGGTTCACAAAGGTACACACACCTCACAAGCACACCGAGAGAGAGCACCCTCAGGGCAGAACCTCGAATTCATATAACACGAACATCTCGTTACCAAAGCAACAATCAGAAAAAAACAGCTGACCTGCAGCGAGATCTGTTATTGAAAGATTAAAGGCATTAGTCAAAGACTTACTTGAAGGATAATATTACCTGCGAAGACTTCACGACGTCACTGCAAGGCTTGATGGCATAAAAACTTACCACAGTTAGAAGTAAAAATTGGCGAAAGCCAAAATCATTTAGAATTAAAAAATGGTGAAATTGGCGAAAGCCAAAATCATTTAGAATTAAAAATTGGCGAGGGTCAGAAGAAGCTGGAAACAGGTCTTGGCGAAATTAATTAGCGAGAACCAAGAACAGTTAAGAACAACCATGGGCGAAAAATTTAATGAAATGGAGGAACGTGTCAGCACTATTGAGTCGAAACTCAAGGCGGCGGTTGAAACTGTAGAATGCGTCAGCACTATGGAGTCGAAATTCAAGGCTACGGTTGAGATTGTTGAATAGAAAATTAGAGAAGCCATCAGCATGCAAATGAACGGCTTAGAGAAGAAGTTCGCGGAAGAGTCAGCGCCAGTTACTGTACCTTGCAACTCTGACGCTAACATTGAGGAAGCGTACCCGATGTCGAAGTCGTCTCGCCCAGCCGTAAAAGTGTCTTCCTACGACGGCAAAACGTCTTGGCATGTGTTTAAAACACAGTTTAATATGGCGTCGACTGCCAATGGCTGGGATATTGCAATGCAAGCTTGCCAATTGGCTACTTCACTCCGTGGCGAGGCTGCCGATGTGCTGCAAACCATTGCAGTAGAAAACCAATTAAATTTTGAGGCCTTGTCGAGTGCTCTCGAAGTGCGTGTTGGCGAGAAATGCCGCAAAGAGTATAGCCGCTTACAGCTGAAGTCCCGGCAACAGAAAACAAAAGAGACACTTCAGGAACTCGCTTCGGCTATAGAGGGTTTAGCTCAATTAGCTTTCCCGGAATGTCCGACGGAGGTGAGGGATAACCTAGTATTGGAGTACTTCGTCGACGCCATATGCGATCCGGGGAGTCAACGGGCTCTTAGAATGGCGGATATCAAAGACTTGAAGTCGGCATTGGTGTACGCAATGAAGTACGAGGCCGCTCAGAGGGCGACGCGCCGTGACCGTCAACTAGTGAGAGAAGTGACCGCCGCCGAAAACGACCCAATAATTGCCCGTTTTGAAGAAATAGAAAAACGAAGCCATTGGCGCCTTGGCAGGGATAAACTCAAATATTCCGCTAAGGAGAAATCCATTGAAGTGCTGGTCGTGCGGGCGCGAGGGGCATCTAAAAAGGAATTGCCTAGCGGGCCAAGCTGACGAATCAAAAGACGCCAAGGCTCGGGGAAACTAGTTCCCGACCACCTTAAGGGGCGAAGGCATCCGGACGAGGAGAAGCCCTCTTTCAGTACTCTGCATCAGTGGCGCACCCAGGATTTTTTCTTGGGGGGGGGGCGAGATGAATGGATAAAAATATTTATAATGCATGGGGGGGGGCCGAGATCAACGGACAAAAATATTTATAATGCAAAATCAATATTCATAATGCAATTTCTATTTCTTTGGGGGGCAGGGTCCCTTGCCCCCCTCCCTGAGTGCGCCACTGCTCTGCATGTGTCGTCGACGCATCGCGAATAGAACGGACCCAGTGGCGTAGCGAGCATAACTGGCTCCCGGGGCACGATACCTTTGTGGCGCCCCCCCCTGAAAAACATATAGTAATATAATATATAGACCCTATATTGGCGCCCTCGATAAACATATAATAACATAATATATAGACCTTATATTGGCACTCCCCCCCCCCGAAAAGCATATAGTAACATAATATATAGACCTTATGTTGGTGCCCTCCCCTAAAAACATATAGTAATATAATATATAGACCTTATATTGGCGCCCCCCACAAAATAATATAGTAATATAATATATATACCTTATATTGGCGCCCTCCCCGAAAAACATATAGTAATATAATATATAGACCCTATATTGGCGCCCCCGATAAACATATAATAACATAATATATAGACCTTATATTGGCACTCTCCCCCGAAAAGCATATAGTAACATAATATATAGACCTTGTGTTGGTGACCTCCCCTAAAAACATATAGTAATATAATATATAGACCTTATATTGACGCCCCCCCCCACAAAATAATATGGTAATATAATATACACTGCTGGCCACCCAAATTGCAACACCAAGAAAGTCAAGAGATATCACAACAAAATTTATTTTGTAGATAACATGTTGACCAAGTATCAAATGATTAAATTTATAGACTTCTGTGAAGTGTGGTTCCTGCCAAAATCAGTAGCCAGAGTAGCCGCCATTGTTGGAGATCACCGCTGCCACACGCCTCGGCATTGATTCAAAGAGAATTTGGATGAGTTCTTCGGGTACAGCAGACCAAGCAGCTTCCACACGTTGCCAAAGTTGATCTGCTGTGGCAGCTGGGGATGGAATCTGGGTCAATCGTAGAGCAACCATGGACCACATGTTTTCTATCGGCGAAAGATCCGGAGAGCGAGGCAGCCAGGGAAGCAATTCAATCTGGCGATTGACGAAGAACCGTTGGACAATGCGTGCCACGTGTGGTCGTGCATTATCCTGTTGAAATATGGCTGTGGGCAAGCCCCGAAGGTAAGGAAGGACAACTGGCTCCAACACCTCGGAGATGTAGCGCTGGCTGTTTAAAGTACCGGCAATGCGTACTAGAGGTGTGCGAGAGTGATATCCAATACCGCCCCATACCATAATACCCGGTGCAGGACCAGTGTGGAGGTGCATAACGCAGCTGTTCAGCATCCTCTCTTCACGGTGTCTCCAGACTCGAATGCGACCATCGTGGTGTTGCAGACAGAAGCGTGACTCGTCAGTAAAGACAATTTCATTCCATTCTGCGGTCCACATCCTTCTGTCATCGCACCATTGGCGGCCGAGACGTCTGTGGTTCTGCGTCAAGGGTAGACAAAGCAATGGACGTCTTGCGGACAGACCACTCTGCTGTAAACGGCGTCGAATGGTACGCGCAGACACTGGATGATGCGTTACAGATTGCATGTGCTGTGCTATGGTTCGTGATGTGACTGAGCGATCCGTCACTGCCATGCGCACAATTTGCCTGTCATCACGTGAAGTGGTGCGCTGAGGTGGATGCGATCGAACACGCCGGTCCGTCGTACCCTCCTGCATCCAACGATCACATATCCGCATTACAGTTGTTTGGTTTCGTCCAACACGACTACCGATTTCCCTGAAAGATAATCCACATTCTCGGTAGGCCACTATCCTTCCTCTGTCGAACTCGGATACTTGATCAAAAGATGATCGCTGTTTTCGACGAGGCATAATTGATCGTTTTTTTTAAAAAAACCACAAGAAAAACACAATTGCCGAACTTGAAATCGTCGAAATCTCCAAGCCTTAAATAGCGCTTTGAAGTGGCGCCACAGGCGCGCGTGATGTGCGTCTGCGCTGAAATTCTAATAATTTGCATATCTCACCTCCGCTAATGCATGTTGTAAATTTCATGTTATTTGCATGTTTCCTTCAGGGTGTTGCATTTATAGTGGCCAGCAGTGTATATACCTTATATTGGCGCCCTCCCCGAAAAACATATAGTAATATAATATATAGATCGTATATTGGCATCCACCTCGAAAACATATAGTAATATAATATATGGATCTTACATTGGCTCCCATCTGCTAGTGGCGCCCGGGGCATGATAGACCCCCTTGCCCCCCCCCCCCTTTGCTACGCCACTGAACGGACCGTTTGTTGAAGGGTTCGTGAATGGTCAACCGGGTAGCATATTAGTTGATACGGAAGCTAACGTGACCATCGTCAGGACGGACATAGCTCAAGAATCTGGCGAGAAGTTACTTTTCACGCCGTCAAACATTACTTTACAGACCGGGGACAAGGTAAATGTAAGAGGAAAAGTTGATCTTAACATAAGTTTCGGGAATAGTAGTTATCGGCATACGGCATATGTTACCGATATCTTTGAACCGATAATCCTAGGACTTGACTTTTTGACCGGAAATAATTTTATAATAGATTTTAAACTCGATCAAATCCATGCCATGATCGAAGACATTATAATATTTCATAGCAACAGTGAATCCTGCAACCAGATAATAGCTACCCGAGATATCAGCATACCTTCCATGTCAGAAATAGTAACGACCGGTTTAGTTCAGAATAACAATAATTATACACTCGCCATCACCGAATACCCCAACAATGACAATAGTAAAAGAGGTCTATTAGTTGCCGCAACTCTTGCGGACCTGTCGAAAGGTGCTGTTCCTGTTAGGTTTGCCAATGTCAGCTTAAAAGCTAAGGTAATCCGGAAGAATGAAATGCTGGCAACTTGTACCCCGATCACCGGAATAAGCAGAAAGTGTGACCTGCCAGTCGTCGAGCGCTCTAATTTGACAGCAGATTTTTTAAAGAGTGTGGAATTGACACATCAACAGAGGATGGAGGCGGAAAAATTCATCGATGAGTTCCAAGACGTGTTCGTCCATGCATCAGAAGTGGGCCGTACGAACTTGACGCAACACCGAATTGACACGGGGAACCATCCCCCCATCAAACAAAACCCCAGAAGACTACCTTTGGCGAAACAAGAGGAGGTCGGCGAACTACTGCACGCGATGCTGAAGGATGATGTTATCGAGCCTTCCGCCAGTCAGTGGGCTTCTAATGTCGTCATAGTTCGTAGATTACCGTCGGTTAAATGACATAACTAAGAAGGACAGCTACTCGCTCCCTAGAATTGATGACACCTTGGACACCCTCACCGGACACAAGTGTTTTTCCACTCTCGACCTGAAAAGCGGGTACTGGCAGGTTGAAATCAGACCCGAAGATAAAGAGAAGACAGCGTTTACTACTGGGCCAGGGCAAGGGCTATGACAGTTGAAAGTCATGCTATTTGGACCCTGCAATGTGCTCGCGACTTTCGAGCGCCTAATGGAGACAGTTTTGCGAGGACTCTCCTACGAAGCCTGTCTGGTCTATTTGGACGGTATAATCGTTGTAGGGCGCGATTTCGAAGATCACCTAAGAAGTCTCAGAAAGGTGCTACAAAGGCTACGGAAGGCCAGTTTGAAGCTGAATTCAAAGAAATGCAACTTGTTTCCTCACCAAGTGACGTACCTTGGTCACAATATCTCCGACAGAGGGGTCCAGACTGACCATAACAAAGTGTCGGCAGTCAAAGACTGGTGCCGACCTGAAGACGTACATCAGTTGCGGAGCTTTCTAGGTCTTACTACAGGCGGTTTGTTAAAGGGTTCTCGAATTTAGCTCGACCCCTTCACAGATTGACAGAAGCAAACCAGAAGTTCGTCTGGACTGATGAGTGTGAAGACGCATTCAACGAACTTAAGAAAACCCTAACGTCTACACCCATCCTGGCCTACCCGGAGCATGATAAAGAATTTATCCTTGACACGGACGCAAGCTTTGGATGCGTCGGTGCAGTCCTGTCGCAGGAAATTGACGGACAAGAAAGAGTTACCGGCTATTGGAGCAAGTGCCTTTCAAGGAGCGCAAGGAACTACTGCGTTACAAGAAAAGAATTGCTAGCCATAGTGAAGGCCGTAGAACATTTCTATCATTACTTATACGGCCGGAAATTTGTGCGGCGGACCGACCACGCCTCTCTCACATGGCTTCTGAACTTTAAAAATCCTGAAGGCCAGATGGATACAGAGGTTACAGGAATACACTATCGACCTGAAACACCGTAAGGGTTCTTCGCATGGTAATGCTGACGCGCTATCCAGAAGACCGTGCCCTGACAGTTGCCGATATTGCGCCAAGGCCTAGAAGAAGTATGGCTTTGAAATTCCTACTGTTCAGCAAGTCACTGCTGTCACCCCGTCTGCGGACCCGTGGAATGATGAACAGCTTCGAAAAGAACAAAACGAAGACCCAGACATAAAACCCATAGTAGAACACATGGGGTTGTCCAGCACCAAACCAGGCTGGCAACAAATATCGACCTTCAGCCCGAATACCAAATACTACTGGGCCCTCTGTAACTCATTGCACTTACGAAACGGTGTCCTATACCGAAAGTGGGAGTCAGACTATGGAAAAACAACGAGATGACAGCTCGTGGTTCCTCGCTCAAAAACTCCAGCAATTTTAGAAGAACTCAACAGTAGCCCCGCCGGAGGGCATTTTGGGGGTGATGAAGACCCTGAACAAGGTGCGGGAGCGATTCTTCTGGGGAAAATCCAGGGACGATGTCAAGAAATGGTGCCGAGCCTGCGACGCTTGCGCAGCTCTCAAAGGACCAAAGAGACGTAGCCGAGGGAAGTTGCAACGTTACAACGTAGGTGCCCCCTTCGAGCGCGTTGCTATCGACCTCCTGGGACCTCTTCCAAGTAAACTGATGGAAACAAGTACATGCTCGTCGCCATGGATTATTTTACTAAGTGGCCGGAAGTTTACCCCATAGCTGATCAAGAGACAGTCACCGTAGCTGAAGCTTTAGTTCTGAATTGGGTCACCAGATTCGGAGCTCCCATGCAGATATACTCTGATCAGGGAACTAATTTCAGGTCAGCAATCTTCACCGAAATGTGTCGACTATTGAGGATCGAGAAAACCAGAACAACTCCTCTACACCCCCAATCGGATGGTATGGTCGAACGCTTTAATCGAACCATTCTTAATCACATTTCCTTATTAGTTTCTAGGCACCAGAAGGACTGGGACCGCCACCTGCCTTTATTTTTATTGGCGTATCGCAGCGCCTTCCACGAAACAACGGACACTCCCGCTGAAATGCTGTTTAAACAGAATCTACGACTGCCGTGCGACCTCCTTTTTGGCTGCCCCCCTGATGCCTCCTCTTCACCGGAGGAGTATGTCCGCGATGTCCAGGACAGACTGGAAGGAATCCACCACTTCGCCCGGGAGCGGATCAACGTGGTCAGCGACAGAATGAAGAGGCGGTACAATGCGATAGCGACGGATCACCAGTTCCAGGAAGGAACCAAAGTTTGGCTGTGCAGCCCCGTTCGGCAGAAAGGTTTATCTCCCAAGCTACAGTCCCAGTAGAGCGGTCCTTTCATCGACGTCAAAAGAATCAACGACGTTGTTGTGCGAATTCGCAAATCTGTGAACAGCAAAGCGAAGGTCGTGCATTACGACCGGCTCGCTCCTTACCATGGGACATGAGTGGGTCCTGAAGTACTTGAGGATACCCAGGCCACGGCTCGTAGGCTGTTGCCAAGTAGATCCAGGCTAGCCATTTTTATTTTTTTATTAATGTTGCAACTGTTATTCTTATATTTTTATTTATTTAGTTTATAATGATATATGTTTTATGTTTATTTATATAAAGTTGTATATAGTAGTAGCATTTTAGGACCGTAGTTATTAGTGTAAGGACTGTCCGGGACGTTCAGTCTTTTAGAAGAGGGGGCAATGTTACGAGTTTGGGGCCAACTTGGCGTGTTATCTCCAGCATGATGTTTTGGAGTCCACGATAAATAAAAACAATGTTTTAGCACGTTCACGCGTCTACCATGGAGTAAGTAATAAATCTTGCTCTTGGATCAATGGTTGGAAAATGGTTTGGTTGAGCGGTGTGGCAACACGGATTTTGTTACCTAGGTGAATACGAGTCTGGAATAAAAAGTTTAGTTCTTAAGTTGGTTTGTATGCGATCGGTTGAGGTTTTTCAACAGGTGATATTCTTCTTGTAAAAAGTTTTATTCTCGGCTGGTATAAGACGAGGTCCTTAGCAGAAAGGAAGTTAAAGGTCGTATGCAACTTATAAATAACTGTTATATTGTATTAATTACTATGTCTGAATTCCTTTATGTTAAGAAAAATTCTTAGGTGCTGGAATTGTTAGCTTCCAGGGAAGATTCAACGTTTTTTTATTTTGTCTACTCTTCTGCAAGTTGTTAAAAAGTGTACTGAAGATTTAATGTCATATAAATTTCTGTTATTCAATTGCGGTAACTGGCATATTTATTTCTGTGTTTGAAATTCACTTTTTAGAATATCTACCCATCGCTCGGATTTGGTACATTAATAAAGTTAGTCGTAAGAATTCACTCGTCATTTCAGTTTGAAAAGACATCTGAAAATTGGGGGCTACATTCAAATCTTAATTTGCGTTTTCTGGAAAATTGCATTTTTAGTTTTTTACGTTTACGAAAAACCTCAGTTCTTAAGAGGTTTTTAAGATATTGAAATAAAATTATGCCACAAGGTTCTGCTTATTTATTGGAATGTTATGAAGTAAAATATAGGTTGTAAGTATGTATTTATTAATTAAAGAGCTATTGAAAAATTTATAAATTTTTTTAAAGAAAACCGTGTTGTGTATACAAAATTTGGTATATTTTAGTAAATTTAAAAAGTGTTGCTAATCTTTAGCTTCATAACACAGATAAATGATTATCAATATATTGTTGAAAAAAAGTGAAATATATTGGTAAGATTTTGTTATAGTAGGTTTGCGATAATTTTTACATAAGCGATAATTTTTACTAAAATTAGACTAAATACTGCCTAAATTAAAAAAGTTAATCAAAATTCCAATAAAATTTTTTATCCATAGTTTTGTTCCCTGTTTTAACAAAAAATATGTGTTTCATAAAAATTTCACATTTTTCAAAAAAAGTGCTAAAAGGTAGGCACATACCTTAACATCTCTTTTATTACACACAGGTTAAGATTTTCTTTCAAATACCTTTTCAAACTTAAATGATGAGTGAAAACTTTCCCACAAAGCTAAAGCTTAGAATTAAAATTATAACTAACTGTATTCATATTATCATTCCAAATAAAAAAATTGTTAAATTATCCTAAAGCAGTGCTTTACAAATTTATGCATATCAAGGCCTCCTTGGACAAATTAAAATATTTCATTCCCCCCCCCAGAAAAAATGTAATACAGACATATACTATTGGAATATTTATAGTACCTATCTATATATATATAAATGGATGTATATGTGTATGTGTGTATGTTCCAGCATCACTCTGGAACGCCTGGAGTAATTTCAACCAAACTTGGTACACATATCACTTACAATCTGGTAAGAAACACTAGAGGGGTAAGACACCCCTACACCCATAGGGCGAGCAGGGGGCACATGTAGTAAAAATAATCGAAAATATATATATATATAAATGGATGAATATGTGTATGTGTGTATATGTGTATGTTCCAGCATCACTCTGGAACGCCTGGAGCAATTTCAACCAAACTTGGTACACATATCACTTACAATCTGGTAAGAAACACTGGAGGGGTAAGACACCCCTAGCACCCATAGGGCGGGCAGGGGGGGGGGCAGGGGGCACATGTAGTAAAAATAATTGAAAATGACTGATATAAGTGTGTAATCCATAGTTTTCGGGGTCGCTGAGATTAATGGTGACACTCCCGTTGCCGTCTATGTGAAAGTTCAGCCCCTCCATCAGCATTGGGGGGGAGGGGGAAGAAGGAGTGAATATAAGATGTTCAAAATACCGAGAGTAGTGTCGAAACCATAGTTTTCGGGGTCGCTGAGACGAATAGTGACATTTCTGATGCCGTTTAAATGCAAGTTCAGCCCCCCCCATTAGCATAGGGGGGAGGGGGAGGGAAGAAGGGGTGAATATAAAATGTCCATAATACCGAGAGTAGTGTCAAAACCATAGTTTTCGGGGTCGCTGAGACAAATAGTGACATTTCTGATGCAGTTTAAGTGCAAATTCAGCCCCCCCTCTCATTAGCACTGGGGGTGAGGGGGAGAGAAGAAGGGGTGAATATAAAATGTCTAAAATGACCGAGAGTAGTGTCAAAATCATAGTTTTCGGGTCGCTGAGACGAATAGTGACAATTCTGATGCCGCTTAATTGGAGTTCAGCCCCCATTAGCAT
This sequence comes from Dolomedes plantarius, assembly GCA_907164885.2. Lineage (NCBI taxonomy): Eukaryota > Metazoa > Arthropoda > Arachnida > Araneae > Dolomedidae > Dolomedes > Dolomedes plantarius. The sequence continues at coordinate 76,697,962 of OU015497.1, read as the reverse complement.
AAGGGGAAGGGGGAGAGTAGAAGGGGTGAATATAAATCTATATATATATAAATGCATGTATGTAAGTATGTATGTGTGTGTGTGTGTGTATGTTCCAGCAACACTCTGCAACGCCTGGAGCAATTTCAACGAAACTTGAGACACATATCACTTACAATCTGGAAAGACCTCCTATGGGTGCTAGGTGTAAGACATCCCTAGCACCTATAGGAGGGACAGGGGTCACATGTAAAAATAATCGATAACGACTGATATAAGTGTCGAATCCATAGTTTTCGGGGTCTCTGAGATTAATGGTGACACTCCCGTTGCCGTCTATGTGAAAGTTCAGCCCCCACATCATCATTGGGGGGGGGGGGAAGGGGAAGAAGGAGTGATTATAAAATGTTCAAAATACCGAAAGTAGTGTCAAAATCATAGTTTTCGGGTTTTGGAAACTATGATTGAGAAATGTCACTATTCGTCGCTGAGACGAATAGTGAGATTTCTGATGCCGTTTAAGTGCAAGTTCAGCCCCCCCCCATTAGCATTGGGGGTGAGGGTGGGAGTGAAGAAGGGGTGAAAATAAAATGTCCAAAATGACCGAGAGTAGTGTCAAAATCATAGTTTTCTGGTCGCTGAGTCGAATAGTGACAATTCTGATGCCGCTTAAGTGCACAGCCCCCCATAAGCATAGGGGAGAGGGGGGAGGGAAGAAGGGGTGAATATGAAATGTCCAAAATGACCGAGAGTAATGTCAAAATCATAGTTTTCGGGGTCGCTGAGACGAATAATGACATTTCTGATGCCGTTTAAGTGCAAGTTCAGCCTCCCATTAGCATAGGGGGGGGGGAGGGAAGAAGGGGTGAATATAAATATCCAAAGTGACCGGGAATAGTTTCGAATCCGTAGTTTTCAGGTTCTCTGCGACGAATAGGGACACTCCCGATGACGTTTAAATGCAAGTTCAGCCTCCTACTACCATTAGGGGGGAGGGGGAAGAAGGGTTAAAAATAAAATGTCCAAAATGACCGACAGTAATGTCGAATCAATAGCTTTCGAGGTCACAGAGATGAATAGTGATACTCTCGATGCTATTTAAGTGCAAGTTCATCCCCCATCAGCATGGGGGGAGAAGGGGGATTATAAAATGTCCATAATGACCGAGAGTAGTGTCGAATCTATAATTTTAGATGTCTCTGAGATGAATAGGGACTATGAAGACGTGGCCCATAGTGACTTAAAAACTTGATGAAACAAGTTAAAACACGAAACTGAAATAATTCGAAACTGAGACTTGCTTACAATATTTACAAAAAAAAAAGGTTTTTATTAAACCTTGATATTTACAAACAAAATTCAAATACATCGATTCCCTGGCTAACACAAGCCAAAAAATTATATTATCCATGGTCTCTGTTTCAAACCAGAGCAAACCCGTGCAATCTCTCAAGAGATTAATAGGCTTTTCGCCGTCACAGACCCGACGCACTCCAGCGATGTCGGTCTAGCAAGTCCCACCGAGACAAAAGGCAGCCGGCCTTTTATCTTCTCCGCACGTTAGCCTGGAACATTCTAGAGAATTCTTCACTGTTCCTTATTTCCGGAAACGTTGGGTCACTTCCGCTACGGCCGTCAGAACCCAAGCTGTCAATTAGGCGACAATCAGCCAACAACTCCATTGAGCGGGAGCGGTTCCACTTATCGTCAGTCATCGATCACAGCTGTCCCCCAAATTACAGGGCAGTCACCGCATGTCAGGTGTATCTGCAACAAATGCTCTCTGGAACGGAAAAAAGTCATTAATCTGTCCTTTCTATTGATGTTCCTTCGGGTAATTGGATGTGCCCTTGTGGGGTTGATAATCAAGTTCATTTCTTGTAAAGAAAAAGGGGCTGCCGATATCACAGGACATTACCGATGCCATTTGAGTGAGAGTGCAGCTCCGCATCAGCATGGTTGGGTGAGGTGGGGGTAAGAAAGTGTGAATATTAAATGTCCAAAATGAGCGTGAATAGTGTCGAATCCATATTTTTCGGGTTCGCTGCGACGAATAGGGTTAGTCCCGATATCGTTTAAATGCAAGTTTGGCCTCCCAACACCACTGGGTGGGGGAGAAGTAAAATGCCCAAAATTACCGAGAGTAGTGTCGAATCCATAGTTTTTGTGTCGCTCAGATGAATAGGGCCCTCCCGATACCGTTTAAGCGCAAGCACAGCCTCCCATCACCATTCGTGGGGGAGAAGGGGGTAATAAAAAATCCAAACTAACCGAGATTAGTGTCGAATCCATAGTTTTCGGAGTCACTGAGAGGAATATAGGAAACAAAAATTGTTGTTTATAATCAAGTTTTCAGTTAAATTAATAATAGAGTGAATTTGTAATTTTTCTTTATCATTTGCATACTGTACTTACTTTGAAATATCTGTAAATTAAATTACTTAGATTTTACACTATAGGTAGAATCCATTCCTTTTCCTGTGTAATAAAAAAATTGGGATAAATAAATACCCGGGTAACGCCTGGCAAATAGCTAGTATTCAAATAAAGATCGAATGCATATATTATATTTATAATGAAAACTAATTGCATATTTCAACAAGAGATGGCACAAAAAAAATAAATAAAAAAAATCGATAGGTGCAAACGTGCTGTTTTGATCTACTCCTGAACAATGTGCTTTCTCCAGTACTCGCTTAACTGGTCAATTCGGCTCGATTTGTAGCGCCATCTATTGACGCAGCCTGGAAACGCCACACTGCTCCTTTATTCAATTTTAATTTTTATTTTTAAATATTCATTTGTCTGTGTACGTTGCAAAAACTTTTTAAACTTATATTTCAATTTTATGTAAATGAATACTAAAATCTATACATAATGCAAATATACAAGATTTTTCATATTTGATTTTATAATTTCATATGGAATCATAACAGACTTAACAACGGCGCAATCAGATTCTTTCCGATCCGAATTTCCTTTTCTTGAGATTTACTAGAAAATCTCAAGAAAGAGAAATTCGGATCTAGTGATTCAATATTTACGTCATTTGAAAAAGCATTGGTCGCATCGTGTGGAAATTTCAGAATTAATCGGGAAAAAAAAAACCCACATACGATAGGTCAAACATTGATAAAATCTTGTTTGCTTAAGGCAGTGGAAGAGGTTTTGAGAACGGAGACCCAAAGAATCCAAAACATGTCGAACGACATCGACGAACAAGTTGTGGAAGAGTAAAAAGAAAAAAAAATCCCCATATTTTGGTTTTTAATAGGATGAATCCACAGTCGTTGCATAGTGTTGTCAGTTACTCGTTTCCGTCCAGTTTATTTCCAAGCAGTCTAGCCGGACGATGACCGAATGGCAGGGCCCGACTTTGACCCAATGGGGCCCTGGGCAAAGCAGACTTTGGGGGGCTCCCTCCAAGGACGGATCCAAAGGGGACCAGATTTCCACATGAACATGTGGGACACTCACCCAGGTACACCCATAAATTGGGACCGAAAATTCAAAAAATTTCGACCAAGTCAAAAATTTGAAAAATAATAATAATAATAATAAGTGTTAATTTATTAATTTATTTTTTAATATTAGTAAATAAATTCATGAAATTTTCTTTTGAAATTCAAAACAGATCACAGTCTGAAGTTATTACCCCCCCCCCCAAAAAAAAAATAAAATAAAAAAAAAAAAAAAAATTAAACCAGAAACACTTAGGAATGTAAGTATGCTTTCACTATAGTGGGTGTACTGTGCCTCACCCAGGGTTTTTTTCTATATACATTTAATGTACACTGCTGGCCACTGTAAATGCAACACCCTGAAGGAAACATGCAAATAACATGAAATTTACAACATGCATTAGCGGAGGTGAGATATGCAAATGATTAGAATTTCAGCGCAGACGCACATCACGCGCGCCTGTGGCGCCACATCAAAGCGCTATTTAAGGCTTGGAGATTTCGACGATTTCAAGTTCGGCAATTGTGTTTTTCTTGTGGTTTTTTCAAAAAAACGATCAATTATGCCTCGTCGAAAACAGCGATCATCTTTTGATCAAGTATCCGAGTTCGACAGAGGAAGGATAGTGGCCTACCGAGATTGTGGATTATCTTTCAGGGAAATCGGTAGTCGTGTTGACGAAACCAAACAACTGTAATGCGGATATGTGATCGTTGGATGCAGGAGGGTACGACGGACCGGCGTGTTCGATCGCATCCACCTCAGCTCACCACTTCACGTGATGACAGGCAAATTGTGCGCATGGCAGTGGCGGATCGCTCAGTCACATCACGAACCATAGCACAGCACATGCAGTCTGTAACGCATCATCCAGTGTCTGCGCGTACCATTCGACGCCGTTTACAGCAGAGTGGTCTGTCCGCAAGACGTCCATTGCTTTGTCTACCCTTGACGCAGAACCACAGACGTCTCCGCCGCCAATGGTGCGATGACAGAAGGATGTGGACGGCAGAATGGAATGAAATTGTCTTTACTGACGAGTCACGCTTCTGTCTGCAACACCACGATGGTCGCATTCGAGTCTGGAGACACCGTGAAGAGAGGATGCTGAATAGCTGCGTTATGCACCGCCACACTGGTCCTGCACCGGGTATTATGGTATGGGGCGGTATTGGATATCACTCTCGCACACCTCTAGTACGCATTGCCGGCACTTTAAACAGCCAGCGCTACATCTCCGAGATGTTGGAGCCAGTTGTCCTTCCTTACCTTCAGGGCTTGCCCACAGCCATATTTCAACAGGATAATGCGCGACCACACGTGGCACGCATTGTCCAACGGTTCTTCGTCAATCGCCAGATTGAATTGCTTCCCTGGCCGCCTCGCTCTCCGGATCTTTCGCCGATAGAAAACATGTGGTCCATGGTTGCTCTACGATTGACCCAGATTCCATCCCCAGCTGCCACAGCAGATCAATTTTGGCAACGTGTGGAAGCTGCTTGGTCTGCTGTACCCCAAGAACTCATCCAAAGTCTCTTTGAATCAATGCCGAGGCGTGTGGCAGCGGTGATCTCCAACAATGGCGGCTACTCTGGCTACTGATTTTGACAGGAACCACACTTCACAGAAGTCTATAAATTTAATCATTTGATACTTGGTCAACATGTTATCTACAAAATAAATTTTGTTGTGATATCTCTTGTCTTTCTTGGTGTTGCAATTTGGGTGGCCAGCAGTGTATTAACCAAAACCCAAATTTTCAAAAATATGTACAACTTAATACTAAATTAGGGGGCCCTGGGCAAGTGCCCCACTTGCCCATGCGGAAATCTGGGCCTGCCGAATGGCTAGGGCACGTTGGCTTTCGCGCTTTCGGTACCAGAGTCTGTGGGTTCGAATCCCACTCTTGGCATCGACGTTTGTAGCCGTTCGGAATCGGCTTTAAGCAGTTGCCCTCGTGTAGCAAAAAATGACCGTAGCGCTCCAAACCAAATCAAACCAAGCAGTCTAAGTCGTTTACCACGGAAAATTATTTTAACCGACAAGCCAAACTACTCTAGGGATCTCAGTGTCCATCAAACATGCTTGAGGAGGCAATAATTACCTTTAATTAATCTGAGAAAGCCTTGGTGCTCGAATTTTCACTTGAAGCAGTACATGAATTGAATACAGTCTGAAGAAACTGAATTGGTGTATTGAATGTACCCAAAGTCTTTTTTTTTCTTTCTTTCTTTCTTTGGCCGAGACAATATGGTGCATAATCATGTACTTACACTACCGTAGAAGTGTAAAACTTGTTGACCATTAAGGCTGCTGTGTACTAACCCTACAGGATTTGCTCACCTTAATGTTAACCTATGGAGAAAATTTATCTACAATTTAAGGCTACATAAATGCTGATAATCCGATAAAAATGATATTTTCAGATAGCCTGAACATTTCTGCACCTTGCGACAGGATTCATTTTATAAATTTCGTCCACCAAAGGAATTTATGAGCGTTAAAAGCACACTATAACAGATTTCTACCCTCCCCCCCGAATAATTTAAATTTTAAAATATTATCTACGTTTAAAATAAACGAAAAATGCCCCAATATGTAAAATTTCTCTCTATATTAAGGAGTGCAATTTTTAAAAAAATCTTCAAATCCAAGTAGGCAATCCTTGGACACATTTTCTCCATAGGTTAAAACTGAGGCAAGCGAATTCAGTAGGTTTAGTACACAGCAGCCTTAAGTTTGTATGTATTCATCCTTGACGGAACACAGTAATTATCCCGAATGGTTATTCATCTAGAACAGTGCTTCTTAAACTGAGGTTCGCGACCCCATACTGGGTCGCGTAATAGACTTTTGGGGTCACGAAAACTTTGGCAACTGTTCGCGAAGGATGTCCCTACAGAATCTTCAATACTGCTAAGCAAAAATTATTACGAAAACCATTTTGATTTAAAATATTCAATTAAAATCAGGAATTACAACATGGATACATAACAAAGAGATAAACCGATCTTTCTTCGCTTTAATTTCTTTGATTTATTCTCGGACAAATCGTTTTGATTTATTATCAGTTAATATTTTATTTGTATATTTATTTTTTGTATCTACGTTACATTTGTATATTTAGTATTTTTATGTATATACCAGGGGTCGCGCAAAATTTTCTCGGGCTAAAAGGGGACGTGGATGGGAAAAGTTTAAGAAATCCTGGTCTAGAACAGGGGTGGCAAACTGGCGGACCGCATCCGGCCCGGCAAGACTTTTTAACCGGCCCACGTCATTAAAGCAATTGAAATACAAGGTGCGGCCATTAATTTCGAGGACTGATCTAATAACTCCAGAAAATATTACATAAAATACATACCCATTTAATATGTTTCGAAGTAACTTCCACCTTCCGTAATGCACTTCTGTGCTCGGCTGTATCAGTTTCGGAAACAACTTTTAAAGTCCTCTTTCGGTATGCTCTTTCATGTGGACGTCACTTTTCTTGATGGCTTCGACATCTTCAAATCTTGTTCCCTTCAGCAAATTGGCCCAGCATGAGGTCGTGGAGATGCAGCATCCTCCATACTCTCCGAACTTAGCACCGGCAGATTTTTTCTTGTTTCCAAAACTGAAAGATTTGCTGAAGGGAACAAGATTTGAGGATGTCGAAGCCATCAAGAAAACGGTGACGTCCACATTAAAGAGCATTCCGAAAGAGGACTTTAAAAGTTGTTTCCGAAACTTATACAGCCGAGCACAGAAGTGCATTACGGCAGGTGGGAGTTACTTCGAAACATATTAAATGGTTATGTATTTCCAGGGCCGGCGACAGGGGGGGGGGGGGGACAGAGGAGGCAAATGCCCATGGACCCGGACTCGCAGGGGGCCCAGGCCCCAAAAAATTAATTTAAAATAAAACTTTTAAATTTAAATCAATTTAAATGCCAACAAGAATACAAAATTTCGTTGTTTAAAAAGTGAAAAAACAAATCAAGGTAGAGCGTGTGTCAGTGTGCAGTAGAGAAGTATGACGTTAGCGTTGTTGTAGTGGTCATCGAGGGTTGTGGCGCGGGTGATGGGGACGATAGAGCGAGGGCGCTGTGACTCCCCTCCCCTCCCTTTGCCGCGAACATTCGCCACTCAGCGACAAGTTGTAACCTGAACGTCAAGATCAAGAAACTCCATCCCCCGCCTAAAGTTCATTGTTTACTCGTTAGTAGACCTAATAATCGTTTACTCTACAGTCACAGTTACAGATTAACAGTAGCAAGCTACACATTCTAGTGTTGTGTCATTGGTGTTGTACACGGGGCGTAGCTACCGTGGAACAGTTGGGGCGCAGAACCGGATTGAGGGGGGGGGGGGAAATGAACTAACAGTAGATGAACTAACAGTAGCAGAAGGTTCTACCCCAGAACCAGTCTCAAAAGAAGAACATTTTATTGAAGAACATGAAACTCCAACTCCAACTCGTACTATGAATACCGGGATCGGGACTATAATTACAAATTCAGACTTGGGACCTCTAATAAACAAGGTAATAAACAGCAATATAATTGAGACTTTTGTGAAAATTGGCCCACCTGACATGCCGCCAGACCTGCCAAATGATGGGAAAAGGGCATTTCCAAAAACAGTTCCTTTTTCTAAAAGAGGAAGGAACCGAACGAAGATAGTGTTAGGAGAGATTGGCTTGTATGGAGTGATACCGCAGAGATGAACCGAACGGAGAGAGTGTTAGGAGAGATTGGCTTATATGGAGTGATACCGCAGAGTCATTGTTTTGTTTTCCGCGTAGGCCTTTAGACAGCGGTTGTGGGAGTGAGAAATCTGATTCAAACAAGTCTGTTTTATTGAGTAACGATGGATAGAAGAAAGAAGACGGTTGAAACCTTTGACAAACAACCAACACATGAAAGGAGCACCTCTCACAAGAATAGTTACATCCAATGGAGAGAGTTAGAAAGGCGGCTGACTGAAACTTCAGACATTCATTCGCAGCTTGATTCTGAATTGGCCTCAAGAACGAAATACTGGAAAGAAATATTTCAAAGATTGTTATCTGTAGTTATGTTTATTGGGGAGCGATGCTTAGCTTACAGAGGAACCTCCGAAAGGATAGGTGATCCCAACAATGGCAACTTTTTGGGACTGATAGAGTTGTTATCTGAATTTGACACATTACTAAGAAAACATATCTCAAAAATAAAAAAGGCCCAAGAAGAGGGAAAACGGCTTCAAGCGCACTACTTGTCTAAAGATTCCCAAAATGAATTTATTCAAACTTGTGGTGCTAGAGTTCGGCAGAAAGTGCTAGAAGAGAGGGAAAAATCCAAATATTTTTCTATTATTGCTGACTCTACCCCAGATGTCTCCCACATGGAGCAAACAACATTGGTGTTAAGATACGTATTAGATTGCGAATCGGAATTTAAGGTTACTAAGAGGTTCTTAAGTTTTGTCGATTGCAACCAAAAAAACAGTACAGGATGTTGCTAACTTGATTATGAGTGAACTTGAAAAGAACTCAATTCCTTTGAAGGATTGTAGGGGGCAAGGTTATGACAACGGTGCAAATATGGCAGGAGTTTATAACGGTGCTCAAGCCGTTATAAGTAAACATAACAATCTTGTCTTTTACTCTAATTTTCCGCACACAGCCTGAACCTGTGCGGGGTAAATGCCACAGAGTGCTGTGAAGAAGTGATAACATTTTCTGGGATGTTACAAAAACATACAACTTTTTTTACAGAAGCCCACAGAGATGGGAATACTTAGAAAAACGGATAGGATACTCCCTGCATGACCTTTCTCAAACTAGATGGTCCGCCCGAGTAGATAGCGTTCTACCTTTTGTCAAGTACTTGCCACTCATAATTCATGCCCTAAATGACTGTAAAGAGCTTAATCTAACCGTAGATTGTAAAACAGAGCTAAAAGGAGCTATGAAGTACTTAAGACCCCTTGAATGTATTATCATGTCCACAATATGGCTAAAAATGATTGTCACTATTGATCACAAGAATAAAGTTTTACAAACCCGATCTGCAACTCTTGACATAAAGACAAAAATCATTGGTGATCTAATTGAGGAGCTGAAAGATCTGCGGAGTAAATGGTGCAATCTTTATGCTGAAGCAAAACTAGTGGCAGCGAACATAACAGAAAGTATAGAATGTGAAAAGGACTTCAAGGAGAAAAGACTTAAGAAAAGAAAAATATTCCATGACGAGACCACAGATGTGAAACCTCATCAAGATGTGATGATCAAACGGGACGTTACGTAAAACATGAGGAGGAGAATTTCAGAATTAATGTTTTCTATAAACTTATTGACTCTATTATTGGGGACCTTACTCAGAGATTTCAATTTTCCGAAAAGGTTAGTGACCTTTTTCAATGTCTTTGGACATATCATGATGAAGATGAAAATGAAATTGAAAAGCAGTGTTTGACTTTGTGTCAAAAGTACAAAGAAGACATAGACACTGACATTTTCAATGAAATCAAACACCTGAAGTCAATACATAAGACCAACTTAGGAGAAACGTCACCACAACCTTTACAACTTTTGAATGCACTAAGGAAGTTGGACAGCTTGTTCCCAAATACATCTATAGGAATCAGATTGTTCTGCTGCATCCCTGTATCTGTACGTCACGGTGAGAGAAGTTTCAGTGTAATGAAAAGAATAAAAAGTGTCAATCGATCAACGATGAACGAACTCAGCATCTTAGTGATGGAACCTGGTTTGGCAAGGAGCTTGAAATATAATGATATTATTGGTGACTTTGCAAGAAAGAGGGCTAGAAGAGTTGTATTTTCATAAAGTAAAAAAGGAAAAAGTACGTTTATATTATGATTTTTTATAAAATGTTCAAGATCAGATCTAAATATTTTGGTTTATAACTATAGAAAAAAAAAACTAACTGTAAAAAAATAATAATAATAATAATAATTTTGACTTAAATAATATGCAAGTTTGTGAGGGAAGCAGTAAATTAAAGCAATATGCATTAAAAAATTATAGAACTTAGATGCATTACTTCTCATTTTTGAATGAATGATAATGTGAAGCAGTTTTAAAATTGTAAAAATATTCATACTCATGACATCAGTGTATTTCATATCTCATTACAATTAGCTTTTAGAGACATTACAAATCCTTTATTGTCAATCAACACATTTCATTAATTAATCTTAATACTCTGAAACTCTGTAGTATGTTCTAGATATGCTTCAATCATCCTGAAATATTTTTAAATATAACCTTTTTATGCTTCTTGGAAATTTAAACTAAAATTAGATATTATTTTACAAACCTTTGGTATATTGCTAATATATGTTTCTATTGAACACCATTCAATATGTGACATCTCTTTCTCTCTCATATCCTGTAATAGAGCAAGTACTGTGTTTCGAGTTGTCTCTGATGTTCCAGATGACAACAGATGCCCTCCTGTTTGGAAGAAGCTGCTGATCATAGAGTTCAATTAAGCCCAAGTATTGATTACTGTATAATAAAATTGTAAAATGTGTTAAACCGTCAAAAATGTTTTATTTCGCAAAAATTTCCCCATCCCTTTCCACTGACATGTCTTTATTTAACATAAAAAATATATAAGTACAATTTATAGTACATTAAAAGATAATGCATGACAGTGCACATTCCTTCTGCAGAAAAAGCTGATAATCAGATAAGTCTTGGTTATAAAATAACCTGCAAATTCGCAGTTCTGGTCTAATTAAGTGAGGGGTGGGTGGGGGAGGGGTACCGGGATTTAGGGGCCCGGACCCTCAGTTGCCCAGGGGCCCGAGAATCCTGTCACTGGGCCTGTGTATTTCATGTAATATTTTCTGGAGTTATTACATCAATTCTGGAAATTAATGGCTGCAACTTGTACAATATGTTGATATAAAACGAAATATTTCACTCGCTTAAATTTTGAGCTATAAAATTTCAGGTATACGTTACTGTTCAGTTAGAAATGTAACAATCAAACTCTCAAAAATATAGATCTGGTGTAGTGAAAATGGCCAAAGAGCTGATCGAAAACTAAATTTCGAATTGAAAACGAATTCGAGAAATTATCACTTTCTCAACAAACGGTAATCAAGTACACAGAAGACAATGAAAGTGAAATTCAACGGAAATTACAGGATGTAATGCAAGATTAAGCGTTTTTTCCAACTGCACTCGATGGAAGCAGTTATTAGAGATAAAACTGTTAATATTTATTTGTAAGAGCTATTACATAAAATTTTGAAATGTATGAGAAATTTTTGAAGTTTGCACTTTACACGAAATAAGTGTGAATTTGACCTGATTTTATTTTTCAAGAAATCTGATTCTGTTTTGCTTTTTGAAATAAATGTTTTATCTTCCAAAAAAATTAAGTGTATTTTTATTATACATAGGGTTTCAAAAAAGTGCTTTTCAAAATTGCTACTTTGAAGTTGTTAATTTCAAAAATATTTGTTTTTACAAATTTGAGTTTTGTATTTTTCGGTTTTCTCTCTCTCTTTCTTTTTTGTTTGTTTTGGTAAAGCCTACATACATTTTGATATCGCCAAAACTAATTTTTTACTGAGTAAACCTTTTTTTTTATTATCAAGAATTTAACTTTCTGAACAATTAATAGTAGAAATTTTCCAATATTATGATCTGAATTTTTGTGAGAACCCCGTATTTATATGTATTTTAAATAATTTAAAGTTAAATATTTAAAATTATTTTTAAATTAAAATATTTAGTTCAATATGCAACTGTAATATTTGATAGTGACAATTTCGCCTTACGCACAGCGGACATCAAAATTCCCTCGTAAATTACACCTGGCCTGCTGTCATCTATATTTTTCTCAAGTGGTCTCCGGATTGTTTTGAGTTGGCCTTCCTTGGTCTAGAATATTCTCACTTAATGCATATTTTTCCCCGACCAGTGACACCTTTCTCTCAGCTTGGTTTACGAGTAAAATCTGAGAGATTAAGGATAAAATTATCTCAGAACATTTACTGATAAAGCAAATGTACCTTACTCCCTCGCTAATCGAAATGACATAGATTGCATGCATTTAAAGAAATAGGCCTCTATTTCTCATTTGGTTCTGACAATCACCATTTGCTTCCCTTTGAGTAAAGAGATACAAATAGATATATTATGACGCAGAGATTTTTATTAAACTTGCGGTGTAAAATCAACGTTTAAAGAAAAAAAATCTGCCGATTGTTCTTTCTACCAAACTCTCAGACTGTTTAGCTTCCTAATTAAGATCGTGGATAAAGATACTGTAAAGGGAAACACCCCCAAAACTTTTATATTTTCCCGACTTTTAATCAGAAAGAAGCACAGGCACGATTTCCTCTTGGATATAGCTGTAATGAGCTTCTTAATGCTAAAAATATACCTATTTCGACCTGTGTTAAAACCAGGTATTTTGATCAGCTTCGTAGTTGAGCAAATATCTCAAAGTAACTCAAACTACTAAAAATAAAAAAGATCATCATCTGCCATCTTGTAATGATAAATCGAAAAATTTATGTTACTGGTGACAGTGCTTAAGTAAATTACGATGCCTTAAAGATAATGATACTACGATTCCATGGTATATTATATGTACCTCCCTCCTGCCATTCTGGCTAATAGACTAGGAAAAAATACCATGTCTCCCCATACTTTGTATGAAACAATATGCATGTTCTTAGAATACATTCCATCTTGAACTGTCACTCTGGGTTCTCAGCTTTTGTCTTCTCAGAACTACACAGACTGATTTCGTTTCACTTTGTGGTCCATTACAAGTTATCAGATAATGGCTAAACGCTCCCCTCCCCTTTTTTTGTCAACCAAAATTACCTGGACCTCCAGTGACATACTGAAGTTAAAAAAAAAAAAAAATAAAATAAAAGAATTGAATTCCCTGATATGCATGATCTATTGATTCTACTGATATGTCTGTGCAGTGAAATTATTAATTATTATATACTTAATTAAAAACTCACAAAAGACCGCATTGAAAACAAAAAATCTCTTAAGAGTCTAGTCTAGAACACCTAACATTGGAGAATCTAACTAACTGGAGAAGCCACGATGAAGCATTTGGTTTTATGTCAGTAGGAGACTGGGTTCTCAAAAGGAGAAAATAATCACTAAAACCTAGGGATGTGGTGCTGTGAAAGCAAGTAATAAACTTGAATGGAGAGCCCTTTCGTAAGTTGTATGTATTTTTATTCATATATTATGAAAATTTTTGCTAATTTCTTAAATACATTAACAAGGTTTTCATCTATCTTTTTCGAATTGAGAAGATGATTTGTTAGTTCACTGTTTTAATGGAAAAATGGAACTAAAAGTGCTGCCCATCTGCATATGCCAACTAGTACTAGAAATGATCCTGTGATACAAGAAATTAGCCCATCGATCCAAAAGGATTAATTAAATACAGAAAATGTATTGGTCAGCTTCTATTTAAACGCATCCATATAAATATTTTAATTAGTCTACTGGACTTTTGGTACTTTTTCTTGTGAGGTGGAGTAGGAAGGACAGTGGAAATGAAAAATATCTACCATAAAAATAAAATTAAGAAAAGCTGTTCTGTAGTTAACAGTAATCTTATGAATTCCACCTCGGAGAAAAAATGCTTTAGGAATTAAAATACACAAATAAAAACTATTTATTTGTGTTTTATTATTTATTATTTTACTAATTTTTTCTCATGGTGAAAATATACAAATTAGCCTTCATCATATAATAATTCATACAAATTGCTAAAGCCAAAATTCTTGTGAAGTATAATTAGTAGCAACACATTACCACAGAAGTTAGTGCATTCTCTTATAGGCTCTATGGTGTGAGAAAAATTATTTTTGGATAGAAATTTCATCAAAAAGGGCACACGAAAATCATCAGAACACTTTTGCACATCCATTAGCAAACTTCCTCAAAAAAGTTTCCATTACATCTAAATTTCTACAATTGGAACAATTTTATTCAAAACAGCTGTTTTTGAGCTGCCTGAAGCAGTAATTAAAAATTGGAGTATTGCCAACACTCCTAATACACTTTCCGAACCAATGCTTTAAGGCAATACTTTTGAAATCAGTTATTTTGAATGAGATCATATGTTTAATCTTTTCTTTGCTCAATGCTATAGTTAATTTATTATGCAATTAATGAATTCCAGTTAAAATGTTATTCATGTAAACCTTATGCAAGGTTATCAAACAAGTTATATAAAAAAAATCCTTTTTCATGTCTCACTTGCAATTAATGTAATAAAAAAATTAAGTAGACAGCATAAAAACACAAGAAATGAGTCAACTCTTTTTTCAAAGTCTATTTAATATTTCCCAGAATAGTCTTCTCCTCTCACGATAAGGAAGAGAGGTCAGGATGGGAAGCAAGACCTAGTCATCACACAATATACTATACATTATTGGTTTTCTGTACAATGGGCTCCTTGCTTACAAAGAAATAAATTCAGAATTTCTTTGCAAAATGCTAGGCATACAAAACAAAAATGCTTGATGAAAATGGCTCATTTTACAAAGCACAGCCATATGATAATACACTAAATTAAAAACATTTTCTTAAAACTTTTATACAAACTATAGAATACACAATTTGTGTAAATATAACTTATATTATATCTCATTATACAAAAGAGGAATACATATTTTTTGCTGAACTTCAAAATCATTCTGATAGAAACCAATAACCTTCTTTGAAGATTATATCGTCTTCTTTGATTTAACGAGTTGAAGGAGACAAGTGCAGTATTCTTTTTGAAGCCTAAATTTGAAAAATTACATAATCTTTTTAGGGTTATGACTTTTTTCTGTGCTATTCAATCCGAGTTGTGTCCTATAGTGAACTTTTGCAAACTTTATAAATATTTTTTACAAAGAGATTGGTGGGCAAAAATAATAAACAATATATGAGGACTATGATAGTGCAGCATTGGGTATTTATCCAAAGAAAAACTAGGAAGCACCACCTGCTCGGAAGTGAAACAGCTGGCCCTGCTCTTTAGGGTAAGGAAATATTATGATGGGTTAGGAGGGGAGAGTAGGATTTCATCAAGATCCAGTCTTATTCTGTAATGTTTCTGCAGCTGTTGGTGGCTGAAACACAATTCTTATAAATTACTAATGACATCTGTTCTATGCCTTTAATATTGTTAACAATCACTTTGATCTCTTCATCTACCACAATGGTTAATTTAATGAATTAAAGTAATAGAATGTAGACAGCACATCATTTCAAAATTAATTCTACAAAAATAAGCCAAAAAGGATAAAATTCCAGTATCAACTAGAACTTAAATTTTTTTTAAAGGCAAAGTAATACTTTAAATTATGTATCACAAAAATTAAAGCTTTATAAGATATATATGGGGTGAAAAAAAATCTGCACAACAGGCATGAGGAAAAAGCCTGATATGGCATGAAATGAAAACTAATGGATATAGCACCTCAAAGAAATAAAATAACAATAGCATATTTGTCAATGGATATTTTTGTATTAAAAGAAAAACTGTAGAGTACAAACTAGAAGATCTGAAAATCTCCTTAAAACTGAAAAGATTAAAAAAAAGACCCTTGGTTTGTTGTTCTTGTTACTAATGCCCCCTGGCCAGAAGTTCCAAACCAGGTCTATATGGGCTTGTGGGCTGAGGAGTGTACCTCCAGTTTACAATAGCACCACAAGGGTCAGAGTCCGACTTAACTAGGTGCCACCTCAATTTTGACCGAGCAACCCCAGGGGATAAATTTTAATAATGTACCTGATCTAAAATATTCAATGAGACATTAGATTCAGTATACCTTCATTTAGTAACTCACATGAATAAGTAGCTACAGTTTGTAGTTGTAAATATAAATCATATTAGCACTAACTTTACTTTAAATGACAGTTGATACATTAAATCTGACATTATGATAGACCACTGTTCAATATTATAAATTTCCATGCATAAGAGGATATTTTCTCCTCTAACATCGCGTTTGAAAATTCAGTCCCAATTTGGTGACACATGCTTGAATTTATCATCCTGAATCTGGTTTTTGCTTTTGGGAATTTATAAGTTATTTTTATATGGGTAAAATTTCTTACTAAGTTGATCCAAGATTTGATATTAATGTCATATTTTAATTAAAGAATGGAAAATGTATATAAACAATACAACTCTGTGACATAAAAAGTAAATAGCTCTCATCTAAATGCATAATATGGGTATACAGATATAAAATTGAATACTGAATGATAAAAGATTTCATGAAAATTTTCTCCGAGTAAAAAAAATTAAATAAATTAAATTTTTAAATGAAATAAAATATAAGTAAATGTTAAATGAAAGAGTTTTAGTTTTGCTATTTTATAATAACACAGATTACAAAATAACATTTCTCTACACATTCTTCTTAGGAATAGAAATATATAGAGCTACTACATAAAGGATTTAAAAACTTTGGTTACAAAATATTTCACTAATCTTTCCCATGATAAAAGTACAGGCTCTAATAGAAATTTTTTGACTAATCATATAACTATTATGTAGCATTACTATGCAATCTGCAAGTGGACTAAATTTATATGCCTTAAATGTAATGATTTTGAAGTTCAGCTACATTTTAAAGTCGGGAAAATGCTTGAGCTTCACATGTTTGTACATTCAAACATTATTCTGTCATCACAGGCTCACTGTTTCAAATTAGTAGGTTCAGATGTTAAGCTAGCAATGCAATATATAAAATAAAATATAAAAAATAAAAAATAATTTCTTGACAAGTAATCCAGTTCATTGATAACAAAGCAAATCTTCAACTACAGGCTTTTCTTAATTTATTAAAATCCATTTATAAAAACAGTTATCAAAAATTTTACCAGTCGTTTATTTCAATAAGTTATATTATTAAAATGAAGTAGCATTTCACTAACTACTCATCTTTTTTATTTTATAAAATTATTTAGATAAATTATGGGTAAAATTAATACAAAAGAGATGAAAACTGGAGGAGTACTTTCTAATAAATAAACAGCAAAGAAAAATATATAAATATATATATATCAGAACTGTAACAGATATATTTAAATTCATTACTGAGTAAAAAAAAAAAAAAGAGGAGAAAACTGGAATAATGTCCAACACAAGTTTGAATTCAAAGCATAGGTTTCTTGAATTTTAAACTTATTATAAAAATGCATAAACTTCTATCATATAAACTTTAATTAATCTAGTTTCTATTCAAATGCACAATCACTGATAGTATATGTATACATAACTTTTTGTTGAAATTTCAGTAAAATATTTAAATGAAATCTATTTCAAGAAAGGGCCAATAATTTATGAAGCTTATTTTTATATGAAAGCTTTGTAGAAATATTTAAACCAATATTGCCCAAAGTTATTTATGTCAGATTGACATGCTCAATTACAAAGAGTTATATGTTTATTTAGATTAGACAAACATTAATTACACATGGACTTCAAGACAGTAGTTTCATTTTTATAGAAGCATTCACAGGAGTCAGGCGATTCCTGTTTTACTAGTCAAATTCTGAATCACGCTATATAAGACAGTTGTTTCTCATGACAACTCTTAGTTTACTCAACAGCCATCATTGCAAATTATTGTTGCAAACATGCTCAACAATACACATGAAGCATTTCAGCCAGAATGATGTTAACAGTACGTTCACAACAAATTACATGATCAGCATTGTTGGACATGGTGAAGAGGGGAAAATTGGTATCTAAACCAGCTACAGAGAGAGATAGAGAGATAGAGAGAGAGAGAGAGAGAGTAGCGAGAGCTATTACAGGGCATTTTAAAAAATGACAAATGATCAAGACAAGATATCCAATATGTACAGGAATATATATATATATATATGTATATATAAGTATATATATATATTAATTCAATTTGCTTTCGATGATTGAAACATCATGTTATTGGAGAAAAAAAAATCTTAATGGCAATCTGTACATAAATTCATAACATGTATAAACATAATTTAGTTTCTAATTCATTTTTTTTTCGCATTTAATTATGTAATTTTAAATCATAAATTCTGCAGCATTGAGGTACTTGTAACAAACATATTCTGTTTGCAGGAACAGAAATTAAAAGAACATGAAAAATACAAAAACAGATTCTCCTTTTTGGGAGAATACATAATATTTAGCTATAAATACAGTCTGTGGAAGAATTTTACCACTCTAATTACATAACCAGCGATCTCAGAAGTATTAACTCTTAAAACTATGTTTTATAACAATATGATAAAATCTAAGGCCACGGCAGATCATAGGTGTTACGGCAAAATGTGCATTTTTTCAAACGTGCTCAAATCGCTGCCAACGCTCACAAATACAAACATAAACTAAACAAAAAAATTAAAAACTACATAAAAATGAATTAAAATTAAGATACTGTTTGAGTTCAACTTTTATAAATTAAAAAGCTCGACGTGTCATTTAAAGTGTAGAAAGTTTTGAAAACTTCAGAACATCAGAATTCACACTTGCTCACAGATGCTCTCTCACATTCTCATACACAGGCATGCAAAAAAGGAAAAAATATACAATATGTAAGGAGTGGGGGAAAAAAAATGACATCACATGATTATATATGCTCCTATATACAAGTCATTTTATAAATAAACAAGCACACTGAAAACTTTAACAGATGCTTAACAGTTGCAGCTATTAATACCTTAACTGGATATCAAGTGGCACCATAATGAAATCACTGAATGTCCAGTTAGAGCATTAATTAATGCAATATCAATTCTTTGACTTATGAACACATTCTTAAATTAAATCAGTATTGTATAAATCAGTTTTCAATTTTGATATTTGTCACATCATGTAAAAGATGAGCATTGAAATAAGTCCAGTATTCTTGCTGAAAAGTCACAAATGAGCCAAATGCAGTCAACTAATGAAGGCTCAACTTCATGCGGTTACAAAAACACGCAAAATATACATTCAACAAAGTCATTTCAGTGATGAACATGATTCATGTTCAGTACGCAAATTGTTCTATGTCATGGCAACGATGCCCCAGAGACTGGATGATAAGGAACAATATATTTTTAGATAAAATGCCAGCCCAAGCAGGAAACATCAAATTATGGAAACAAATTTTACCGAGTCACCAATTCCGGTCACATGGTTGTGATAACCAATGCTGAGTGGAAGCACACACAGCACATTTACTATTATCCATACAACATGTGTATTATCTTCAACTTCTCTTCCTAGTTTCATAAACCACGTTGCCGAGATAGAACTGTCCAGAATCTAGCAAAACACCACCATGAAATATGGAATGTTGGACGATCAGAGTGATGACAATACACTTCACCTGCAATAGGGCAACTATAAATATATTTTTTTCACTTTCTGAACAGGTCTGTTATCAGCAGAGCTGTTAGCACTCTTGCCATTCCCGTTTTTTGGAGGTACATTCAGAACAAGGTTGATGGGTTTGTTGGTTGTGGGCGAAAGAAAACCTTCTGTGTGGTTTAAGTGTGGAGTGTCACAGCTGCCTCGTTGCTCTAGGTAATGGGCATCGTCATACGGAGAGTCAACTTCTTCAGACTTACACCGACGACTGAAGATGTAGCCGCTGATGAAACCAACCACTAGAGAGGAAACTATGCTTGTTGTGACAGCAATAGCTAATGTCTCGGCAGTGTACATGTACTGATGACCCCTGGAAGCTCCAGCTGTGCCACCTGCAGGAAGAAATTTAGAGCCTAAAACAATTATTATTGAGAAATTAACTAGGAAATACATTATAAAACAGACAAAAACTAAAAAAATTAATATGCATCAGAATTTTCTCCTGATGTACAACATTTAACAAAATCAATGAATCAGATAGCAAGTTGATAATAGTCCATAAGAAGGAGTAACAAAATTCTGATAAAACAAATGTTAAGAATAAATCCCAAACAATGCAAACTGACAGTCACCAATGATTATGTATTATACTCAAGTAAGTCACCTGGTTATAACATCATAATTTTGACTGAACATTTAATATAAGCACCTAAAATGAAAACAATATGCAGGAATCAAAAGAAAACTCTTTCTATGTGTGTAAAGAGTTTACTTAAAAATATTTAATACTTATTTAATTTGAACCAAGTAATTTTGATATTAGAATTACATCATCTAATATAAATGGCCTTTCATATTTTCAACAGAAAAATCATCAGCGTAATATTGTAACCTTCTTGAATTTTTTTGCTCTTTCAAACAGTTATACAGAAAAACCAATGCCACAACCCAATTTTCAACTTAAGAGTACAGCATTCTGATTAGATTTATTAAAGGTTAAAACAATTAAAAATTTTCACATTCTGTTATTTTTTAAAAGTGTGATAACATGAAGATAATGGAAAGAAATTATGATTTATAAATATACTTCTTACAATGAAAACTAGAAAATGATAATTATATTAAAAGGAAGTGATATTAACAAGAGGTATTAATTCATATCAACTGGAAGTAAAAGGCAGTGGGGGAGAAAGTAGTGTTTCTGTATATGATTTCATTAGACATTAATAATATTCCTGATATGCTAGGCACAGAAAACACAATAATTTACAACATAAAGGTCAAGGAAAATAATTTTCCATAAATTTCAATTTCATAGAATGTCACAGAACTTAGTATTAAAACATAAAATTTTACACAAAATACATATATCATGTTAAAGAGGACTAATATAATAAATTTTTGCCATCATTATTATTCAGTAAAGAACAAGTGAGTCTTGCTGGTGGAAAGTCATAATGGTGGAAAGTCTACATGTTTAATAGTTAGATAACATATTTAAAAATAAACACAAAGCTGTCTAAAGTTACTAACACATAAATGTGTTATTTGTAAGTTATTATTATTAGTATTAATTAGAAAATAAGTTTTAACAGCCTTAAAATAATATTAATGTGTAACTCTCATTTATCTACTGCCCCCCCCCCCTCAAAAAAAAAAAAAAAATAAATAAATAAATAAATAAATAAACAAACATAGTATGTACTAATATATTTAAACAAAGAATAATTTTTTCAGCTATGAAGTATGAGACAATATATGTAATTATCACCTAAAATTAAATTTTTCCAGTAAAAAATGCTTACAGGTATACTTAAATCAATCAAAAATATCTGAAATTTACTTTTATTGTTAACTTATTCTTTATCACAACTTTGATTGTCTGACAAAACTGACAAAAAAAATTATACTCTAAAGATACATTTAATAACTACTGTTTACATAACAATTATTGCATACAAAAATTCAAATCAAACCAAAACTTTTATGAGTAACACCACAAGATTACATAAGTAGAGGGAAAATATTGTTAATTTAAGTTTTCACGAGGAAGCTTGTATTTAACTCATCAAACTAATATTAAGACAAAACACTGAACTACATTAAAATTCCCAATTCACCGAATTCTGATCCCTTTATAACTGATATATCAATTTTCATAGCTGATAAGAAATCCTGCTATGTCTCATTATAGCAATAAAATTATTAGATAAGTTCAAATAAATCATAGATAGATATAAAACAGCAACATTTATATAAACAAATATAATAGGGTTTCATTTTAATTCTTTTGAATCACTGGTAGAAATTCGAACAGGATATTAACTTTTATGGAAAATGTTGAAAATCAAAACAGAGCCTTATATTGCATCTGGAAACTCAACACAAAATTTATAAAAAGTTAATTAAATTGCCTTATGAACTATCCAAGGAACCAAATGATAAGACTATTGATATGTTTTTATAGTTCACACAGAAAAGTAAAAGATCTATTGCCCATCTTCAGTGAACAGTATAAAATGCACAAATCTCTTACATTTCAAATTGATACGGTTTAGAGAAAACATTTAGATTTAATTTGTTAGGATAGCCTTATATCCTTCATAATTCAAGGTTCAAAACTCAAGGTTATGATGATTACTTTTTGAGTACAAAGTATCATGAACTAGTTTTGAATCCTCATTCACAAATGCTTGCGGATCCAGATGAACTTTAATTTAAAACATGTTTAGCAGATTTTTTAAACACTTTTTTTTTTTTTTTTTTTTTTTTTTTTTTGGGGGGGGGGGGGGGGGGGTAAAAAAGACAATATATGTGACAACGAAATTATTTACCTTTATTTTAGATCTTAATTATAGAAAAAAAATTCATTATAATAGTTAAGGATAATGTATACAATTTCAAGTAATATATATGTAAAAATAATGTCCCACCACTGCTTAGTTATATTACTTTAATTTTGCCTTTCTCCAGCTGCAGCTACGATATGGACCCTATCTGTTTATTTACTTTGTGTCTGTCCCCTCCATTTCCCTATATATGGCACCTAATTGTCACCTTGCTCAGATTACCTCACACTGCTCGGCAAATTACGTTTTTCTGCTCAGACTGTAGATAATCGCTATACTCTTTTCTGCTGTCTGGAATTTCTAACTGTGCACAACTTCAGCTGCTGGACTTATCTGCTTCCAGTAAAAGATGTACCAACCAATCTTTTCCTTCTTCCTGTGAATTTCCTTTAGTCTCATTAAGACATGTATTATACTATATTAGGACTTTTTTTTTATCAAAATGTTAGTAAAGTAATTATTTATCAATAGTTTGTCGAGGAAATCAAATTTTACTATTCTTCTCCCAAATAAACTGATCTCGAAAGTTTTGATATTGCTGACCACCCTGTCCAAAATGACTTCATCATCGTGTCTCCTTCTGATACTGGAGACATTTCATACATATACATATATGTAATTCATTATGTTAACGAGCAATTTTCTCTTTATTATTGGGTTTTAAAATTATTTCATCTTTGTTCAAATTAAATAACTTGTTATATGCAATTAAGCAATTCAATTTTTTTACTATAAATTTTTATATGAAAATTTAACAAATAATAATTGCTTGGGTGACTTTTATAACTTCCTTCCTATATCACTTTTGATGCTATGCAATTTAAATTTAAATTTTATTTAGAAAAAAACTAAAGAACTAAAATAATTTATCATATATATCATGAGGTTTATGCCACAATAATGTCTTTGAGATACAGATATAACTACATAAAATATTATGCTCATAAATATTACAGATTTTGAAATTTATATTGAAAAAAACTGTATTTTTAATGTGTATTTAAAATGTATTAGAAATGTTATACTAAAGAAATTTTAGTAACAGATGCATACAGAAATGTCCTTTCAATATTATCAATGTTTGTAATTTTATCAATGTTTTCTGTTGTGAGCATGTTAGTTTCCAAGAAATTTTTTTCTTAACAAAACACAAGGCCATTTTACTTTAGTAGACTGGTGTGCAAAATTAAGGGATAACTTTAAAATACCAAAACTTCTGATTAAAGGAAATGATCAGAAACTATGTAAAAATTTGATTATGATTATTATGATATTTGAAAGCTACAGAGTTGCAGGAAAAAAAATAAACAAATGAAAATATTTATAAAACAACAAAAATGAAAAATCACAATATATCCATCATTCTGGGTTGGAAATTTTTATGGATATGCTCACCCCAAAATAGCATGAAAGCCTTGCATTATCTGTCCACAGAACAAATTAGACAATGAATCAATGCCTGTGGAATTAACATACATCCTTTCTAGGAGGGAATATCTTGGCTCCTGCAGACACAAAGGAAGATCTACTAGGGCATCAGACACATATTCAGAAGGACAGATATCGACTAAGTATACCAGCCTGTCCAAATGAGTGATATCTTCAATATCAATGCAGTCATCCACAAGACAGGGTGGATGAGGATGGTCATCATCATTCATCAGCATTCATTCTGCCAATAGTCCCTCAAAAAAGCCTAACTTGTAGGTATAGAACATCACCTAAGTACCTCCAGCATAAAACAGAACTTTTACTAGGATATGCAAGCCAATAAGGCTATTTATTAAGACTTCTCCCCTCACAAAACACCACAGTGAAAACTGAGGTATTTGATGGTAAGTTAAATGTTTTCTCCAAATAAAAATACTTTGAGAACCAGTATTTTATCCGTAACTTGATTCACAGCAAGAGAACCCAACCTAATCATTTGGGCTACATCACTGATATAACCCAAGTCCCTCCCCCTACTCCTGAAAGAGAAAAAATGACCTATGCATTTGTCACTTCCACATAGACCACATTTGTTTAGTCTTGGTGTAAGCAGTAACTAAACTAAACTAAACTCATGGCGCAACAGTCTGCTGTGGACCTAGGCCGGCGGTGCCCATTTCCGCTTTCTTGACCGTGGGCTTGGGGTGCTATATAGCATATGTCTCAGTCAGGTAGTCAACCTGACATGAAACCCCCAGAGTTTTGTTCCCAAGCATGCTTGGTCCTCATTTTATCGACCCACTTAAGGGATGAAAGGCTGAGTCGACCGTGCCCAGTCACAGGATCGAACCCTGGACCTATGGCGTGGCAGCTTGACGCTTTTAACCAATGAGCCACCGAGCATCGTAAGCAGTAACTACACATTCTTAAATTAATTGCTGCAGCTAAGTAAAATGCTGGTTTCCTTGTACTTATTTGATGATTTCTTGTGGCCAAAAGAAATATACACCAGTCTTCAGCTTCAACTTCCAGGATGAAAAACATTTCCTGCTTCAGGAAACTAATTCCATATCCCCAAGAACACATTTTGTGGAATATCTAAACCTCTGGAGGTATTCAACAATGAATGGCATCCTTTAATTCTACCAATGACTGACCACCAGTGACAATCATCTACATGAAGTCTTTAAGACAAATTAAACAAAATCTAAATGTGACTCATGGACTTATGAAAAGGAAGAATAATATACATGCAAGTTCAAAAATGAATTCCTATATTAATCACTCACATTCATCTTATTTACATTATCTGTGTACTTAGAGATGTGCAAGTATATCTTTTCATTATTATCAAAAGTTTCTAATTAGCATACACATAAAGGTTCATGGGATTTTTAATCAGAAACTATTCTTTATCTACCATATCTTAAATTATCCACAAATTTCATACAATAGCATGATTTCTTAAGTTAGAACATAACATTAAAAATTATGTTTTAGATCAGCTAGTTCTTCTGCTCAAAAGCTTAAGTACCACTTTTCATTAACCATGTTTAAATGCAGTTTAAGAGAAACATACTACATGGGGGAATTTACAACTCCATATTATAGATCATTGGTGTGCAAACTGTGGGTTCCGACTCATTGGGGGGGGGGTTGTGAAAAATCTGGAGGGGGTCATGGATAGTTTGAAGAAAATTTGTCCTATTGAATAATTTATTTTTTAAAAATGCTTTAAATTTTCTAAAATTACATATTTTTTATTTTTTATATGTTAAAATATTATACGACTGTTAAATGAGAGGTCAAACAGTTTTACCAAAACACAAGTGCAGATGGTAAGCGAGGCATGTTTTATTGTTATTATATAAAATAAATATACACCCAAAATGTAGAGTTTCCTTATTTTTCTTTTTTGGTTTAACATCTTTATAATTTTTTTTTTTTTTAAATTGTGTTTCTACCAAAATTTTTTTTTACTGGGGGTCGAAGATTTTTTTTATTTAAAGGAAGTAGGTCACGGTCAAAAAAGTTTGTGTACCACTTTTATAGATGATACAGTTAATAAATTTTGTGAAACCAAAAATAAAAATATTTCCCTTAACTCATTTTAGATGAGTAATGGAAAGTAGGAAATAATCCTATGAAATAACTTGGAAAATGTATAAAAATGAGTGATCAAATATTCTTTGTCATGTTAACATACAAAGAATGTATGAATATACTAAAAAAACTTCAGGTAGTCTCTTCTAATGAAACTACCGTGGGCTATTAACGTAGGATTACTTATCATTGCTTATCTCTCTTTTTTTTTACAATAAAATTCCTACATGCGAAGAGAAGGATGAGTGATAACCCTATGCAGAATAGGTCGATGGTAAGAAAAATAAGTTACATATGTCTACTCTGCCACTCTTGATTTATAATTCGTGACAATGGTTTTAGCATCATAAATTTTTTCTTTCCAGAGCACCATTATGAAGGAACATAATCCTACATTAAAAGAAGAGAGGAAAGGTGCTAATGAGGAAGATTATATTATTACAGATACATCTCCAATTTTTTCGTAATTTTATTTTTCTTGTACAATGAGAAACATATCTTACTTTGAGAGATATTTTGAGAGAAGAAAAAATTCTGGCTGCTATTCAGCAAGTGGCTGAGATGCAGTCTAGCAAGAAAATTTGATAAATAGCTGCCTAATAAAAAAAATTCAATTTTTCTATGGCTTCATCACATGAAACTATTGGGTCAATTTATGGTGACAGTGCCAATGACACAAGATGTGTGAAGTTGAAAGAAAAATAAAGAAAACTTTTAGTTTATTTTGTATAGATAATAGTAGTAACTACACAAGAACTGCAAAAGATAAACTTTTGGCGTTAATTACTGATACTCATAAGATACTGTGAGATCATAAAGCAGTTATAACAGCAGGGGAGTAGACAGTGTTTATTAAAAGAAATAAAACTGACATACAGTCGAACCCCATTATAATGAACTTCAAGGGACCAAAGGTTTTGTTCACTTTATCCAGTGGTTTGCTATATCTGAACCGTTAAGAAAAATGCTAGAGTTCACAAAATGTATGACTCATTAGTTGTTACAATGTGTATTCAATAATGATGTATTTAAAAAATAATAAAATCTATTAAAAATGATAATTAATGAATTAAATCAACTAAAATCGATTACATTAAACTGACACAATACTAATTAAATTACGTACAATAGGAAAATGATGGGACCAAAATTTTTGTTCGTTATATACAGGGTTCGACTGTGTAAAAAATCCAGTTATCATAATTTCCTTTAACATTATGTAAAGTCCTTTTACTTTAAGTAAAATTTTCATAAAAGTAACTTAAAAAAAAAAAAGAAGAATTAAATACTCGTATGTCCTAAGAAAAAATGAAAATATGAAACTAAAAATATTAGATGGTGTGAAGTATTTGACATATTCACAAATATACACTTTGATGTTACATTATTAGAACTACTAAATAAAATAAAATTATGGCCTATTTCATTCCATAAACTTAGACAGTATATATAAATCTTAACTACATGAGGCTTTTGATATTAGTATTCAAATACTATAAGAGCATTCTAAGAAGGCTGTATATAAGCACACAATAGTATGATTACACATTACTCAAGATAAATGAACATGCATTAGTATACTCATGCAATATTTAATATGCTGCATAGTTCAGTAAAAGAGAGTATTATTATTATTCATTCAAGTTAAGAAGACGGACAGTAAGCTCCATGCCCTGCTGGTGGCTGCTGCTTCCTGCCCATAGCAAATGCATAGTTAAAGGAAAAATGCACAACAGAACACCAGGTCAAACAATTATCACAAATACAGGGTAAGTCAAAATGAATGCACCAATTTTATAGGTGTACTACGCAAAATGTAATCAATGTATTCATTCAAAATACACATACATGCAGAGGTAATACACAAAAGTGATGAATAAACTTTATGTAGTTTGTAATGTTATATTCGCCAAGATATGGCCCAATCGTTTTTGCGAAGAGAAAACAGGCAGATGCTGCATTCGGTTACGCGTTGGTAAAATGGCGACGTGGTGAGTTCTTAGGAGGTGTTTGCAGATGAAACCGTGCAATTTTTTTCTGTGGAGGTACATAAAGGATCACACGTATGTGCTTCCAAGTCCAACGACCATGACTGATTTAAAAGCCCGTATCACAGTTGCTATCGCCAGCATCAATACAGACATGCTGCACAAAGTTTGGCAAGAATTACACTTCAGAGTTGATAATGCTGTATAACAAAAGGAGCACATATCGAACATTTGTGAGGAGTACATTCAAAACTTTTGTATATTACCTCTGCATGTATGTATATTCTGAATGAATACATTGATTACGTACATTCAAAACTTTTGTATATTACCTCTGCATGTATGTATATTCTGAATGAATACATTGATTACATTTTGCATAGTAAACCTATGAAATTGGGGCATTCATTTTTACTTACCCTGTATATAAGTTCACTGGCTGTAGGGAGAGATAAATTAGAACAGTGTTTCCCAATTTTATTTAACTATGCTGAAATTATTTAACAAGCAATATCATCAATGTTATAACCACAGTAATGATTATAACAGTATTATGAGGAAGCTATCAAGTGTTACAATATGAGCATTGTTGGTATCATACATATTCAGATATTACGAACTCTATGTAAGTATATGAGTAGAATGTACACATATTCAGCACTTAAACACAAAACATGAGTTGTTAGGTCTTATAATAATGAACAGTTCATGAAGCTACAGCAACACTAACATACAAAATAACTGCAGCTACATGTAGGGTTTAATTATTTCTAACTTGTTTCGAAAGAAAAAAAATAGCTGCTGTAATGTATAGTTTTTAATATTTTATAAGTGATAGCTGTGGAGTTTATAAACAGCTTAATTTTTTTTTTGACAATCCACATCTTAAACCTTCCCCAATGAGGTTAATTCAGTTAACTTGTATTAAGTTAGTCAAAGCCAGTAAATATAAAAGTAAATTTATTGACAGTGTTACAGCTTTTCTAAAAACGTGAAAATGAAAATATTTTACACACATGGTTGGGAAATCAAACTTCCTTATGAATACACTAACATCCTTATCAAAGAAAGTGAGCAGATTTAAAAAAAAAAACTCAGCTCAACGAAAATGACTAACAGGTAGTAAGTATGCCTGCTACTGATTTTCTAATGGAAAATCATTAAATTTAAATGATATGAAAAAATTTACAGCAGTGTTTTTAAAAACAGAGTCCCATTAACTTAAATAGGCTCAACAGTACTAACTGTTTAACCAATTTCTTCATGAAATATGTGTTACAATCTTTTATAACTGGAATGTTAAAGAGAAAATTATCAGATTAAGAATTTGACAAAACTTAGTTTATCTTTCAGTCAGAAATAGTGGCTTATGTATTTATCTATTGCTTTGTTTCTAAAAGAAGTTTCATACCAGATATATTGCACACTAAGATCAGAACAGTGTATGATACTTCCCTTTTCAAAAAATATTAAAAATATATAATTGTTATTACGCCTAGTGTACATTGGTGCTAGTTTGAAATGGATTGCATAAGAGAATTGTTAGACATGTTGGGAAACACTGGGTTGTAGAAAAAGAAGAAAGTTTATTTAATAGAGTTTCAATGCTGCTTATTTTAAATCAAAATATTTAAGTAATGCTGCTTGTTAGAATCAAAAGATTTAAGTAAGAGAATAAAACATAAAAAAAGCAAATAACATAAAGATAAAAAGGACAGAAATTTAATAAACAGAATAACAAAAAACATGATCATGAGAAGAAATAGAAAAGTAAGTATGTACTTATTTCATTGATTTCTATGATTTAAGATTTTTTTTCATTAAACTTTATACAACAATTTTTATATCTTATGCTTACTAGTTTTAATATCTTAGATTAGTTGCAACTGCATCACATTAAGAATTAGAAATAAATTAATTTTCAAATGATTAAAAGAGTGTTATTTGTCCATTACTTTATGAAAGAGTTTAGAATAATATGGACAAAAAATCTGCTGAACACAAATTAGTTAGTAAGAAATCCTTCTTCCTTATTTATTTATTACCACATAACTGATGTTCTGTTGCAGTCAGAAAAGTATTAATTAAAAGAAATTTAATTATAATCATAAAAGAGGCAGCAGCCACTGTTAGGAGTTATAAACTTGTTAATAAATAATATTTTGATTACTATCTCTGATCTATTTTAAAATGTTAATACAGTTCTAAATTGGTTAATAACATATACCTAAGTAAACAACACAAATGCAAGCCTATTTACAAATACTGCAATTTTGGCATTTCACAGCAGCTTTAGACAAACAAAACATGTCAACAATTTTGTTAAATCAGCACACAGACGCCCAGTGCATGCTATTTGAGGGCAGGACGCAGCTAATTTGGTTTGTGACATCACTTGACCATATCGTTCCAGAATTAAGCAAACTTAATGTTAGTTTAGTTAGTAAGTCATATCAAAGCACATACAGTTAGATCTACACATGCGGTGGTCAAGTGAATCTAAACCCTTGCTCTAGTTAAAAGCCACACAAGAGGGCATAGAGTTTACCTTCATTTATGTCATCGCCTGTTTCAGTTGTTGAAGAAGATGAAGGTGGGGAACCACCCCCTGGGGTATCATGACGACTGGCTGAATGATGAGGGGAACGCTGAGGGGTTGTACCACCAGATGATGAACGTCCTAGCATAAAATATCTATGTAGTTAAGAACTTAAAATGATACAGTACAATGTATTCAGCTTTCAAGCAGCTGTATATGTGTGTGTGCGTGGGGGTTTGATTCCTTAAAATTTTCGTGTTATCATACTCAAAATGAAATATGCTCTTCTACATTGTTTTAAGTGAAAAATTTTCTTATCTTGGCTGGGTTTGGCAGAAAAGCTTTTGATGTAAAATATATTTTCATATATAACTCTCAGGTCTTCTTGACACAGATAGTCACTGACAGTACAAATAAAGGAAAATGCAAATAATTTCCACAAACAGTTCTAAAAAGGATGTGAAATATACCATCGATTCCAGTTAATTGGACCACCGGTTAATCAGACCGAATCTCGTCTTGTAACATAAAGCATGTTTGTTTAATGGGACCAAAATGATCGCATCTTGATGTGGTCCGATTTACGGGAATTGACTGTACTACCAACCTGGCCATTATATGTGATTCTACAAGATACTGTCATACTACCTAGAATAACATATAATGGTCTGGTTGGGCAATCTTTTACGATACTAAAATTCAACATGCACTGAAAATTTAAGATTTTCAGTAACTTCTGGTACCTGAATTCAATTATCTGAAAAATACAACAAATTGAAACTGATATTTAATAACACAGTGATAAAAGAGCATCAGCGATGATAACATCTAAATACAACAAGGAAAAACAGTGGAAAAGATTACTTTAATTTTGATTGGTAAATGATTAATATATATATATAAATCACATTATATTAATTTGCAGGGATAAACTTTATAAGTCTTTTTCTTTTACACCTGGTCATACAGTTAATCTGGAGGGAGGACAATAAAAGAGACAAAAGTCAATTTTGCCTTTTCTTCAGAATGAATATTCAATTAATTCCTACCTTTAAATGTTTATAATATTTTTACATAAGTGTTGTATAATTGTTGGCAGCACAGCAAGTGCATTTTCGAATACACGATAGAGGGTGTGATGTTCGCCGATTGGTGTATGTTCTCGCAGTTGCAATGATGCCAGCAAGTGGATGTGAATAAAGTATTTTTGTGATCTGTATCCATCTGGGTTATTTCATAAAGAACTCTTGTAACTACTTCAGTTACATCAATAAAATACAGGGATTCAAAATAAATGTAGAATAAAACTATATTGAAAACTCTTGCTAAGGCACTTTTAGGAATTACACATATTTCATCACATGAAACCTACTATATCATAACTTCACTTGTTTAAATAAGTCACTTCATTTCTATATTACATATACAGTCACAGAAGAACATAAAAAACAGTTGCCAGAGACATAATAAATTATACTAAAATTCTAAATGACAGCTAATCTAAATCTAAAATGTACAATAGAGCTTATACATAGTAGTAAGTTTTGTACAAAAAGGTATAGTGGTTCTTCTGAATAGAGATAATTTGATGCAATTATTTCTATGAGCAAATAACAAATGCATATGGGATTTGTCCAAAGAGAAGGACTATATATATATACATACAGTCGAACCCTGTTATAATGAACTTCAAGGGACTAAAGGTTTTGTTCGCTTTATCCGGTGGTTCTCTATATTTGAACCGTTAAGAAAAATGCTAGAGTTCATAAAATATATAACTCATTAATTGCAATGTGTATTCAATAATGATGTATTAAAAATGATAAAATCTTTTTAAAATGATCATTAGTGAATTAAATCGACTAAAATCGATTACATTAAACTGACACAATACTAATTCAATTAAGTACAACAGGAAAACGGTGGGACCAAAATTTTCGTTCGTTATATACCGGGTTTTCTATAATGGGGTTCGACTGTATATATATATTATATGTATATATCAGTCCAAATTCAGAAGACTTAAGTAGACAAATGTGACAGTAAAATGAACAAGCTTACAATAAAATTGTAAGCTTCTTAGAGTAGCTTACAACTTTATTGTTCCCTATAAGTTCTTGGTAAGTTTTGAATTAAATCTGAAATTTTAAAATATTAGTTAGGCTATTTTTTTAACTATATGTACATTACAGTTTCATAGAAAATCAGCATACCTTCTCTACACCTAGGATCAACACCCTCTTCAACATTCTGAATGAACATTTCTCTTTTCCATAACCTAAGATGATAAATTTGGGACAATAAATAAACCAAAATAATATTTTAAACATGATGTAAATCAGAATCAAAATTCTGATGATGTTTAAATTATGAATTAAAAGAACAACATACCGAGTTCGAGAACTAGAACAAGCTCCTCGAGATTTATCCCATGAACAGTATGGATCTTGCAAAGCAACACATTCACTGCAAGACAAGAAAAAAAATTTTTTTTTTTTTTTAACACAACCTTTAAAAAGCTGTAAATTATAACCCAAATATACATACATACAAGCAAATTATTATTATATATATATATTTATATTTATTTATATATAAATTACACAATGAATTGTATAAAATACATAGTGTGGGTATAGATCAAATAATTCAAAATAATTTAACAGAGAAAAGTATTAGTAATATGTCAAAAAATTTAAAATCAGAGTTTAAACAATAAAATAAACACTAGAGGCTACCATTTTTTTATTTATTTTTATTATATATATATATATATATATATATATATATATATATATATATATATATATATATATATATATATATATATATATATATATATATATATATATATATATATATATATATATACTTTTTTTTTTTTAAGTTGCACAGTTTTAGCTTTTAAAAAGTTGCATTTCACACCTAACCATTCTTTTTCACTTTTGCACAATTTTAGGTTTTAAAAAGGTTCCATTTCACACCCAACCATTCTTTTTTATTTTATATTCACTTTAAATTATCATTTAGGAGATGAAAAGAAATCCCTTCTTTAGTTATTTCAAATACTTTGAATTGTTATCTCTCATTACAACAAAGAGGTATGTATGTATTACATTATCATGTGCTGTCATTGTGAATTATGTACTATAGTGAAAAAATTATTTCTTAAGATTTTAAAAAGAAAAAAAATTGTTACATGAAAGTTAGAAATACATGAACAGTACAGATAGTTGAATATTTAATCATCTTTACTATATGAATTCAAAATAAAATATGAAAAAGTATTCCAATAAGATTTTTTATCTTGATTATTACTATTTTCTTAGTCGCAATGCTTTTGAAAAGAGAGAAAATATAAATAAAATGCATAATTTAAATTAACATACCTGCAAGTTTTGGCATAAAGATCACAGCTATATAATGGAACAGTTTTGATTTCTTCACGTGACACAACAACAAGTTTTGCTACATTTGGAGTATGGTAAACCATAAGGTTAGTAATTGGCTGCTGTTGAAACACTTGAAATTCTTCTATTACAACAGGAATGACTTTCCCATTTGTGGAATCACCTCCTGCATTTATACATTTAAGGACTTTTCCATTATCTGAAAAGAAGAAAGAATTATTAAATAGAGAAAGGACACTAAATAAAACTTATTTCAATATCATCAGTTCCTTATTATTTTCCCACAAATTTTTTTACACTTTCTGATAATGATACAAGTACTTTATATATGAAACAAACCAACACACAAAGAGGCTGAAATTGTTATTGGAAAACCCCATACTTTATACATAATTATTAGGAACATTTAAATATCACTGATATTATAAATACATTCAAGACTTCCAGCGTAGGATAAATCTGTATGTCAGAGGTAAACTATCATAAGTGAATTTTCTTCATTTTCGATATTTTTATTTAAGTGACTCCTTTTGGATGGAGCTTCTTTGAGGCCTTGGAGCTCCAACAAATTGAAATACCTGAACCTGAACTTCTTTGAGGAAAAGTGTCATATATGCAAAACAAGATGGTGGGTTAAATATGAACTTATAAACTATCGCATATGTAAGTCCTGATGAGAGGTAAACCATCACAAAGCTCTCCTGAAAAATAGGAATTTTGCACATATGATAGTTTACCTCTGACAGAAATAATCCCTCAGCTTTTAAACTAAAAAAAAAAACCCTTTTCAGCAGAAAGATTCAGAGCAGGAAATTCAGGGCAGGAAAAAGAAGCTGACTCACAGCGAGGGGGGAGAGACGCTGTTGAGACAGCTGGCCGCTCAGTTTTAGAATTTTATGGTTTTAATTTTTTTTCTAAAATTATTCATTACAACTTCCAATCTTTGTTGTTCAAATATCTAAAATTTAGATATTTCAATGGCGAGCACTTTAAAATTGTTTCGCGGGCACCGCATTGCCAACCCCTGATATTGCCAACCATAAATGCTATGCACAAATTTTTTCAGAAGTATTATAGTTTAAAATATCATAAAAAATTAATCTGGTTAAAATAAAGCACACAGGCATTTCTTAGGCAGAAAAATAAGGCATGCAGAGAAAAATCTGCAAGTTTATTCTTCATAGATAAAACTTAGACTCATAGACAATATCTGCAAAGGCCAAAACAAATTTTACTTAAATGTTTCAAAGCAATTTTTAAATTTATTTTTTGAAAACTGAATTAAATTATAGTAAAAAGTTGGTTAATCTCTATACATTAGTTAGGAGTTTTTTGGGGAAAAATAAGTTCCAAATAAAAATAAAAATCTAATAAACATACATAAAATTTTATAAAGAAGTTCTAAGTAGAGAATCAAAAACATTTATTAATCTTCAGTAAATTAACTTACCAGTCCCTACATATAATACATCATAATGCTTTTCATCAGCTGTCTCTATTTGAGGATCAACAGCTATTTGTGTAAAACGATATCTGTAAGACAAGAAAAATTTTGTCAATTACCAGAAATATATATAAAAAAAATTATACCTACAAATTAACACTAGTAACACAGGAGGGGCTTGATCAGGCTAAAAGACTACTGGGTAGGATGAAAATAAAATCTTCCAGAATAAACATTAAATATATTACTAAACTTTAAAAATGAAATGGTGTGAATCACTTGTAAGCTCTCACTGACTTTTCAGACTAGTTTATTTTGAAATTATTACAACTGAATAACAATTACCCAACTCTACAATAATTAGCCAGGCCCAACATAGCCTATTGGTAGTGCATCAGCTTATGGTACTGAGGGTGCTCGGATTGAATCCTGACAAGCACTGTTAAATACCTCCATGTTTAATCTGGATATGGGCCCGTTAAATACATAGACAAGGAATTCCTTCTATGAGGTCAGTGGATGGGGAAGGCACAATCCCTTAGATGTTGCTTTCGGGGGTGCTCAGTCAAATTTGTGGTGGCACCTATCCAAGTCAGACTTTGACCCTTGAGGTGCTATTATATTGTTGTTACTTATGGCAATTTTGGAACTTAATCCATTTTACTTGCAGCCGTGACTGCTGGCCATTTATTTAAGGGGGCACTGTATAGGTGGCTACTATTACCCCCTACAAGCCGGTCCCATAATTTAGAACGAAGTCAAGTGTTGAGACTGGAACACTTGACCCTGCACCTCCAGAGGTAAATTTGAGAACTTGGAGGACTTTGTAACCCTGATGGATTTTACATGCACCGGCCACCATAAGTGTACACAGCGATGGATTTGCAGCCATGGGCACTGAACCAGAAATGTACAGTACTATTATAAACTGGAGCCACACTTCTCAGCCCGAAGCCTATATGGACATGGTCTGGAACTTCTAGCTAGGTCGCATTAAGAACAACAACAACACAATAATTAGCCCCTTCAAGTCCAAAAGATTTAGAGAAACTATAATACTTCCATCTGATGCATGAGATAGTTTAGGGATAAGTAGTGTTTCAGCAATATTTACCCAAAATATCTCCTTCATTTAATAAAACATAATAAAACAAAAATGATTTCTTTGATACTTTGTCAGTCACAATGGTCTGAATTTTC
Organism: Dolomedes plantarius; assembly: GCA_907164885.2. Classification (NCBI taxonomy): domain Eukaryota; kingdom Metazoa; phylum Arthropoda; class Arachnida; order Araneae; family Dolomedidae; genus Dolomedes; species Dolomedes plantarius. The sequence goes on along the minus strand of OU015497.1, from coordinate 76,661,211 downwards.
TTAAAGTCTTTAATCTTATCTGTGACTTGGAGGGTTTCTGCTTTGACTTCTTACATATTATATTCCATACCAGATGTGTCCCAAATTTTCCTTTCTTGTAGCTAAGAAGTAGACTGAACTAATCTCTATAACACATGTTCAAGTATTGAAGAAGAAAAAAAAAATCTTACAAAGATTTTTTCCCCTTTTTGTAATATCTTATAAGCACACCAAAAATGGAAGATTAAACAAATATAGATTACCATCTAAAGGAGGCTTCATAACCATTAGACCCATTCATAGGTAAGCTACTGATCAGCACAAAATGGTTTAATAGCATCCTTGTTTTAAGACTACATGACCATTGAACATAAATAGTTAAGTAAAAAGCTAAATATTTTTCAATGAAATTTACTTACTGAAAAACAGTATGCAGAACTACAGGGTGATTCCAAAATGAGGGGACAGCCCTGTCCATGAGACTATTTCCTTCTATAAAATTAACTGTAACTTCTGGTAACGTTCTAGAATCATTAACACACTGCAAATATAAAAATCATACATAAGTAGATATTTTTTTTAAATAAAATCAGAGTAAAAGATCCATGATGATTAATTATATCTTGAGCAAGTTTATATACAATAATGAACAGTTTTTAGCTTGGATTCTACATACACTCATGAATGGTTTTTATCAGCAAGATACAACTGCTGATTGTACCAGTACACACAATTCCATTAGCAGTAGTATTTTACTACATTTTAAGTACCATGAATATAGATGGTCATCCTCCTGCACCAAGATGTAACTTTCTGTCAGTTATTTTTCTTTACTAAAATGAGGATATATATATATATATATATATATATATATATATATATATATATACACACAAATGAGGATATATATACATATGGAGACAACCTCATGAATCCATGGACCTTACATATCAACCGGTGACTGTTCAAGCTGGTGGAGCCTTTGTGATTGTATGGAGGTGTGTGAAGTCGGCATGATATGGGACCCTAATACATCTAGAGACGACTCTGGCAGGTGACGGGTACATAAGCAACCTGTCCAATCATCTATACTCATTCATGTCCATTGTGCATTCTGATGAACTTTGACAATTCCAGCAGGACAATGTGACACCCCCCACATCAAGCATTGCTACCAAGTGGTTCTAGGATCACTCATCTGACACTGTCCACCTAAATCCCCAGACATTAACATTATTGAGCATATCTGGGATGCCTTACAACGTGCTGTTCAGAAGAGATCTCAAACCCCCCCCCCACACACACACACACACACACTCCTATGGATTTGTACACTGCCTTACAGGATTCCTGGTATGAATTGCCTCCAGGATACCATCAGACATTAGTTGAGTTCATGCCACATCATGTTCCAGCACTTCTGCATGCTCGTGGGGGCCCTACATGGTATTAGGCAAGTGTACCAGTTTTTTTTACTGTTCAATGTATATATAACATGTTATTTATGACTTCCCTCAGGAGGACTGACATTTCTATTACTAGAGTTATAATTAAGGATTTTATTCACTTGTTTGAAATAATGATAATGAGAATGATAAAAACAGGATGGCTACACTGCATAGAATAAGAAAATTTTTATCTTTTGATTAAATCCATACCAAGCAATTTCTAAAATGTATACATAACACCGATAAGATAGGAAGTTCATAAAATACACACTACATAAAAAGATGCAAAGAGAATAAAGATAAGCATACCTGCCCAGGACGTGGTTCTGGTACTTTAGTGCTTGCTACAGGTAACCAATTCGCATTAATATCATCTTGACCTTTAAAAGGTCCATTAAAAGCATGAAGTATATCCTCTAAACTAAAGGCACATACTGCTGAGCCGCTTATGCTATTTCTGAAATGAAAAACTCATATTTAGGATTAAAATAATAAATAAATAATAATAAAATCTTTGATAATGTAAAATTACCAAGCCACATAACTTGGCAAAAATATAACAAATTCTTATTTCCCAATTTTACATCTTAATTCATAGGAGTTTTTAAGGTTAGATCATGTATTACTTTTATGTCTTCAAGAATGTCTGGTATTAGACTGGGTCTTGCATGTAAAGATATAATTAAAATTTTTTGTAATCATACAGCAAAATTTAGCTTACACTTTACACAATAGCTGTGTAATATTCCATAATCTCCATGATATTTATCAAGCCTAGATTTAGTTTCTGCTGTCGCTTTGCCACTTAAAAAGTAATGCTTTATCAACACGTGGAACTCGTTTTTCCCCAGTAAGTAGGAAGTAATAAGAGTTTACCAACTAAAACAGCTGGCAGAGACTAAATATTGAATCTATTTACAATTTGACATTTGCACCTTTGAAACGTCGTAAATGTGAGTCAACAATTTCAGTACAGTGGAACCATAGCTCGGATTTTGAATATACTTATCATAATACCCTTGTACTATACAGGAAGATTACACAGCAATTTTGAATTGGTACTATAAGAGCTTCTTGTTTACAAAAATGTCACTATGTACATAAAATGCATGTTTTACTCTAATCAAACTTTCAATCATTAAATTGATAAAAATTCAGTATTTAAAATTTCCTCTTTAATTTTGCCTTTCTCTAGATATCCTTTCAACATACTAAATAAGCTGTAATATATACATTGAATATAAAAATATTATAAATTAAGATTACAATACAATTTATATCATAAAAATTTCATTTAAAAAAATGAGTACAGTAATTATTACAAGAGTAAATAATTTGTTATACATACGGCGGTGTAGTAAACACAGCATATATTAATTGGGCATCTTTACCACCATATTTTCCAAAAACAACATTTGTTGTAGATTCTAAAAGAAAAAAACAGTCAGACTATCAATACAATAGAGAAAACTGAAAAGATAAAACTTTATGGAGTTTTACTGAACAAATAAGAAAAATATAACACATTAATCTAATAACTTTAGCACACAACATGGACAAAACTCAGGGTAAAATAAATAAATGGTTAATGGTTCTCCAATTTTACTCACCTCTACATTTAAGAATGAAAAGAATTGTCTCAATTTAAAGTTTTTATTTAAACCCATTAATAAACTTTATTTTCCACCTTGAAAACTCCAATACCTCAATTTTATAAGCAGGGTGTTTACAGCATATACTGCACCCAACATACATTGAAAATAAAAAATTACCCAAATCTGTGGTAGTCAAACACTTCCGGGAGTGCAGACAAATTTGAATTTTCTGACATGGAAACTATTCACAATACAAACTATGCATCTAAATATGTTTTTCTAGAAAACTTTGCTATCTATACTATTTCCTCTGTTGTAATCAATGACATGTCTTTGTCACCTGTATATGCTGTGTCAAAAATCCATTATTTATACGGTCTTTAGGTATCTGATTTGTAATCTTTAAATTAGTATATATCCTCATTACAGATATGCAATACAGAACAGGAAAACAATGGGTGGTAAAAGGGATGTTGAGTAAATTAATTTATGTTCTCTACTGTTAATTTATCTAATTACCAAATATAACTAAAACTAGAAAATTTTATCTAAACTCACAGGAAGAAATTACTTACGAATTTCATTAAAATAAAATGGGAATTCCCCTGGTATAGAACAATTCAACCTTGCTTTCAAGAATGAAGTCCACCTGTTTCGGAATTTATGAGGTCCTCCTTTGTCTTTAGTGCAAACTCTGGCAACTCTTGAATACACAGTCTGAAATAAATTAAATATTAATTAAAACCCATGTTAAAGAGACATAATACAATGCTAGAAACATACTTTTCCTGTGAATAAAGATTTAGGTTCTTACCTTTCAGAATAAATTTAAACAATATAATCAGCTATGCTCAAAAGAAAACAAATTCAAATCAATTTTACTTTAATTTTTATAGTACTTTTTTTTAAAAATATTGGCATAGATATCACATAATAATTCTTATTAATGAAAAAATAATATATATTTCAGAAAGTTACATTTAAATAAAAAAAGAAAATAATCAAATATTAAAATATGCATTAAAAATTATTTTTATTTTAATAAAATTTTATCAGATGTGGAATATGAACAGAAAATAACTACACAGCTGCAAATATTGAGAAAAGAAAATTAGGAGCTTCAGGGAGGTGCTAAATTTTTACCAACATTCAAAAAGGCATCATAGTAATGAGATGAAATTTAACCAGCAGCAAGAATAGTCTACTTTCTTAGTCAACTCACTAAGTGACTATGACTAAGAAAAAAAAAATTATTTTGATCACTTTGCATACAAAAAGACCCTTGTTTTCATCAATAAAAATAATGGGTACTATATTCCAAATTTCCACATAATTTGCACGTATTGAATAAAGATACAAAAGTTTTCAAAGAACTAGAAGAGGGAATATCTATCCAAACATTCGTCAAATGTTGGATTTAAAAAAAAAAAGTGCAAGAAAAACTTTCAAAAAATTGTAAAGAAAGTAGCTACAAGCACTAAAATAGCTTAGAACACAAAATTGAAAAAAAAAATTCCTAAACACTTTAAATTACTCTACAACTCCTAGCTTTTCTTTTACTAAATAGCTAACAATATTTCATCATGATTAATGAGATGCTTCATAATAAGCATCATTAATTTTCACAAGGAATTCTTAATTCATTGCTAGAGTGAAAAACTTTGTGACACCTCTCTTCATATAAAATAGGTAGATATTTTGTGTTTTCTTAGAACTTGAAGGATTCTGTTACTTTTTTTTTTTTTTTTTTTTTTTTTTTTTTTTTGAGACAGAGAGACTGCTTTGAAATATTGGACAGATCATAGATGAAATTCAAGATAGTTGACAACTAGGTCATTATGATATACTGTAGTATGGTTAGTTAAGGTACTAAGCTGATGATTCCACAACTAGTATGTCAATAATATCAAAAATATTATCATGTCATCTTTTTATAGTGAATATTTAAAAAATAAAATATGACAATACAACTTACTTTTCCACAGTTGATATACTCCACAGCTGTTTCCCGAAAGAAAAAGTAGACAAATTCATCATGATGGACTGAACTCACGAAATTGGGAGCTAGATATTAAATAAATCACAATTAATACACTTTTCATGCTTCTGCAATTAATTTCACTCAGTGTAAGCAAATAAACATCTAATTCTAAATGCATTTGTTTATATAGAAAAAAAACATGTATTCCTTTCTAAATAAAAACATTTTAACTCGCATATGAGACAAACATCTTTCAGATAAATTAATATTAAAGTCTTTACAGGGCAATACTTAGAAGTAATAGATATAGTGAGTCAATAATATTATGTATATATACACACACACACACACACAGTTTTCTCTGGAATCACAGACAGATATTTAAAATATAAATGCTTAATTTTGCTTCATTAGTGCAAAAAATGTACTCTGTAAAATTAAGAATATGTATGTTTCATAAATTACTCCTCTAAAGGGAAAAAATGAGTTGAGATAAAAAAAAAATAATACTGCAACACTACCATTATTACAACCATGTCCTTCAGTAAAAACAAAGTAAATTGCTGTTGTGTATTTTTTATTATTGAAGTTAATCACAAATGGATTAATTAACAACTTGATCTATCTATGTTTTTAGCATTTTAGCCAAGACCGGAAGCTTGTCTTAAATAGCCTAATACCCTTCTGGATTACTTTTACCACATTTAACAACTAATAACAGATTTCCTGTCAAGAAATTTTTTTTACATCAATTTATAAAAAAAGGCTTGATAATTCATAGAAATTAATAACTTGAGGTGTCTATCTAAATTTACTAAGATGACACTAGTACTTAAAACCCTATAAAATTCATAGAAATATATTGAATAAATTCATCTAAAAACACACACAAATAAAATGTGTGATAGAGAGTTCTTCAGGTGAATAGAAATTGCTAACACTATACTGCATATTTTGCAAGAAAATAAAATAAAATTTTAAAAAATTTTAAATAAAAAATTACCATTCAAGTGCTTCCAGTTAAATTGCTCGGTTCTTAACGGCTCACGGTAAATCAAAGGATCAGCTCCGGTAAATTGTGCCACAGTAGCAACATACAGATCACCCTCTATATAAAAGATACAAGTCATTACAGCATATAATTACTATTGGAAAACAATAACAGAAACAAATTTTTTATGCTGTTAAAAAAACATAAAAACCTATACTGAAAAAAAATATGAGGTTACTTTTTTACCTTTCTTTAATTCAAACACATGAAAAAACGAAGAGCCAAAATCATAATAAAATAAAGAAGCATTAACAATGATAATTATAATAAATTGAAACAGACATTTTAAAATTAAGTACATTAGTATTTAATTGGTATTACTAATGAGAGAAAAGGTTAAATCCCAAAATATCCCAAGGGCAACTGGCTTAAAATTTAGGTTGCCTTTGAGTTAATTTTCCCACATTGAGAGGGATTTATTTGACATGTCAGAAAATTAGGATGGGAACACCCACATAGATGTTCCAAAAATCTGTTAAGATCTGAATATCAGATCTCAATGAAAAAATTCTTTATGTAGCATAGCAAAAATCTCTCATTAGCTCTATTACTAATGAATGAAACTGATCACAGTCTAAAATCTCAGCTTGATAAGATTTCAGCACAATATTATGCATAGATCCATGGTAATAGTGATATTAAAACTACTTAACACAAAAGTAAGCATCCGGAACAACAGTGAATTACATTATTACTATAATGAATTTGACATTAAGGCATTACCTATGCTTTTTTCTTAACTAAATTTTTTTTAAATTTAAATTCGTTACATTAAAAAAATTAACACTAAAATTGAAAATTAATAATTTTAGTCATTATAAAAATTAAACATGCTTTATTAATAGCAATAGTTTAAAAAAATAAAGTTGCATGCATTTGAAGGTAAAATTATACCTTTTCTGTCTTTTATTGGTCCTAAAACCATGTAGCATGGCAAAAGAAACATAAATATACATACAACATAGACAAGCAACATTATGCAAAATACTCACTATAGAACATAAATAATAGATATTTATTACATGAAAATAACTGGAACAATTGTTCACAATTTTAAAATTTGCAAATTTGAAATTATACAATAATATATCCCAAATTAAAATAATAAATTCAATTCAAAAGGGTCATCCTCCATTATATTATGGTAACTTAAACAGTTTTACCCACTGATGTGTAAAAATTGATTTATTTAAAATATTACCGAGCTATTAATAAAGAATTACATAAAAAATTAAAAGCAACAACAGTAACATAAAAAGTTACCAATAGTAGACAATTAATCAATTTTAACAATATGCATAAAATATTTACTAAATAAATTGAAAGATGTCTTAACTATGAAATTAAAATAGTTTGATTTGATTTGACTCACTTCTCAATTTAAAAAAGAAATTAATATCAATGAGAAAGAAAAAGCCTAAACTTAAAAAAAAAAAAAAAAAATTCAGAAAAACAGAAAACCCAAAATCATTTTAATGTCACATTATTTTAATGTTATTACTCTTTTTTCTTTAATCAGAATTCATAAATAAAACAAATACTTTAAATGTTATATAATTTATAAATGATACTCATGTGTGATCACATGATGACATTTTATTCTATTTCAGACACTGACTATTATTTCTCCAATGAATTATTTAAGAAATGGTTTTTAAACTGTTTTGTACCAAGTGTGGAAAACTACTTAAAACAGAAAAATTTAGATTTTAAAGTTCTACTTATATTGGATAATGCACCCAGCCATCCACAAGATTTAAATAACCCAAATATCAAAATAATTTTTTTACCCCCAAATACAACTGCTTTACTTCAACCGTTAGATCAGGGAATTATAGCTACATTTAAAACCAATTACATAAGGAGATCATTACAATGAGTTTTGAACAAAATCAATGATGAATCTATGGACGTCAAGGAGGCATGGAAACCCTTATGAGTTATCAAACCAATGATGTTAAATGGTTATTGGAAAAAAATATGGCCTGAGTCAATTGAAAGTGAAAATTTGATCGAGACAGCAGAAAACAGAATGGATGCAGTACAGTCGAACCCCGTTATAGCGAACCTGGTATATAACGAGCAAAAATTTTTGTCCTACCGTTTTCCTATTGTACGTAATTTAATTATTATTGTGTCAGTTTAAAGAAATCGATTTTAGCCGATTTAATTCATTAATGATAATTTTTAATAGATTTTATCATTTTTTAATACATCATTATTGAATACACATTGCAACTAATGAGTTTTACATTTTGTGAACTCTAGCATTTTTCTTAAAGGTTTGGATATAGTGAACCACCGGAAAAAGCAAACAAAACCTTTGGTCCCTTGAAGTTCGTTATAACAGGGTTCGACTATAGTAGAAATTGCTAAGTCTTTAGGAGGGGAAGGTTTTGATGATATGACTGCACAAGATATCCAAGAACTATTGGAAGAAGGAATTGCTGAAGGAATGTATGGCAGAAATGATATCTGGAATCCATGGTAACTCAGATGATGATAGCATAGGTGAAGACAAAGAAGTTAAAAAGTTGACTCTACAAAGCATAAAGTAAGGCCTGGGCTTAGCCGAACAGTTAGAGTCATATTTCTTAAATGAAGATCCTTCAAATGAAAAGAGCACAAAGTTTAAAAGAGAACTTCATAAGTGCTTAGCACCATATAAGGAAATTCATGAAAATCTTTTAACTAAAAGCAAGCTATCTAAAATAACAGATTTTTTTGCAAAAGGTAGAGTATGGATCTGAAGATAATGCATAAAAAAACTCAGGATAAGAATATCTTGTCAAAAAGAAAACACCCTTGGTTAATAGTGCTTAGTGATGACGAAGAAAACATTTAGTTCATATTAATATGTATTACTTAAAAAAATGTTAATAAAGATATTTATCTTAATTATGAAAATATAAAAGCATGTTTTTTAATTTTTGGAACCTAACCCGCCTTTTTGTACTAGTTCTTTGTTTTGTACAACACGGATTCGCATAACACGACAATTTTTTAAAACATAATTCCCATGTTATACAGAGGTTACCTATATATATATATATTTACATTTACATATATATATTGTCAGTAATAAATTTCTACATGTCAGAGGGACTAAAGTGAATATTTAAGAATGCAGAAAGTAGTAAATGTAAATAAATATTCAAAATAGAATTACTGATTTGCATTTCTCATTACTAGTTACAAAAATTACATTTATTTAAACAATAAAAGGTAGTACGATTTTCCCAATTATCCTTAAAGCATATGATTTATATTAAAATTAATCTTTTCTCTTTTACAGATTAAAAACTTACATACCACAGTGTCATATATAAATTAATAAACACCTATGCTTCTCAGGATAATAGTTAAAAATAATTCAGTTCATTACTAAAGAAAAAATATAAAATTCATTAGAAAAAAATGACAATTACTCACCAGCAAATATAGCAGTACTATTGTGACTGGGATCATAAGGACAAACACCTTCCCCTGATGTTTCTTTCACAATAGTATACTCTGGATCCTACAAGATTGAAATGTCATGATATTAGTGCACGATGACAGAAATACATTAAAAAAGATTTCTTTAACATGAAATTAAAGCATAGATAAAACATTAACTATCACTCCATACAATTATGTTTTATTGGAAATAGTAGAAAATAATAAAATTTGAAATAGTAAAATGATGCCAAAATTAAGCATGTATGAAGGATCATTAACCTTGCATCAGTTTCAGTATAAGAACTTTTAAATGTTTGAGAAATGGGCCAATACACATGAAAAATTGTATGCATTACCTTTGAGTACATAAATTAATATCTACTAATATTACTGACTATCTGTCCCAATATTATGAGATCTTTCCAGGAAGGTCACCTTTTGGTGATCTCTAGTAATTTTCCTGCAAAAAGGGAAGCTTAATTTAAATTTTTAATAGAATTCTAAACTTTCTAGATGCTCTTCCTAACTTGATATTCTCGTAACAATAATTCTGTAGAATTTACTGTTTATGTTGATATACTTTTCATTGGGCAATTAGCACAAAGCAGATTTTATACAAAAATGATGCAGGTATAAGGCACAAAATTACACATAAGTCAATCAAGTTTATGACCTACCATTTACAGTAAGATGTTACAGAAGACTAATAAAATTTTGGAAAATTTTTGACAGCATGAAAATTTATAGAAATGATAATAGTTTTAAAAATAAATAGATAAAGAAGTAAAAAGCTAATCTTATAAGAATAGGGTCTCACCTGTTGATATTGACGACATAGAGGTTTGAAGGCATTAGTACCGCAAACAAAAATTGTATCCTCAGATTTTCTAGCTAATACTCTAATATAATTCTGACATTCCTCCTGAAAGAAAATTTTAAACGTGTTTCAAAATATTATTTTTTATATACAGGTACATAAATAGGCAATCAATAGGTAGGGAATTCCATAAAATAGGAGAAACATAAATATTCATTCATGGAGATTTCAATACTCAGTGTTGTTATAAGGCTAAACTACATTAAAAAACAGAAAGATGTATATTACCTCCGATTTTCCTTTCATTTTGCACATCGTAATATCATCATCACTAGAATACCATTCTAATCTCTGAAAAACAGAATAAAATAAATAAGTAAAAATCATATCTTGATACATCAAAACCCAAATGAAATTACAATCAATGTAAAGATTATTATTTATAAGGACAGATCAGATCTTGCAACATAACAATTTTAGGCAGTTTTAGAAAGCATTTTTTTAAACTGTAGTTCTTAAGGAGAGAATTATCATTATACATTTAGAAACATCAATTGGAATTTTAGAAAATAAGGTAGAAAAAAGGTTTCCCCCCCACTTAACAGCGAGAGCAAAAATAAACTTCAAATGACAATTTATGAAATTTCATGTATCATACATAGCAACACATACTAGAATTCTGTAACTTCAATGAAAAGAGGGGGCATTACTGGGATCTAAACTTTGGCATTAAATTAAAATTTATAAGTGGCATTGCATAGAAACTTTCCATTTTCCATTAAATTTGAAGTAATTAAAATCTATAAATTTGGAAACAGAAGCTATTTAATTCCTTCTATTCATAATTTTCCTGAATCTTTAAAAACATTATCATGGAAAAAATGCTATATTTTTTTCATGATAATGAGATTTCCATGAGCCAGAGAAAACCTTTTTGTTAAATACAAAAATTATTTTTTCACTGATTTACATAACACGTTTCTGTTTCTTAAATTAGCTTTTATATTCCTTCTTTCAAGTATGCAACCTCAAGAGAAATAATTTTTGGGACCTGTGGGCGAAGATTAATTTGAACTTAAGCCCGAACTCACGTCTCTTAAAAACAACTAAAAAGCACTGGAATAACACTACTTTGCATTGAAAATAAAAACTTCACACTAATAAAATATACTATTTTTCTTTAACAAGTATTGTTACTTAATAATGTATATAAACTGATATGCATTTATTAAATAAAATTAACTTACAAATCTTTGGTAGAATTAAATATAATTTTAATTTTATAACTATAGCGCGATTTGAGAGAAAAGCAATGAAACAACACAAACAGGGTCTAATTCTAACAAGCTTTTGTGAACTAAAATTTTAAAAAAAATTATTTTTTAATAAATATAATCGCCTTTAGTTCTAAAATGTAAATATCTTACAATGTACGGCACAGTAAAGGTTTTCTTCTGAGGCGGCAAATGAAATTACGATAAAAGAAAAGGGCAAATTTCTAGAAAATTTTTTAATAAATAGTTAAAAAATCACATTGCACCAACAAAAAATTTATTTTCCGAAAGAATGCATAGTAAAAAGGTAAATACCACTTTATTGTCGGCCAATTATGAATTAAAAACTTTAGACAGATATAGTTTTCCCCATCAATAAAACATTTAAGCATGTTTTCCTTTAATTAGACACTCATTTAGATAAAATAATAAGCCGACGAAATGAGAAAAAAAAATACTGATTACGCTTAAAAAATAAAGAATTTTACGGGAATATCTCAATATTTTGTTTGGGGCACTGGCTCCCAATAGGAGTAATACTAAAATGCATGCATGTTGAATTGGGGGTAATCAAAACTTAAGACAAATAAGAAAAATAAGATAAGTTCTATAACTAATGTAAGACAGGCAGTGACAAAAAGAGGCACGCTTTTACAAATAGGCAATCTTTAAGAAGTGTTCAATGAAGTTCATCAACAATTATTAATTAGTTAAATAAATTGCTTTCATGAAATTCATCAATAGATGGTTGAAATCTAATTAAAAATCTGTCCACTCCTCTTGTTGGAAAAATGTTAACGCCATCCCTTGTTAGGGAAAAAAATTAAGAAGCAGCAACGAAATTTTCTTGAATTACAAAGTTTTTTTTCATCACTTTGTCATATCAGAAAATAGCAATTTCCTCCCTTTTTTACAGATTAACTGAACATAATAAGCTCCTACAAATCTTGATTTAAAAAAGAAAGAAAAGAAAAAAAGGCATATGTCTGCCTACGGGAAAGAAACCCTCGCAAGCTTCTGATAAGGGAGGGAGGGAGGATTATGCATGAGCTCTATAAACACAAATCAGTAATGAAATTTAGATCCCATATAAAAATGACTTTTTTCGCTGCTTCAAGCCAAATGCGATATCTTTCATCTATCAGTAAAGAATTAATAACTATTAAAAAAAGAGAGAGAGAGGAAAAAAAAATTGAAATTACATTTTTTTTTTAGTAACGTGTATTTTAAATAAAAAATAAATAAATAAATAAATAAAAATAAAAAAAAGTGTGATATTCTACAGCAAAAATTCAACTTAAATCATGATTTCCTGGTATTCTTCTATTTAGTTATGCATATAAAAGAGAAAACCCAGACATTTTAAACGTCAGCGCTATTTTTCAACAGGCTACTTATGGAGCGATAAGCCAAGAAAAACAAAAACAAAACAAAAAAAAAACTATAGCACTAATGATTAGGATGAGTTATAAAACTTTAAAGTGTTCAAACATTTGTTTATTTATTACATGAATTTTTATTACAATTAAGTTGTCTGTAATGTTGATTAAATTTTCTTCCTACAAATTTTATTAATGGATTTAACTTCTGAAGTGACTGAAGTAACATCTCAAAAGTTACATACATGCTCTATATATTGAATAATGAAAGTTTTACTATAATATCAGTTGGTAATTTAGCCATAGCAATCACATCTTCACTAAGCATATATTATGAAATACACGATAACAAATTACTGTAGTTACATCAAGCAGAAAAACGACTTATAATTTAAAAAAAAAAAGGATTACATTCTTGATAGTAAAAAAATTGTCTTAAATTTTCGGTGAAATGCGAATCACAGAAATGTAATTGATTGATCTCTTATCTAAAGTGTTCCCCCAAAAGTATACATTAGCAACGCTCGTGATAGAAAAATACCTTTCAGCAGATAAGTTCTGGAAAACTTGTAATGTCGTTAGTTACGATACTGTCAATATATAATTTCGGGCTTTGAAAGTTACACATAGTGCGACTATTCTCCAGTAGTAATAATATCGATTAAATACACTACCAAATATAACGAAAAATTATTCCAACTACAGTAGTAGCCCATCCTTTTTATCTGTACATTATGTTGTTTAGACTTAGCAATTATACGTCTACATTCTTTTAGATACTACAGATGCCTTTAAATAAACTCTCTTCATTCGTTCTATTGTTGAACTTCGAAATGTATTGCAGTCGTGCTACGAAATGCTAACAGAGATCAATAAAACTTTTTAAAATTACAAGAAAACATAAAAAACAAAGGTTTTACCGATTTTTTAAAACACCTATATGCACTCATATGGCAAAGCCAGAACACTATTTTCTCCCACGTTTACGCAACCTAAAATAACATTAATAGGACGTGACGTCGACGTTGTATTGCGGTTAGCGACGTAGGATGTCAACGCGGGAGCCTAAGTTCGATTACCGCCCAAAAGAATGAATATTTCTGTTCTGTCCCAAATGGTGCTCTCACGAGGAAGTTGCCTAGGCTCGTGGCGTATACGCGTATATAAGAAATGCACCCCCCCCCTCCAAAAAAAAAAAAAAAAAAGAAAAAAAAAATGTTATCATCATCATCATAATTGGCACGACAGCCCCGGGTGGGCCTTGGCCTTCTCTAGAAGTTTTGCCCAGACTACCCTCTCACCAGCTTTGAATCTCCAGTTCTCAACCTTCATGGAACTAAAGTCTGAATACAGGCAGTCCCTCCATCTCTTTTTTGGTCTTCCTCTCTGTCTTTCATAGAAGGGGACGGCAGTAAAATCTTTCAATGGTGCTCACTCTGAATCCATTCTCAAAAGATGACCAACACATCTCATTCTGTTCAATTTCACAAATTTTACTACGTCTTCATTTTTAAACAGTTTGTATAGTTCAAAATTGTGTCTCCTTCGCCAAATGCCATTATCAAGGACACCACCAAAGATAGCCCTTAAAACTCTCCTTTCAAAAATTCAAAAATGGTCTAACGCACTTAAAAAAAATAATAATAAATAAATAAATAAATAAAATTTCCTTTTCTTAAAGAGGAAATTTATTTTAAAATTAACTGTAGAGACCAGAATGGAATCCTTTAAAGCAATTTTTACAAACATCCGTCACTTTTATGGTGACAATTCTTATTCTTTGCTCGTATGAGTTGATTAACCTGGGAATATATGAATTTTTATGCCTGAGCTTAAAATAGTTATTCCTAGATCCGAAGTGCCAGTAATCTAGAGAAGCACATCGACCCATGTTTGTCTCGACGCTGGTACTGCAATGTCCAGCCCGTGAATCTGCCTTAAGAATTCTTAAATTTTTTCCGAGGCAAATGAATTACTAACAATTATGAATCAACTGTGAAGTTTGATGAGCAAAGCCCATAAAATAGTACAACAACATCCAAATACAACAATTTCCCAGCAAAATTTTATTCTATCAAGTAAATCCCTTTCAAATATCCAACACTACAAAATGTTCAAAACTACATAATTAACCTCCTTCCCCAAAAAGTATCGTAGCACATAAGTTCAAATATTTAGTTTAGTACTATATAATTAACAACCATTTATCATTTTTATGTCTTTCCCAGTTCAGTGTACTGAATTATTATTTTAGAGAGTATGAATAAATACAAAACTCGGGGTAATCTAAAAGGAACATGTTTTAAATAATAGAAAGCTGGAGAACAATTTTTTTTTTAAATATCTCAGCACTTACTCTCTTATATATAATAAGAACAGGACTTTTTTTTAAAACCAAAAATTCTTAATTTCATACGTCTTTAACTCTATAATTAAGTTAAGCGACTTTACTGAAATTACATCGAAAATAAGCTCCTTGTTTTGGGCTAGCTTCATATCTTTATAAACATCTTTCATATTCCATTATTATTATTATTATTTTTTTCTCCGTTCCATCTTTTTTTTCTTCCTGCATAGTGCCACAAAAGGCTTTTTCCCCCCTCTAGTTTTCCCTGTTACTGAAATGAAAGCCCCGCTTTAATTATTTCCTCTCTTTTTTCCCCTTCCCTACTGGTTGTTTTTGCATTCATTATTTATTGAAGTGAATTGGTTTGAGTAATGAAATTAAAATCATGCCGTCTGTACATCTATTGTTTTCGAGGTTCTCTGTATGAACAGCCCCCCCCCCCCTCTTTTAAACAGCAAAAGAACAGTTTACTTGAACAACTCAAAATTACGTCGGATAAATTAAATATATTTTTTATAAACATACACATTTTAAAATAGAAATAAAATTTTGTCTAAGGAAGAGTTTTGTCAAACCCATTCTCGTGTAATTTAAATACGGACACAATTATTTTCTAAGAGAAGGACTAGAAAAAAAAAGGGGAAATGATTGAAACTTCCAGACGGCAAATTTGACAAAACATTGTGAGCAATATCAATAAACATTTTTTAGAAACTCGGTACAGACGCAGATAACTTTATGGACGAAAATTTTTCAGTGCAGGTGCTAATTAATAGCAAATGATGTAAAATTTCTTGCACTTAAAATGCTTTTAACGTAGGATTACGTTCCTCAATAACGGTCCTTCGGAGAGAAAAAAATTGTCCGGCTTCGCGAGTTATAATTTTGGCAACGCGCCAAATCCAGCAGCAGTAAACAGTTAAACAGAAAAGTACCAAAATGCGTTTAAAAAAAAAAAAAAAAAAAAAAAAAAAAAAAAAAAAAAAAAAAAAAAAAGTAAGAAGAGAGGAGGTAAGCAAACGATAAGTAATCCTACGTTAATAACCCGCGGCAGTTTCGTTAGAAGAGACTACCCGATATCCCCCCCCCCCCCCCCCTAAAGGAAGTAGTGATTTCTACTAATAAAAGAAAGAATTACAGTTAAACATTTCTCTAGGCTAGCATGCTCTAGGAAAATGTCTCCGAAAAAATAAAGAGAAAAAAATAATTGAAACTACGTATTACTTACAAATTATTAATACCATATTAAAACAGACAATACGAGCTATCAATAGCTAGAAATCATTTATCAGATGGAGGTATCTATCTACACTCACACATAATACATATACACACACACACACACAGTGGAACCTTGAGCTACCGTTTTTAAAGAGACCTACTGAAATGAACGATAAATGTGGGAAAACGATTATTCAGGGAACGATCGATCGAGGTTCCACTGTATATACATACACTATTATCTGTCTATCTATATATATAAAACAGTTCCGTAACTGACTGACTGACATACAATGCACAGACCAAACCGCTGGACCTAAAGGGCTGAAATTTTGCATGGCGATTCTTCTTGTAGTATAGGGGTGCACTAAGAAGGATTTAAAAAAATTCTTCTTAGATTTTTTAAGATTAAATTTTTAAGCTGTTTTAGAAACTTTTTTTAACTTTGCATTTAAAATAATAATTTGAGGGTTATAAAATTTATATCACGAGAAAGATCATAAAAATTCCTTTAAAATGAAATCTTTTTCGAATCTTTACCCCCATTATCTGATTTTTGGTGAATTTTTAAAGATTAATTTTTAGAATTTAATTTATTAAATGCTGGTTACGTGATTTCTTTTTCTGGTACTTTAAATTAATTTATCATCACGTGCATGATAACGAAATAGATTAAAAAAAAAATTTTTTTTTCTTGCTAATGCGGCAAACGATTGGACATTATCAAAAAAAAAATATTAAAATGCAATAAAAGATATGTTCCTCAAACTGTACTATATTCTTTAGTATGTTCTATCAGATTTAATTTGAATATTTTCTTCTACATTATTTTGTCTATAAAAATATCCGTTACGATTTTTTTATAAATATATTTTTTCGTTTTTTTACATCAATTGCATACAATGATCGTTGTATTTATTATAAATATATTTATACATATTTTTGGCATTAATTGCATACATTGATCGTTGTATTTAATTTGAATGTACTTCGAAGCGAAGTACGGGTTTTTAGCTAGTCTAACTATATAATAAAAAAAAATTCATAAAAAATTATTGTCTGTAATAAATAAATTTATGTGTGAATGTGTATGTGTGAAGTCCCATGAAAGAGGTTTCCCTAATCTCACAATGAAGTCAATCGATGCGAAAACTATTCTATAGTAAGTACAACGTTTACTAACGCAGATGGAAGAACGCGAAGACAGCCTGACAGACCACACATTACTAAGGAATTCTGACAAAACGCGATAAGGCATCAATCACTTCCTTTTTATACTCGCTCCGGAAAACGGTTGAACTATAGGTATGTCCGCACCTAAATCCAGAGATTTCATTAATTGTAGCATCACGACATTAATCAAAGAAAAAACTCCTTTGATACGCAAATGTAACTACGAAATTAAGTTCAAAGATTAATGTTCACGATTCAAGATTTTTTTTTCGGTGTGTGTGTGTGTAGATAGTTTAAAACGTAACCGTTAACTGGCATTACAAATTTATATTATTTTCAATACAATACAGTTTTAACTTCGTAATGACTCAAATTTTAAATCATTAATCAAAACTGTAATGTTTATTATTACTTAGCAACACTTTCACATTTCTTTTGAAATCAGGAGGATTTTAATAAATTAGGATTACCTACTTACATTACTTTACAATTCATTATCTAACACATGAAAAATAATTTATAATCCTAATAAAAGGCAAAAAAGGTAAAGGTAAATCGACAGTCATTTTTGTTGGCTTTGATATAAGCTTTGAGAAAATTAATGAAGACCAACATAAACATAAGCAACATTTCCTTAGTAAATATCCCCTGGTAAAAATATACACACTAAGCTAATATTAATTTTATTTGATAGGAAGAATACGAAGATGTGGCCTTCTTGTAAAAAATTTCTTACTATGGGCTATTTTGTGGCAACATTAATCTTCTTCGCCTTTTGCAACAAGTATCTTTTCTCAATAGACATATCCCGAAACATTATCATACATCATATTCTTTACCGAGGAAGGGAAGAAATGGACGTGGAATACACAAGAAATAGATATTCTTTGAGTAGAATTTACTCCTGTATTGCAGTCAGGTGAAGTAGTTTGCACAAACTTTTGGACGTGGACGAAAACGTCGTCAACCAAGAATTATGTGAACCGATCAGTCAACGCAATTTAAGAGGGGGAGGGGGTTAGCAAGGATAATAAGTGAAATCAAGCAATGGAAATCGATCATATTCCATATCAGAGTGGTTATGAAAGTGAGCAGGTAACAGTGAACTGATAAAACTATTGCTTTAGAAGTGCAAAAGGCAAAGCACGAAACTATTTTTTTTTTTTAAGTTAAAAAAAAAAGTATAACTGCGTAAATAATTCAGCGTGCTTTGTTATGAATCTGCATTTGACAATATTGATTTTAAATAATACTTTGTAGTATAAACATATTTTTAAAGCACCTTTTCATTCGAAGTGCTGAATCTTTCGTAACTGATGCATTTAACTATAAATAACTTCTAAACCTTAATTTAATGCTCCATTCTACTAGTACACGACGTTATAACACACTTATTTAAGCAATTAATGTAGATTCATTTGCAGATTTCGGGTCATTGTTTTTAATGTTTCCGAAAAATTTAACTTATCACGAAGTCACTATTAGTAAAACATTTATAAATTAATACAACTATTAAATATAGTGCACTAAAAAAAAGTAAAACCACATGCGGGCAAATGGAAATTTAATTACGACATTTTACAGACGAGAAAAAAATATTTCAGATTTTTCAATTCTACTTTAAGGAAAATATAGAAACAAAAGATGCGAACATACTAGATGATAATTGCAAAAACTTACCTTTTTTTCTTGTAACGTGTCTAGACTTAAGTTATATACGATGTTCCTATAACAGAAGAAAGAAAAAATATATATTAGTTAAAAGGAAAACTAGTTTAAAATCAATAATTAAACATGGATAATGCAATTCTTAAATAAAACCTAGAGATCTTATTTTTAGTATTTTACCCGGAGAAAATAAATTTTAATTTCACAAAGTAATGTAAGAGAAAGAACATGAAATCTAATTAAGGATGAATGATTAAATATTAAAAAAAACCTATATATTAAATATTAAAATTATACCACTTACATAGTTCTGCAATTAAAATTTAGTTGGAAATACACCGAGAGCCCCATTATTCACAAATCACAAAAATAAAATAAAAATAGTCTGAAAAATGCACACTGGAATAGTAAAAACAAAGAAATGTAACAGACTTCTAGAACAAAAACGGAAAATCTGTAAGTTCTTATATTTTAATTAAATCTGTTTAAATCACTAAAAGCAATTTATTTAAAACGTTATTTTATTTGTACACAAGGCCGTTTTTAGATCGTCCATCCTTGCGGTCGAGCCCATTCGCGCATTAATTTGCATGGATAATTGCGTGCTCAAAGTTCACAGGTGCCACATTTCATGCGCGCGAAGCAAAAAATACCATCTGATTCAACGAGGCGGGTTTTATCAGGGCAAATAAATGTTCTGTATATAGCAAATAGTATGTGAAACAAAGCATTCGAAACAGCGTTACTGAATTTTGATGTGTACTCGGCAAGTTAAAATGATTTTTTTTTTAAAATAAATAAATATGGTCTAAATTAGTGCCATACATTGAAACAGGAGTGATTAAACGCGATGTAACAGAAAATTAAACTACTTTGATCGCTCTTAGTTAAGATTTTGGTAAAGCAACACGAGGTTGGTCTGCCTAGAAACGACAAAGTTAGAACATTCTGTGACGGAGGAAATCCCACCAAAGTCTGTTGTCTATTTCCTTCAGTAGTTAAAATCTTTAGAGCGTGATTTCAGACCCATTTCTTTAGTGTATCCTGTATCCTAGACAGACAAGATGAATTTTGAGACTATAATTGTGGTCTCACCCATATTTAAGACTAACATAGAAAAGGAGACGAATGCTTTGACGACTCGCTAATCACTTAATACCGCTGGGGTGGGTATAATACGAATTTTTCAAATAAAAAGGAACAGAAAATAGTGAATACAATCTTAGTAAATCAAAACAATAGAAAATATAAAATGGTATCAAGGCGACTTAACCCCCCCCCCATTTAAAAAAAAATTGAAATACACACATATATAAAAAAAACCAGATTAATGGATTAGAAAAATTATGATGATTACAATGAACATCAATTACACACGACGCTTACATTAAAAATATTGAATTTTAAGAGTGATTATATATATATTCTTATTTCAAAATTAGGTCTATATTATAAACTTTTTAAAGCATAGATATCTAGAAAAATTAATATATATAATTTGACGATCAATCACAATTTATATCAATATATGTCTACCTATGTTAATGCCATCTACAAAAAACTGCTTGGTGATTTTTTTAAAAATTATTATTTTTTTTAATGTGCAGCCCCTGCACCATATATTGTCGAATGATTTTGCTGATTTGATCATATTTGTATTTCTTTGGATCCATGTCTATTTACCGAACTCGTAAGCTCGAGATTTCGCAGCACAATAAAATTATTGCGATATCCATGCATACATTTTGATGCTTAGTGATATATATGTGATTACAATTAAGCCGATGTATTATCCTGAGGTTTGGGATTTTTATTCCAAAGTAATTTAAAATAATGCCTTTAAAAAGAATGAGAAACGCGAAGAACAAATTCTAACAATATAATAATTCAGAAAGGAGGTTTCAGACTGTGTTTAACCAAGAGAAAACAAACACAATTCTTTACGAATCGTTTCTGCATATAAGATGATTAATTTGATATTCGGAAAAAAGCATGTCACAAAAATACTCCTTTGAAGGGAGAAGCTAAAGAAACATGTCATAGAAAATAACTACGAATTAAAGAATTATGTTTAGGCCACAACAAACGATATAAATAAAAGGAATGTTTTATTAAAGTGAGGAAGAAAAAGAAAACAGAATAATACGATGAACTAACGAATACAGAACATCAACTCGCAATAGTTTTAATAAGACGTTGTTGCGGCTTGTAAATATTTTTATAGATATTTTACCAATAACAAACAACTTCATTAAATGTTTCAAGTAAACGTTACAGTCAAACGAGTAGTACATTTACAAGTAAAAAATGCTAATATACGACAGCTGTGGGAATAGGAAGTAGAAATAAACGGAGTAGATTATTAACCTTTAAATACTTTAGGCAAAGAATATTCAAGTTTTAACACTTTTTATCTGTAAATATAAGTTAATTTTCTCTACGTCCTTTCTCGACAAGATCTGAAGAGAAAATTTTTCAATATTTTTTCACCCCCCTGTCAATGTATTTGACCACTTTTCCAAAGTAAAGTTTCCAAAACCTAATTTTACACGAGTTTCTGTGATTACCGGTCCCAGATGGAATTTCGAATTTAAATAAACATACAAAAGTCAATAAATCCAATTACAAGCATATCACACACCAATTCAAAGATCAGTATATACCAAAAGAGAATGTTTGTAAAGACATTAAAACTTTACCAACATAAAAATGTTTTCAATTCCCTTAGATGTTTAAACAGTATCCTACCCCCCCCCCCCCCTTTACTGAAAGAATGATTATGGTTAATATCATTATATGCCTGGGATTTCTTTCTTTCGTTTTCGGTTCATGCACTTAAGGGAAATCATCATATTAATTATAAGTCAGAGAAACTTGGCACGTTAAAAGTACTTCACAAAATACCATTATTAAAGAAGAGAATCAAAGAGTTTCTCGGAGAAAAGGTTAAGTTCCCGAATTAAAAACAAAACAAACTAACAACAACATTAAAAAAAACTAAACAAAGCTCATTACATATACTTAAAGCGACTTCAACAAAACATCCTTAATTAAGGTACTTTTGGCAGACCCGATAAATAACATTTTAAAACAAAACCCAAACAGTAAAGCATAATAATAGCCTTAGGCATAAACATCACGAGCATGAATCTAGATATTCCAACCCCTTTCCCCTTTTTTCATAAAAAGGGAAGGGTACGGAGATTTTGTGTCATCATAGACGACAATAGATGGCTTTTACACCCCTAATAATTCAAATTCGCAGAGCAGCAACATGAAGGCTTGCATTTATTCATCCATTTTTTCCCCCTACGACGGACTACCCTTTTCGAGGGAAGAAAAAACAAGAGTGTTGTTGTTAATTAAGCGTACAGCAATAACAAGAATAAAAAATGTATACATAAACAGAGGAGAGGATGTCTGGAGAACACCTTCTCAAGGCAGGAAACAGGGGGATATGAAGCGCAGATGGGTGAAGATTAGAGACAAGAGTCTCTTTTTAAGATTATATTTAGAACGTTGTTCTTTCGCACGAAAGGATATGATCTACAGTAGATTTACGGAAATTAAAATCATGTTAAGAAAATTCCTGAGATGACAGAGAGAAATCAAAATTAAATGGTTCACTCTGGAAGAACTGCAAAGATGAAATATATAGGGAGGAAACGATAGTGTTTCTTTAAGCTCCTTCAAATCCTCACAAGATCCCAGAACTACGTCTGACAAGACTCTTCCAGAAAAGCCAAGCATAGAGTGACGCATCAGACATCAACTGAAACTCTTAACAGACGAATATGATTTTGGGAAGGGAGAACGAGAATCTTATTGCTAATATGACATTTCGGTCAATCACGTTTTCCAAAGATTAAGACGACAGTTCTACGAAGGACACAAATTTTGCAATCTCATCGTCCGCGAAGCGATGTCTTCAAAGGATGGAATTGATAACATGAGTTCACAAACAACAAGTTCCCAAAATTGCAAGAAACACAACCTCGTGGAGAGGTGACTATTGCAAAATTGTTGAAATCTAGCACGAGGACCTAGATTTTGCTGTCATAATTGGCTCTTCGGCTTGGCGCAGCACATGAGCACACAACTGTAGAAGCACAATCGCAAAAGTGCAAGTATTCACAGTTAATACTGCCAATAATCCCACGTATGACAGAGTATTATAAAATTAATATATATATATATATATATATATATATATATATATATATATATATATATATATTAATTAATTAAATATTAATGACGTGAATCTAATTTACAACAATTTTGTCGCCTTACAGCCAGGAAACCACATCGAAACACTTACAGTTCTTGGAATAATATTTTTTTTTGACAGTACCCTTTTATGTTTACGAGTGAACAAATAATATATATATATATATTTTAAAGCTCAGAAGTATTTTTAAGAAAAAGTTATACCACGGAGAAGGGATGAAAAATGACCCTGATCATAGAAACTCAGCTCTGCGTATATGACAAAGTAAAAGAAAAGTTTCTAATAAAACATCTAAGCAAACGAAACAAAACGCTACATTAGTGAATTTAATACCTTAACGTTTTAGAATTTCAGAGAACTACTACATCAGAGAAATGTGAAAATTACTCTTACAAGCGAAATTTAAACATTTCGAATTTTGAAGTACAATTGTATGAGAATCTCGATTGAAAATAAGAGTTCTAAAAGCATTTAAGCGATAATTAATCACATTTTGCTCAGAAAAGAGTAATGATTGTTGCACACACTGAACAAACCAACCATAAACGTCTGCAACGCATTTGTCAAAGGATTTATCAATATCGGAGTGCAGAACTGTTTCTTGCAGAGAGAGACGGACTCGAAAATTCAGTTAAACTGATATTCTCGTATTACGTGAGTATACTAACTAGCCCAACTTTCATAATCATAATATGATAAAACATCGTGAAAAGAAAATTTTCTGTTGCAGTTGGAAACGATTTAGTATTAAAATACATTCTTCTAATTCAAAATAACAAGATTTGTTCTCTTAAATTTTCTCTTGCTATTATCAAGCTGTACACAAATTAGAAAATTTACGGTGGATGATGCGAAATGAAAAACTGTCTATGCATGTGGTTCATGAACAGATATCTATTGAATGATAGCGAATCATTTACGTATTTAACTCCAAGTTTTATATATTTTAATCAAGATAAAAAATTTCTTGCACAAAATCAGTATTTTTACTATTCTAATTTTATTATTAAGAAATTTAATTTTGAATCAATACAAATAAAAAGCATGTAAACAGGTTAATAAATAATTTAAAAGCATTTTTGGAAAAATATAAAAAGACGATATTATTGTTTGGTATTTTTAAGCTTGGATTCATGTTTTACGTTATTCTACGTTAGTTGATGAGGAAGAAGCTGTCCTGTGCTCTTCAGTAATTTTCACTAAGCGGCTCCTCTTTAATTTTCTATACTATGTAATTACCAAAAATATAACGCTTTGATTCAATTTAATACTTATGCATACACACACACACACACAGAAAACCCTTCTAAATTGATCTGCTTTAGCATAAAATTGTACTCAACAGCGTAAAAAATCCTTTTCCTAGATATTTCTAACTTAGGATTTTAATTTGGGCTTTTTCTTCTTTTACGTATCACTATGGAATTTGGGGGAAACTAACAAACGGACAAATAAACACACACAAAAAAAGAAAAGAAAAAAAAAAGAGAGTTCTTTACATGTATGGTTAAATCAGAGAGAGTGCATTTCAGGATTTTTAAAAAAAATTCTGAGTATCGTACTTCCTGCGTCTTCAGCATCAAATCGAAACCTAACATATTTTTGTAATTTTATAAATCCATCACAAATCTTCTTGCCATGTGGCGTTGGTCCTCCCCCGAAATTAAAGATTAGAATTGTCTATTTTTATACATCCTTTTTCCCCCAGATTTATATCTTCAAGGGAAATCCCCCCTCCCCCCATTCATAACTATGACGCGACGAATGATTTTGTAGCGGAAAAACAAACAAACCTAATGATTTTAGATTATAAATCCAAACAAAAGTAAACAGCAGGTGGGGAGATATCTCCCCATAAAACTGATTCAATCTTAATTAGGAGCTGGCAATTACAAAAAATTTTGTCAGCTCTTCACTTTTTAGTCAAAGGATGTCTGAAGCACTGACGTATTTTATATCTAACATGCATCGGATATTTCATTAAATATTTCTTTTCCGACGGGAATAGGAACTCTTTGGATCTCTCTTTTAGATGTAGCATGTGCGAAAAATCGTTGTTATTTTCGTGCACCCCTCAGAGTTCACTCATCTAACACCGCGCTTAAATCGCTCGCTGCATATGGTCGGAACTGTTTATTTTTCATCTTTGCGCCATCTGCTCGAGCGTGTCCCTTATCGTAAAATTTTCCCCACCCGACCTGCTCTCTCGTTTTTACGATTTTCATCTGACTCCGAGCTGTGCTAGATATAGACGCAGAATTTATGGATAATCTCGTTAAGAGATGATTTTTTTTAAATAAAAAAAACCCCAGTTAATATAAACATCAGATTTCTTTAGAAAGTATGAAAAAATAAGTTTCAAACGTTTCTAAACCTTCCAAAATTTATTTTTCATTGCTCACAAATTTATCGCGTTAAAAACTACAAATCAAAAATTCCGAGTTTTCTCTAACCCAGGAGTCGGCAACGCGGTGCCCTCGAAACAATTTTAAAGTGCCCGTCGTTCAATTTAATTTTTTTTTTTTTTAGATATTTGAACAACAAACACTCGTAATTGTAATGAATAATTTTAGTTAAAAAAAAAAAATCGTAAAACCATAAAAATTTAAAACTGAGCAGCCTGATCTCTCGACAGCGTCGGTCTTCCATTGCTTCTATGATCAGTACAATAAATGCACTAAAAGATAAATTGCCGCTCTGGAAATCACATATGAAGAAAGATAATTTATCACATTTCCCAAATTTTAAAATGAGATCGACAATTATTGCGACGGAAATCGCAATAATTGTCGTAATTCCACCTATCAGTTTACCAAAAATTTTTATTCCTTATTGGTAGAATTTAATACCAGATTTGTAGAATTCTATGAATTGGAGGCTTTCTTGGCGTTTTTTATTAATCCTTTCTCTCATACAGAGGAAGCTGTGACTCATAAAATCGCAACATATTTTGATATTTCCAATAAGGAGGACTTAGAATTGGAAATCGTAAATAAGGAATAACATCAAATTAAAAAAAATTCTGGAATTTAGAGAGTGGAAATAGCTTCTCATTGTTGAGAAATTGTGCTCTGAAATTGAACTCTCTTTGCGCGTCGACATATGCTTGTGAATCTTTGTTTTCCAATATGAAACACTTAAGATCAAAGTACCGATCAAGCCTCACTGACACTCATTTGTACCAATGCCTGAGAACTGGGAATTCAACTTATGTGCCCCATTACAACGAGTTAGCAGCAGATTTGCAATGTCATATATCGCATTAATTATCAATTTAACCCCCTTCCGTACAGCATATGTATATGAAGATTACATGCAAAACCAGTTTTTCGGGCATTTAGATTTAAAATATCAAGTAGTAGTTTTCAGATAAATGAGATGCTTTTATTCATATTAATAAGAGATATAGGTATCGATATATATATATATATATATATATATATATATATATATATATATACAGTCGAACCTCCATATATCGAACTTCCGTATATCGAAATTTTCTATATATCGAACTCTTAGCAAATCTCCATGTTCATTACATAGAAAAATTGTTTCTATATATCGAAAAAATCTCTATATATCGAAATTTTTTTCAAGACAAATTAGGAGATTTTATTCCACTTTAGAATAAAATCTCCCAATTTTTGGCATTTGAAACAATACGTCGTGGACTTCAATTCGCGGATAATGTCCCTGATGAAGTTTTTAGTGGACTGAATAAATACGAACATTTCTTTGAACTTTCCGCAAAACTAACTGTTCAGCAAGATATCCGTAGTTTTTTTTTTTAAAGAATGTATCTGCGATCATTGTAACCACTGTCTGAATTATTAATTTTTTAAAGATATGTAGTAATCAATAAATCTTTCACATTAATTCATTTTCTAGTTATTAAGTTTCATTTAATGGGATTCGCATATAAATTAGAAATGGAGTTTCGTATACGAAAATTATCTTTAATTTTTTTTTTTTTTTAGGAGAATTATGATAAGACTAAGCTCAATTCTATATATCGAAATTTCTATATATCGAATTTTTTTCGCGCATTTTGCTACTTCGATATATGGAGGTTCAACTGTATATATATATATATATATATATATATATATATATATATATATATATATATATATATATATATATATATATATATATATATATATATCAATCTCTAAATCGATACATATAGAAATATAACGATATATACATCGATTTATGTAAAAATTACATAAAAAATTTACAGTTTTGTTACCTTTATATATCAATATCTAAATCGATACACATAGAAATATAACGATATCTAAATCGATACACATAGAAATATAACGATGTCTAAATCAATACACATAGAAATATAACGATATCTAAATCGGTACATATAGAAATATAACGATATCTTCATCGATTTATGTAAAAATTACATAAAAAATTTACAGTTTTGTTACCTTTATATATCAATATCTAAATCGATACACATAGAAATATAACGATATCTAAATCGATACACATAGAAATATAACGATATCTAAATCGATACACATAGAAATATAACGATATTTAAATCGATACATATAGAAATATAACGATATCTACATCGATTTATGTAAAAATTACATAAAAAAGTTAATTTACAGTTCTGTCACCAGTGGATCCATATGTGGATCCACTGGTGTTTGTGGAGAATCAGGCCATGGATCCATACATAGATCCACTGGTACAGAAGGGGTTAAAGATTATTTTGTTTAGATTGAAATTTGATTTTATGTATTAAAAATTTATGCCGCATTAATATTTACATGTTTAAATATTACCCCCCCCCCTCCTCTTCAACCATCGGTGCCCGCCGAACTCGCGCATTTCTGAAATATGCTCTCCTAGCAAAAAAGGTTGCCGACCCCTGCTCTAACCCAATGATTTCAGACGTGGGGTCCACAGATTTTCCGAAGGTGTTATGAGTAGCTAAGACAAGTAATTGGATCCGCACAAAATGAGCTTCAGGAGTTTCAGAAAGTGTAGTGGGGAAGTGTAGTTGTAAAATCCATGGGCCGGGCCTTCCATTGCAGGGTAATACAACAATGCACGCTCATTTGTACCAATGCACTTCCACGATCACACTTCCACGATCAACTTCCACGTTTCAACACTTCCACGATCAAAAGTAAAAACGAACATAGGAAAGATAAAAGATAATGGGGACAGAAGATTAGGTTTATTCTTAATCGGATTATCTTAAACGGAAAAAAAAAAAAACTGGTGAGTTTAAAAGAGTATGAATCAATTGATTTTAGTTAAAAAAATTGATAATTTTAAATATTTGCCGTTTAATAAACACGATAATGTACAGAGATATCCTGTAGTGGATCCTTAATGAGTCAGTTGACCTTGCACATCTTCAATCTCTTTGTTATGGTACTGGGAAAATTTATCGCTCAGTATTTTTCCTGATCACAAATCAGAAATGCATATTTTAAAAAAAAAAAAAAAAAAAAAAAAAAAAAAAAAAAAAAACGAAGACAAAATATTTGAACGAATACTGCACAATTTTTATACTTTTAAATTTTCCAGTAGCTTTTTTTTTTTTTTAAAGGCATTAAATTATTGATGACTGTCAAGACAAAATTAATGGGCTTAAAAAAATTTAAATAACAAAGATTTTTGGAAAACACACGCTTTGAATTTTAAGGATTTATTTTCAAACTCAAAAAACAGAATTCACGGTTTTTAAAAAGGTACTAGCCTCGAGGCCTAGCTGATTTGTCAATGAAGCACTTGGAAATGCAGTGATAAAAGATGATGGATTGTTTGATGAAGTAAGATTGGGAGGCTGGGGAGGGGGGGGGGGATTACTAGAGGACTGAAGTCTTCAAAATGAAAACATGAAAAAATCCGGAACAAAAACAGAGAAAAAAAATACAGGATGAATTTCTGTAGCATTTTGAAGAGCACGATATTTTTATACTGAATCTAAACCCACTTCTGACGTATATTTTACGCCAGAAATATTCCTTCCTGTTCAACGGATATTATCCATATAGGAGCAATAACTGTATGAAGAAAGATGTAAAATGGCAAAAGGCACAAAGATCTATTGTGTTTCAATTTTCTCTCTCACCTTTCAATAAGTTCATGAGAGCAATGACAACACAACTGTAAGTAATCGAAATCGAGCGATCAATGATTAAAATAAATCTCATATTTCGCAGATAATTAAGTAATATTACTAAATAAATTACTTTATTTAGTCTATTTGGGAAAAAAATATTTCAGGTAGTCTCTTCTAACTTCGTTGCTTACCTCTTTTGTATGTATATATGTATGTCAAAATTTTGACGCATCTTTGTACTTTTATGTTTAACTTGTCCAAGCGATAGACTGGGTTTGGTGCGCTGCCAAAATTATAACTCGCGAGGATGGACGGACGGACAGTTTTAGCGTCTGAAATTTTCCTTTCCGCAGGACCGTTATGAAGGAACGTAATCCTACGTTAAAAATAACCCAGCTGTTTTGGGTTCTATATGAAAACGTCAATGAAAAACACATTTCATGTTTATTTCCATGTTATAAAACTAATCTTCATAGATGAGGGAGGGGGGGGGGGGAAGGCTCTCCATATTATTCTGAATAATAAAGAATACATTATTATTGTTACAATAATTCAAATGAAACCGACAGAATGCGGAACTTTACTCGAGAAACCAACAAGTCTAATATTGAACCTAATGTTAAAAAGAAACGGCCAGTTATTATACGCATATAATAGGCCTTTATTTTTTATTAAGTAATGTGGGGCAGTGAAATCAGCACACGAAGAGTTAAAAATACGCAAGTTTTAAAATAATTAGTTTTTCAAGATTTTGTTTTTAGTATTATCGTAGTTTATTAATTACTGCATACACAACAACTGGAAATGAGATTCAACTAAAATATTTCTTTTACCGAAAGGTTTCGCGGCTTCCAAAGTTTGGAAACTCTGTTCTGAAAAAAAAAAATCTGTCATTTTAGTTTTTACTGGTAGTTTTTATTGACAGAAATAACATGAAATTTTTGTGACGTGACAGATACTCGAATTTAATTCATTAATGTAGGAGTTATGTAATGTAAATAAGCTAGTCTATAACACAGACTTATAGTTTATACAAAATTAAATTCAATGAAATTAAGAAAAATATTTAATTTACTATAATAGAAGTCCCGCACTATTAGTTTTCTAAATACTTGCGATTTCGATCGTTTCATGTGAATATATACTATTCTGAGATCCCTTATTTATAATTCAGTGAAAAAATACAGTTGCAAAATAATTAATTTGAATTGGGAAATTGGATATTTCTAGAAGTGCGAATATTAGTAATGGATCCAAAGATCGAAAAATAAATACATTGAAGCTATTTTAGCCGGCCACCCTTGAAAATGACCATATTTTGTTCAGAACCGATTATTCACTCTAAAAAGCCAATGTTATAGAAGAAAACTCTTTTCAAAGGCCACCCCTCAAAGCGGAAACTTTTTTTCGGAACCATTACTGGCCGCCATATAGAAGTTTCACTGTACACTGTGTTGGCTTGAGTAAATAAGCAACTATTCATGTTTAATTACTTCCTCTTACAGCATCGCGTGTGTTTGCTCCTTACCATCCACAAAATGTCTATATTAAAAAAAAAATCCTTCTCCTCATGCATGGATCACCTTATAGAACACAGTTCTATTCCGAAACATTTCTCTCATCTTCCCGCTTACAAACTAATTAATATCTCTTGAGCTTTCAGAACCTAATTAATTTCGTACAAAATTCTCGGAACAAGAAATGAAAAACACAGCTAGTATAGATGGAAACTCTACACAAACAATGTGCTGTTTTATTTTCAACTAGAATAATATTGCAAGGGCTTGGCAGACGGGAAAACATGTCTTTGCATACGTTTGAGCTCCCTCTAATAATTTTAGTTTTTGAAAGTGAAGGCGGTGAATAGTGGGTGATAAATCCATACGAGACGGAAGCAAAGTCTAATTCTTTGAATGCATCATTTACATATGAAAGGTCAGAATGATGAGACATTTGCTTGATTCGTTTCTTTCGTCTCGATTATGGAACAATCACTCTCCAATAAATGGCGCAACTCAACAGAACAGTAATTTCCGATAAAGTGAATGGCGCTCATCAATGTGACAGAAGAACACACCGACTGGATTTTTTTTTTCCGTACAGTGATACATAGTTCCAGTTTAAGCAAATATCTGGAGGGAAAAAAAATCAGCTACAAAAATTAGGAATGAAAACATCCTAACTAATAATAATACACAACAATAATCATTATCATTACCTAATTCGGTGGAATGAACATAGTTACACGGTGTTTTTAAAACTGGCAATACAATTTTTTGATTTGTTGTGTAAAATGACGTGATAGAGTGAAAACTTTTCCCCCAATTAGGTTAATAATAAAAGCTTCAATCGTTCATCTGATAAAAATAGCTGCCGAGGTTAAACATTACTCAAAATTATCGAGATTTCAAGCTTCAAATTTAGTGCAATACGCCATCTTAATAACAGATATAAATGACCAATGAATCCAGACTTTCGCACACGAATGAATATTGCACACTCTACTACCCAGCCACGAATAAAGTCACGGTACATATGCTGCCAGAAATAAAAACCGAGATCTCTATTTTAAAGTCGTCTGCCCGCGTGATAAATTCGACCCATTGGTTTACAAGCTTTGAGAAAATGGGTTTATCTTTCGACGGCAATGATTACGAACAAAGGCATTCCAATATCGTGAGGCTATCAATAAAGTGTCACCAACTGCACGGAAAGAAAGGTCATAGTACTATTTATTCGGAATTCCTAAGGAGGCCCTTTAACCAGACAATAAGAGAACTAACTCCCCCCCCCCCCCAACAAAAACATTCTTCAAATACATATTGAAACTACGCAGAGCAACAATCAAAAATTTTTAATTTTATTACTAAAAACTCAGCAGGTGGAGAGTAGAGTTTATATGCACTGATAACTATGAATTTTAACAAATGTACATATCAAATGATTCACCGAAAATCGTCCGCATATTCTAAAAACTAAAACTAAATAAATAAAAATAAATAACAATAATAATTTTTAATAATTCAATAATAATTTTTCGATAAGGTACAACTGCTTTTGGATTAAACATATAAACTGACACTAAAAATTATATATCTTTTAAGATATATAGATCTTAGAATCTAACGTCCTTGAAGTTTCCAATCTACTCATTTATTTGTAGTTATGAAGGTACTGATTAAAAAAAAAAAAAAAAAAAAAAAACTAAAATTAAAGATATACAGCATACAGTTAAGATTATGCAAATATGGAAGTTAAAATGACGGCAGTTTTTAATTTGGCAAATAACTGATCTGTAAATCTAATGTGTTAATTACATCAATCTCTGCATTGATATAAGAGCATCATAAATATGGAATCGATGCTTAAGTCAATTTTTACGTGCCATAAACGATAAGTGTCTAATACAACCATTTGAACATCATAAATAGGAGAAAATTCATTACACATTTTCAACATTTCTAATATTATGTTGTTTATCCATTAGATTATTTCAACTAATTTAATTCTATGAACTAAAAACTTTTTGTAAAAAAAAAACACCCGTGGACATCATGATAATTAATTAACGACATACACCAGAGCCAAAAATTTCGGACTTTGTTGAGAAGCGAATTTTGTAACTTTTTTTTACACTAAAAATTCGAATATAATGTGAATATAACTACACATTAGAATACATCTTTATCAGAAGATAAAACCAATTTTTTTTCGCACAAGTTTTTAGAAATCTCGAAACACCGTATAACAGAGGCATTAACAAACATCAAAGCACTAAGTACTCCGACACAGAACAATGTTAGTGTTTCAGAACGGTAGAATTATCATACTAAGCGCTATGAACGATAAAAAAATGTCGCATGCAATTATTTTAAACATTATAAAATTTGTTCATTTTTCTTTTACCTTTCTAATAATACTCTATTCAAAGCACGTGCACTAATAAACTATTATTTTCGATTTACTTATAGTCAAGCCAGGGCCTGTTCACATAGAATCCGTCAGCGTAAGCGTAAAATTTTTTAACCAATCATATGCCAATGAATTAATCATTTAACCAATCAGCGCCAACGGAATCTTTAACGCTGATGGATTCTATGCGAACAGGCCCTTAGCGTCACGTGCAATTATTTTAAACATTATACAATTTGTGAATTTTTTTCACCTTTTTAATATTACTATATTCAAAGCACGAGCACTACTAAATTATTTTAAACATTTTAAAATTTGTGAATTTTTTACCTTTTTAATATTACTATATTCAAAGCACGAGCACTAATAAATTATTTTAAACATTATAAAATTTGTGAAATTTTTCTACATTTTTAATATTACTATATTCAAAGCACAAGCACTAATAAATTATTCTAAACATTTTAAAATTTGTGAATTTTTTTCACCTTTTTAATATTACTATATTCAAAGCACGAGCACTAATAAATTATTTTAAACATTATAAAATTTGTGAAATTTTTTACCTTTTTAATATTACTATATTCAAAGCACGAGCACTAATAAATTATTCTAAACATTATAAAATTTGTGAAATTTTTTTTTTTTACCTTTATAATATTACTATATTCAAAGCACGATCACTAAGAAACTATCATTTTTGATTTACTAACAGTCAGTGTTGTATGCAATAATTTTAACCATTACAAAATTTGTGATTTTTTTTTTTTACCTTTTTAAAATTACTATATTCAAAGCAAGAGCACTAATAAATTATTATTTCAAACATTATAAAATTTGTGAAACATTTTTTACCTTTCTAATATTACTATATTCAAAGCATGAGCACTCGTAAATTATTATTTTTGATTTACCTACAGCCGCAGGGGAAAGAAAGGAGACTTACTTCATTTACGTTGTACAGAATAAAAAAATGGCAACAGAGAAAAGTGAAACTACATTTTAACTACAGTGCTGAACATTAAATTTAGTTTCATTCTAAGTACACCCACGACACACATTCTAATAATACAAATGTTCCTAGAATAGAATATCGTGCTCTCTCTCTCCGTCCTCCCACTAATCGCCCCTAGAAGAAAGAAAAAGGGAAAAGGAGCTTTTACATCTACCTGTTACGAGAGGCGTAAGGGGGCATTTCCGAAAACTTCATGATCCTTCTATTGTTGAGAGATTTCGTTCTCTGGCGTATTCGGGACATTCGAATGACAAATGGCTCAGACAGCCCCCCCTAGCCACATTGCTCAAAACCGCAGACCAATCCGAGCATCTTTCTGAAAAATATCACCCCCACCCCCCAACCCCCAAGAAGTAATTTATGATCCTAAAGCTTTATTCCGTGGTTACCATAGAGACGCCGTTTCGGTGAATAATTAGAGTTTATCCAGTGTCAGGTCTAGAGATTAATAAGGCGAAATTTCTATTCATTTTAAAAAGACTTTGATCCATCATGGCGGATCCTGTTAGAAGTGATGTTTGAATTAGGATTTCTTTCGGGGGTAAGTAATGACGTAACGTAATTAATCGCTATTTGGAAAGGGTGAGAATGCATGACCACGATAATTTAGTTTGGTTTGTTTCCGAGCTTAAATGATCATTATTTTACCCGCAAAGGATCGAACGGGGGGAGATGCTTACACCTGATACAGTGATGAAGGAGAGGATCCTTTTTTTTTTTTTTTTTTTAATGTTTAAATCAAGACCGAGGCAGTTTTGTCTATGAGACAGGCACTACCTTTGTCCAAAATTCAAGGCTGATCCAGCAAATTAATCGTTTAACAGAGTCGTTTAACAGAGATTATACGCTTCAGAGATAATCATTATCAACAGCTTTTGACACTTTTCAAAATATCCAAGAAAGTTGGTGCTTGAAACGCGAGCGTGTGTGTGTGTGTGAGAGAGAGAGAGAGAGAGAGAATTTTCTAGCTGTAAATTAACCCTCTAACGGTATGGTGGGGGTCGGATCCGACCCAAGGGTGTGTCTTGCCCCTCCCGTACTCTCCCCTCTCATTGCAAGAGATCAAGTTGACAAGGAACCCTAGCAAATAGACCTACTAGACCACCCTACTAGATATAGAAATAAGTAAATACGAATGTCTTTGTTAAAAAAAACATTTATGATCACTAGTCATTTTTTAATTTTTTTACTTTAGATTTTTAAATTTATTTAGATTCTGAAGGCCAAAAATGTCAGTATAAATTATTTTTTACATTTTTGTGCTCGGAAAGTTGGTTTCACTAACTTCTAAAACTAGGTATACTAAATTACATTTTAGACATAATATATACAACATTTTATGTAAATGTCTACAAGATTTTCATTGTTTAACAAAATTACAATTCGTTGGTTATTTTTTCTACAGAAAAGTTTTTATTTCATGTAAAATATCAATAAATGTTATTATACAACAAAAATGCTTACTGTGTACTTATTTCTACCAAAAACCTCACAAAAAAAAAGAGATCGGGTCGGATCTGACCCAACCGTACCATCTATTTCGTCTCAAACCACTGTACCGTTTGAGGGTTAGAAGCACCAGTTGACCCAATACACACGTTAAGCAACGGGGAATTTCTCTTTTGTTTTTTCTTCAATTAGTGTCAACAAATACAAATATCTGAATACCGTATTTTTCGGACCATAAGAAGCCCCCTTTTTACATAAAAAAAATCGACTTAAAATTAAGGTGCGTCTTATGGTCCGAAGGTAACATCAAAATAAAATGTTTATTATATATATATATATATATATATATATATATATATATATATATCATCTTTATTAAGTAAGAAATTGAAAATATCTTTATATACCTAACAAAATACAAAACACCAGTTTCTAGAAATCCTTCCATAAATTTGAGGAACGTCTTATGGTCCAAAAAATACGAAATTTTTTTTTATGATCTACTTCCTTTAAACCAGAAATCAGATAATTAAAAATTAAGAGTGAGCAATTAAAAAAAATTTTTTAGCTTAAAATTTTTTTTTAAATTCTCTAACAACAGACACCATTAGTTAAACGTTCTGTAAGCAATAAATAAATAAATAAATAAATGAATAAATAAAATCCAAAATTTAAAAGCCCCCCCCCCCCCCCCCAAAACACTTCTACAGTTAGTGTTACACGGCTCTCTCTCTTATAATTGAATCGGCCATTTTGGAAAGGAGTTCACTTTTCAAAACTTTATCTCCACTTTTCAAAAACTCATCTCCACCTTTCTTCAACTTTTCTGCCCCCCACCCAAGTTTAAAAAAATATTAATAAATTATATTTTTGCATCAGGACTCATGCCTTATAAACATAATAAATACTAAATTTATTCTAAATAATAATGCATGAAAGCGAGTTATAGTTTTTTGCTTCTCATGAGAAATTTTAAAAAATGGAGATGACTCCTTTCCAAAATGACCGATTCAATTTAATTCGAAATGGAAAATCTGTTCAAAAGAATAAATACTTTTCCGACCTGACGAAACGAGTGTTACAGAGAAATGGGACGAAATTTTACAGGGGCTTTAGGAGCCCGAGCTGGCGCCAATACAGGGGCTTGGAAATCCCCGAGCCGTTAAAAGGCATGTAGGAACAGCCAGGTGAAACTTTGGTAGAAATAAAAGAGAAATTTATGAGAACTGAGATATGAAAGGAATTTTTCTTAGAAATTTCATCCACAATCTTTCGTGATCTAAATTTCATAGAAGATAATAGCGTACGGGCTTGTGGTTTCAAAGCCAAAAATCCCAACTATTCCTTTTGCCGGCCGTATATCTATGATGCCCGGTATAAAGGGCTTAAGTCAAAAACAGTGATTTTTAAATACTTGTTAGTACTGATTGTTTTAAAAAGATCTTTTGACTGGAATGAAAATTTGATTATGAAACAAGAAATGTAATATTGTATACAAAATTTATAGACCCAAGCCTTTTATACCAGTCAATATATATATATATATATATATATATATATATATACACTGAAGTGCCACTGAATTAGGGATACCTACCTCGCAACGAGTTGGGCCTCCTCTGGCCTTGATAACGGCTGCCACACGACGAGGCATAGATTCAACAAGTTTCTGGAAACGTTCCACGGGAATGGCTTGCCAAATATTGGCTAAAGCTGTCCATAATTCAGTAAGGTTCTTTGGTGCTGTGTGATGGCCTTTCACGCCTTGTTCCAAAACATCCCAAAGATGCTCAATAGGATTTAAGTCTGGGCTTCTAGATGGCCAATTCATGGCAGAGAAGTCGGAGGAATGCTCATCCAACCAGCCAGTAGCCAACCGGGACTTGTGAGAGGTACAGTTGTCTTGCTGGAAAACTCCATTACCGTGCGGATAACAGAACAGCATAAACGGATGGAGGTGATCACCCAGCAACTCTACGTACCGAATTGCATTGAGGGAGGTTGGTACACGCACCAAAGATCCCAAACTGTGCCACGAAAAAACACCCCAGACCATGATTGAGCCACCATGCCCTTGTACAGTTCCAGCCAGGCATGCAGGATCCATGGCTTCATGAGCCTGACGCCATATTCTCAGCCTCCCGTCGGCGTTAAGTAGTCGGAATCGAGACTCATCACTCCATGCTACTCGTTTCCAGTCCTCTACACTCCAGTCTCTGTGCTCTCTTGCCCAGGCAAGACGTGCAGCCCGATGGCGAGTATAGAGCAATGGTAGTCTCGTAGGTCGACGGCTCCCGAAACCCATACGGTGAAGCGAGCGTTGCACAGTCCGTTTACTGACTGTACGACTGGCACCGTCATTAAACTGGGTGGTAATTTGAGCTAATGTTTGGCTTCGCTGGCTACGTACAATACGCCTGATCCGTCTTTCACCACGCACTGTCAAGGTTAATTGTCCTTTGCAGTTTGCCCGATCGCTAGTTTTTTTTTCCACCATCCATGTATTCTTGGTATACTCTTGACACTGTCGACCTTGAAAATCCTAGCTGTCTGACGATTTCGGAAATTGAATGGCCCATGCGTCGCGCACCTACGATTTGTCCGCGATCGAAGGCGTCTAAATCAGGCAGTTTACCCATACTGGCAATTCCAACAACTAATTCAGAACAACCACAGTACGCGCTATATATGCAGTTACCACAGCACCGTCACTTGCGCATACATGATGCGCAGCGCTACACAATTTGCATAGGCATTGCTATCCCTAATTCAGTGGCACTTCAGTGTATATATATATATATACTCTGACTGATCAATACTAACAAGAATCTAAAAATCACTGTCTTTGACTTAAGCCCTTTATACCGGGCACCATAGATATTTCAATGCCCTTTGAGCACAAATGCATTCCTTAGTTGAAATCACAAAAACGTTTGATGTATTTTCGACTTCATATAAATATGTGTGGCGAGAAAAGTGTCCAGAAATACCAACAAGAATTAGCATTATATTGTACAGCGCACGTGTATTTTTATATATATATAAAATTTCCATCGCTTTATCTAATATACCGATTTTAAAATGTGACATGTACACAAATATGTACGATTAATGAACAGAAAGGATGAAATCGGCCTCCTTTTCGCGCAGAAAAAGAAGTCCGATTGGGGCACATTTCACGTAAATAATGCGCACACATAAGCCACTTAGGCCCACTGATGGATTTGCAATAATATTTTATTCAGCCACATAAAGGAGTTAGGGATTCTTGGGCCGAAATAAGAAAATATGTACTATATCTCTCTAAAATTCCCGATAAACGAAACGCAGGAGTGCTGGATTTTAGGAAGCTCGAAGTACTTTATGGATAAATATGACCGAGCTATAAATTTTAAAATAAAGTAGATTCCTGGAACTTTTGCTATAAATCTTGTGAATATCAGTCGAAGACCTATCCCGAGATTTTAAAAGTTTTCGTCAGTGAATTTCTTTTTCGCCACTTGGCAACATTCAGTGGAAGAGTTGTTCGGGAATAAAAATTTGCAATGCTAATGCATACAAAGTAATCGGGGGAATTCTAAAAACATTCTTTACATTCGAGGCAACGTTCCAAGAGCCATAATCCTATTTCATGGCAGTCTGCCATCAGGTGATTTTTTTAAAGATCTTTCGAGGATACATGTCCAAGCCTGTGTATCATTAATACTGAACTACTCGAGATCATACATATATGCTTCTTTTTTTCATTCTTTCTCGTAAACCCAAGTTATTAACAATTGAATAAAAGCAGCCAATTTGTTCGCGGAATGTTTAAAAACAGCTTTTTTTAATAAAGATATAACAAAGTATTAATATAATGCGAAAAATTAAGTTATGAAGCGCACTGAACTAACGCAGTTTGTAGACTACAAAGTCTTAAACGTCCTATAGAAAAAATGTTCTCATAATAGACTTCAAGAGAAAAAATTCAAAAGAGTAAAAAGGGAGATAACGCATAGAGACCTTCCCTGAAAAATGGTATGTACTGACAAGATTGTAGCAAAAACAATTGTTGGAATCGGGAACAACCGAAATCTGTTTCGACTTTATATATATACCGCATCTCTGCTAGAAGAGTGTTACATCTCCGGAATTTTCGATTTTGAGATATTTGCACCACAATGCTCTATAAGAAGTGCTTTTCATTCTCGAATAATGTTATATGCCTCGTACTAATACAATCTCCGAGATGGCACTTATTACCATCTTCCACAACTAGGAGGGGAACTTGCTCATGCGCGAAGAATGAAAATAAGATTTTTGTCAGTGCCTAATGTTGTTGTATTAAAATGTTCCTGTAATAAAATATGTTCATTAAATTTTATACGGAAAATAAATGTTTTTATTTGGAAAATAAATTTGTATTTTTTTTCTAACCTGTTGTTCATGTTATCAAGGTTTGTTTTTCTTTAATTGTAAAAAGTTTAGATAGATTGTGCATTAGCACAGAGATATGACAATATTCCCTCAAGCTTTTCAGTCCATATTGACAAAATGAGGTTACTAGAAAAGAATTATATCTCGTAATTAAAATTCAAAATCATGCTTTAAAAATTGAAAACAACTTTAATAGTATATAGTTTTGCCTTCTGAAGTGATTCGAACAATAAGTTTTCCCAAAATTATCATAGACATTCATAAAACAAGAAATGAAATTTCGACATATATCTTCTTTAGCTCTTCCTGAAAATATGGCTATTTTGAGATGCAGCACACTTCTGGCAGAGGTGCGATATATATATATATATATATTAATTAAATTTTAAAAAAATGTTAAGTATACTAAAAAGAAATTGAAAAATTGGAGTTAAATACTTGCATATTAAGGCACATATTACAGCACTATACTATGTAAGAAAAAAAATTTAAAAAGTTGAAACTTTGGTTCTGAAAAAATTATGGTTGTTTAGAGAGGTGGCCGGCTAGAAAAGATTAACTATTACTTTTTTTAACCTCTTTTCCTCTATATTCGTTTTCATTTTAAGCAAAGGAGAAAGTATGTTTCAGTCACTCATATATCGGCATCAACAGCGACTACAAGCGTAAATAAAACAAAATAGAGCCTTTCAGGATAAGTTGGTTGGTTGTAAGAAAGCGCTACGATCATGTTTTACTACACGAGGGCTAATTAAACCGGGACCTACTGCTTAAAGCCTATTCCGAACGGCTACAAACATCGATGTCTATAGTGGAACTTTAACCCATTTACTCTGGACTCCAATGCCTGTGCCCTAGCCATCAGTCATGGTCCGGCGCGTCAGGAGAGCTATGATACAAGTAACACTCTAGTTACTTTGCGCAAGCGTAAATGAAAATAAAATATGAATATTGACACTTAGAATCATCTCCTTGAGCCCTAAGAAAGATATATACTATTGTTGCTACTATAATATAAACAAACTTTTAATAAAGGACATGAAGTTCGCACAATTCAGAGGTGAGACCACAGAAGAATGTTGAACTTCTCTTGAAGGTTCAAAGAGTTGGTATATGGTTTATTTAACCAGAAGTACCGTATTTTTCGGATCATAAGACGCACCTCAAATTTATGCGAAGATTTTTAGAATTTTTAAAATTTTTTTTTTAATCTTTATATACCTAACAAAATACATTTTCAATTTCTTACTTAATAAAGATAATATATATATAATATATATATGTCATGATTTGGATTCAAGACATAAATCAACTCGTTTTAATTTAATAAGTTTCTTAATTCCACTAACTTCGAGACAAACATTCTAGCTTAGCTAACAGCACGTGTCGTGATCACACACCAAGTAGTACAGAGCAAATCTGAAAAACGCTCATCATCAACTGTTGCCAACCCAGAATAGCTAAACTTTTCCAACAGGGCATTTGGCGAAAAAACCGGTTATCCTACAAACTCCTGACTCTGATTCGTCGGGGGTTGTACTTAAAGTGACGGACGAGTCATTAATAATATTAATTACTGGATCTGATTCTTACTTACTAACACACACACACACACATATATATATATATATATATATAATATAAAAAATAATATATATAAAAAATATTAATTTTATTTTAATGTTACCGCCGGACCATAATACGCTCTCCAATTTTAAGTCGATTTTTTTTATGTAAAAGGGGTGCATCTTATGATCCCAAAATTACGGTAAATAGAGAGTAACAGTAGAAAATTATTTAGAAAAAAAGAGCAGGTGCTCAGAAGAAATAATTCTAAAAATTATTATTTTGTGAAAACTCACTTACCGAATATATTATAATGTAGTATCTTCTATGTGAATTAAGTTCACAGTAAAAATATACAACGTATTATATAGAACAATTAGAAAACGTATAGAAAATTCAAACCATATAAAATATGCAGCTAACATAAAATTTTGTTTCTTAGACACACATTTTTATCCTTTTATTTATTTTATCATTCTCATCTTCATAACCAATAGAATAGGACCGAAAAATTACAATTTAGCGGCAAATGTTAACAGTCATTAACAAAAAGAAAGAAGGATATGGTAAAAGGTCAATAAGAAAATTTGATAGTTAGTACCCAGTTGCGTTAGAACTGAATAATGTAACAGTTCAGAAGGACTTCCGTCTCCGAGATAAACAAGAAGGCATCTGAGTTTTAAAATTGGAAAAATAAAGATTTTAAGCGGAAGTGCTAACTCTTCGTGAATGCCCCTTTTGCGAAATGAAGCCTCTCAACAAAAAAAAGGACTAGTTAACGCAGCCAGAGAGATTTCCGGGCAAACGACACAGAAGCGTCTTTGAAATCAATTTTTAACGACGCTGAAACTTGGACGTGGCACGACTTGCGGCTGCACTTTTAAATTTTCAAAATGCAAATTTACTAAACTGAGCTCTTTAACACGTAGAGGATGGATGAGCTCCTGGATGAAGATAAAAAGTAGATACATGCCTAAGATACAAGTAAATATCACAAAACGTTCAATGATGTAATAAAACACGAAATAAGTTCACGTAAATAAAACGAAATATTAGACTGCGGTTGAAATTCTATATGTATGCAGGCAGCACATATTCTTTGATAGAAGACGGTATTTGGTGAAGTTTTGCTCAAAGAACAGAAAATTTTGATTGCCATTACACGAAGAAAATTACACTAAAAAAAGAAAGAAAATATTTCAGGTAGTCTCTTCTAGCGAAACGACCGCGGGTTATTAACGTAGGATTA
This sequence comes from Dolomedes plantarius, assembly GCA_907164885.2. NCBI lineage: Eukaryota > Metazoa > Arthropoda > Arachnida > Araneae > Dolomedidae > Dolomedes > Dolomedes plantarius. Next base: position 76,617,893 of record OU015497.1, on the reverse strand, counting down.
CTTATCGTTGCTTACCTCTTTTGTATGTGTGTGTATATATATATATATATATATATATATATATATATATATATATATATATATATAATGTCAAAATTTTGACGCATTTTGGTATTTTTCTGTATAACTGTTTACTGCTTGCCCAAGCGATACAGACTGCGTTTGGCTCGCTGCCAAAATTATAACTCGTGACGCAGGACATCTGAAATTTTGCTTTCCGGAGGACCGTTATGGAGGAACGTAATCCTACGTTTACAAATATGCTGAATTGGAAACAAAAATGACAAGGGCTTTCTTTTGTCAAAAGTGTTGCGTAAGACATCTTTGCGCTTTAATCGAAATTTCATTAGTTGAACAGTCAGGTGCCCCCTCAATGTCCATAATGGCATTAGAATGTTGTTCCGAACTGAAGAACCAGTTTTGAAAAAAATAACCTCTAAAATAAAAGGTATATTTCCTCGAATATAAAAAGTGTTAACTTTTAAAGTGAAGTCTTTATAAGATATATGCAAGGTTGTTTCATTTTCTTACTGTACACTTTCGTTACGGTTTACTCTCTTACTGCTTTGTTACTTAATTAATGCATTTATTTCTTAATTAGCACGCCCCCACATAAAATAAACCTAGTTATATAGATTTCCACAGTGGCTTGAAAAGTGGCGAGAATAAATTTTGTTATCTGTAGAAATGTAGGTTAATTCCGTAAATGGATCAGCGCTGTATATCGTATATTAGGGATTGGCGATAACTAGGTATACATAATTTTCGTATTTAAGAACTAGATGCGAATAAATGCAGCAAATAAATGCGAAACTTGCCGATATGATTGAATAAACGCAAAAATTATTTTTTTACTACTTTCAGGAAAAACTCTGGGATAAACGGCTTTTTAAGCAAAATTAGGTAATAATAGTAATAATTTATTAACATAATTGCTTATCTAAGACCATCCACGGTCTTAAACTGAGAGACTTCACTCTCGAAATTTGCTTATTACTTATTGCTGAAGACTTAAGGAAGAGAATGTGGAGACTACTACAATGTTAGCTTTTAACTAGGAATTTTGATACTTACCTAATCAAGTAAGCAAAATTGTGATTTTTTTTAATAAATGCGAAATTTTTGAATTTATATATTTTTTTCGGATAAATGAAAATTTTATATATTATAAATTTTTTTGCGAAATTTCGATATTTTTTATGCGAAATTTACGTACTCCTAGCGACAGCACATTCAAGCATTTTTTCCCGGCAGACGATCTTTAGGGAGACCCAGTTTGTGAGAGATGGACAACTCTCTCTCTCCAAGCGTGGTAGATGGTTTCATATAGCTGTGATCTTTTTAAATATGATGGAAAAATTCAGTAAATCAAGGGAAAAATCTTGTACTTTTATTTTCAACTAAATGCATGCAACAACTTTCAACTAGCCTCGCGATAAAATACAAACCTTGAAGCAAGGAACGTCGAGAAATGTTGGCCAACCCTACTTATCGCCTATGCCTTGCTGAGGAGCCCATGAAAAGGGCGAAACCCCGATCCAAGGCTGCTGGGAATGCGTATCTTTGAATTAGTAACCCCTCCCAAGAGAGCGTGTTCCATGCCTTTTCTTTTTTCATCATCAAACACTCCAAATTTTGCTACGCAGTTCGCGACAGACAATAGTCCTTTCCGTTGTGTGCTGGGAGACTGCATTTTGTCTGCTACCAGTAGAATTTAAAGAAATACCGCATTCATTCGCAATTCTTTTACCTTCTGCGTACTTAACGGAAAAGTCTTGCCGAGGAGACCATAACAAGGGCTAAACCTATATCCAAGGTTGCCGGGTACGTTGGAGGTACATATCTTTGCAACCGTATAGTTATCCGACTTCCAATGATACTTTAATCGGATCGTGTGAGGAGCCACCGTCATGAGGCATCGCCATAACATGGAAAATACCGAAGCACAAGCCTGCCAAGAGAAAATGTGAGGTATACACAGGAAAATTAGGCATAGCAAAGATAGGTTCCTATAAGATATCGTTTATGCAAGAGTAGCTAATAAATATTTTGTCGTCGCTTTTACGAGTTGTTGGAGATTTAGTTGGAATGAGGGAATGCATCCAACAGCAGAAAAAACAATAATTATTTCGTAGATGGAGATTTCCTTGGGGGATGATTTCGATCCGTTTTTATCAGTACGCTGTTGCAATTGCAAAGAAATTTCAAAGACAAACCTGACGCACTTGATGGCCAATAGGGAATAATTTAATATGGCTGTAACCAGGAGTAGCACTACATTTTTCTTATTGCTACAATGTTAATAACACGGTTAAAAGTATGCTTCCGCGTGTATACTTTACCTCTATTCGTATCAAATATCGCACCAGATAATGATACAAAATGACTATACAAAGTCTTATTTAAACCTATCAATAACGTATCTTGTCCCACGATCTCTTTCCAGCCACAGCACGTTCGCATATGATCCACGTCGTCTCTCGTTGAAGAGTCCATACTGTTGAAGTACAGCGATCGAAATTCTTCGATTTTTTGGCGAAAGCTCGAGACTAAATGAATTAAGGCCGTGTCGATCAGCAAATCAAATTTTGAGATACACTACAGAGCATCGTCCACGAGTGAGTTAAAACGGCAGTCTTTACGAGAGCGAGAGAGAATATTGATCTTTCATTACAAGAAGGTAGGTACATCGACGCGTGCCGACATCACAAAAGGATCATGCAACAGACGCAAAAGGAAATTTTTCATTTCTTCCACGAAAATATGATCCGTTAAGATCAGTCACTCGCGATTTTGCATGCGGGATGACGAAAAGTTAGCATGCACTGCCAAGGTCAACAAAGAAGGGTCGATTCAGCAGCGACTTATTCAGTACGGGATTCCTTAAATAACATATTCCTTTGATTCCAACTATGGGGCCTCAGCACGAAATCTCGGCGCTGTATTATGGTTTAGAAGATCACTAACATTGTAAAAAAAAAATATTCTCCAAGAAGTTATTAAATATAAGAGAAGATATCAAGAGTGAAATTTGATGCGTAGGAACTATTATTTTTATGACTATCATTCATTCGAAAGTATCTGAAAAATGAAAGAAAAATACTCAAGGTGTACAAAAAAAGAAAAGATAAGAAAATTTACCCCTGAATCGTCAGCCGTTTTCTTAAGTATAAAGGGGACGTCTTTCGCTTCGGGAAAATGCGGAACAAATACAATAAATGTTTCGTATATATCTTATTTTGAATTTTATAATTTTTTTAGGCATTTAATTAGGTTTTATTATTTTATTCATAATTGCAATTTTTAGAATAAGTAACTTGTTTTCTTTTAGATATGTTAGATACTCTTTCACTAAAGCAGAACATAATTAGTATTTGCTTTTAAAAATACTTAAAAATGATCTGCTACACGAAATTAAACATTACCAACGTCACAATGATTACGAAATTAAACAAATCCAAAACGTCATCTAAATCAGGGATATTCAAACTGCGGTCCAGCAAGCTTTTATGTGCGGCCCGAGACACTCACACTCATTATCAGGCAGGTGCTTTTGTAAACACACTTTTTTAAATCAGTGCCTGGAAAAAAGAAAGAAAAAAAAAACTATACAAAAATGTGCCACTTGCTGTTCACGTTGTTCACATCAACGCATCTTTGTGAATCATCGAATATCAGAATGACATATGCGAAGAATATATATAGAAATCAACTTACTGATTCTTCTTACCTTGATGACGTATGGAGAGTAGCATGTAGTAAATATAAACTTATATTTCTCTAAAATAGTCAAAAGTTTGTTTTAAAAAAATGACTTTTAAATAAACGTTTGAATACATACAGGTTGTAAGTTTTACGTTTTAGTTTATTATTATGAGGTATAGGTAGGGAGGGGTACGTTATTTTCGTATTTACGAAATACATATAAATAAATGCGAAATTTGCCGATGTGAGCGAATAAATGCGAAAATTATTTTTTTTACTATTTTTTGGCGAAAACTCGGTGATAAACGGCGTTTTGTGCGAAATTAGGTAATAATAGTAATAATTTATTAACATAATTGCTTATCTAAGACCATCCTCGGTCTTACACTGAGAGACCTCACTCTCGAAATTTGCTCATTACTTATTGCTAAAGACTTAAGGAAGAGAATGTGGAGACAACTACGATTTTAGCTTTTAACTAAGAATTTTTATACTTACCTAACCAAGTAAGTAAAATTGTGATTTTTTAAATAAATGCAAAAATTTTATTTATATTTTTTTGCGAATAAATGCGAAAATTTTGTATATTGTAATTTTTTTAATGCGAAATTTTGATATTTTTTACGCGAAATTTTCGCAACCCTAGGTTAAGGGTACTATGTTGCGCCCGCCTAACGTAGCAAACATATGCATGTGACCCGTGAGAAAAAAAAGGTTAAGTATGACTGATCTAAATAAACACTTATATTTTTCTAAATTCAAAATCTTATTTATGATACAGGTAAGATTGGCGCGAGAGCCTTTAATAAATTATTGATAAAAAACAAACATTAGTGGTGCATATAAAGGATAACGTATATTCTGTTAGTTTTTGATCTGTCTTTTTTTTTTGTCACTTAAGGTGGAAAAGAGTTCAAATTCAAGAAAATCTAAAACGACTACGGTGAATCTAGTCTCTTGAAAACATAGGCGTAGCGTGCTTCTAAATTTTTTTTTTTTTTTTTTTTTTGGGGGGGGGGAGGAGCAGCAGCACGAATCGAATTCAGTTAGGGCCCTCCTCAGCGCACTGACTACCGGACGGTCCTTAAAATATGAAATATTATGATTTTTTCAAATTGAATAACAATAGAATTGATGTTTTAGTAGTATTCAAAAGTTATGCAACAAGAAACAAATATAATATAAATGAGAAAAAAATAATAGCATCGAATTTTTGTTATAGATCATATCATTGTTAAAAACTATCCTAAGGCTAAAGACATAATCGGAATGTTCAGTTTCACAGTTTGAAAAGGCTTTAAAAAACTAAATTTCTTAAAAAGTGTTCGATAATTTTCTGATTTTAACTGAACTTCTATTAACGTTTTAATTTATTTCAAGTTAAGTTAGGGGGGGGGGGGGGGGACACACGCCTATACTTGAAAAAGATTAACGATCGAGGAATGTTAAATAAAAATCACAGACAAACACATAAAAACTTAACTCAGCAAACCTACGGCATTAGAAGGTACTTTTTTGCCCACCTTAAAAAAACAAACACGGGAATGCAGAAAGAAATTTTCAAGCACAATTTCATATTTCCTGACTACTCCTAATACACAAATAAAAGCGACTCTTGTAGAATACGCCTACTGGACCATTATATACATATATATTATTCAGAACCGGGTGAGCGTATAAATACACACAAAAGCACATGCTTGCAAAATAAATACGCAGACACGCACACACAACAGCAGGAGGTCTGCGGGCGCATGTTAGTTGGAAAAAAAAAAAGAAAAAAAAAAAAGAAAGGCGTGAGAGAGTGTTGGTGTGGGTAATAATAGTAAGTGTTTTCGGTTATGAAGCATACATTGTAACTATAGTTTTGTTTACTTCATATCTCTCAATTACGGGTCACTTCAGCAGCCTTGAATGTACACAAAGACATTCCTTTATAAAGCCTCTTAATGCAATTTTATGTGAAAAAAAATTTTTTTTTTCTTTTTCCAATACATGAACCTTAGTCGTAAATTCAAAGCAGAGAGTTTAAAGGTTATGAAAGATATTTTCGAATCGTAAGTTCGAAAATAAGAATTTACTGAGTTTATTCACAAAAGATCAGAAGTAACAAGAAGCACGGGAAAAAAAAAAAAAAAGTTCAACGCACAGGCATCTGTCCAAGTCTTATAACCCTTATTTCATGGCAACCTGCCATCAGGTGCATTCTTGCAAATAATTTTGGTGAGAACGCGTCTGAGAAGTATCTAATTAAAACGAATATTCTTGCGATGAAGCCCCTCCCCTTCCCTTCAACATAACCTTTCCCCGTTCTTTGAAACTTTCAAAACCCACGATGAAATGATATTATTCAGCAAATTTTTTAACGGAGTGAGGAACAGAGATTTTTTTCCCACTTGAAATATGTTTTTCCATTAAGCACGAAAACTACGAGCAAATCGCTTAACACAGAAACGAAAATAAAAAAAAATATAAATAAAAATAAAAATAATAATAATAATAATAATAATAATAAATATGCCCACTACACAGCCAACCTATCGTTTTAGTTCGTGGGTGGAATTTAGATATTATTTTACAATTTATTACAGGAAAATTTAAAAAAGTATCCATAAAAACACGGTTTCTTTTTCTCCTTCCGTTGTTGGAAGACTATGTAAAGTAATATAAGTACAAATGAGTGGTGTAGGATCAAAACTTAGAACCTTTAGAAAAATTATTACACTATGTTTTACAAGACGGCCATTTCCCAAAACTTTTCGTTTTTAACTGATTGAAATACTATAAGAAAGTATCCTTAACTCAATTTTACGAGAAAAAAAAGGAGATAGCTAGTTTTGATCCTACACGACCCAAATCATGAATATTTTAAATTTGTTTAAATAAATTGTTTTGCCAGAGATTGCATTAGTAGAAAAAGAGTGAAAAAAGCAATGTGAAATATATATATTCCCACACACACAAGATATTTGAGAACATTACGTAAATACACATTCTAGAGCAAAATTTTTTATCATGTCATTTGAAATTGTTTACAGAACTAAAAATAAATACAACAAAAGACCTACGTGAAGATAAAAACAAGGAAATTTCTTTCAGTCTTATAAACAATGAAAGTAATTAGAGCCCACACTTTTATCCGCCACTCTGAGGTAATTAAAATGCCAACTCCATTGGTGACATAAAATAAGTTGAGACGCAATGTTTTGAAAATAACCATCAGAAATTAGCCTCCTCTCTAACCAAGAGCATGAGATTAGAAATGAAAGTGTTTATTCCTCATAAAGAAGCATACAATACAGAATTTTAATTATTCAAACAAATAATGATGTGCTTTTTCAATTTTTTTTTAATGTGAGGGGGGAAGCAGGAGAAAGTTATTTTCAAAGAATTATGTTAACTCTAAAGATGACAATTTTGGCTTCTTGTTTACATATTTTCATTTTTAAAATTATTCATCTTATTGAGACGCGAACTAAGAGATAACAGTGGTAGAAATTACCTAAATGTCTACAAAATATCTGTGGCTAACAGGAAAATATGTAATTAAAAGTGAAACACAACTTACGTTTTTAATATAGTGTTATTTTTATTAGAATTATTTTTCAATTCAGAATAGTTTTATATCCGCAGGTATATTTATTACACAGCTGAGTGCATGTAATAAAATAATTAAATGTCTAAATGTTAGCTAATGAAGTTAAACATTAACTAACGAAAAAAATGTTTTTTTTTATTATTATTAGGCTTTAAAAAAAACTTTTTTTTCTCTCTGATCTGCCCTCAGTTCAAGAGGCAATGTCTCCAGTGCCCACTTTTTCCATTTTAAGTGATAAATCTCTAAACTTTTGCCTTGTGATGCAGGGAAAGTATCAAAACCCTAGTAAACAAGTCGGAAGTTTCAAGAATTGTCAGCTATCGATAACCAGCTGTTTGTAGACGCACATACGCCACTATACCTCATGAACACCCACTCTTATTTCCATTCGCACCGATTTCTCTTTTTTCTTTTTACGATTTCCGGCGTTGGCAACGGTCCAAGGGAAGGGGCACGCGACTACAATCGCCCATTGTTATCGTCCGCCACTTCTCTCTCTGGGTTCGTGTGTTGTAGGCTCTCAACTACTCGCTGTTCGATAAACAGTTCTTTTCTCGCGTTCGATTCTTGGAACACACTTATCCAGGAAGATACCCAGAAAACTGAGCTGCAGAAGATGGATGGCGACGGAGATCAAAAGAATGGAACCGATTGGAGGTTTCGAAACGGAACAATGAGGGAAAAGTAGATTACAGACCGAATGGAAATATTTATCAGAAGAGTTGAATAAAAGAAACATGCATTTTCCAGAATTTTATCGGCGTCGAATAATAGGTCAATGAATATCAAGTGTGCCGTTCATTTTTCATTCTTGAAGCAATAATACGTTGTTCATACATGAATAATTACCCCAAAGATGCTATAAAAGTGATACGGTTTTGAATTTGCAAGTTTCATCCTTTAATAGATGACTGATGTGTAGCGGGGCCAGAAAACAAATAGGGCATAATTGCACCACTTGGATTTTTGCAAGTAGGGAGGTAAAGACACGATCAGTCGCTAAAGAAGACAACTACAGAACAACATATTGGCACTGCACTTTGTTTCAGTAGGTAGATGGTACAACAGGGCAGTAATGAAAACAAACTGATCCGGATATTAATGAAGTAAAAAATTGTTCTGCAAAAATTTAATTTAGAGTGAAGCATTTAATCATTATTCCATAAATTTAATTGCATAATTAAACTTACTTGAAGACACAGCTGTTGCTTTAAAAAGAATTAAAATTTGCCTCCCTTCCCCCCCACAAAACTGTTCAAACTAAAATTTAAGTTTGTTTTAAGTTAATGTATAAACGAGGATGATGGCTCAGAAATAAATAAATATATATATATATATATATAAAATATAATATAATATAATATGCAGGCAGAACAATTTATTACTCTAAACCGGGAAAACCTTTACTTGTGTCTCATGTATGCATCTTTAGCTTAGGTCCTGATTCCTGTCTATTCAGTTTAAACACGTGTGTATGTGTAGTACTTAAATTTCCTTTATGCATCTTTCAGAGATGCGTAAACAGAGTGCGAGAGTATCTTGCTCACTCCTTTCAACAACGTCATATCTTAAAAAAAGGATGATTTTTCAGCAGAGTGATTTTAAAGTTTAAAAGTTGATTGAAATGTATAAAAAATAAATATCAATTCTGGTCTCTAGCGACTAAATACTAAGCGGCGAGATATGACGAACTTGCAGGGATATACTACTCTTTCAGGGCATTCTGAAAACAGGCATAGCTAAAAATCGCCAATTTTTTAGATATGACGTTGTAGAAAGGAGTGAGAGATATGTATAACCAATAAGACACTAATAAATAAGGAACAGGAGAAAAAGAAAAGGAAGACATCTCACCTGGCTCCCACTAAAAGATGGTCACCATCTTTCTCCAGTAATTTAAAATGATCACTGTGAGTCTGGTTACCTAAAAATCGCTGTACTCTCTCGTCCTCTGAAAAAAGAAGAAATAGAACCCATTTTAAAATCAGTTCCCAAACATGAAATGACACAAATGAGATGCAAACTTGGTTAACTACACCATTGCAGTATACGGTGAAATACACAACATACATAATTTTTAAATATTCCAGATTTATCAAAACACAACTAGAGAAAATAAGTTACAGTTAAAAAAATTCTTCCTCGGCAGATGAGAATATAAACACTACAATTAAGTCACTTTTCCATAATACTCCTTGACTGAAATGATCCAATACAAACACTTTGTTAAATCCCAAAATGAAAAGATTACACTCAACTACAGCTAGGCTCTAATAAAATGTCTTTGGGTTGGGTCGGTTGATTTTCAATGCGTTTTGGTCGTCTTTTACAACTCGAGGATTAAAAAGACCGGAGTTTAAAGCCAATTATAACCGGCTACCCATGGAAACTGGAGCACTAGAACCCATAGATTCTCGTACCGTCGTACCTCGATCATAGTCTAGCACTGGCTGAATTGTTATGAAGCGGGGGGAAACTCTGCATGTCATTAGTAACACAAACCAAATCCATAAATATAAAATAGTCATTAAGAAGAAGCAAGGATTTTAATAGTACGTATCTTTAGAGATTATGGACACATTTTTCTGACATGGAGAAAATTCGCCCATTTATGTTAGATTACGCTTATCTCTATAATTAGGGAAAAACCACAGTAATTAAAAAACAAATAATATAAAAACGAAATGTACAACGTTATAATAAACATATCTAGAAATTTTTATCATCCATGGTTAGGTCTTTTTGATGTCGGAGTTTTTTTATTTTCTTTCCCAGCACGCTTTATTGCTTCTTTTCACACATCAACATCTGTGCCATTTAGCAACGTCTCCTCTCGGTTTACACCATGCGATCGTTCGCTCTTCGCATCGTTGCTTTGTTCTTTTGATAAATAAGGCAGTTTTGGGTGCCGTCCCAATTCTTGTCAAGTTCAATTTCTTATGAGTTTTTAATTTTTTCATTCAGTCATTTGCTACAGCGGTGCTTTAACCCCCCCCCCCCCTTTTTTTTCCCAAAATTTCTGGAAGGGGACCTTGATGGCCTTCTTAAAGATATGGATGTGTATAAAAGTGGAGCGTTATCATTACAATTAAAGTCTAGGTTAGATATCTATATATATATATAACAGTTCCGTGACTGACTCACTGACAGATAATGCACAGACCAAACTGCTGAACCTAAAGGGCTAAAATTTTGCAAGGCGATTCTTCCTATAGTGTAGGGGTGCATTAAGAAAGATTTTTCAAAATAGTATGTTTTATGGATATTAAACATACAAATTAATTGCATACATTGACCGTTGTATTTAATTTGAATATTTTATTCTACATTACGTTGTCTATAAAAATATCCGTTACGATTATATATATATATATATATATATATATATATATATATATATATATATATATATATATATATATATATATATATAATGAAATCGGCTGACGCGCAGGATAAACTTTAACTTAAAACCATGTAGAGGAGATGAAACACAAACATGTTGTAGTCGTAGCACCGAGGTACGAGATGAAGACCATTTCACGAGAGCCGTTGACACATCGGGGAGGTAAAACCACAGAGAGGAGAGGCATTGATGAACACACAGAACAGAGACGCGACGCACAAACAGTATCCATGGTACTGATTTATTCAAAAACTCGACGATATAATTCAGCAGACATTCAGCTAAGCAGAGGCACGTTTAAGGCCGGACACACACAATAGTAACGCCACCAGTCCTTCGCCCGGGCAGTCAGAAGGTAGATTTTACTCGTTGGAGCAATATGCGGACAAGGGACGAGAGAACGCGGGTCAGAACAGCAAGAGAGCAAGGCAAGGAAGCAGAGAGAGAGAGAGAGAGAGAGAGCTAAAAATCCTCTGTCCCGTCTTTTTAAACCATGGTGGCGCTAATGTGACGCTAGGTGTTAACATTTCTTTAATTGGCCAGGGCCGATCATCCGACTTGACCACGTGGGCCATAATTCAAGATTCCGAACATGCTATGCAAGCCTCATGGTTTCTGAATCATCCTGAAACATAGGCACCTGACTATTAGCGAGTGGCTTAAGGAACAAACTAGCTAATTAATTCGTTTACTTGTTGGTCGCAATTTGGAAAAAAAGGACTGGGCTTTATTGAAAAGGGAATAATTTAGAATACGCGTTGAGTAAAAAAGGTGGGGCGTTATTATTACTTACACACACGCGCATTATATATATATATATATATATATATATATATATATATTGACGTTTTGGAATGTACTCCGTAGCGAAGCACGTTTTTTCAGCTAGTAGTAAATAGGAAAAAAAGAAGAGATGCAAAACTCAATATACAATTTTTTATCATACGATCAAAATATTTTCAATAGTAAATCCCTATTTTAGTTAAAAGTAATACGGCAATGAGTTACTTAACCTATGAAATAGACTCGAAAAATTCTAAAAACACCGTCCTTTATTAAGTAAACTACCTGTGCGATGTGCCAAAATTCTTGTTTTGGATAAATTTTTCCTATTATTTCTTTTAGGGTCACCAAAAACGATTTAAATCGTACACATTAGAAAAAAAAATCCGAAAAAAATGTTTAATTTTTTACTGACTTTGAAAATGTTCTTATAACGGCTCATCACGATTCATACTAGTCGCCGGGAGCAACTAAAGTGTTTTCTCTGTTACAGTTAAGACTTCGAACTCCCCGTAGACGCTCTAACCAATTAAGTTACAGAATCTAAGTTAGGAACTCTAGTTTTGAATGACTTTTCTCACACATTACTCCCTTAATCTATTTAGGCTTACGTGAGATGTTGGCCGGAATTCTCATAATTACTTATTTAATTTTTCATTATGAATTTGTATAATCTGCGTAATGTCTCATAATGGATCTATTCTAGTGGTCAGGCGGCATTATAGTGCATAGTGCAACTTAGTCACGAAAGAATGACCTTTCAGTATATGGATGGACCCTCTTATCTATTAACCCTCTTGGGAAAATAATGAGGTCTAATTTCGAATGACGTTCAAGAGAAGTTATTAACTAAACAACATAAAATTTTTATTAACTATACGATATGCAATTTGCATTAATCATACAATGTAAAATTGGCACGTGTCTATATTTAAGAAAAAAATTACAAGATAAAAAGAACTTTTTATATACCACGTTTTAAAATTTTTTGCTGAATCATATAAACTTGACAATTCTATGTATTAATAAATACTTTTTAAATTTTTTTTTGATGAATTATCCCATCAACTTGAAAGAAAATGATCAAATGCGTAATACTAAATTCACATGTATTCTGTTTCCAAAATCGTCAAACGCCGTTACGCAAAAGTGCAAGCATTGAATTCGATCGAAGCGCTACCTTGCGGATTTTTTAACTAACTTTTCATACAAAATAAAATTAACTGAAAATGAATTCAATCCTGCTTAAAGATGGTTAAAAGTATTAAAAGAATGCATTGTCATCGTGTTCTGAGCTATTCTAAAAATTTCAAATGTGTAGCTAGTCGGGAAGTTAGTTAAAAATCGATTGCAAGATTTGTACTGGACAAACACACAAACAAGAAAGCGAGTTAATAAAAACGTAGTAAAAATGGATCTCAAGTCCCACAAAACAAACCACAAATCGAACACTATTAGATGAAAATCAACGAAAGAACTAAAACAACATACATCGAATTTATTCAGCAGTTTTTAAACATGAATAGAATCCTGAATGTTTACTTGAAAATAAGAAAATATCTCCCTTTATGAGGGCGAAAAAAAAACCCCATTTTTTTTTTTTTTTTAAAGTTCCGAAACTGCGGATAACATTTAATACTGAAACTGATTCAAGGGGCTCTAACGAACGCATTGAGCTTCGAAAGAAATATTTAGTTTGGGGAAGTGGAGGAGTGTTCAAGCCCTTTTACAACTGTCGAAAATGAATAACATTTGAATAATACCCGTCTCCATCGCGTCAATAACAAACGTAAAAGAAACGCACACAGTGAAAGTTTTTTTCCCCCAGTTATATATATATATATATATATACATATATATATAACACATACATAACGCTCCAATCTTTGTGAAAGAGGACACACGAAATAAAAATATACAGCTTCATGCATATTTATGGATGGCGCTATACCGAAGTAAGCTATCTCTCGCGCCCACCACCCAACCATGAAGAATAAAAGAGCATTTTTTTATTATTCTATTTTTTCTCACCCTCCCCTGAAAAATGAAAAAGAAATTGTACGAATAAACCAATAAGAATTTGCCTTTGGTGGAAAGAAAAATAATAAGAACAGGGGATGAAAAAATAGAATATACAAAAGAATGAATTGGGAGGGAGGGAGGGGAAGACAGAGAGATAGAAGAAAAAAAATCCATCTTGTTCGACTGAAATCTTGTTTTTATATTCATATTTTCATTTCTATGTTATTTCACAGTAAAAGAAAAATCTCGTATTTTCTCTAATTTACTTAAATTTATTCTGCACGTGTTAATCTATATATATAAAACAGTTCCGTAACTGACTGACTGACAGATAACGCACAGACCAAACCGCTGGACTTGTGGAGAGCCCAAAACAGAAACACACAGTTTCTTAAAATCCAGAATAAAAATTAATTTTTTTAAAATTCTTAAAATAAAATTAACACCCAAGTCGTTTCCTAAAGCTGAAAAATGCCACCGCAATTCAAAGCAATGAGATGTATGTCTTGTTTCACTGCATATCAGATACTTCGAACGAGAAACCACATTTACAGGAATAAGTCCACTTTCGAAGTAGAGTGACACCTAGTTCAGTGGTCGCGATAGTCTGAAGTAAATTTATATCATATAGAATTAATTAAAAAAACATGTTTTAAATATTCTATAATGACTCCTTTTTAGTATTTTTATATGCTAAAAATATGATACGGTATTGTAAATAAAGCGTAAAAGAGTTTTACATTAAAATCTCCATCAGATAAAAGGCTATACTTCCATTTGCTTCTACCAATCTTTGTGAGACTGGGTTTTAAAAATTATGAGCTGTAAAAACTGAAGAACGATCGAGAGTTAACTCAGAAGATGATACGACGTGAGTAGGACTCTCACGTATTTCACCAAATGCTGAGCATATATTATCTGAGGACCAGGCTCACCCTTCTCATTATTTAAAAAAATTTTAGTTATTTTTGAATAGATGAGGTCTATAATTCTCAATGTTTTAATATATCACTTTTAATTTAGAAATCATACTTTAAAAAAAATTTAATTCTTGTTATTTTTTTTTATTACCATGTTTTTATTAACTTGCTTTCTTGTTTGTTTGTGTGTTTGTTGGCGTGTGTGTTTGTCCAGTACAAATCTTGCAATATACTTTTAACTAACTTCCCGACTAGCTAGACATTTGAAACTTTTAGAATAGCTCAGAACACGATGACAATGCATTTTTTTAATACTTTTAGCCATCTTTAAGCAGGATTAAATTAATTTTCAGTTATTTACAGTTAATTTTGTTTTGTAGACTGGTGCAGTCATCTATTGGCCGGAACGGGAACGAAAAGTTATATGCAAGTTAACTTCAAATTAACTTCGTTTTCTTTCAAGTTGATGGGAGAATTCATCAAAATTTTTTTTAAAAAAGTATTTATTAATACATAGAATTGTCAAGTTTATATGATTCAACAGAAAATTTAAAAACACGGTATATAAAAAGTTCTTTTTATCTTGTAATTTTTTTCTTAAATATAGACAAATCATTTCTTAAATATAATTATTATCTAATTGAAGTACACATAAATATTGAAAAATAAAATTTAAGTCACATGAGATTTGCCAAAAAAAAGAGCAGAAGGTAAACAGCACATTTTATTTTTATTATGCAAATAAATATATACCCAAAATCTACAGTTATTGATCTTAAAATAGTTAGTCAAAATTCGCCTATTTCTTTTTTCTATTTTTTTTTTTTTTTTTTGCTAACATTTTTCTAATTTTTTAAAAAGATTTACCAGTACCAAAAAAATTTCATTGGGGGTCGAGCGATGTTTTATTTAAAGAAAAAGGGTAGCGGTCGAAAAAAGTTTGCGCATCACTGACCTAGTTAATTCGAAATTCAACTTGCTCAGATTTCCCGCAAACCAATACTTGCAACAAACGAAATACAATGAAATCTCGATCTATCGTTTTTCAAGGGACTGACTGAACTGAACGATAGATGCGGGAAGATGACAAAGCAATATGATCGTCGGGACTGGGTGAAATAAACGACATATAAGGGAAAACGATGATTCGGGGAACGATCGATCGAGATTCCACTGTAATATTGAACTACAATATAAGTATTCTTCATATTAATAGATCTTGAGGGAAAAATCTTCCCAGTAATTAAAAAAATTATTTATGTGGT
Source organism: Dolomedes plantarius (assembly GCA_907164885.2). Lineage (NCBI taxonomy): Eukaryota > Metazoa > Arthropoda > Arachnida > Araneae > Dolomedidae > Dolomedes > Dolomedes plantarius. Next base: position 76,602,194 of record OU015497.1, on the reverse strand, counting down.
AGTTTGAGACACTTTTTTTTTCATTAAAATTACACACACTTCAGAAAATTACTATAAATTTAAATGGAAACCTACATTTAAATGAATATACAAGGTTTCGGAGAAGTGTGATACCTAATTAAGGCGGAATTAGCGGTAATTCCGATATATCTCAATCCAGTAAGTACAAGTCAGCACTGTTATTCAGTGCGTACTTATACGAAACGTTCTCGAGTTAAGAGGCGGAAAAGGCCCTTTTGGGTGAATCATATTAGCATTTAAATGACGTTTCAACGAACTTTAAAATTAAATCAAGTTTATTTTTATTTACTTTTAACGATCAACTTCGAATCGCAAGTTGTATTTACAAGAATATATTTGTTATTGGAAGAAACGTCACCGATTAAATAGTCAAAAAGAATTCGAATACGTTCAAATCTCTGCCATTTACGGTTCATAATTATTGAGAAAAAAATCTCAAAATGTTTAGCTTTGAATGTCTATGGCATTAAAACGGGGCCAATTTATTACAAATAAAGAATTAAGGCTTACAAAACAATATAATTAACATCCAAGAAGCTTTTGCAATTCAACCGCAAGATAAAAAATTTGAACTGATGTTAACAAAGCCGCAATTCAGTAAAGCGTGAGAATTAACTATAAATATTTCCACTAAATAAAATAGAAATAAACTAGCTGGAAATAAGAGTTAATTTAGTAATTGTATAATATGTTAATAACATATATTCCTACCAATGACATACAAAATTCCCTACAAATTGAAACGACGTTACGAGATTTTTCATAAAGTTACTATGACTATATAAGTGATAATAAATTCTCAAAAAAAAAAAAAAAAACATATCGTTCTCACGAAATAAGTCGATTTTACGAGAGTACGAATATAATTTATGAGACGTTACGAAATAGCTAATTACATACATTCATATTAATAATATAAATTCTTTTCAATAATATATATTTCCCACGAAATTAATACTATAATTAAAAATTACCTTATTAAACCACCATATGAATTTAAAAATTAACATTTCTTTAACGCCTCATAGAAATTTAATACAGTAGTTTTCCATTTACATACATATTTGTTCACCGGAGATTTTTAAATAGTTATATTATTAATATTTCAGCTGTTTTAATTCAGTAAATAAGAACTTTAGAAAAAAAAACTGCTTCCATACTTTTAACAAGCATATAGCTGGAATACCTTTAAAATTTTCCAACAAATTTTAAAAATTCAAATGCAACTTTTGACGTAACAATTCGTTACATTTGATTTAAGGAATAAATATATCAGTGAGACAACCAGACGGGGGAGGGATATAGAATCACACATAAGAGCTAAAAATCAGCAATTCCTGGGTAAATTTTAATCAACAACCTCCCCTCTGCTAGAAAAGGATTCTGGTGACGCCACTGTTGGTATCGAAGTGAAAAAGCAAAAAATACAAAGATTTTAAAACAGCAATATGAGATCTAATTATTACGCAATAAATGATAGAACATAATCTACTATAAAATAATAAGTTTATAGAGCTGAATGTTTTTAGTTCATAATTCTAATTGAAACTTTTTCTATAAAGTTTTAAACTGCTAATTTCTAATTTATCATGCAGAAATAATAGAATTATCAAAGTACTGTTACTAAATAAACTTACAAAACCGAAAATTAAAATTACATGACAAATATGTACACTAAAAAGAAAAACAGCTTCAAAAAATCCACAAAAAAGAATTAATTTACTATATGGAGAATATGTTGCTGTACATTTCTATGTTCAAGCATCCTCCTCATCTTTTAAGTAATAGTTATGTCCACAACAGCAAAAAATATTAACGCTAAAGCATCGAAAAATTAAATTACCGTACCAGTTTAATTAGCTCTTGTGAAGCAAAACATGACCGGAGCGCTTTCAACCAACCATTATTAACAGTACATGGTTCAGTTATTTTTTTACTTTTATATTTATTCAGTATAAGACCCTATATTTGTAAATCGATAATAAAATCCTTTTTTTATTTTTTCAAGTTAAGTTTTTTCCTCTCAGTAACTATTCCTATCTTTAACTTTGACATTAGCTGATGTTTAGCGTTTTTGAATCATTAGGATTTTTTTTTCTTTATTGAATGCATTTAATTATTTTATACTTTCGAATAAAATAATTTTAAAGTTAAGTTTTTTTTAATACTTCACCAACTTTTCCCCCACCGCTATCGGTTTGAAACACCATCTGCTGCTTTTTAGCAAGATTTTAATACCGTGGTTTTCCCCATAATTGTACTTTTTGATGCAACTAAGCGTGCTTTTGGAGTCGTCGACACTTAAAGCTCCCCCTTAATTTTTTACCATTTCGTAATTTTTTTTCCATCTTAAGCAGTGTCAAAACCAATGCGTGTTTACCTCTAGGATCAACTCCTTAAGAACAAATCCCTTTGGTGGAGTTGCTAAGGATGAAACACTAGCATTTCACTTGTTTAGTTAGTTCCCTATGTCCTCGAATCAATTTTCAGTAGTATTTTTTTTATATTATAATACGCCATTCTGACACGTCAGAAGACGTGATAATTGCATTAAAACGTCGTTTTAATTACCTACAAAAAGACGTTTTGAAGATATTTACATTAATCTATGATATTACATAGATGTGCAAATGAAATTACGACAGAATTAATAAATACTTAGAAATAAACAGAATGGAGAAGAAATGCGAATTGGAAGAGCACAACAATTTAAGGTTTGTTCTTCGAGTTTAAAGGAAAAAATCTTGAATGAATACACAGCAGTTATAATTTTATGAGAATTGACTACAAAAATAACTTCACGAGGAGGGCCTGAATTACGAACTGAGCGCTCCAGAGAAAATCTGATGCCTTAAAATATTTTCGAATAGATATTTAAAGGTGCACTCTCCTCTCTTACCAAGAATAACCTATTTCCTTTGAACTGGCTACTAGTAATACATCTATGACAAAAGGGGTATAATTATGACATACAAAAATTCAATAATATACAAAAGTCTATTTGTGGCTCGATTTACAGTACAACTAAAGAAAAGGATAAAAAACATAGGAAGTTAATCCTGGCTCACAAAATAAGCTTTAGCTCAAAGCACACACCACTGTTGTTGTTGTTGCTTATACCACTTCATCGACAGCAACATCAGATCAAGTGCCGAAGGCCATGGGCGATGAAGGTGCGGCTCCTGTTTTGACTGGCACCACAAGGGTCGGAGTCCGACTTGGCCAAAGGACCAGTCCCGTAATTTTGAACCGAGTCAAGTGACGAGACCAGAACACTTGACCCCGCACCTCCAGAGGTAATTTTGAGAACTTGGAGGACATTGCAGCCACGACAGATTTTACGTGCACCAGCCGCCATTAGTGTACACGACAGTGGATTTTGTCAACGACGAGCATCCAGTGACTTTCAGATTACTAGCCCGCTGCCCTTGCCAACTGGACCACTGCACCCCGGACACCACTGAAGCACCGAAACGCTAAGTTTGAATATCGCCCCCCCCCCTTTTCACCTCTGCTGCCGCCTTAGCCGGATGGAATGAACTTGCACACTCTAACTACTTACCGTACTCTCAAAATCAGCACGCACCATGTTTACGACATGTTTCTTAATATGGATCTGAGTGTACTACGTCAAAGCACACAGAAAGAAAGTTCTAATTTCCACTAATTATCTCCCATTGTTTCAAACACGAGACACGAAAACTAGTTTCATTTTTCTTATACGCTTCACTAGCTTCATAAAAAACTGAATCGATGCTTTGATTTCTGCTGCCTTCTTAGCCGGGATGGAGTGAACTTGCACACTTTGGCACACCGTATTCTCAAAGTTAGCACCTATCGTGTTTACGACATGTTTCTTATTTTGGATCTGAGCGTGTTATTTCAATGCGCATAGAAAGAAATGTCTAATAAAGAATTTGGGCTGCAAGAACTTGGGACAGAGAACTTAACTAAACACTGGTTAGCAAGCATAAAATAATAACGCTATGCTTCACAACTTCCTACAAAACTAATCGAAGGAGGTAGTTGGTGCTAGTTAGAATTTTTTTTCTTCCTTTTCTAATTTCATCTCAAGAGAGCAAAAATTTTTTAACGGGTTCTTTATAATCTTTCTCTCCCCCCCCCCTTAGTTTGAGAGCAAAACAAGCAAACTTTTTCTTACCATCAATCGATCAAAAGATAAGTGGATATTAATATACCCCGATCTTTACCACCAAACTAATAAATACCGAACCCCATTATTTGCTCTTCTGAAATCCCCATTAACACAACTAAATCCACACTCACACACACACACACACATAACGGCATGAGGAATTAGAGAATACATACTCAGAAATTCCGCAAATACGGGTACACACTGCCTCGCTAACTTGAAAGCAAGGGGGAAAAAAATTCATTCGAGGGTGCCCCTTCAAAGAAAATTGTTCAAGAGTAATTTGAAACCTTAAAAGCGCTTTTATACACGGCGGGAACACTTGAAAGCCTTAAGTACTTGCTTGAATGTCAAAAGTTTTGCTCGACGGAGAAATAAAGCGCCGATTTATAAACGAAAAATTTCAAAATGTTCGAGTTCGTTAATGTAGGAATGACGGGACTGCTTGTTCCACGGACAAAAATCAAGATATGCGCGATTTTCTTTTAGAAGAGAGAGAGAGAGAGAAAAAAAGGAAAGGAAAGAAAGAAAGTTTTTCAGGAAAAAATAATTTGAAAATATCAGTAGCGTGCTACTCATCTGGTTGCTCTTAATTATAAGCTTGTGTGAGATTTGATGGGCAAAACTAATTTTTGAATTAACTTAAGTGGTGAAAAAAAAGGAAAAACCAAAATCCCCACATTTTACGGATAGGCCTAGACTTAACTTTTCTTCCTATTGTGATTTTCAACTTCTCTGTGGCCAGATTACGTTGATTAAGAGCTAATAAGCTTGATTTATTTTAGTCTAGGTCAGCGCTTCTCAACCTTTGTCTAACCCAACGGTAAATTTTTTTCCAGATTGGGGCCAAAAATTCCTATAACTGAAAAAACGTTATAAAGTCAATAAAAATGTTTAAAAGTACTTACCAGCGGGATTAAAAATGTAACACCATAAAAAAAACTTTCAGAACATTGTCAGAGATATTTTTGAGCTTGTTTCGATGCACTCGCTTTTTGAAGTCAGGTTCAAAATTTGAAAAGGTAGAGTTTCAAATCCAGAATATTTTTTATGAATTTTATTATTACAAGAAGCTCGTTTTTCTGTCATCACTAAAATTTTTCCGCGTACCCCTGAACAGTCCAGCACGTACCCCAAGGGGTATGTGTACCACAGCTAGCTTGAGAACTACTGGTCTAGAAAATCTACCATTTGCTGCACCATGCAAAAATAAAACAATCACGCCCCATGTAATATTGAGACAAACAGAATTTTTTAAAGTTTAGGCGTGCCTTTATACCTTCTCCCCCGCTTCTATTATGCGTGGGTGTGCGCGTGCTATTAGCCAGTCGTTCAACAGACTTGGCCCAAAAGATAATGGTTAATTATTAACATAAGTAACCTCTCTACTTCAAAACTTTTTTTTTTTGAAGAAAAACGAACTACTCTTTTGCTAAAAAACAAATAGAGGGTACCAGAACCGTTGAACGGAATCGTCACGGCAAATCAAGCAAAGCCGTCAAAAATTTAATAATGCATATTATTTCAATGATTTTAGAACTTTTACATGGATTTCTAAGTCATTTACGCAATAGCATGATGTGTAGTATCTACTAAGGGAGAAGTTAAGACATTATTCAAGTATTATTTTTTAACTTAGGGTGGCAGTTAACAAAAGCGGTAAACAATTTTTGAAGTTGTTTGATAAATCTTGTATAACGTTTCTTTTTGCCCAGGTTTAGTTTAAATTTACTTCAAGTATTAATTTCAAGTATTAAATATGAAGCATTTTATGATTTATGCGCTCACGTACAAAGACTGTAATATACCGGGTGAGCCAAAAGTTCGTAAAAACTTTAAAAATTCATAAAAAAAGGAAGAAATTATGATAAAGAAGTGCAGTTTGCAAGAAAGGGCTCAAAAGGAAGTCGAATTTCTTTTAACAGCAAAATAAAAATTTTAAAAAGTTACTGTAGAGTCACTGGTCCAGCTTTACGAGCACTGCTACTCCCCGTGGACGATTCCGCCGCCATGTTATTCATAACGGATTCCACCGCAGTAATGCGGCCCTCCGCTATTGAGGGTCTTCCACTTCGTGGCCGATCCTCCAAATCCTCATGTATCACGGTCTTTTATTGCAAGATTCTGCATAATTCTGCTGAATCTCTCGCATGTTAACGCTATCTACCGGTGACTTTTTAAAACTTTAAAAAAAATTTTGGCTGCTATAAAAATTCCGACTTCCTTGTGAGCCCTTGCTTGCAAATCGCACTTCTTTAACATGATTTCTTCCTTTTTTAAGAAATTTTAAAAGTTTTTACGAACTCTTGACTCACCCTATATATGTAAATTTTCAATACACCCCAGTTTATGGTATTTCGAATAAATTAAAAATACGATATGCACAGACAACAAACGCTACACAACCAATATTTTTAATCCCGGTATTAGCGTTTAATGTTTTCATGCAAGAAATTTTTAAGGGTCCAGATCCCATAAACTGGAATTATTAAAACTTTTACGAGTCCATTTATCAAGACGCAGTGAAATAACGTCTTCAACCCTAAAAGTTTCAACATTCCGCAATTAAAAATACTTCAATTAAACACGTAGCTCATGAAATGAGGAATTATAATCCCCCCTCCCCCTCCCCAATATTTCTTGGTACTAACGGTGCACCGAGTTTCCCCCAGTCCAACATCGTTTAGCGAAATACCCGACAAATACTTTTCTCGCCTAAGGAGGAGCGGTATAACAGCAAGAAAACCCATAACTCTCACACTCTCCGATTTTCTTGCTATTTATTCCTCCTACATTCCCGAATAACCCCGGGCCAAAAGCCCGCCCAAGGAGCACAAAAGAATTCAATTCAATAACGTATAACAAGTCGCCTTCCTAGTACAGCGAGAAACAACAGCGCAGAATTTAATAAAACGGAAGGACGAGAATTTTTACTTTCATTTATTTATATTTATATATATATGTATTTTTTTTTCACTTCCCCCTGCCCCGTCCACCGCACTTTTCACCACACGCCATTATTATAATATTAAAACCCCGAAAGTAAACAAGCTTCGGGAAGGCGACATTTCACAAGTGTGAACCTTGTTTTAATTACAAGCCGAGTCGAAAAGAATAAAAATGGCCGCCCTGTCCGCGCTACGCTAATAAACGAGTTACCGGCAAATTGCGTTAACCGCTGAGTTAATAATGGCACATGGTTAGCTTTTAAGAGGGGGGTTGGGGGTGGGTGTGGCCCTTCCCTCCCCCGCACAGAATAGGGGCTAATGAGAATTGAAAGCCTCCGATGCCGGGAAATGAAAGGAGGCCCTACTTCAAAAGACTTCGAAATTATTTAGGAGGGAGGGTTAGCAATTATAGTGGAGCGTTTACAACACGGTAACTAGGTTCTGGGAAGCCCTACAAGTAAATTCGTGCTGTTCGATTTCAATTACGGTGCTTCAAACCATCATTACGATTGAAATATTTTGTAAAGGAAGGACTGAAAGGAAAAAGTACTTTTCCGCGTCGAGTAATTAAGGCATGGCAGACATTTTTCATCCGAACTTTGTTCTTGTTCTTCACAATAATTGTACCCAGGATTTCGAATCCTTCATATTTTCCCCGCGCGTGATAAACGAATTCTAATACATCTGCAAAGACCAAGTTTTTTTTTCCTCTTTTAAAAAAGTATGGAAAATTTATTTTAAAGGAATAAAAAAACCACGGTTATTGATAACAGAGATACCCCAGCTTCACATTCACTTGGCAAAAGTATATTATCTAGTCGGCACAAAAGATAGCTATATTTAGATCGCATTATATTGGTACAGTAAGCTCGCAGCTGTACGTCTTCCCTATCTAGGTCGAATTTTGGTGTTTTCTACCGAGAATATAGGAAAATAACGTCTCGTTTTTAAAAGTCTTAGTTTAAAAGAGATCTCCCGGTTATACGTTGCTAAAATTCCCACCGCGAACGTTTTACAGAAATTTATTTAAAATAAATTCTTCCAAAGAAAATTTCTCTTTCATGGTGTTCGTCCCTTAGGGGACTGCTTTTATGATATAAATCTATCCTTTAACAGCGATGTAACCTCGATATCTGCGCTTTCGTGATCCACACATTCACATACTTAGTTTTTCTTCAGACAGCCTATAGCCATGTCCGGCTTGCGTAGACTACGGATAAACCAGACTGTTCAGAGGTGTTGATTAACTTGCTTCAATTCCAGTTTTTCAGAAGAGTTATAGCCCTTAATTTAAATTTCTCCTTAAATTACAAGACCGCGTACTCTCCTTAATAGTCTTTAGTGATCGGTCCCATGAGAACAGACGAATGAAAGAGAGGTCATTGTATTAAGAGCTGTCTGCGTCGGCTTTTCCCTTTCGAAGAATCACTAATTTGTAAAAGAGAGAGGGGAAGCATCCTAAACGGGTCGAGATGAAGCAGAATTATAGCATTCTACATTGCTTGCAAAAGAATGCCATGCGTGACACATTGCGAAAAGCGGCGAAATAACTTGATTTTGATGGAACATTTTTTACATATTAAGGAAGAGCAACCCAAGAGACATTTCAGCTCATCTAAAAGGGTAAAAAGTCCGAAGTCTGTTCGCATTAGTCGTGGCCATCGATGCAATTGAGCTTGAGAGAACTGGGCGAGTTTCAGTGGGAAAATAAAAGTAGTGGCAAAAACGCTCAAATGAAAAGTTTACATTATATGGACGGTTTCGGAATTAAATAAAAGCAATAGATGCAGCGATACATGGATTTTTTTTCTTTTAAAAGGAAAACAATATGCATAATTAGGCAAAAATACAAAATAATAAATAAATAACATTTAAAAAAAAAGTAGAAAGAAATCGAGCTTTTTTTTGATTTATTAAACAGCTGAAAATATATAAGATAGACAAAAAAATCTACCGAAATTTCATGCTTTCTACCTATTCCCTCTGTTGCGGTTAGATTGATCTATATTTTAAATAGTAAAAGCATGTCTTACATGGACAAATTACATATACTTAGATACATTACGTGTATACAATACATATTCAAACGTTCTTCATTAATAGTTTATGATTGTTTCATAAAAAAAAAAAAATTAGAAAAGGATTTACGAACTTTTATGAAAAGTTTTCAAAATCATAAAATTATTTATCACCTTTCTACCTTTCCTTTCCACGAGGCAATTTCTTTATTAATTAGACCAATCGAAAATCAGTAAAATAAAAATGTTTTCTCTCTATTTCCTTTCAGTATATGCAGTGTATAACTCTCACAGGGTTTATAATTTTTTTTTCTTCCCACGAATAACTTGAGGCTGCTGTGTACTAACCCTATTGGATTCGCTCACCTCAATGTTAACCCATGGAGAAAAGTTGTTAACTATTTACAGCTACATAAGTGCTGATAATGCAATAAAATGGTATCTTCAGATAGCCTGAACTTCATTGCACTTCGCAACAGGATTAATTATTTAAATTTTGTCCACCAAAGGAATTTATGAACGTTTAATACACTATACCAGATTTTTCCCCTGAATAATTTAAATTTTAAAATTTTATTTGCATTTAAAAAAAACGAAAAACATCCCAAGGTGTTAAATTTCTTTCTCTATTACGAAGTACAATTAAAAAAAAAATTATTTCAATCCAAGTCGGCAATCCTTGGACACATTTTCTCCATAGGTTAACATTCAGATGATCGAATCCAATAGGGTTAAAACACAGCAGCTTTAAGTAGCAAGATAACATATAGTGGGGTTATAATGCACTATAACGTGGTTCAAAATACCAGCCTTCAGAACTAAAAAAAACCCATAAAAGCCAGAAACTAAAGAAATGCTCACATATAAACAGCAACATCGAGAGAAAATAACTTTCTTTCACAAAATATATTCGAGCATACCAAAGACCACAAAACCGAATTTCCCTCCAGGCAAACACCGGAATACATATTCGCAAGTGCGTTCCGTCCATTACACTCTTCCTTATTTCAGGACACTCAAGAATCATACTATGCCACGAATTTCGAAAGAAAAAGCAGATTATACACCGCGACAGCGACTTGCCAGTGTGGGAAACCGAACCAAAGGTAAAAAGAATATATATATATATATATATATATATATATATATATATAAATGTAAGTCAGCTCAAAAGCACGGGAAGGACTTAGCATCGGAGACAGGGCGCAAGACAGTGTCGTATGCAAAGTGAAAGTCGTTCGAATTATTCAGGCGAAAAGGGCTTAGAACTCAGCGTGCGTGGAGAGGCTAACAGCAACAACCGTGAGAAAAATCACACAGGGCAGAAAGCCTAATAGTACGGGTGGATGTAAAGGAACGATTTCCAAGTTTCCTCCCGGCTCGTTTCCATGGAATCGAGGGCTCGCTTTTCCCCAGACGCCATCAGCGAAGGGCTGCATAATAAATGCACAGAGGGAGTGTAAACGTGAATGTAAATACTGTTATTCCGAGTAGTAACATCGGCTATTAAGATCAAATTGATTACGGTGAACACATGACTTCGTACAACAGTTCGCGACTGTTGCGTAAACATGCAACTCAAGAAAGTTAATTACAATTTGGTATAATCTATCGGTGGACAGACAGCACTTAACGAAACGTATTTTTTTTTTTGGACAGCTTAACATTATTTGCACAGCCTCTAAATTCGAAATTCTTACAAGCTAGTTGAATTGCGTCCCTGACACTTAAAAATCTCAAGTAGCACGTTAAAACTGTAGATTATCTTGAAGGTGAGCTTACACCTAATGTCCATTAAAAAATTCCGAGAATAAATTATTTAATCCTAATACCAATTAAACTGTTAACAATTAAAACAAGCAAACAAACAAACAAACGCACACACAAATTTATATATATATATATATATATATATATATATATATATATGTGTGTGTGTGTGTGTGTGTGTGTGTGTGTATGTATGTATATGAGTTATGGAATTATCGCAAAAAAGCTCAGTGGAAGGAATTTCTGATAACCGTATTTCTATGTACTGAAGTTAAAAAATATTGACTTAATATTTTGAAATTTCAAACTAAAAGAAAGCCCCTTGCTTTCTCGAATATAAATTGTTCCGGTGTAAACTATGGTGTAACGCTATGGCAACTTTCGGTGTAACTAACTAACTAACACACACACACACACACACACACACATATATATATATATATATATATATATATATATATATATATATATATACACTATGTGTGTGTGTGTGTAAGTAAGTAAGTAAGCAAGTAAGTAAAATTACACATAGTTTAGACCGAAACAATTTATATTCGAGAAAACAAAACAAGGGGCTTTCTTTTAGTTTGAAATTTCAAAATATTAAGTCAATATTTTTGAACATCAGTACATAGGAATACGATTATCAGAAATTCCTTCCACTGAGCTTTTTTGCGATAATTCCATGACTCATGGACTCTACCAAAGAATTTTTCCTCTTCAAAGGGCCTGGAGAAAGAAAAAAAAATACTGGACTTCTGGGCTAAGTACCGTTTTACGATTGATTAGGGAGGGGGGGGGGGAGAGAGAGGTTGAGGATTGATACAGACTCCAGAGGGATAGCCTTCCAAAGACAGAAAACTTGCAGCTGTTAGACAAGAAGTTTTTCAGATGCGTAGTCGAAATCTAAATAAACCGAACCACTCTGGAACGTCAACACAGTCGTATTGCTCAGGAATTGTCTCGTCAAGAGTGGACGTAGAGATTGAACGTGCTTTCAAGATTACACCCCCACTGCCTATGCACCCACGTCTCAGTCGCTAATACAATTTTCGACCCACGTATACCTCCCACGGATCAGATGAGAAATGATTAAATGCGTGTTACAACCCTCTTCACAATTTCTCCGTCATGTAGAACGCGTGGCTAAAATCTTAGCAATATTTTTCAGGGTTTTTAATTTTAAGAAGCTAATAGGAATTTATAATGTAGTGGATACACCTCCACTAAAAATCCTTCGATTTAAGATAACTGTGGTCCTACTGGTGGTGAGACACTGATCTTGGCCTCTAGTAGGAAAGTATTTTTTTTTTGTTTGTTTCAAGTATGTACTTGTGTAAAAACACATTCAAAATAAAGATTTTCTCTAACTTCCAGGGAAACTTAATACCTCAGAGCATCCATCTACTGATCGGAAGGTCCATGGTTCATATCCCGATGCTAACAACACTGCTTTTACATTTATCCGCAATCACGACTGTTCTTTATTATGTAAGTTACTTTTTTCCCTGTCATTTTTAACAGTTGAATGGCCCGAATTAATCCATTTTTGATTTTATATATAGGGTGGGCTAAAAGTTCGTAAATACTTTAAAAATTCATAAAAAAGGAAGAAGTCATGATAAAGAAGTGCGGTTTGCAAGAAAGGGTTCACAAGGAAGCCGGATTTTTTTAGCAGCCAAAAAAAAAAACAGTTTAAAAAAATAAATTTAAGTTTAAAAATTTAAAAAAGTCCACGGTAGATGGCGCTGACACGCGAGGGATTCAGTGGAGTTATGCAAATCAATCTTGCAATAAAAGACCGTGATACACGAGGTTTTGGAGGATCGCCCACGAAGTGGAAGACTCTTGTTAGCGGAGGGCCGCATTACTGCGGTGGAAACCGTTATGAATGATATGGCGGCAGAATCGTCCACGGGGAGTAGCAGTGCTCGCAAAGCTTGACCAGTGACTCTATCAGTAACATTTTAGATTTTTATTTTGTTGCTAAAAAAAATCCGACTTCTTGTGAGATCTTTCTTGCAAATTGCACTTCTACATCATAATTTCTTCCTTTTTTATGAATTTTTAAAGATTTTTAACGAACTTTTGGCTCACCAGATATATATACCTACATATACATGCACACACATATTACATATATGCATATATACATACACACACACATACACATACACACACGCGCGCACATATTAAATATGTCATTAATATTCAGTAATTCACTTTACAAGATATCATTCAGAAATATGTAATTATTTCCTAGATTTTGGTTCATGCACATCGATTACTGAACTTGGTACATCCTCGGTGATAAATGACGATACAATAAATAACTGCAACAGTCAATGTACTCTTAATTATGTAAGACTAAACAGAACAACTACCCCTAAAACCTGATAGGCTGAAACAAAAGACTTGTTATTAATGATTGGTACAAAAACTTGAGAGTCCAAGAGGCAGCACTCTCAATACTGGCATGTCGAGGCTTTTTTAGTTTCAGAAAATTGTACAGTGAATGTTACCGTAACCATAACTAATTGTTTTACGAAACAATTAATTATGGCTACGATTACCATCGAGAAGATGTTTGTAATAGACAATTATCTTCAATTATTAAATAAAGACGAGCTTCTACAGAGATAAAAATGCGACATAATAGGCATTTGGCTGAGAAGCTAACCACCGGAAATAATTGTCTGATAGTTAATGGTTAGCAGATGATGATTTTTAAGCCAGGTAATTGCTCGTAAAATTGTTCTTCGCGCCAGTCGTCTCAAATTTTGTGGTGATAGAAAGTTTTAAGTTATACGTACAAGAAACCTTTGTGAAAGAAATTGTTTATCTATTTCCATTCCAATAACATAAAAAGGATGGCATTAAAATTAATTAAAGTGGCGGAGCTGCATAAGATAAAAAGTAGCATCTTTTATTAATGTTATAAGCACTTTTTTTTTAAACACAAAACTGCTTATTAAAACTTTTGTCGCAAGAATAGATGTAGAACAAAATTGGGATTTTTTTTAAACTATAAAGTATAAATTAGTTATTATTTTCATAGCAAAAAGTTTAAAAAACAAACAATCTTTTATGCAAAATAAGTATATCATCTTGAACAACTTCGTAAAAATATTCTGGTTGATCAATTAAAGATAGAGAGACATATATGCTCAACGTGTTGAACACGATTAAAATATTTTTTTTGCATAGCATTCTAATCAAAGAAAGAATATTTATTTATTTATTTATTTTGAACCTCCCTCAAAATGATATAGACAACTTTTTTTAAATGTCAATAATAAAAAAACTATACGCATATTTCGTACGATTTAAGCAACTCTGAATAGTCTGTTACGATAGCGAGGGGTAAGGAAACGTAGTTTTACACCAGAAATTTATTCGTCAGATGGTCGTAATAAGAGAAAGAATGTCGCTTGCGGACAGCGAAGTTGTCCCTCCAGCATACGGTTTAAACTATAGAAGCAGCCGAAAGGGACACAAATTACTATATAGTACGGTTTTGATGAGTAATTTTATTATTTTTTTAAAACTCAAACTGCAATATTACAAAATAAAGGACCAAATGAAACACGGGTCTACTGCTTTACCCCAACTTTCTAACCTTTAAAAACACGTACATATAAGATACACAACTGAAGAACAGACTAAAAATATTACGACTCAGTGGGTGTTTATCTATTCCCGAGACTATCTCAAACATGTTATTAGAATCCTTCGGTTACAAATCGCAGAAAAAAAAATTTGAATTCGTAATTTTTTTACTTAATTTTTTTTTAAATAATGGGTGGGAGTCGAACTGTCACCTCGTGGCTGGTGACGCCCTATATATTCACAACCTGAAAAGAAAAACGATGGCTTCCACCGCATCGCAGCTTCTTTATGAATGGAAGGACCTTGGAGTTTTACAGAATGTTCCAGGCATACAAGAACGGCTACAGAAATAACTCAACACGGACCCCTCCACCCAGGATTTAATTTACCAACGAAACTCGTTTAGAATTTTAAATACACCGCAGAAACATGAAAGAGAATTATATCAGAGATGAATAAATGAATAAGTATCAATAACTGCAAACCTAATTCATATTCACATCATGCAAACTGTTCCAGTTTCCCAAACCCATTGTAGTTTCAGACACCATCGTTATGGGATAGTAGGGTTCAAGACGGGATCAAAGGATGTAAGTAATCGCCTTTGTGTCAACTTATCTTCACGTTCGAGTTCATACGTCACAAAAACCTAGTCTCTGTGTGATATGGAGGATGTTTTGTCAAAGCGTACTTATCACACTGAGACTTGAGACTGAAGCTTTTTTTTTTTTTTTTTTTTTTTTTTTTTCCCCGAGGCGGAAAAAAAGACTACATGAATAATCACTTGAAAGTATGACTGTTTCTAGTATTGAACACAAGGGCTTTTAAGGTTTTTTTTAAGAGCCACAAGTACACTGTAAATACACGATTCGCAATTCATCAGTGTAATTATTGAAGAAGCTGTTGGAATAAAGCCGAGGCGAATTTAATTTAAACCGAGGCGAGAAGGTTTGTGGAGGTATATGTTGTATGATATATCATGCTTCCAATAGAAACATATCCGAAACATTTCCCCCGACTTTTCTGTATTTCTCCTATAGTTTTGTGATAAAATTCCCTGCTTATGTCGGGAAAATGCAAAAACTGTAACAGGATAAAACTCCTGTAAGTCTGCCCTCTTAAGCTTGCATTTGTTTGCCTGTATCTTAATTACGATGCAACGAAAACGAAGCAAAATGATATTACATTTGAAAGAACGTAGAAACCTGAAATAAGAAGAAATTAAAAAAAGAAATTTCATTAAAATTCCTCTAGGGATTACTAATCTATTAGTATTGTCATGTATATAAAGATAACCTAATATTAGATTAATATACGGAATGGTTACGATGTGGTGTTTTTCGTTTCAATTAACATTAATTTCTGACGAATCCTTAAAAGAAAAATAAAACTGATATGACATGAGTCGTCAATTACTAGAACTGTAGACATTGTTAATTACATTTCATAGTGTTCACAGTTAAGCTTAGACGGGAGGTGTGCTCACTTCAAAGTTCATACTTTCCGTCATTACTGCCATCTATCGATTAAAAGACGAATCTTCCATCCACAATGAAACTATTTTATTTTCAGAAAATCGGCGCTGCATCGGTAAAGTGGCTCTAAGCCTCGGAAATATAGAAAACGGTCGAGTACTTTTGAAAGATGACAATCCTAATCAATCAAAATTGTCAACAAAACACTCTTGATTGGGCCCCGAAGCATCCCTTCTCAAAAGGATCGTTTGGCTTTGGTTTGGAGCACTACGGTCAATTTTTGCTACACGAGGGCTAATTAGACCGGGACCTAGAGCTTAAAAAGCCGATTTCAAACGGCTAGAAACGTCCATGCAAAGAGTAGGACTCGAAACCCACTGACTCTCGTATCGAAAGCCAGTACCCTAGGGCCTAGGTATTCGGCTATCGTCCGGCATTGTTCTCAAAAGGAACTGTGAGGAATAATTTATTCTGATTCTTAAATAATGAATAACACAAACTCAAGTATTTGATCACATGGTCTCAGAAGAAGCCTTGCTCTTTGCGCAACGTCAGAGGTACTTTTAATTCATCATAACCTAAGAAATGAGGGTGACCAAAAGAGTTAGGGGAGGCCTAGAAAAAAAATATATATATATATATAAAATGAGTTTTTGAATTCGTCTACTTTTAAAATTTTTAGAAAATTTCTTGAATCTCCACGCGAATTTTTAAACAATGTTTTCTCCAAGTTTTCCAAATTAGAAAGTATCTTGCATAGCTTAAGCACACGTACAACGAAGGTACACGTACCATTGATGTTCTGTGACTGGAATATCTATTTTGACACTTAATAAGTTCTTCGACACAACGTACTACGACAGAATGAGCACTTCTGAAAATTTATAGAATTCAATTTACGTTGTGCCAGTTAGTGTAAAGTCCGTGGGTGGACACGAACGAACACAAGAAAAATAAAATGAGTTTCCCGAAATTCCGGAAGAAAAATGTAAGAAAAAACAAAGATGTCACTATAAAGCAGAGAAGAAACGAAAATAGAAGGAAAGAAAATCAATTTTTATTTGTTCGAGTTTCATAACCGTAGAAACTGTTAATGCAGAGGAAATGAAAGACCATATCTTATCCAAAATGCTACAACATGACTTTCACTGCAGCAAGTCATTATGGAGAACACGACAGAGAGAAGAAACAACAATCGAATAAGTGCAAAATTATGTTTGCAACTTGATTTCAAATTAAGTAAGAGAAAAGTGAGAAAGATCTTATAAAAATGAGAATTCGAACAAATAGAGAAAAAAAACAATAGATCAAATAATCAGAAAGAAAGGTTTGGCCTCAAATGAGATATACTTTACGAAGAGTCTGTCGTTGGAGGAGTGCGTCGCACTTGCATCAGATGCTTGCCGTGATCTGACGTTAACTATAAATAAAGCAGTGTATGCTCAAACAGACATTATGCGCGGGAAGAGAGGAATTAAACAATAAAACTGTGTAATGAGCCATACAGTTTCTCACTTGGCGATTTTTTTTTCCAGATCAGGTCTGAAATGGAGCCTTATATGGATGCGGTTCGTTGTCCAGATGGAGCCGAACATCCTCGAAATATTCGTCAGTCTCCAAAACGCATGCTACCGAACTCCTTTACCTCATTACAGTATTCCCTCCCCCTCTGCATTGGCTCGGAAACAACGGCCATTGGCAGGGCGGCCCGATTCCTCGGTTCCGAGGGGTAGGTAGCAGCAGGTTGCCATGGCAATCGGGGCGCGAAAATGATCAGGGCGGTTCGCGCCATGTTGACACTTGGCCCGAAAGCTAAACAGCCCCCGTGAAAAATGGAGCCCTGTTGCCAAGGGAGATCCCCCCCCCCCCAAAAAAAAAAAATAAAAAAATAAGCCTTAATTTAATATCTTATCGCGTTGTCACGGTTGGTGACCGAAAAGGGAACACTCGTACAATCACTTGAGTTTGGAGCGACAGACAAGGGGTTCTTTAAGGAGAGATCAGCCACTTAAGAGATAGGGTTCCGGGTTACGAGAGACAGACATGCTGCTTTTGGTAAGGTGAAAGCGAGCCACATGCTATTTCGCACATGAGCAAGGTTGGAAGGCGGCTTGTGTCTTATATGACGCAAAGCTCTAAAAGCAGAAGACACGAGAGAGAGAGAGACCAAGAGCTTTTAACTAAATCAGGCATAACAGTGCCGAGCGATGACCGGGAAGTCACGTGCCCCCGTTAATCAGCGACGCTGGAACATTTATAACGCCGAACGGAGAAAGCGTCCGTGTGATAGAGAAAATCAAGTTGAAAGAGTATTTAGTACCGTTCCCTAGTGAATAATTTTACGCACAAAATATACTAGTCCATGTTCTATTCTTTCAAAGGTACATATGATATGGTTAATTTGAGAAAAGAGAGAGGGAGAAGTTTACAAACTTCTCTTTTCTTCTCAACCTTCCACAGAATTGTACATAGGGCTTTGGTCAGCATCAAAGTTTCACCATCCGATGTTCCCAGATCTCTGATCCCATTGAAATCTCCCACCCGGGACCTAATACATCATCAATAACGGTAGGATTGCTTTCCTTTTCCTTACTTCAGACCTAGGCCAGGATTAATTGACTTATTTTGTACACTATACAAACGTTAAATATCGGCCAGACTAGAGATTTCCGATGTTTAGTTTATCAGAGGTCAGTCGAGGTGCAAATTACTGTAATCCATACCAGACAATAAGACATTATAAGAAATTCTACTTCACAACTAAGGAAACTTATAAAGGAGTAAAGAAAACTTTTAACATTTCACTATAATTAACAATAAAATAGGCTCAATTCGAATTTTTATAGCATATTCAGTTTTTTTTTTAAATTTTTAAATTTATTTTTATTTTTAAACTGCAGGAGGAAGAGGCTGAATTTACTTTAGAAATTCAATTTGAACCTTTCTACAGTTAATTACAAATATTTATTTCACAATTTGTACGAATACGAAAGCTCTGGTCAACTGCCAGTTCACATTAACATTTCATATGTACCATATGGCCCGGGGAAATACACTGAAAAGGGTAATTTCATCGTCAACCCTTAGATGTGGAGTAAACACAATTGTTAAAACTTAGGAAGCAAATTAGAAATTAGAGGTATTTCGGGCTCATAGGTTCAAGCTTGTACAAGCCTTAAGTTCAGGCTCTTGCAGTTTGTGAAATTAAAATGCAAAGGAAGGCTTTTATATCAATATAAAAAAATCCATTAAATAACTCGGTAAGTCAAAACAAGCCTGAGAAGGCACTCTACTTTAAAACACAGAGCTGGTACCAATATTCGCTATATATGTAAGCGATATAAGAGGATAACATAGCAGTTGTGGAACAGTACGGGCAAGGTACAAACAGCCATCTTTCAAGAAGCGAAATGTCAACTGCTCTATTTAACGTGTATGAGTCTAATTTAATACTTTGGATGAATTTAAGATCTTAGGGGAGAGGTGGCCCGGTCGGGAAAAGGCGTCGAGTCAGTGATCTGCAAATTGCTGGTTCGATACCCATTGCCAACAAAACCACCGACGTGTACACTAATGGTGGCTGGTGCACGGGAAAAATCTGTCCTAGCTGCAATGTCCTCCAAGTTCCCAAACAATACCTCTGGAGGTGTGGGATAAAATGTCCCGGTCTCGTCACTTGACTCGGTTAAAAAATTACAGGATCGGTATGCTTCTAACAGGTGGAGCAAGGACCCACCTCCTGTGGTGCACCCGGGGCTACGCAGGCGGCAAAGTGGTCGCAAACTTCTGGATTCTCTCAGAAAAGAGCATATGGTCAGCTCCCAGCCATTGGAAAAAAAATCTTTAGATGTCAGACGAAATAATTTTTTTATTTTTTTCGGGTTAGAATGGGGGAGCACATAACTGTTAGGGAAGACAGGACTTCGTATATAAATCTTACTTTATGAAAATAAAATTTCATCTAATGCCTAAAACAGTTATACTACGTATATACTAGCAGTGTCTGAGCCCACGACCTATTACCCTTATTCACTGAGCTCTCTCTCTCTCTCTCTCTCTTTGACACACACACACACACACACACACACGATCCATGTTTCCTTGAAAGACGAACTACTGTGCGGCAGTTTCAATTTCTTCAAACCCGTTGAAAACAAATTTATTTCAATTAAAACACATTCAATATTGCTTCGCTGATATGAACTCAGCATAAGTCATTTTATCTTTAGACGATAAAATTCATCTGTTTCTGAATACAAGTTTTGTTACTGATCACTTAAAAATCTCGTGGTTATATCCGTGGGGACAACCAGTTTTGTCAAAAATAGTGTTATTCGTTAAACCTTGGATTATTTCACAAGATGTTCTATGCAATTCAGTATTATTATATAGAAGGAAAAAAAAACTGTAAATGTATGCATGTCTGTAGTTTGGTTTAGCACGCAAAGGTTATTTTTTGCTACCCGAGGGCTAATTAGATCGGGACCTTCAGCTTAAAGCCGATTCCGAAGGGCTACAAACGTTCATGATGCTAAGAGTGAAACTCGAACCCGCAAACTCCCTGATACTAAATGCCAGCGTTCTAGTCATTCGGTCATCGTCCTGCATGTGTGTGTGAGTGGAACGGCGACAAATTCCTTTCCGGTAAATTGCTTTAGACTTTTGTACATCAGTTTTTTTTGTTTTTTTTTAAATATACCAACGAATTTAAATACGCCGAAATCAATGTTTTTGTTGTTAAAACAATGTATTTCTGAAAGACAATATTTTTGCTTTTGATACATCATCACAAGATGTATTTCTGGAGACGTTACCCAAACACAATTTTAAAATATTCAGAAATAACGTTGTTATTCCGCATTATATTTCTGCCCGACTGCTTCTAATTTTTATTCTTTCCTAAATTGTGAAATTTTGGGGATGGCTAAGGTCATCGTCTCCTACACAAACAGACCAGGAACTACAGTTTGAAATTGATTCCAAAGCCAACAAAAGCCGATGCCAACCACGGGACTCGAATCGGCAGATCAGTACAGTACGCCAGCACCTTGCGGTATGGCCACTGTCTCACCGTCACTTAACACAACTACAGTGTTACGACTGACGGATCTTCAAAATAACTGGAAATACACTTATTGATATACAGTCGAACCCCGTTATAACGAACTTCAAGGGACCAAAGGCTTTGTTCGCTTTAACCGGTGGTTAGCTATATCCGAACCGTTAAGAAAAATGCTAGAGTTCACAAAATGTATAACTTATCAATTGCAATGTGTATTCAATAATGATGTATTAAAAATGACAAAATCTATTTAAAATGATCATTAATGAATTAAATCGACTAAAATCGATTACATTAAATCGACACAATACTAATTAAATTACGTACAATAGGAAAACGGTGGGACCAAAATTTTCGTTCGTTATATCCGTGAGTTCGTTATATACCGAGTTCGCTATAACGGAGTTCGACTGTACACACATGCACGTACACAGATACGCCCACATCTTCAGGTAATATATCACTGAAAAGACCAGAGAATTAACCTTTACGCTATACCGAAAAATATTTTTTATTTAAAAACTCATTTCTCCTTTAAAAAACAGGAATATGGAATTCGTTGCATACCTAATTGTCAGAAAAAAGGATGCTGGATTTACACAGTTATGTGTCACTCTTAACCAGTAGATTGCATTAGAGACAAATCACAATGCATTCACTCAAAAAATGGAGTCTGAAAGAAACGGAGACGTCTCGCATACCACCGAATTCCAAATTGTGTCTTTTCTTCCCCATTTTCGAGCAAATATCTCCCTGTGTGTGCCCTAGATTCTTTCCAGTCTTTTGGCTTTATACCTTCACGCAGCATAATTTTATTTGCATTCCCTTCGATTCGGAAACGTGGACGAAAACTCTAGCTTGACATATCTCCAAACAGTATCTCAACTTCCATCTCCGGGAAACGAAAAACAGATAAAAAATGTTCCGTAGGGAAGGTGAAAAAATATATATATCGAAGTTCGAAAAATCGATATGCACAGGCCAGATCAGCGCTGAAATATTCAAAGCTCCATTTAAATAAATAAATACTCTCTGCGAATATTTTCTATCTGTCGAGTCTCTCTCAGAAAAAGAGACGTCTTATATACACCCAGCCGCATAAGCAAATATATATATATCCTTGGTGTCGGCTTAAAAAATCATTTCCCTAAAAAATTGTTTTCCAACATTTAGTCAAATAAATATTAAACTGGTACTTTAAAGTTCAGAAGTTTTTTTTTCCATTTTACTTCTTTAATTTTATAAAAAAAAAAAAAAAAGAGCACACGGCCTCTAACAGCACTATGTCTGTTAAATAAAGATAGATATAAAAAAAGTTTCATGAATTATGGATATCCAGGAATTTTGAGTCCCCTCCTTTTATTTCTTTTCCCCCCTACGATGGACTCCCCCCCTTTCTTTCTACGTTTGGTCAGGGTAAGAGGGCATTTGAATTATGGACTAGGCCAAGCGATCACGTGACTCGACTCTGGAGAATATAAGACACCACCTTCATTTCAATATTTTGCTTCTTATAAATGGCAGCGGAATGGATAGATTCAGTTACGGTAAGTAACTCTGCAGAACAGGGCTAATATTTCTTTTTAGATGGGTGTTGGAGTCCTCCCCATCAAATGCTGATTTACATCGCACAGCATGTCCGTTTAGTGCTTGATAAATGGTCATGAATTCCATATCACGGGGGTACAAATCAAGATTTAATAATAAATGAAATGCAGTCTACTTGAAGCAGATAAATTGTGCGGATTTCAATACAAGCAACCCTTTCCATGTATTTAAATAGGTTAATTAACGTTCATGATTCTTTGTTAGTTTATATACGTTGTACTACAAAATAATCACAGCATATTTTGTAAAGAAAGTTAACCAACAAAGAAACAAAAAAAAACCCGATTTTTATTATTTACAATTCGTTGTATTACTATTTTATTTTTACATTCTTCTGCGTAAATATCGACATTAATTTTATTTTTTTATTTTTAAACCGGAATACTAGAATTTTTTACAGAATATTTTTTGTACAAGTGTTTTGTATTACACAAAATATTTATATCATCACGTACAAGAATAGTTTGTTTTAATAAAGAATCACCTCAGAATGTTTCCTAACGTCACTACGAAACGTTACTATGGGCTGTTTGTTGTTGGGGCCAGGAAAAGAAAATGTAAATTTGTGAATAAAGTAGATATGATTTTAACGAAAAACCATATCAGATATCCTTTTTGAGCAAAAATATTTAAAAATATATACTACTAAAACAGTTTTTTACCACCAATAAAGCGTATTACTTTACAATCCATTTATTTTACATATTAATAGGCTATACTACATAAAATAATTTCCTTTTAAAATAACGACAAAAAAATCCTGGTCTTCAAACTGGATTAAAATATATACCAGATAAATTTGATATATTAAAATAATATTCAAATTTTTTTCCAGTTTTTAACTCTTTATAAAACAGTTTTGTTGGGGGGGGGGGGCAGTGAAAATTTCCCCATTCCGCTTAAATAAGAGCCATTTTTATGTACATATTACAGACTGTCACCAATCAGATTTTTGGGCGATAAAAACAAATGCAATTCTTAAATAAGGTTTCTTCAAATGTTAGAATGTTTTCCTTTACTGTCATATCACTACAACTTTCGCATTCTTTCGTATGTCATATCATTTAGTTTAAAGACGTAAACGATGACGGGAGAAGATGCGAACCCCCTCTGCATATTCCTGAAATGTATGGACATTATTTGGTTGCATTGTATACGCAACACAGCTTATCTCTTGCAAAACGGCTAATCTCCTTAAATTTTTTTAAAAAAATTTCTCTTCTTCCAACTGAAAAAAAAGCATTGAAATTTAAGCCGTGTACAAGAACGAGTATTACCAAAGTAATTCTGCCTTATTTTCAGTCGCATCGTTCCAGGAAACTGAAGTAAATCAGTGCGAAACATAAAAAGGAAGTTGAGGATTTTCTGCTGTTTCCCATTGTTTCAATAGCATGTTAACTATTTTATTTTTCGTTCAATGGCTGTTAGTGTGGTCGTTGCCATATGATGTATGTATATTATAAATGCTCGTTTCCGTCTGAATAACAATCTTCCTTGTCGGTAATAAATATCTTGGACGTACCTTTACCTGGGTGAACAGAGTCTATATGAACACGTGAGGCTTGGTAAAATGTAAGAACGTTTCTATAGACCTGCATCAGATCTAACCAATGGCTCGGGAATATCAGGTGTAAATAAATACCTATTTAAAACCAATGCGAGCTTTCCAAAAATGTTTTATTAAATGATTTCCCGAAAGTTTTATCCCATTTTTACGACAACATAAATAGAATTTCAACAATGTTTATGTTGTTGTTGCTGTTATTTCTAATGTTCCGTGGCTGGAAGTTTCAGACCATGACCATATAGGCTTTGGGCTGAAGTGAACGGCTCCGGTTTATATGGTACTGCATGTGTCGGAATCCGTCTTAGCTAGTTGCCCCCTCAATTTTGACCGAACACCTCAAGAGGCACCATCTGGGGGGATCGTACACTCTCCCACCCTCTCTGACCTCAGAGATGGACTTTCCGGTCTACGGATGTAACGTGCCCATATCCGGCCTTGACACGGAGGTATTTAATGGCGCGTGTCGGGATTCGATCCGAACCCCCTCAGTACCGAAACCCAGCGCGCTACCACAAGGCTACCTCGAGCCCAACAATATTTATTATTTACATTATCAGTTTCATGAGAGTTACACATACTCCATCGTTATCGACACTTAAATCTACCACCTTATTTATTTCACTTTATGTAAACTTATCCAAAAATACCATGAACAGTGGAACTAAAGAAGAAAAAAAAAACTTGGAATATCAAATGAAAGAAAGAGAAGAAACTACGTAATTTATACACCAATAAGGCAGTTGCACGCAGCATGTCACATCAACTCGAGCATATACAAAAGGAAAAACATCATAGTTAAATGCATCGTACTAAAAACTCATATAGAAATGTGTGACTAGAGCTCCACTGTAAAACGCGAGGGGCGAAGACGATAAATAAAGTTACCAGTTCCGATTGTATTAATTTCGGAAGCTGTTAAAGAAAGCATTTCAGCACAAACTTAATTGCCGGTAACACGTGTAAAGAAACTTGCAAGCAAAAATAAGCTTTCAAGACGCTTAATATGTAATATGTATTGAGGCATATTGCTTGGAACGCCTAAATCTCAAAAACAGATATAAAAAAAGGAAGAAACGAAATGCATTTGCGTGTATAAAACACCCTTCTAGGACCGAAAAGTATAGATATAACTCTTTCTGCAGAATTAAATATTTTAAAATTTTCCGTCAAGTTAAAATTAAAGTTATACTATTTCTTTAGCATTTGACAAAAATTCCTATTCATTCTCTTTTCTGAGCATTTCGTAATTTTCATGACTACGCTTAGTATTAAGACGTTCGAAATTCCACACGCAATAATAGACAAGGCGATACCGTAAGACAAGGTAATGACCCCTCAACATCTCACAACTCAGAATAGAACTTCCATATTTTCATTCCCTTTTAAAATTTCCTGCGTGTCGCCGAGTCGCGGAAGTAACGCGAGGTGAAATGGAAGTCAAGAGAGAAACTAAAAAGACATCACGAAATATGGAGGTCATAATGAAACAGAAAGAAGATGTCGAAATTGGAGAAAAAACAAAACAAAAAAACATTCGATCGAATGGTGAAACTAAAGGTCGATCACCTCTTAAGACTTACCTGTGCCTGTGCTACAGTAAGGTGGCTAGCGGAAGCAAGTATTCCCCCCCCCCCCCCCATTACAAGTTTCATCTGTTAGTTCTCTGGAGCGGAGAAGATGGAAAATGATTTGCGAGCAGTAGAACAAGTTTTGGTGCTGATTTAAGGCAATGTAAAATTTTACGAGTGCTCTACGAGTTTCTTTAACTGAGAGCGGAAATCAGGCTCTGATTTTCCATTAGGCCCGGGCCTAGGAGCCCCCAGAATTTTTATTTTATAAGAAAAAAAAAATTCCCAATAAAATTTTTTAAAAAATTTTTACCCTTTTTAATAGCAATTTTTTTTATATATCCTTTCAAATTTGATTGATTGGTTCATCATATGTATGTTATAGTGTAATATAAGTTTTTATAAGGGATTAATAAGTTTTTCTGGTTGCATTGTATTGGTGTTTTAATGATGAAGTTAATATGTTGTATTGCTTTTTGTTATTTGATAATGTTCTAGGCTTCTACACTTCAAATAGCCAATTCTCGGTAAAATGGTACTTTCACAATGATTCATAATTCCCCCCCCCCTTTTTTTAACGTCAATTTTGGAAATTTTACGCCCACATCAGTGTTAGGGGGCCCCATCCCGACTTGTGCCTATAGTCAAAAATTTTCTAAATCGGGTCCTGGCGGAAATGAATGGGAAAATTAGCAGCACACACAACTTATTTCGAAGTAGATTCGATGTACACTGATTAGACAGATAATTAAAATTTTTTCAGCCCTTTACATTTTTCAAGTGACTAAATATTCAGAAGTTTGAAGATAAATATTTTCCTTGCTTTGTTAATCCTTTCTTTTTCAAGACGTAAAACAAACAAACGTATATTAATATTTATATAACAAATTTGAAAAAGATAACGTGACTAAGAAAGCACTAAAATGATGTGCAGTTTGAGGAAAAAACTAACTAGCAATTGATTTTACATATTGTCGACTACAGAGACGATAAAACAAATAAAGGGTTCATTATTTTAAGGATTAAAAATTTTCTGTCTCTTATCACGACAGCACATAAACTTTGGTAATTAAACACAGTTCTCTAATTAACGGGCTTAAGGCGTAGTTTACATTTATATTAGCCAGGATACTTACTAACAGCATCCAAGGAAAAAATTCAAACTAATCATAGCGTAACTTTATTTTATTTTCTTAAAATAGTGATAGTAAGTAGACACAGAATTAGGAAATAAATTTAAGAAATAATTATAACGCAATACACGGTTTGAAAAAATTCCCGCTAGAAATAGTACATCGACTACACAGAGTAAGCAGTTTTAAGTAATATTTTTGCTGAATCAGTCTCTAGATGTAATGTGTAACGCGAAAAGAAACGAAAAAAGCATAAGTTTCTTAATAAAAAATGCTTTTCCACAGAGAGCAAAATTCAATACGACCGAAAATAGTTTTCTGCATTTCCTTTTTTTCGTTAACAGGCATTAAAATTAAATTTTTTTCCCGCATGGGAAAACTTATCTCACCTATCAGGGCTTGAGAAAAATAGAAATATAAGCTGAAACAACCGCACTGAAATTTGCACGCATCTTACATGGATGGAAATGTTCTTACAAAATGCACGACTACGAATTATTTATTTATTTATTTTTTTTAAAAAACAACTTAGTTTCGGCTTTCGACGCTTTCAAACACAAACAACGTTATTTTCCTCAAACACGCTGACAATTGAATTTAGAGACAAAAAATCAAATTTACTACATCCCGCGGCAAGTACGGGAAAAACGTAAAAAGAAAAGAAAAAAAAAACCACCCCACATATTGCACATAACGACGTAGTGCTGATGGAATACACTATTACATTGATATTCCTCCACTTAAGACTGGGAGAGAACTCGACTTAAGACTGGTCGTAAGTTGAGTTGGTCGTAAGTCGAGTTTCAAACGAATTTTAAAAATATATATATATATATCTGTGGCTTGGTACAAGAAGTGCCTAAGTCAGTTTTCTCCAAGATGACTATGTCTGCTTATGTCTCTTTAAAATAATAATAATAATAATTTCAATCTAAGAAGTACCCAAGTCTGTCCGATGCTTTAAAAGTGTTTTCTAAACCATTGTGCAGACTTGGGTACTTCTTACATTGAAGATTATACTTTTTTAAAGAGACAAGCAAAGTCATCTTGGAGAAAACTGACTTAGGCACTTCTTGTACCAAATCACAGATTATATACACACACATATATTTTTTACTTTCATACTTAAATACGCAATTTAAAATACATTGTACTTTATTTAAAGGACAAATTATTCTTAGCTATCACTACTTATTATGTTAGTACAATCCATTGGTTCAGAATTTGCGACAGATGATACGTTGCAAGTTTTTTTTCATAAAGTTATCCAAGGTAGTTTGAACAGTTTGCGAACAGGTTGGAAATTCATTCTTTTCCTAAATCTTTGAAACCATCCATGGCTTGCAGTAAAATTCTGCTCTTAATCTTCCCCTTTCTGTAATTTCAACTGTTTGAAAAGACTGCATGCTTTTGTTTGAATGGTAATGAGGCTTAGTGGAATTCTTTTTTGAATTAAATCCTCCATCCAAATTACCAACATTTTTCCCATTTCGTGGATAGGTCATTCTCGTTTTGCTTTTATAATTGCCGATTTTAGAAATTCCGACTGCTTCACTTGCTTCCGAAATTAACACTTTAATTTTTAAAATAGTGGAGATCGTGGAATGAGGCAATCTTAACTCGCATGCTATATCCATCACTTTTTTACAGATTCGATCGTCTTTTTTAAGTTTCATTTCTAAGTCTATTATACTTCAATTTCTTTTTCCTTGACACTTTTACTATTTCTAGCCAATTATTTCCAACCATACTAGGAATAAAATTATGTATGTACTTAACTTCACAGATAAAAATCGAACCACTACATATTAAGCAATACAAAATAGTTAGTAATATTTTTATGTAATAATAATGAGACGCGACGACTGTGCACTCGTTTTGTTAACTCCCGAATGAAGGTTTATTTGATTTATCATGTGGATATCCGAAACTATTGCATCATATATTTTAATAATTATGTAATGCATATATGTATGTACTGTACATTCAAGGAACAATATTTTTAAGAAAAAAAAATAAAAAGTTAAAAAATAAATAAATAAAAATTTTGGTCGTAAGTCGAGGAATACCTGTATTTCAGAAAAACAGAGCGATTTTATGTTTTGATTCACTTTCCAACCCCATGCCGCATTATTTTGGGTCATTCCAACTTTCTCAATAACAACTACTTAAAAGTTTTTGTGGCTTTTACTTCCATGGTGTGAAATAAATAATATTATATATATATATATATATATATATATATATATATAAAAGAAAAACTTTGTCTGCCGGCCGGTCGGTCGGGGAACAATTCCGGGTAGACCGTTTCCGGTATGGCATTCTTTATGAAATTCGGCCATGTTTGAAAATGTCGAAATCGATGTATTTTTTTTTCCTATGGAAGTACATAAATGTTAGACATTTGGAAAGAGCTTTAAAAACTAATAATTTTTTCTGTGTACACTTATTCTATTACTTTAATAGTTTTCGAGATATTTCAATTCTAAATGCATACTCCACCGAACAAAACGTAACCGCCATGTTTTACGATGTAAACACATCATGATTCATTCACAGCGTGATTCTCACTAAAACATGAATCACTGAAAAGAAACATTTCATCGTGTGTCTAATTTTTTATTATTTTTCTATTTTTCATACTTTTTAAAAGTCAAACTTTTCAATCATAAATAGATCATTTGAAGAGGTACTGATTTTTTGGCAATTAAAGTGAAAAAAAAAATTTTAATTCAAGTGAACTGTGATTAGAGTGTCAAGTGATTCGATAGCTGGGCAAAGCCCGAGCATAGCCAGGAGAAGCCCGGCTAGTCTATATATATAAAACAGTTCCGTAACTGACTGACTGCCGTGGCCCAGATATTGCAGTTGAGACCCATTTTCCTATGGTTCCTATGGTAACTGACTGACTGACTCATTGACATACAACACACAGACCAAACCGCTGGACCTAAAGGGCTGAAATTTTGCATGGCGATTCTTTTTATGGTGTAGGGGTTCACTAGGAAAGAATTTTTGAAAATTCTTCTTTTTTAAAATTAAATTTTTAAGCTGTTTTAGTAACTTTTTTAACTTTGCATTTAAAATAATAATTTGAGGGTTATAAAATTAATATCACGAGAAAGATCATAAAAATTCCTTTAAAATGAAATTTTTTTCGAATCTTTACCTCCATTTTCTGATTTTTGATGAATTTTTAAAGATTAATTTTTAGAATTTAATTTATTAAATGCTGATCACGTGGTTTCTTTTTCTGGTACTTTAAATAAGTTTATCGTCACGTGATAACAACGAAATAGACAAAAAAATATTTTTTTTTTCTTTCTAATGCGGCAGACGATTGGACATTATCCAAAAAAATATTAAAATACAGTAAAAGATATGTTCCTCAAACTATACTATATTAACTGTATAATATTCTTTAGTATGTCTTATTAGATTCAATTTGAATATTTTCTTCTACATTATTTTGACTAAAAAAATATCCGTTACGATTTATATATATATATATATATACATCAATTGTATACATTGTTCATTGTATTTATTATAAATATATATATTTTTTTGGCATTAATTGCTTACATTGACCATTGTATTTAATTTCAATGTACTCCGTAGCGAAGTGCGGGTTTTCAGCTAGTATAATATATAACAATTTTTTCATTGAAAACAAAACTTTCAAGTCGAATTTTAATTGATGTTCTTTGTAATTACGACAAAAGGCTATTTTGTTAAAACGTAAACTCCTATTATAATAACTTGGGGTAATATGCATGGAGGTAATTTAACTTAGAACTGAGGGTCGACGTTGATCTGCCACGAATAAATTACGATGTAACTAAAATATAAAATAAATATTCCTGTTCAAAATAACATATAACAATATTAAAAAAGTTTTCCAATTTTGATTTCATTAAAAAATTTCTAGCCGTGGAAATCGTCTACTGCATTAATCACAGTTTTATTTGCTACTAATATAATTAAATGTTGCAAAACTGCGACGTATTTAAGTAGCTTTGAAGTAACAGAAGCTGGGAGTTATCCCATTGGCATGAAAAAGGAGAAAAGGGCGCAGTCTGAAAGTACTAAATACGTGTAACTTCAAAATATAATGGAAAGTTCAAATAATCTTTGTTGATTTCGCTGCACAAATCCTAGGCTAGACAGGATTGTGGAAACACAAATCCTAGGCTAGACAGGGACGAAACAAGCATCAATCTAGAATATAGGCTTTACAGCCTCACACGATCCCCACTATTATTCCTCACACCTTCACCAACACCTTCACCAATAAAAGACGTCATCAAGCGATATTTAACACTAACTTTATAGAATTTTCTTTCACTACAATTATCAACCACTTTTCGCCACCAAAGCTCTCGGATTTCAACACTTTCGCCTACCATCGTTGTAATATTACACCAAAAGCGACTCGCCGTGGAAGATGTATTCAAATTACGGCCTCGGATGCTATCCACGTACTCGAAACAACCCCCCTCCCCCACCGCAACCAAGAAATCGCATTACTTTGCACCCCCCTTCCCCCATCCAGAAAGCCCGAGAAAATTGAATAATTACAATACGCCCACCCCTTCCCCTCCAGTTGTATGCGTGCCCTGAATGCGCAGTCTAAGAAATCGTCCATGGGTACAGGAAAATATATGTGTAATAATTTTTGTGGGACTGCTGCATTATGCCCCTCTTAAATCTTTAAAAATATGCACAGCACCGGGAGGGAGGGGGGAGGGGGGCAAGAAGTCAAGAAAAAAAAAATTATTTTTTCTGTTCCTTTCGCGTGCTAATGACAAATGCTTCCGCAAATTAAAGGGCCAGATGGGTTAAGTCACGTGATATATGAAATGGGTGCCCCATTTGCCCACTGTCAAAAAATACGAAGTTATACGTGGATAATTTAAACCTTTCGAGTTTCCGTCATGAATCCGAAAATAACAATACGTTTTACGGATGGGTCCGTCACGAGGGGAAAGCTTGCAGAGAAACAAAGAAGTACGCGTGTGAAACTTATTTTAGTTTACGTCATAACTGGACAGTCCTAGATCTACACAATATATCCCCAGACCACGGGTTAAAGGCCCCTAAATGTATAATTGCGAGTTAATTCTATAGTTTCTCTCTATAGCTCCTCTACCGTATATATATATATATATATATATATATATATATACATACACACACACACACACACAAAGAAAGAAAGGGGGGGGGGGATAAACTGGAATAAATATTACGCCTTGTTCACAAAAGCGGCACATTTTAATGCATAACGCTTACTTCGTTGAATTAAACATTTAAGCGCATTTTTAAAAACAAAATATGTAATCCTACCAAATACTTTTTCATCATAAACTATATGGGGTTTGGCATAGAAAGGTAATGCCACGCGATCCCGTGTTCGAAACCCTACTAATAAATAGATATTCTTGTGCTGCCATGGAAAGTAACGTTGGTTTACACTATGGGTACGTCCAAATCGACAACACAAACTTGTTGGCACACACAAACAAAGAGGTAAATGCATTTATTTATACACGTCAAGATCTCTTGTTGATTTTGGAAAAAAAAAAAATTAAAAAATCAGGTAGTCTCTTCTAACGAAACTTCCGCGGATCATTAATGTAGGATCACTTATCGTTTGCTTACTTTTTTATTATTTTTTTATTTTTTTAAATTTTTAACGCATTTTGGTACTTTTCTGTTTAACTGTTTTCTACTACTGGGTTTGGCACTCTGCCGAAATTATAACTCGCGACACAGACCAATTTTTTTCTCTTCGAAGAACCCTTATTGAGGAACGTAATCCTATGTTAAAACTCTGGCATTTTTCACTATTTGGAGCAATTTTGTTACCATTGACAGATTTTGAACATAGGTTTTATTTGAAAATAGGCGCTGTTACAAAACTTGCTAAACTCACAATACGTATGTATGCATGCATGAACATTTTTTCCCCAAACGGTCTGTTTTTTTCAAAAGAGAATTAATAAATGCGGTTTCATATGCGGAACATTCAATATTTACATACGAAAAATCTCATATAAACTATCAACAATATATCAAAATAAATACTTCTTCCAGAAATGATAATTTCAGTTTTATACAACAACTGTTACATAAGGTATCGATAGTAAAGTAATTCCAATATTGAAAAAGAAATAAACTACCCAAGTTGTCTTTCAAACAAATAATATCCTAAGCAGGGCCCGATTTAGAAAATTTTTGACTATAGGCACAACTCGGGATGGGAGCCCCCTAACACTGATGTGGGCATAAAAATTTCCAAAATTGACGAGAAAAAAATATTTGTGAATCGTGAAAGTACCATTTTACCAAGAATTGGCTATTTGAAGCGTAGAACACTAGAACATTATCAAATAACAAAAAGCAATACAACATATTAACTTCATCATTAAAACACCAATACAATGTAACCAGAAAAACTTATTTATCCCTTATATACACTATAACATAAATATGAACCAATCCATCAAATTTGAAAGGATATATATAAAAAAAAAATTGCTGTTAAAAAAGATAAAATAAAAAAAAATTGAATTGGGAATTTTTTCTTTTAAAATAAAAATTTTTAGGGGCCCTCAACATTCGGGGGCCCCTAGGCCCGGGCTTACCGGGCCTGATCCTAAGGGGTTATCAGTTTAGTGTACGCGAATATAAAGGATTGCAATATACGTGAAAGTTTATAGTAATATAAATGCTATTTCATGGAATAACACTAAAGTATAGTTTGTATAGTTTATAAACTTCTCTCATCGAGTT
Organism: Dolomedes plantarius; assembly: GCA_907164885.2. Lineage (NCBI taxonomy): Eukaryota > Metazoa > Arthropoda > Arachnida > Araneae > Dolomedidae > Dolomedes > Dolomedes plantarius. The sequence goes on along the minus strand of OU015497.1, from coordinate 76,568,461 downwards.
TCAAATTCAAAGAGTTAATGAATAATGAAACACCAGAAACCCCACAACAATATATCAAACTTTAAACACTGAAGTATCAAGAAGAAAAACGAACAGTGCTCGATGAAAATTCGTGTCGGGGAACGCAATGAAAAGAGGTGTCTAATGACTTTCGTTTTGAATGTCGCACAAACAAAATGGCTAAATCAAAACATGCATCAGTTAATATTCCATTAAGCTCTGCTTTAAGTACATTTGGAAACACCCACTGTGTTTAATTCATTCTTCTGAGTAGTACATTTTTATTCTTTTCACACATGAGTTGCAGCAACTATGCACTGCTATAATGATAGTTTAATAGCAGAACAATGGTAATAATTTTCTGTCGACCGCTAAAGTTTCTTTTACTCTAGCTCGGACTCATTAAATCAGTCGCTTATATACATATTTAAATGAACAAACACGAAACGTTTCAGACCTTTTCTCCTACTGGAACAATAGCTCGTTTTCGTATTTATGTTGTAATGCTGAAAATTGCAACAATTAAGCTAACCACATTCAGAAAATATTCTCTCAATACCTAAAAATCTTTACCACTTTTAACTACTACTAAGTGTTATTTTCAGGTACATACATGTCTTTCAAAAGCGTTAACGATTGCCGCACAAAAGCTATTTTACCCTTCTGTTTCTTTTTTTTTTGGGGGGGGAGGGGGGAGGGGGGGGGGGCTAAATGGAGATACACTTTACAATTCGATACCTAAATTTCAAAACCTCTCAACTGAAAAATTACAAATTTTACAGGAGGGCCAAAAAACATTAAATCAGCTGTGACAAATAAGTCACAGCTGTAGATTAATAAGTCACAAATAAGTCAGCTGCACATTAAAATGCCTTTAGAATGCACTTAACACTATTTATTGAGTTTTCTTATGAATCAATAGAGGGAGATAGCTGTGAGTTACCGTATTCCCACATAAAATGAAAACAGCAAAAACTAGTAGTTGAGAGGTTTAGGTATCGAATTGCAAAATACCATGCATTTTACGGCTATTTTTTATCAAACCCAAATTATAAATGATTTTCGCTTTACACGTTTTGATGAAGCCTTCTTGTCGTAAACAAGACGGCTTCATCAAAATATTATATTCATGAATATGTCCCAACTAATTGCGTAATATTCCTATCTGCAATTCATCAGCATTAATTCTTGAGTTATATTCAGCTTGCAATCTTATGAAAAAAAAAACGTTAACTACTACGGTCTTAACATTTTATAATAAAATATTTAATGCGGGGAAAATAAGCCATCTCTTTTTAAAAAGCAAAACTAAGAAAAGAATAATTAAAATTAAACAGGCATATTTTTTTAAGCACCCAGAGCGATTACCGTCGGTGCGCGTATTACAGAACAATTCTTCGTAATCAATTACGAAAACTTATCTGAAAGCGTCGGAAAAGGCTTTGTTTCAGCCAATCAATACGCGAACAAAGTGATCCTTGTCTTACACGAGATGGGGTGGGCGGATCCAGCTTAAGTGAGGATTTGTTTTGTTCATCATCGATTTTGTATTACGAGCCAGCGGGAAAGAAATGGGGGGAGGAAGAAAGCTTTTCCTTCTACCAACGGACAACACGGAAACCACACCGAAACCTAAGTACACAGGACAACACGAAAACCACACCGAAACCTAAGTACACAGGACAACACGAGTGATTTACCTTGCGCAACCTTTTGATCAAATCGCGCAAGGAAAATTCAGACGAGAGATCGATACGGCCGTCCGATATCAAATCTTGGAATTATCTTACATTAATCAGTAAAAGACATTAGTGGGTTCGGCCATTTTGAGGGCATTTCCATTCATAACGCCATCCATTTGCTATCATGCAATCTTCTATACCATAAGTTACATGCTCAGGAAACGTACGGTAAACAAAGCATAAGTTCCATGTATTCGTGCAAGAAACACCCATTCAGTAATCCTAGGTGGGACATTCGGGAATGGATAATTCTAAAAGAAATTTTGTGGACTAGTTTCGAAAATGTAATTAAAATATGTCTTAAAGAGCTTCGCCTTTTTGGTAATAGACAGACATACCAAAAAAAATGTCCAAAACAGGAAAAAAAGTAGCTAATTTTTTTAACGAATCACATCTACGACAATATCCTAGAACAACATTCGTCATTTCTGATTAAAAAGTGTTGGAGAAAGTTTAAAATTCCCAAATTAATTTTTACTACGTTGGAGATGAATAAACACATTTGTCTCAAAACCAGCGTGGCTCCTTAGGCACAAAAATAACCCAACTTTATAAAAATACGCCCTGGGAAACATGTAGGTTGAAAACTACTAAGAACTGGCGTATTAACTTCTCGAAGACCCAAACAAAACTTGATAGATACATGATTTTGAAAATTCATTTTGTGGATTATTCCCACAAAACTCAGGACAGTTAAATGATGAACAAAGTGAGTACTTTCCCTTAGATACAACAAAAAGAAGTCACATCCTTAGAAAACAAAACATGGAAGATTTTTAAAAAAAAAGTAAAAAGGGGGGTGAATCTTAAGTTAACACACAGCCGAAAGAAAATCAACTAAACAGTTTTAAGCCAGTTAACTGAAATGTTCAACGTTATCTCACTAAAAAAAAAAACCAACCTCCTGAATATGACAAACATTTGAAATCAATGCAAAAAATGCTGTTATAAACCCATCTAGATCAATTTTACGTAAAACTGTAACTTTTTTTTTTTGGTTGAGTGTAATCGGCAGCCTTAATCGACTGCTCTTTAGAAATCGCACATTCCAGAACTACGGACAAAAGAAGTGGAATTTCAGAGGAGTCTAGAACTCTTCGATTCCTCTTATTGAAGGATGAGGTTACTCAAAGGATTCCAGTTTGACTATTTGAGAAAAATGATTTGTATCAGAAGATTATGCTCATAAAAGGGTTAATTTAGGTTTCCTTCCTGTACACACAGATCTGTTAAAGTGGGTATTACATGTTCATAACAGAATGACAGTAAAAGTATTTCATCGAGTTGAAAGCTTAAAGTACTAGTTTTAGTCTAAACATTCAACTTTCTTTGATGTAGATAACACAAAAGTAACTTATAACGAATGTCATGTGACTATGCATGCCAGTAGCATGTTAAAATTTTTGTATACAATATAATATTACAATAAACATATGAAGTACCCATTAATATTGAAATGCAGCGTCGGTTCACCGAGTTTTTAATACAAAATTTTCTTAAAATGGCAACATAAATCAACTTTGATCAATTTCTCTTAAACTATTTCAACGTATGTTCGCTGGCAAACAAACTCCTACCACACTTTTCAATCATTTCATATAACATGGTATAGATTCTCTTAATAATCCACCCAATCATTGAAATACAAACAAACGATTCTATTTAACGCCAAACAAGAAATTTGCATTTTATGTTGGACATATACCGGAACTGCTCTTTATACAGCTGTAGTTAAAGAATTACTCTTACAGCCTTCAGTTTCCCTCTCAACAACTGACAGACGATATTTGACGTACATACACAACATATCAGCAGCTATTAGTTCTCTCTTCATAAGAAAACTAAAATTGCGTAAGGAATCCATTTTCTACCCGAGCCAATATAAAATACAAAACTACGAAATACAAATTCGTAGTGAAATGTCGAATCCAATAAATACTTGGGGCCTTCACATATCAATTCCGCCTCGACACGAAACTATGCGCTCTAGTTTCGGTCCGATGGCATCATCTCCCGAAATGTCACGTGCCCCCTTGCGTCATGTTTGACGTCACAAATTAATATAATTTGTCCTGTCAAGTCTTCGCCGAAAGTTGTTCTTGACGGCCGAGGAATTGATTGCTCCAGAGTTATGAATAAACAGAACTCCTAGGAACTTGAACGTTATTGGAAGCGAAGCAGCGTGTCACGGTATATGCCAATGAATGTAAGGGCTTAGGGATGATGAAAGTTGGGCGGAAATTTACTTTGTCCCAACTTTTCGGAGCGTAACACTGGAAGTGTGATGGACTGAGCGCGGGGCATTCAGAGGTATTCTCGACTGGTTTTGTTTGCTCTTTATTTATCGGGAGTAATCCGATTGTCACTTTGATGGCGACTTGAACCCAGTTTGCAATCTTAAGGTTAGTTTCTGACGCACAAAGAGCTCTTTCTTCTCTTTCTAGGACTAGGACATTCAGTTTTAGGTAAAACCAAAGAACACTGGAAATGCCTGTCCAAACGTTAATTTGCTTCGGGGAATTTCCTCAAGTAAATTGCAAAAATAATAAGGATGATTTTATTCTTTAAAATCTAATAAAATGCGTAGATAGCATATAAAAGTTATGGCTTTAATTATTTATAAATTGGGAATGACCATAGATTAAAATTTGAGAGTCAACATACATTATGAGTAATAACACTGTGGAGTGGCAACATTAAAACATTCTATATTTTATTTATTTATTTTTTTTCATTTTATATAAACTGACCGGCAGATAATCACAAAATTGGCATCTAGCCAATCAGATGATAGTAAAACACAAATCGAAGTTCTTGCGTCTAGTCTAGTTCAATTCGTTCAACAGTAAGCAAGCTTAAAAACAAAATGATTGGTTTAAAAATATTAAACAAATTGGCATTTATTAAATTTTTAGGAAGTATAAAGCACGTTTTAGGGAGCGAGAGAGAGAGAATTTTTTTAAAAAATTTTGTAGCAACGGAAATATTTTTCTTATAAAATCGTTTTATCTCTGAACTACTAGAAAGTATGACTTTTGTTAAAATAATTTCACACAATGAAAATTTAAAATACTGTTTATTTTCTTCTGTTTCTATAATCTGTGAGGCTCGATGGAATACGACACATAAGCTACGAGTAGGTTTGCGAACAAACATGAAAATTTTTTTTGTTCTTTAAACGCTTCTTTAGAACACAGTAATGTGATGCCACGGGAACCCCCCCCCCCCCACACGCACACACATTATATATATATATATATATATATATATATATATATATATATATGTGTGTGTGTGTGTGTGTGTGTGTGTGTGTGTGTATTGGGCAAAATAACAGGAACATCCATTTTGAAATGTGTCGTACCTCGACCGTCCAACACAACTCCGCCACGCGTCGCAACAGTTTGCCATCTAGTGGCGGCGAAAGGAAAGGTATCAGTCGAACATTTGCCGGTGTGATAGTTGCGTGAGATAAATCTGTTCCCAGCAAAGCGCCATTATGTCCAACCTGTCCAACGTTCGAAGAGGCATGATCATTGGAGCTTGCCTCGCTGAGCGCCCGTGTCGAGAACAACCAACCTTGTGGATGAGCCAAGAGTTATGACAGCCCACACAAACCTGGGAAAGGTATCCTCTGCCAAGCAGAACAGTGGGCGAAAGTGGAAGTTGGCCGACCGGGATAGATAATTGTTGAAGAGGATAGTCGCCCGAAAACGCAAGACTCTGCCACAGATAACCTTCGAGAGGAACACCCATCTCCAGAACCCCGTATCCAAAAAAATTATTCAACGGGAGCTGCATGCTGCTATCATTCATGGCAGAGTGGCTATTCCAAAGCCATTAGTGTCACCGCGGAATGCTATGAAGCGACGACAGTGGTGCCGAGATCACCAAATCTGGACACAACAGCAATGGGAACAGGTCATCTGGTCTGACGAATCATCATTTACATTATTTCAGGCCACTGGACGTGTGTTCGTCTGGCGAACACTAGTAGAAACATTTCACATGTCGACTGTCTGGTTCTTACCGTGAAGTATGGAGAGGACTCTGTGATGGTGTGGGGCGCGAATTCTTGGCGTGGCTTGGGGCCACTCGTAGTCCTGACGGGGAAGACCGCAGGGGAGCATTATCGCAGTATTCTCGCAGATCACTTCCACCCTATGCTTCAGACTCAGTTTCCTGGAGAACGTTCTGTGCTCCAAAATGACAACGCCCCTGTTCACATGGCTTGTTGTGTCTTCATTCCCTTATATCAAGATCATTGAGCCTTTGTAGGGTTTTTTAGAGAACAAAGTCCGTGGTCCGTTTCCTCTTCCACTCACAATACCTGAACTCGAGACCGTTCTGTACGAGGAATTGGTGCAAATTCCCTTGAACTTTTTGCACGATCTTTATTTGTCAATCCCACGTCGAAAGCAATCTGTAATTAAGGCCAAGGGTGGCCTAACCCCTTACTAATAAAAAATCTGCATTCTTTCAGAGGTATTCCTATTATTTTGTCCTATACTTGTGTGTGTATGTATATATATATATATATGTACAGTAAAACAAACTTCTCTTCTCAACAAACTCTTAAGATCTAGTACACGCCTAAACAAGGATTTAAGTCAAACCTTAACTGCACTGTTTATGCGCACATCTGTTGTTTATTGCGAAGTATCTTTACAAAGTTAAAAGCAAAATCACAAGCAATATCGATTTTCACACGTGTTAAAAGAAAGAGCATTATAAAAGCAAAAAATTATACTAACCACACAAATTTTTGATTAAAAAAATATAAAACATCAAGCAGCATTAGTGGCTGAAACGATGAATCAAAAACGGGGCATTGTTCTCGCGCGATCTTAACAATGTGTGAAATCACGTTCAGTCAGTAAATTCATTCCACTCACGAAGTTTTAAATTTTCAAATTTCGACCGAGCCCACAGATTCAACAACTACAACAAAAATTGTATCCAATCCATCGAGCCGGACGCAAACGTTCGAATTTTCTCATGCATCTTAACGGTGATGAGTGAGTCCCGATCCTCCACGCTCACTTAAAGACGGACATTTCCCAAATCACCCCCCGGACCCCACACAGTGATCATCAAACAAGCATGTCTGAGTAACTGGTCATGCACGTCGTGTTGCGGGACGGTACTTGTGTACATAATAGAATAACTGAAGTTCGTGCTCGGAAGGTGAATCTTATTACGGACGTCAGTCAATGCACCTCAAAAGGAACGCGTACATTGCACATTAGGCAGAAATCAATTGGATGCCCGTCACTGAAACAATTTAAATCGGCAGAGTAAAAACGTGGGTCTTTCTCCTAACTCTAGAAGCCAGTTCGGTAGAGTGATTAATACGAATCTGAACTTGAAAAATCGGGGACTCTGTTTAACCGGTGGCTAAAGGTCACGCGATAATAAATGTTCCGGATGGTGATAAAGGAGAGCCGGAGATTTATCGTTTGCTAGTAATTGATTTATTGGTCTATTGGGAACTATCTTTCAGGAGAATCCTGTATTCTCTGGCTGTACAGCACAGAGCTACTCTTTTAAACAAGAGAATGGTATTCACACTAAAAAATAGAAAAATCCTCTTCCTAGCAATTGAACGGTACACAGAGACATACAACCAAGGTACAAGATATGGTTATCTCCTGGTACTGGTGATGTAAAAAGTTATACCTGATAGATCCTTCAAAGAGTTTTACCCCCATGGAAGACAAAGAGGCATTCGATTTGGTTTAAATTTTTGCGTAAAGTTTATGCCAGAAAAATCTTCAGCAAATTCAGTTAACTATTGAGGTGTAAACGCATAGTCTTGAATAGTGGAGTGCGATTAAGTTTTCGTCTCTGAGCTGTACACGCGTGCCACGGGAAGTACCGAGTGGGTACCTTTCGAGGTGGACTCTGCTAAAAGTCCTTTGCAAACGGCGGAGTGCAGTTTGGTTTATCTCTGTGTGTCGTAGAAATACACGACGGGATGATATTCCACGTTGGACAAACTCTTCAGCAAAGCAAATAGAGGAGAGCGATTTGATTTCATTATTTACGTTGCGGTAGCTCATGCACAAAAACATACATTTTTAGACGATGGATACCCACAATGATTATTCTAATGCCAAATCTTCTATAATAAGTCTAAGATGTACCTTAAAAGAAGTGTGTTTAATCATTTTAGAATGACGATTAGTGAGTTATCCATGTTTGGTGCTTGGGATATAAAATGTCAGAATCAAGACGACTAATCGGCTGAATACTTATTAGCTCAATGATCATGACTTGTGTGTTTCAAGTATTATTTATCAATTTAACGTCAGTGACTTCATCAGGTACACAATAGATCAAGCTGAGCCAAGCGTTGAATGTCAGGCTTATATTACAACCTAGCAGTTGTCATGAGGCATCAAGCGACTATCACCTGACACTTATATCCACCTGATAGAAGCGTCGGATGGTTCGGTACCAGTAATATTCATTGAATCAAGGCATCATTCTTGTAAAACGACTAAATACAAAAAGTATAGAGAAATCACACGAAACTGGAGATGCGTAGAAGCGTTTGAACAAACAGATGCACAAGCCTTCCCACACGAGTTCAGCCCCCTTCCCCCACGAGTTATGTACATTGTGCAATTAATTGCACAATACATAGTCCGTTTCCAATTTCGGCCACATTTTCTTTTTGAGATTTTAGTGTAAATAATATCAACATCAATAATAAAACACTGCTTTGACATTTAACTATGGTAGGGTAGGGTTAGAAAATTTGGAAAACTAGTTCTAATTAGGGAGAGAGTTAAGCTTCAGTGCATCAGAGATTCCGAAAGACAATTTTCCCAAAGTGTCAAATATACGGCACGGCTGTTTAACTCTTTTGTATTAGTTAGTACCTTAGGACATAATTTTTTTTTAAACATAAAAACAAAATCTTACATGTTTAGAAATGGCGATTTACAGCGGAAACACTTTTTTAAGAATTGGGGGAATTATATTCAGTTTTATGCTCGCCTTGTTCTCAAATTTACCTCTTACCAAATTTTTGTTCTTAAATTTACCTCTGGAGTTGCGGAGTCAAGTGTTCTTGTCTCGTCACTCGACTCGGTTCAAAATTACGGGACCGGCCCATAGGGGGGGGGGGGGGTAAAACTGGTCCACCTATACGGTGCTCCCAGAAAAGTGGCCAGCAAAACAGCGGTATCATATGAAGGTAAGGATAATGTCCAAGAATACTGTCTGCCGCATTCCCCCCTCCCCCCCCAAAAAAAAAATCAGTTTTATGCTCGCCTTGTTATTCAATGGTTTTAATTTTCCCTCGTGAATATCTTGAATTTTATTTGTAATTTCAACAAATAAATAGATACAAATAGTTGTATTTGATGGAAAAATTACATTGTATCTATTACATACGGTCAAACAAACAAACAAACAAAAACAAACACACACACACACACACACACATATATATATATATATATATATATATATATATATATATATATATATATATATATATATATATATATATATATGGGAACGCTTGCAACGCAGCGCTGAGTAAACGAGGCGACGACAGTGCCATCCCGCGGAGAGAGGTGTTACTCGGGAGTTGACCCCTTGATGCCGACGCTGACGGTCGTGCGAGTAAAGGGCAGACGGCCCTGTAACTGAAGTTTGGGCAAGACGGCCCCTATAACTATATTTGTATTTTTCAGTGACTGTTGTAGACGTTACCTTGATACTCATCTCAACTCTTTTTGTATATAGCTTCCTATTTTTATATGTAATCAAGTTTAAATATAGATAAGTTAAAATTACATGTCGTATTGTGAAGTTATTGATTACTTAAGAATTCGCTTCCCACACACACACACACACATATATATATATATATACATATAAGGCTAGTATTTCAGTGATGAGTTAGCTATATTTCAAACTAAAATGGAAAATCACCTTTTAAAGGTACCAAACACTTCATGAAATAAAAACCTATCATGCCTCAAAAGAAAGTTTCGTAATGAAAAATTTTAGTAATGCTTCATGGGTCTCTCTAGCTTTGAAGCCACCTGCATTGCGGTACTTTCACTTACTCTATTGATAGTGTCTACTGTATTGAAAAAAAAAAATTCCTGGTCTTATCAGGTAAAAATGCGCAACTGTTATCTAAAAAATCGTTGTCTGCAACTATATCCGCAGTAACGCTTCGCTTAAATGGAAGAAAATGTAATTATTTCTCCTGTTTGAGAGAGCCATAAAATATTTCCATAGGTGTATATTTCTGCAGCGAGAACAACGAAATCTATAACCATGAATCATCACAATACCTTCGCTATACTACACAGCGAATGTATAAATCTCATTCACTCCAGTAAACGGCAAGTACTATAATCATAATCATCCCTCACATCTCGGGGAAACGAGTGAAAATAATACAGAAAACTTCCTCCATCCTTCTATCAATCTGCAGGAGAGGAAGAGAGATCTCTCTTAATATTTCGACATCCCTGGGGACGCCCGCGCGCATTTCTGTGCAACGCCTGAAAGGCAAACAACCCCCAAGACCCCCATTTTCCACCCCTAGATCACTGAAATAGGATTATGGCCGGCCCCATCTGGTTGAGGGGGCCCCCACAGAAAATTCCTCATCTCGTGGATTATTTCGCCCACGGGGATTGTTCCAGATGACCCCGGGTATTATTGAGACCGTTTTTTTTTTTTTACGGGGATGTTTTTTCTTCTTCCGTCTCCATCCTTGTTTGCAGTCCTTTGCGGTTGTTTCGCTGGCTGGATGGGAACACACCACAGTTTATCTTTACGCCCAGTTAATGGCTTAGTCCATATCGCTGCGAAAGTGATTTTATAAGTAGCAGTGTTTTCTAGGAAATACATCTCACACTGCTACAATATTTATACTTAATGTACTGGTATATATATAAAAAAGATACACGCATACTCCCTGCCTCTCTTCATTTCCAGTTAAGAGGAATGAAGCCTTAAAAAACTCGCTCCTATAAACGTAGTTTCTGATAGTGAAAATAAATATACGATAGCGCAACTTACCAATGATGAAGCCTATTCAATTTTAATCCCATACGCCCTTATTTTCATTTATTAATTTTCTAAGCACAAACCCATTTCAATTTAAAATTGTAACAAAAATTTTCTTTAACACTAGAAACACGGGAATTTTTTTTCCTACTGATGGTTTAAAATAAAATCAAGAATTTAAAATCTTTAATGTTTTTTTGTAAAAAAAAAAAAGGTAAAATACTTTAAATTTTGAACTCTTTCATAACAATATATAATAAGTTAGTATATATTTAGCTATATTTTTATGCAGGTATGCCGAGCTGACAATCTGATATGGTTTATCCGTAAGAATATATGCAAGGTTTGTGCAGTCCTTATTTTTCAACACCAATATTTCCGAAGAGCCAATATTTGTTATTCGCAAATAGAGACGAAAAGTAAACATTTTCCCGGTATTATTTTAAAGATTTCTGCCTGTTTTCTATATTGCCGTCAAATTGACGGCTTTCAGTCCTAGTAGGTATACAACACATTTTCTCTCCCTCTTTACTATCGAATATAAATTTGTAAATGTGTGTGCATATTTCGCGTAAAATCAGAAAAAGCCATAAAATTTCAGAAGCCTGGGGACATAAATACAGACATAGCACTCAATAGTATGTCCGAAACCGTCAAAATGACGGCAGCCGTCTTTCTAGTGTTAATTAATTCAAATACATGTAAAAATTTAATAATTGAAATGATTTTCTTAATTGAGTAATTTCTATCTTTGACTGCTTTTAACCATTTAAAGGTTTTACAAGCAGGTTAAATTTTAGTAGATTCGCACTGTGTTTTAACATGACTCCTATTTATGTAGTTTTTGATGTTTAAAATAGTTCGTTCTCCTGATTAGTTATGAATTACCCTCCCCTTCTCTCTAGCGGACAATAAAAATGTCATATTTTAGAATTCATTAATATTTCATCGAAGATGAAACTCTAAAAGCATCTAACAAAGAAAAGAATGCAAGAAGCAACAGTAAAGAACTAAAGTTTGATTTGGAGAAGAAACAAACACGAGAAGTTGAAGATATCGGGTATAGAATTTGTTTAAAGAATTTATTAATTGATCAAAAATATTAGATAAGGTATTTAAAGTCTCAACAAACCATGTAATATTTTCAAGACGATATATATAATTTTTCCTTTTCTCATCAATTATGAAGAGGCAAATTAATCTTTGGAATCTTAAGTCTATCTGACTCTCATCTGAACCCAGCTTAAAGAACTACGATTCACCTGAATATTAATAACAGAAAAAAAAAAAACTTTTTGAAATAGCGCCCTCCTCTACCGTTCAACAACTAAAAATGATCGGTTAGTTCCGATTCCAGGGGTTCATACGTTTAAGATATCCCTGTTTATATCATTCACGTTAAAGTACGGCTTCACCGGAGATCGCTATTTAACATTTTTAACTTCAAAGTTTTAAGTGCACTTTTCCTGGTCTTCCAAAACGATTTAATCATTATCCACGAAAGCCGACCAATTTAAAGGTGTTTCGGCGGGATTAGTTTAAGAAGCCGTTCAAGTGAACTGCGAAACATCGCCTGAAAGATATGCCGTTAAAGGTAAGTTGCTCCTTCATCCGTTTTTTTTTTTTCGTCAAGATCGCAGATTGTGGGAACTGTGCCTGTTTATTACATATTCAAAATGTAACGCTTTCAAAGACGTTTATTTATTAATTTCTCCCCTTACACGATGATGCACACACGAACAATGCTAATAAAAACGATATTATTGGTTACCATGATGTGTATCATTTGCGGGCAAAAAAATGATAAGAAAAAGATTAATGCAAATAATGTTACTGATTCTTGTACTCCAGCATTCCGCTTGAAAATTTGGTTTAATATATTAGACAGTTAAATTCGAAAGTCTGGTGTCACTCAGATTATACAAAGTTTTTGTGCTAGGATATTTGGAAAATCCAGTGTCACACAAATATGTTGTCGCAAGCAGAAATAGAACTTGAATAATACGTTTTAAAAAATTCTCGATTTCCGACTAATGCTTCGCACAAGAAAATTGCATTTGTAACTCTTTCAAAATAGACTTTTAGCAGTATTACCTACCGTAATTTCAATTACACTTTCATTATCCAGAGACAAAAATATCAATCTCTACTCTTAAATTTCGAATGGATTTTCAACCCAATAATTATTTTTGTTCATCAAATATAAGGAAAATACTCAGAGGTACTTAAAAAGACTACAAAGATGATTTTTTTTTTATCGTTCCGGCTTTCAATCCTCTAAATCTAATTCAGATTCCAGAAAGAAATCTCTTAGAATTTAAACACAATCAAAAGTAGTTTGTCCCATGGGTATTTCTTAGACTTAATTAAAATGCACTTTATCGTATGGCCCCCCCACAATTTTTTCGCTGACACCCGGGATTCGGCGTATTTGAGAGTAATACTGACCTTGAGATACTACTTTAAGGCTGCTGTGTACTAACTCTACTAGATTCGTTCACCTCAATGTTAACCTATGGAGAAAAATTTGTCTACTATTTACTGATAATCTATAAATACTGATAATCAAACAGTTTCAAATGGTATTTTCAGATAGCCTGAACTTTTCTGCACTTTGCTACAGGATTCATTTTATAAATTTCGTCCACCAAAGGAATTGATGAGTGTTTAAAACACACTATACCAGATTTCTCCCCCCCGAAAAATCTAAATTTAAAAAAATTTTAAAAAGAAAAAGAAAAATTCCTTAAGATGTCAATTTTTTTCTCTATTATGGAGTACAATAAAAATAAATAAATAAATAAATAAATAAATAAAACACTTTAAATCAAAGTCGGCAACCCTTGGACATATTTTCTCCACAGGTTTTAACATTGAGGTGAGAGAATCTAATAGGGTTAAGTACAGCTTAAAAAATAACGATATATAAAAAAAATCTTAAAAGGTTAACAATACTTCCGGGGGTTACGGAAAGGCTGAAAAGTTAAAGATTCATCTTGTTCAATATACAGTTTTGAAAGTCAAACTGTTACGAATAGGTGTATAGTATTACTTAATTAATAAAATGTTTCAAGAATTTTAAATTAAACATCCCCGGTCAAAAATTACGGTAAAACAAAACTTTTAATAATTTTTTTTTCACAAACAAAATAAAACCGCCCCCATTTCTCCGTTTTATTTATTTCTCTTCCCACCCCGGTAGTGTTTCATTAATATATTATTTTCAATTCCCCTTCCCTTAAGCCATCGCGGGAACTACAAAACGTATAATTTTACAACAAGCATAACTGCCAAGTTTCCCGGCGCACTAACCAGCGAAATTCAGCCCCATAAACTACCGCCTCTATTTACAGCGCGAAAGAAAATCGGATTTCTTTAATTTGCGGTCCGGGGATGCGCGGACGGGTTCGTGCCGCCATTACGCTGTGCGTTAATTACCGGAACCGTCGGACCCCCTTTACGAGCCGTTATAAAAGTTGGCGTGGAAAATAGTTAGGCATGAGTTTGGAGGCCATTAAAAGCGACATTAAAGAGGGGGCGAGAATTTTGGGATGGACAGTAACGGAGCGCTCCGCGATGCATGCCAGATATAAAACAGCACAGGGCCCCCGACTGACCCGTGTATATTCTCTCAGATGGTAAAAGAAGACGGTATTGCAGACTATTTATGACAATTTTCGAATTCGACGTTGCTGCAGCTGGGAATGCGAAGATTTGTTTCGTTCTGCGCGAATTTTGACTCTTATGGACGAAGTAATGTATAGCTGGGATTTTAATAAGCAAGGGATGTTTGCCCGGGCAAACAAACACTTCATTACATCGGGACGATTTTTCTAACAAAATGCCTGGATTTTCTTAAGACGGGGATGGTTACAGTTCACAGATTCGCATTATAAGGAGCACCAGACTCAGACAGAAAAATGATTATGAGATTAATTTTATGGCTCTTATAAATAATATGCGTGGGCGTAAGAAAAAGATCGTCTGCTTTTCATCTGCGTAGAACGTAACGTTTTTGATGTAATAAAATTTAACGTTCACCATTTCATAATACACGTCTAGAATTTGCGATGCTAAAACCAAGAGGGCACTAATACTTTTGATAACGGAAATGTTATAAAATAACTGTTGCCATGTAAAATTAACGATATTTCTGATAATCTGACACACTACATGCAATTTAAATTTGTTTTTCGATGTTTGATTCATAAATATGAAGTGAATAATAAAATACAACCACTATCTTAAAGAACAAAGAGGTGATTTTGATATATATGTTATTAACAGGGATTACCAACCAGTAAAATATTAAATAACATTGAACAAATATTAGATATAAACATCACAATGGGTAGATACAATTTCAATAAAATCCTTTAACGAGCATAAAGTTATTAAATGTATAAAACGACGGGTTTTACTGTATTCCTCATTTCGTTATAGATAAGCGGGTATTAGACATTTAAAGATCGATAAACTTGGTTTTCACTATTTTGTTGTTATCGGCGAAAACAAAATATTCAAAAATAAAAGACACAATTATGGGACACCTGCACAAAAATACGAAGAAACCATTTTAACACGCACCTTTATTTATATAACAGCTGATTTGAATGTATTGATTATTTCATAACTGGTAAACAGTTATAGGACATTTTAGTCATATTAACCTAAATCATGACACTAGACTCTGGCACAGATTTTTCGATGTTGCATAGCCACATATTTTTAGTTATCTTTTTGATGGAAAATTAAGTGCTCGTTTTTGATATTCAAGACTTTCAAGGCTCAATTATATTATAAAATACAAGAGAACAACCACTTTTCAACCGCATTATATATATATATATATATATATATATATATATATATATATATATATATATATATATATATATATATATATAGGGTAGCATATTTCAGTTAAAATATAAATAAGTAAAGGCAAATCTTTAACTTCGACAAATCCAAAATGACATACAACCTGCAGCGACATATTTCATAGCTGAGGAATTTACTTACCTAAAAATAAAAGACAAATGGTTATTAATGATTTTGAACAAAAGAAAAACATTTAGAACACATAAAATGTTATGCAAAATATACAAATACAATTATGGACGTTAATTTAACTTCTAAACAAAATTCTCTCTCCTTGTTTTTCATCGATTTCAATAACGAGCTCCCCGAATTCAAACAACCGTCTCCAACTTTAAGTTTGTATTACGATACTTAAGTAGGGCTAAGGCAAAAAATCATTTTTGTCTTGCACTATGGCTGCTATAATAAAGAGAGGGAAATCGTTCTAAATTTATAGATTAAAATAAATGTCCCAAGAATATTCCAATGAGAATTTTTCTCCCCTTCAATTACTTATTTTTAGAGAATGCACTAAATAGTATAAATCCATAAAACACTCTTTCAACTTATTTTTAAACTTCACTACCGTGCAGTTTCCATTTTTGGAATACCATTAGTGGCTAAGTCGTCATCGTCAGCAAGCAACTGTGAGTTGCATGGCTGCTTGTGCTAGCTTTTCCTACCATGTATCAGAAACAAAACAGTTTCTCCTACAAAGTCCACATAAACAGAATGAATTCATATCGTCAAGCAAGGGATTATGCTGCCATTCCATGTTTGAAGTATCTCTCTCGGTAATTTTTATAGAGGTTATTTTTAATTTATTTAAATTTTTCTAAAAATTAATCCCATATTTGTACTCACGTTTATTTTACTATAATTTTTTTCCAACCAAATTTGAGCAGAGTTATTTTTACTACCTAAAGAATCTAATGGACTATTTTTTTCCATCTTGCAAGTCATCCCCACGTTTTCTTCTCAGGTCAGTAAAACTGCATTTCTCACGTTTGCGACGGGATTCATAATATGCTGTGGGCGTTGGTGCAACAGTTATAATCTTCATCCAAGAGTGATTTAAGTTTTTTCCTTCTTTTTTCTTTTAAGAAAAGGCTAATGCCAAAAGGGCATATGACCAAAGATAACCGTTCCAGGAACAATGCCCTGTTTAATCATAAATGTTGGCACTGCCATAACATTAACACTAAACTTAGCTCATTTCAAGGATACCATTGTATTTATCTCTTGCGATTTTTAATATTTATCATGCTACTCTTCTAGACGTACTTCTACAACAGTCGAATCCCGCTATAATGAACTTCAAGGGACCAAAGGTTTTATTCGCTTTATCCGAACCGTTAAGAAAAATGCTAGAGATCAGAACATGTATAACTCATTACTTGCAATGTGTATTCAATAATGATGTATTAAAAAATGATAAAATCTACTAAAAATGATCATTAATGAATTAAATCGACTAAAATCGATTACATTAAACTGACTGAATATAAATTAAATTACGTACAATAGGAAAACGGCGGGACCAAAATTTTCGTTCGTTATATCCGTGAGTTCGTTATATACCAAGTTCGACTGTATATGGGGAGCACACGACAACAACTGAGTTCATTATCATTGTCGTTCAGCGCTCCAATAAATTTTCGCTGTAATAACATTTTCATGAAATCGGAGAAATATTTCACACACTTAAACATAACACTTAAAAATAACACTTAAGTGCAATAAGTTTATCTAATCATCGCGTAAAACCACTGCGAAGACAGCTTTCCCTTACATGCATACGAAATGTTACCAACTCTAACCCCCACTCAAAGCGCTGTAAGGGGCCCAATCTTTCAAGCACTTGTACACAGGTCAGATTAAACTTCCATTCGCAGTTTTTATCATACTTTTACTACAGTCGGGGAATTCGCCCTACAGCCCCTGCATTTTATGACCGAAAAGATATTTTTATCCGATTTTTACAGCCATGCTATCCTTTATATAAATGTGTATCCAAAGAGCGAGAAAAAAATGTAGAGGGCTCCACTTAGTGGAAAGGGTCAAAAAGCAGCCCGTAAAAAAAGATATAACGGACTATATTGGAAGAGGCGGAATTTATTTTCCCCGGCGTGTGTGCGTGTGGAAGTTGGTGAGACTGTGAGAAAACTGTGAGCTGTTCAAAGCGACGCTCAGATAGCGCTTAATGTTTTAGTGTCGCGACATGGAACTTCCATTTGTGCGTTGCCTCTGAATGGAGGAGTTCTGCCTAAAAAGGTCTTTCAGACTTTTACTTTAGGCACTTTTTATAACACTTATTCAGCACATTATTCCGTCTTGCCGAACTCTCTCGTGAAGTTAAAACCTAACGTCTGTTTGATAGGTTAATTTGTAATACACAGTGAAAAACGTTAAACCCTTTTACAGTAAAACACTATAAAAAATTGGCGGGGAAAAAAACGCACTATTCCCTTGGTATTATTTTTCTGAAAGGGTCTTTAAGAAAGCTTATAGTATTCGAAACATTTTCGACGCATCACGAGTGGTTTTATACACAACCGTTGAGATTAGATAGCCTGGTAAGTCACGTTTACTGAAGACAATTTGTATAAACACATCATTTGACTTCACGGATATCATATACGGAGATCTGAAAAATGATTCGATGAAAGAATTACTTCCGATTTATTCATGAATAAGTTGATTTATGCGTAATTAGACTCACCATATATTTTTCCCAAAGCGGGGCAAAATAAGATTTTTAAATAAATCATGTGCATATCGAGGAGGGTAAAATAAAATGTAGTACAACACTATCATAAGGTATACAAAACAATCATAAGGTTCTTTTTTTTAATTTTTTTTTTTAAAAAAGGAAAACTTGTTTCTAATGAGAACAATTTTAAGTGTGGCTTGCCACACAATTAAAAATAAAAAAAAACTTTATTTCAGTTTATTTGACAGTATATCGAACCTTTATGTTGTGATTTTAGTTCTTTCTACTGAACTAAAGTTTTCTTCAATGAAGAACATTCTCTTGACAAGAGCGAAAATAGTAACTGACAGTAAATATACACCTATCTCAGGTCTCGTATTAAAATGTTATAATTCTTCAACCCTACATGATTGGTTGGTCGGAAAAATCTTACTCATTAACTATAATTAACAGTAGAAACGGCACGATACTAATTCCTAAAGACAATTCAACTTTCTTCCTGAGGATCATCAGAGTAAGATAACGCCCACACAGTAAGCCAATGTAACGCAAACAGTTTTCAAAAGATTTTTCTATTATCTTATTTGTTTCTGTAGTTGGAGTGCAATATTTCTTATAACTCGTTGGTTGGTTGTTTTGATAAACTGCTTTTTTTTTTTGGCAACATAGACAAACTGGGGGGTCCAACACCTTAAAGCCGATTAAGAACTGAATTTTAAACACCAACGATAACTTCGGGATCCGAACTCATACCCTGGGCTATCCAGCCATCGTCCATATTCGTTGACAGCTTAAAAAGCCCAATCCATTTTATTTACTTTTTCTGTCCATGATTTTTCACCATTCACATTTCGAAGGTCAGAACTCCATAGCGACCATTCCATCATAATAATAATAATAAAAAACTAGATTTGAAACAGCATCTCAAAGCGCTCTCTTAGTTTTATCTTTTACTTCTTCATGATAAACTGGTTGAGACTTCAGGATGTACAGAGGGTGGTCCAAAATTATTGAGCGCATTTCATGTTTGAAAAAAAAAATTTGCAAAGTGAGGTACGTACATGTTTATTGTTTTTTTAGAAAGACAATTTAAAACAGTTTTACACAACAAAATTTTAAACATTAAATAACTTCCACATAAGCCGGTAGATAGCGCGATAACATTTCGCAAGAAAAATTTAACAATTGCGCCAGTCTGCAAATGGCTACCGTACAGGAAAAAGCAATGTGCGTTTTGTGGTTCCATGAAAGCAAATCCGTTGTAACTCATTTTATCCCCCCCCCCTTTTTTTTCAAATATGAAATGCACTCAATAATTTTGGAATACCCCAGGATGGTCCAAATTTGAAAAAATAAGTACAAAATGAGTCACAACGGATTTACTCTCATGGAACCACAAAACGCACATTGCTTTTTCCTGTACGGTAGCCATTTGCAGACTGACGCAATTACTAAATTTTTCTTGCGAAATGTTGTCGCGCCATCTACCGGCTTATGTGGAAGTTATTTAATGTATAAAATTATGTTGTGTAAAACTGTTTTTAATTGTCTTTCCAAGAAAACAATAAACATGTGCGTACCTCATTTTGTCCTTTTCTTTTTTTAAACATGAAATGCGCTCAATTATTTTGGAACACTCTGTATTTCGAGATAGCTATTATTCCCTTAAATCGGAACTTTAGGTAAAGTTATATGAGACATATTATACAAAGGCGTAATCTGCATAGGAATTCCAGCGCTAAGCCAAAAATCTGAGACGAGCAGTCATTTATATGAAACATTAAACCGAAAATTTTATCTTTAAATGCTACCTTGGCAACTTCTACTACAGTGGAACGACTTCATCTGAAACTCAATTATCTGATATTAATCCATTGTTATCAATAAAAGAATGTAGGCGACCAATAATCATTCGTTCCGACAGTTCATTTAAAGTGCTAGTGAGGGCAATCAAACTTTCAATATTGTTAGACGGTTTATCCTTTTTAAGATGGGGAACTATCACTGCCTTCTACTTATCTTCCGGCATATGTGGCTACCAAACTTTGTTAATGAACCATAATATGGCAGATTGTGCTTGAATTCAAAGAAGGGAGAGAAACTGTTAAAATTCCATCAGGACTGGCCCATTTTCCATGCTGCAGTCTACCTAAGCTTTGTTCTAATTCAGTCATGGAGAAGAGGCTATTGAAAAGGAACAAATCGTTTTCAGTGAAGAGATTTATGGTCTTTAACTTAAAAACCAGTATAAAAGGACGAAAATTGGAAGCATTTGCAAATGGAAATATTTTGAAATTTCTGTGCTTGTTATTAATTGAGATCCTATTTCTAATGGGCAATTAATTATTCATATATATCAGGCCTATATTGAGAAATTCAAATATAGGAAATATTTTATTCATTCATGTACCATCAATAACCACTACAAGTAATCCACACATCTATCGTTTACATAAGAAGAAATTTAAGAATTTTACCCAATACCAGCGATATGTATGCATATAATTAATTAATGCGATCTACATGTTTTTCTGACTGTGCATATAAACGCTCTTAAATAAAACCACCGCTTTTTAACCACCCCAAAACATTTTACGGTTCGTTTTCATTTTTCCTTAAATAAATCAGTATTTAACTCAAAGCAACATTGATATGAAAATTATCAATGACCAGTTCTTTATTTCAAGCATTAAATTTTGTTCACAATAACATCGTATTTGTGACAGACAAAATCACTCCTCATTGAAAGCATAGGGCAAAATCAAACATATAAACTTGGAATTGTACGATGACGACGCAAATAACAGTAATCTAAAAGTTTAACTGGCCTAAATATTTCCTTCTGGAAGTATAATATTTACAACTCTTAAGCGATTCATATTTGTTTCTTCCCTCCACTAAAGATCAAAAAAGTTTAAGAGTTGTTCAAAACATTCCTTCACTCTTAAAGTTGCAGAGTGCTTCAACCATATTGGCTAAGAACAAGGGAAACAGTTTCTAGTTGATTTCCGTTTTGCATTTCAGATATTGTCCCCCCCCCCTCTCTTTTCCATTAGAAAAAAAATAGTTTTAAAATAATTAAACAAATTTTTTAATTTCCTCTTTTTCATTTCATAATAAAATTTCTATTAATTTTAACGTATGTCATTCGAAAAGAAATTTTAAAAAACTGAAGTATAGAGTTTTAAAAAAAGATAATTCTCTTACTCAAAAAGTTAAAATTTGACACCTGAATCTATTATTATATTTTGTAGTTAACTCAAAATAATTGCTAATATCAATTATTCAGGTGTCAAATTTTAACTTTTTGAGTTAGAGAATTATCTCTTTTTAAAACTTTCAACTTTTTAAAATTTCTTTTCGAATAACATGCGCTAACTTAATAGAAATTTTATATTTAAAATTAAAATATTATTATAATACAGTGAAACTTCCCGTCATAGTTCCGGGAAAAAAAGAGGCCGTTTTTCGGCCGGCCAGAGCAGTTTTACTGTATACGTAAATTGAGTTTGACAAAAAAATAAATAAATTAAAATATATATATATATATATATATATATATATATATATATATATATATATATATATAAAATAAAGACACTGTTAATCTAAACTGGTGAAGCCACAAATTAGCAGCTTAAATTTATCATGTGACAATAATGATACTTTTCAGTAATGCAACTAAATAAGAATTCCGATTGTGGGAAAGTACTTCTCGTCGATTTCCTCTCATTGAGAGCTGACAAAATATGCGCCCGACATCGCTCATGTATTCGCGACTTCTCCGATGAATTCCTCACCAATTAAACATCTGAAATTCAAATGGTGGTGGAAAGAGAAAAAAAAGGATACATATTTTCGCAGCTGCAATCGATAAAAATCATGACAACGGATGAACATTATTATGACTAAACCATGTATGTTATAGGCTATACCGCATGAAATAAAAGAAGACAAAAAGCGACTAAAAAAAATCCTTCACATAACGTGTGAGTCATGATTGAGACCTTCACCCAAGGAGGAACAATAGCAGAACGGTTAGATGAGGTACAAAAGGGTGCTCCAACAATGAAAAAAAAAGTGAGACACGCAGATGGGGGAAAGAATATCTCGAAAGGGATGCTGAGGGGCCTCTGCAGTCCATCAAAGAACATAGCTGGGCTGCGGCATCTGTCAAGCAACTTCGGGGAGGAATAAACCAGACATGAAGGCAACCTGCACTTCGTTTTGATATACATATGCACGGAGAAATAAATACCTAGAAAAATAGGCAACAAAACGAACCCGATAGACTACATTATTTCGGCGAAACAAAGTAGTGAGGGTTACAATTTAACATTTACATACAAAACAAATCCGATGGACTACATTACTTCAGCGAAACTTGATGTAGTGAGGGTTACAGTTTGACATTTACATACAAATGTATCATAGGCCATTAGGCCAAACACTGTTGATGGACGTGCTAGATAGAATATTTTTCATTCACGCATGTGTCGCCATCAGTAACCACTACAGATATGCGTATTGTCATCAACAGTGTTAGTTGTAATGGTCAATAATTAAGCTGACGCATTTTCTCGAAATGAGAACACCGCATTTATCGTTCTTTACTTACACACACACATATTGTGTGTATGTGTGTGTGTATGAACACACATCTATATACATACATATATGTACACACACACATACATACTCGCACACATATAAGTTGAATATCATAAATCCTACTCATGAAGGAATATCTAATTATGAATACAGCGAAATACAGTTTAATGAACACTTGATTAAGACACGTATCATTAAATTATATTTCACTATTTTCTTAATTTGATATTCTTGAACGAGTTTTACTTAACTTCAACGAGCTTTAGCTTTACTAAATTTCAGATAATTTGACAAGTATTTGCACTTAAGGTTGACAGATCTCGAACACGTTTGCTACCATTTCTCTTCGATTTTTAGCGGTTAATACCTACGCCAACAATTCCACAATATCGAAATGCTATGAAGTGATTTCTACGTAATTTGCGACTGACTTCTAACTAGTCAGTGCACAACATGTAGAATTGACGAGTGTCTTTCTGGCTTTGCCTATACTTCTTATTATTTAATAAATACTCCAAGTTGTATGAAACACATACTTGCAGCACATAATTTCTTTAAATATATAGTTGCCCTACAGTTGTTGGAAAACAGGCGCCATGTTCCTCATACGATATGATGTAGATCTACTATATTTTTGTGAAGTTAGAGATTTCATATATGGTCTCTGTTGGATATACATATGTATTTCACCATTCGCATTAAGTTTTAAAAAAATCGATTGTGTTGAAGAAAATTCTCACAATTTTTGTCTAAAAAAAATTATGAGCAAACATTTATGGAAACATTTCACGATATTTAACTTGTATACTTGTGTCCTTACTTATCGTATTTTTTAATTACTGTCAGCACACATTTCTTATTAAGACAGAATTTTGAAGAAAAAAAATGACAGTCTCTAATTAAAACTACAATATCTGAAAGTTATGGTGTTATTAAAACATCATTCTCAAAACATCGTACACCTTTGTGAGTAACTGATAAGCAGACAGAAAATGATTACTAATAAACACTAAAGTACTGTTAACGATAAAATTCTAATGGAGAATCAGTTAATCTTGGAACTGGAAAATTATCGCCTTCCAAAACAAATTCCTCTTTAGATTAATTCCCACATAAAACGCATTAAGTAACAATCACTTAAAAGCAGCTAAATGGTAAAAATTTATTCATTAAAAAACATGAATAATCCACTGATGCTCTCGGATATCATTATTCAAAAATAAATAACAGTTTTTCACAGAGTAATTTTAAGTCAAAATGCAAGCTTCCCCAATTAGAGCGAAATTTTGTAATTAACAATGAAAAAGCAAGAACCTGCACTTCAACTAAAAAGGAAATATCTCCCGAAATATCGTTTTAAAAAAGACGATGCACTCTATTGCTCTTTAATCACACACGAAGACACTTTTCCAAAAAAATATATTTCGCTTTATTTTTTCCCCCCGAAAATTTCTGCGATATCTTGCTTCCTTGATGTATGTTCTCTCCAAGGGTTTAAAAGCATAGCTCCGAATTGAAGATAAAAAAAAAATATATATATAGTTGACACTTTAATTAAGAGATTTAAATTCGGAGTCCATTTTCCGGAGTTTATAATTTGTTTAGTTCATTTTTGTCCCCCTCTACTGTTGTTTTAATTGCTTCCTTTTAAAAGAATAAAAAAACGGCTCGATTTAATGTCGAAATGATTTATACGAGCGAAGGACAATTAAAAGATACTCGTTGCTGTCACAGTTACTAATCGTTTGCAATCGAAATCGCAGATGAACCAGAATTATTAATAATAATAATGAAAAAGCAATAAAGAGGAACGAACAAATGCACAGCCATAACTGACGATTTTATCTCTTGAAAAAGAAACAGTTTAAGTTTCGAGTATTCTCCCAGGAATTATCATTCAAAGGCGCAGAGGATCAAATGAGAAATATTAAAGGTTACTTCACCAAAGAAATTTATACTTGGTAGATTTCAATGTTAATATTTCAGGCTACGAAATTAACACTCGTAACTCTAGAAGAAGTTCAGATGATAACAACTAAATGCGGAAAATTAATAATGGCACTTGGTAAGGTTGCTCTACGATATGACATGATAGTTCAGTGATTAGGATATCAGACCAATTCTGAATACTGTGGGTTCAATTCATGCACCGACCAAATTCATTTTTGATGAGCCTAAAAATATGAAAGAGTGCATGCAGTACGAGTGACGAGGTCGTAGCAAGTTTTTTTTCCCCCTCTTTGCATTATATTTTTCCTACAGAGTTAAGGCTATTTTTTTCTTGATTTCACAATTCATCTATACAAAAATTCAGGGATGTTTCGAATTTTTTTTCTTCCGTTTATAAGATAAGGGTCTGACTTGGTAATTTATTAATTTTTTTCTTGTACGTCACAATTCTCCTTTCAGATATTATTCGCAAAATTTTATTAAAAACATACCGAGGATGTCCTTTAAGTATTATTAAAGGACTCTTGTTTATAGGCTATCATTTGTAATTTCATTCCATATACAACAAATCTCTAGTATTTAAGTGGTTTTCATTGATATTTTCTCGTGACTCTAAAATCTTAATTTAAATAAAATAATTCAGAAGTGCTTTAAGTAATTGTAAAATTTAAAGAATTAATTCAAAAGCATTAATTTATAAATTGTTGTCAAGAAATGGTAATGATTTAGATGGTTTTTAGATGGTTAGCTTAATTCCTCGCAACAAGAGAGCTAGCTTTACTTAAAATTATCATTCGGATTAATAGAATTTTCGCGAAATAGCTAATTATAAATCAAATTAACATATACTTTGAAGTAAAAAGAAATAATTAAATGATATCGTTTAGGGTATTTTTCATTTAATACGGATGGACACTGATGTACAAAGGAGGAGAAAAAGAATTACAATTCCAGAATATCATTCTTGATACTGACTGGTAATGATCGAGAAAGAACAAATGAACTTGCATAACTCTTACTGGCACTACCCCTCATCTCGATCTGGATTCCAGAATCATCTGCAGTCATCATCGATCAAAAGGGGTAACGGAAAATGTTACAGTTCGAATTCGCTCCCGAAACAGGGTACGAAAGAAAAAAAATTACAAAACGAAATCAGAAAAAGTGGGTCAACGCTCTTTCATAAGCGAGGGTGGGGTTTTGAATGAAGGGAATATATTAAAGAAAAGAATTCTTTTCCAAGCAGCTGCAGAACTGACTCAACTTGAGCGGACGACAAGTTCTGAGAACTTACAGATGAACACAGATTACGAGGTAGAGCATGCTCATTGTTAACACCAAAATGAACTACCAAGACTTTTTTTTTTCGTTTGTTGGGATACAAAATCCTGATTTTTATCTGTAGAAATTCTATCTCATTAAACATTTATTTCAAATTAGTAAACGAATAAATGAAAAAAAATAGCTGAATGAAAATATTCTATTGTATTGTATACTAATCAGAATCACTATACAGATGATAACAAAAGAGGAAAATGGTTCTATACATATATAAATATTTTACATAAAAATGATATTTTTTTAAAAAATCTCACTACGTGTGTGCGAATGATTTTGAAAGGCATACTTCGAAATAATTGCAGCATTAGGATACAGTTGTTACGGTAATTTGTAAAATATTATTCTGGTAGATTAAACTGATATTCTTATAATATTTCAGGTCCATCGGGTTTTCCAGTTTGGAAGTTAGTAACCATTTGCACGAACAAAACATTCCTGGGTGACTCAACAGATCGTCTATTTATTTCAAAATGAAGCAGAAAAATTTCCGCCGTTTACACAAAACAGCACTTTAAATACCTGTAACATACTCAGAGTCTATTTAAACACCAACATTTAGACGTCAATTTTCAAAAGCTGACAACAGAATTCAAAAACATGCATTAGTTAATCAATGATTAGAGACAAACTGAGAGGAAAATTCCCCGTATGAAAACTTTGGGATTGAAAAACGGCAAGGGCAACTGACGTACTCGCCTTAAGCTAAAAGGAAGTTTCTACCACATTTGCTCAAGCTGTATGTCACTATAGTACTGGTTTCCCAGAAATTTGATTTTTTTTTTTTTTTTTTTTTTTTTTTTTTTTTTTTTTTTTTTTTTTTTTTTGTGGGAAGTTAAAATTACTCTGTTCTAACGAGACAAATCATTGCTTAATTATTTCAAAATAATTTTTATTTCAAAACTATCATCGATCACAAATATTCCCCTCCTCTCATACGTATGATCGTCGTCATTTTGAAATAAAAATATGCGACTGAAACACCGTTTCAGGCGCATCTGTGACAACTTAAGTCTGGGTAAACTGTTTACATACGATTTTCAAAGCATCTAACGTGCGATGAAAAATGGTGTATCCAAAAATATGGCCGTCTTCGGGCAGATACCGTGCACAGTTTTAAACTTTCCTAAATCACGTCAAAATCCCGAACGTGTACAGCGTGAGGCGCCTATGCCCAGATTTACAAGACTTCCGGATCCCTTTTAGCTCGGCTGACAGGGGCAGAAAGGGGGAGAAAGAGGTAAGGGCCCGAAGGGCAGACAAAACGACAGCTCGTCAAAAGTGGAGATATCCCCTGGGGCGAAGAGACCTACTTGACGGATATATCGCTTTCGGAAGAAAATGATTTTCGCACAGTGCGCTCTAGGCACCTATGAATGATCACTCGGGGTGTCTCTACCGCCCAACACCCACTGACACAGGAAATGGTAGTAGCTTGAAAAATATAGTGCTTAGAGAGAACTACAGAGAATAAGGAGAAACTAAATCTGTTCACACATCTTGCCGTGCAATTGCTAACTACGGTGTGTGTGTGTGTGTATGGGAGGGGGGGGGGGGGCTAGCGTTGCGATGATGTATCTATGTGAACATTCGTCTGTTATTGAAGGAGAAAAAAAAAATTCTGAATTTCTCGTTCCAGCAAATAAAAATTATGGTACGGCATAATTTTTTCTTTAGTCCGAAGTTCCTTTTTCCCGAAGATTTTTCCTTTAAAGTAACACTTACTTACATCAACGGGATAGTTTGTAAATGTAATACCCCTCTTGCGGTTAGGTGACCCGTGTTCGATCCTCAATCATGGCAGACGGTCTCTGCAGTTATGCCTGACTGATAGAAAGATAAATGGACAGTTGGGGAACAAGTGACAAATATTTTTTCCCGGAAAAAAAAATAAGCGGTGTCCGATGCTTCAATAAATAATTAAAAAATAAACGTGCACTAGCCAAACATCTTGTATAATTGGCTTAAAAAAGAAAGAGGTTAGGGGTTGATGAGAAATGTCATTCAAAATAAATCTACATTGCCGGGGCAATTGAATTATGAGAATAACGGCACTGGTGTTGGGAGACCAGGGTTAGCACCCCGTCAATTATTACTCATTTCAGTTATTAATGTATATACCAAGAGTGCTAAAAGTATACGTACAAGGTCAATTTTCAGATTTATTATTGTGCTTTGTTTATCGCGACAAAATTACTTCAAACCCAGAAAACTGTTAAGACAGTGTGTCAGAGGTGACAGCGTGGTACGGTTTTGTACTGGACTACTTGCAGCCAGGCCGGAGCCTCGACGGACGGAAGTGACCCTTGCTTCGAGGGGGTAGCTCGAGATCCCGGCGTCAACTGACTCGGACCGACGGAACGCGGAGAAAAGAGGAGGAGGAGAGAGTAAGTAGAGGGGAGATTGTGAGGGGACAGATAGCGCACAAGATGCAGGAGTCTTGTACCGCTCCAATTAACTGTTGCATTTTAGGTATAATTGTAAATTAATGTTATTAATTTTGTGCTGTTAAAAGATGGAAATAATTAATAGTCCTTAATAGTCCTCAAAATGAGAAGAACGATAAAAGGAACCTAAGGTCACAACACTGTGTGATCTTGATTTGTTTGGATAATGTATTTTTGATAGATGAATTTCATACAGATTTAATCTGGACACTATAAATGGTCCCAAAATGGACTATTCTGATAAGGAGATCAGTTTTTTTTTTTTTTTGAAAGGAAGTAAATTTTAAAGATTCATAAAGCTGGTATGATTCATAACATTTCACTTTTCGTTGATAGACCATTAAGTGTAGCACAGTGAACCACTAGGAGATGACTTTTCTGATACTGCATTGTCAACCTTGATGATGTCAACCGCCCCTTTCAAGCTATATCAACAAACGATTAATCGAGAGGATAATGAGAAATGGAGAATCTGACCACACGTCCCCTCAATCAGCTGTTACGGTTGGTTGATGCTTTATTGCTTAATCTTTAATGGACATGCGGCGACAACCCAACTGAAAAAATTTGTACCACATGCACTAACCAATGGAAACAAAATGGTGAATAAGGCCAAGTACAACTTACAGTGAAAATGATTAAGTAGAGGAACAGCTATTATAAACAGTTCGAAATATACACTGTTAGGGTTTCTACGGTCGTGTGGCATGATGATATATGCTCTTTTAATGTATGACTTCAAAGTTCTTCATTTATACGTATTTTAATTTTATAACATCATTGAAATTTAATAACGATATAAAATGGCAGTAATACAATTCCATTCTCGCTGACTTAAGTTGATCTTCACAAAATGGAAATGCCATTAGTCAGCACGTATAATTCTAAAGATCAGCCAGATTTCCTCCACATTTCAAACTTTAGCGTCGAATTCTGTCCCTTTAAATCACTGACATCTTTGTAACTTGCAAAACACGACTCAAAAATTTCCGAAAAGTTGCCAGGCATTTTAGAATCCCGCATTTCCTAACACCGTTTCCGTTCCAAACGGTCTTTTCTAGTTTCCTCTCACAAAAGGGAAGGAAAAGAAGGGCGATCACTTCCTCCCACAAGAACTTCCCTTTCCCTTGAAGGGGGTTGGCGGCAGCTCTGACATTATCTAGCGAACACTTTTTCCAGATACCGGGAGCATTTGTCTGCGACAGATGGCGCGGGGAAAATAGCTGATAATGCATGGACGTGCCATGGAAGTATAGAAGGGGTCTACGCAAATGAGGGAGGGCCCCATGTGTCGGAGGAGAAGCGAAGTCGTTTGCGAAATTGGCAGATATTTGCAGGAGAGATGAAGCAGACAATAGACAGAAGGGGGAAAGGCGCTCGTGGTCTATTCACGCGGAACAATAAGGGAATTATGTAACTTTTTTTTTCTCTCCTCGGCAGAAGTAACGGACAGCTATTGAGCAGCTTCGACCGCAGCGAAATGAGGTGAAACACCGAACGACTTGTTGAGGGGGGAAAACTATGAACATTCATCAGACTTACTTTTTACTCGGTATTAATAAAATACATGCGGTAGAGGCGAAGTCGTTGTAATGACATAGGGAGAAAGTGGGAGGGCTGGTAGTTATACCACACTGTAATATGAGGGTGAGAAACTGGTCGATGCTGGTGATTAGCGTGAAACTATATTCAATTCACATGGTGCTCACACAGCATTCGCCGACAAGATTCATCCATGCTATGCGCTCAAATCTTCGGCTCGGAATTACGACAGAACATAGGCGAAAAAGAAAAAAAAAGGCGGACTTTGCTTATTTAGCTGGTTTGAATTATTACATATTTATTCAGCATCATGCCAAAAAGGCAATATACAATCTCTTCTTGTAACTGTCATTAATGTAATTACTGGTGTTAAACCAAAAGTAATCAAGAAAATCTCTGGGTAAAGTTTAGAACATGTTTAATTACTCTAGAAATCACAGTTGCAAGGGAGAGATTACATTACACAGTACAAAACAAGTGGAAAAACATTTAGAGAAAACAAGTAAGTTGATCTAACAACCAAAATTGGGCATCAGACCGGGAAGTCTCCACTCTCGACAAAATCCAAACTATCTCTGCTTAAAAAAAATGACAGTACGATGGAAGTTTGCACGCAAAGTCTATCCGTATGGTGGCGACATCTACATTTGAGGCTTGGAAGTATTATAGCGTGCGTTATATTCTTAAATTTTATTGTCTTCAGAAGAGGGTAACTCCAAATCCAGTGAGAAGAAAAACATGCATAACACGTAGGTGTGATTCTATGACAATCAAGCAGGGTACTCAGCGGGCAGTAACTTATTTGATAGCCGAGGAACTCATGCATTAATTTCGGAAGGCAAAGATACCAATCAGAATCTGTTCAGTAAATTCCATACAGTCCACTTGTCGATTGGCGCTGCGAGCGCTTTTTCATTTTTGTTTCTTTTCTCTGTAACCGTTACTGAAGTTAGTGTTTATGTTTACGTTCTGTTCGGCGTCGGTTACTGAGATGAATTACATTAAAATAAAATAATGAGTAAGTTGTTTTTTTTCAATTCCAATTAAGTTATGAAACATTCAACGAACCATTCTAATATATACAGAATCCATTGAAATAATATGTTTATCGAGGTACATAAACCAAAAAGGAAACAGGCGGTAGCAGAGGAATTGGGATCCACTTCTCGGGAAGGAGGTGGGAATGACGGTTGTTAATGATGAACTTCAATAGCAATTAAAATTCCGAAACTGACACTTTGTTTTTATTTTTTAGCACCTACTGAAAATGGGGGTGGAAGATTCCTCTCCTTATATTGCCTCTGACAGAGGTAGTGCGAGAGCAAAAATAAAATTTTACAACCTCACAATGCTTTAATTTTTATTTATTTTTTTTTAAATTCAATGATGTCGAACGTCATTTTGTATGTGCGCTAAACCACTTCTCCATACGTAAAGTATATGTGATGTCATACCCGTGCTTAAGCAGTCTGACCTCGGATGCTACAGAGTACTAATAGTCTCGGAGGAATCGCTCCAAGTGAGAGCTTGGAAGTCTATCCCTGCAGTGAGCAGGAACTGAGAAATATAAAACTTCCACGTGCCGGCTCCGATAGAAATGAGTCGGTGTGCAACCTATACTGTGGTTACGTATTTAGAATAATTGTCTCAAATTTCCCAAGAAGTAAAAGTAACTCTAAACGAAATAGGCGTCTCGTATAGAACATGTCCCATTGTTAGCAAAATAATGAAAGTTTACGCATTTCTTGGGTATGAAATAAGCTCTATAAGAGCCTTTTAAAAAAGAGCTAACAATGATGACATTTACTAAAATTAATGTAACATAAAATTAAAAAAAAATTTAACTTTAAGTTTATCTATTTATTATTGGAGCTATATAAAATTTTACGGAATTAAAATTAGTTGCCAGGGACTTCGGCAGTAGGGTAAGAAGATGGATCTATGATGGGGATCCCCTTTGAACACGTAAAAGAGAGAGGTATCTCTAACCCCCTGTTCTTACCCTACGCTTACTTTCTCTAGCTTCGCTGAATTTGGGTCCTCCATATATTATTACAATGAATAACTGCCCTTGATTTCGTTTTCACCAGAAATTGTGCCACTCTTATCTAAACTTTTTTTTTCTGGCTACGTGCCATGCCAGCTACATATATATATCGTCACCTGATTGCAAGAACTAGGCAACTCGATTTTTCCAAGTTCTTGAAGATCTCAAATGTTTACTTCTTCCAGTGAGAAAATACTCGTCGTTCTGTTTGTCTAATTATTACACTAGTCAACAGATGGCATTAGGTTAGCAGCAAAGTGAGTTTTCTAGTTATTGCATTCACTTCTTATGTAATCTAGCTATAAATAGCCAGATATCTCAATAATTTTTTTTTTAGTTACCTAGTTCTTGCATTCACGTGACGATATTACCTCGATGAAAACATTAATTAATACGATTTTTAAGCAGAATTTACAGGAAATCGCTGTTGCGATTCTCTGTGTATATTTTAAAACGAAATATATATTTTCACAATATATTAAAAAAACTTTTTAGATCTAAAAAAAGGGGAAAAGGCATTGGAAAACACCTTTCCAACCCCGTAAACGCCTAGGAGCAAAGAGTAAAAAAAGTGTCACCTTCGAATATAAGTCATTACCAGCGATAGAAGATAAAAGTTTCAGGGCAGAAAAAAAAATGAATAAGTGGAAAAGAAATTAGAGCAACATTCACCATTTGCAAAACAACCGCCTTTCATTTTTCTTGTTTCGCAAAACGTAAAAGTGACCTTTTATCCTCCCATCGTCCTGAAAGAGGAGGTGGGGTGGGGGATGGGAGCGAGAAAGTGTGGTGTGTTTGAAAATGTTATTAAGCTAAAGCTGGGGCGTAGGTCTTTGAAAGGGAAACAATGATGTAAATGATATTCATATCCTGACTGCGTTGGAGACGGGCTTTGTTACACAGGTCCATAACCATGGAGGAGGATTTGTTTTCAGCACGTAACAGCAGCATCCAATGAAAATGTTTTCGAAAACATAGTTCGGGTCCTACGGGAACCAGATGACACACTATTTAAAAGGCACAAAACAAGAAGGTTGGTTTAGACAATTTACGAGTATTAATAGATCAAGAGGGCAATTTGCCAATCCACAGCAATTTTACCATTCTCCGAAAATGGATTAACCGAATGGATTACATAAATATGCATGCATTGCTCGGCAGGGAAAGAATTACTATTTCTCAATGTTAATATATCGGACGCGTAGAAGTTTCAGGAACGGGAACATTACACAAAGGTTCTCATTGATACCAATATACCTTGTCCCATATGCTAAGATGTTTATTTATTTATTTATTATTTTTTTTTTTTAAAGAAAATTTTAAAACGACCCGTAATTCTTTAAAAGAAATCAGCATTACCAAATACCAATGGTCGAAAATAAATGATAAATATCTTGCAGTAAATTTTGCTAGAATCAATTCATAACGAAATATTATTCATTTGATTATTTCACTTTTAACGCTGTAGATGAGTAGCTCTTGAAAACATGCCTCATTCATCTTCGGTAACCACAACATGAGTCAACGAAACAAAAGCACGATCTTTCGAAAGATATACTCTAGCCTTGGATCTATTACCTGTAATATCTCTTTAGAAACATCGTGCTTTTGTTTCGTTTACTCATGTTGTGGTTACCGAAGATTATGTGAATAAATAAGATATGCTTTTTATAGTTACTCATCTAGTTTTAAAAGTAAAACAATCAAATGAATAAAATTTCGTTCTGACCTGATTCTAGCAAAATTTACTGCTAGTTATTTATCCTTTATTTTGGACCATTGATATTTTTGCCATGTTTTTATTTTCTTACTTTCTTGTGTGTTTGTCAAGTACAAATCTTGCAATCGATTTTTAACTAACTTCCCGACTAGCTAGATATTTGAAACTTTTAGAATACCTCAGACCACGATGACAATGCATTTTTTTAATACTTTTAGCAATCTTTAAGCAGAATTAAATTAATTTTCAGTTATTTTCAGCTAATTTTGTTTTGTAGACTGGTGCAGCCATCGTCTTGGCCGGAACGGGAACGAAAAGTTAAATGCAAGTTAACTTCCAATTACCTTCCTTTTCTTTCAAGTTGATGGGTTAATTCATCAAAAAAATTTAAAAAAAGTATTTATTAATACATAGAATTGTCAAGTTTATATGATTCAACAGAAAATTTAAGAACATGGTATATAAAAAGTTCTTTTTATCTTGTAATTATTTCACATTGATTTCTTAAAAAACAGAAATACAACACCAAAAGTAGAACATGTGGAGAGTATGAACTAAGAGTGGAAGTCATTTACGATTATAGAAAACACATAAAGGTAACCAAAAGAAGATAACTAAAGAAAAATATTTTAATGATAACATCTCTTCATCAAATGCGTCAAAATTCACTAAACAAAATATTGTTCTGATTTATTTATATATAATTCGATCAGCGCAAATCCACCACACTGGACTCGCTCTGAATTTAATACGGCAAAGAGTAAGGCATAGAAACCTACCCATACAAAGTATGTTAAAGAAAAAAATACTTTTAAAAATGCAGCAATCAGGAGTGCATGCTTGACTTTCAAAACGACTAGAAAAACATCACTGCATAACTGCAACATCGACACAAAATATCAGCTTCTTCCCACTTCGAATAAAACTAGTAACATGAAATGCTTTCAAACTTCAAAAGACAAGACATTTCATACACGTTGCGAAAATGCTATTTAGCGAAACGCTGTCGATACGCACCGACGGTACTATTCGCATTTATTGACACACAACTTACTCCTCCTTAGAGAACAATCTACCCCTATGCAGTATAACGCCACGAGTACGAACGATTAAATGCGCCGGAGGCGACGCGATACCAAAAGGACGGCATCCCAAGATATCACCTACCACTAGGGAGAGTACAAGCTCATTCTCATTTTAATAACGCCCCCGTGAATCGTCGACACGCCAATGCTCCCCCCTCCGAGGTCCAATACCACCTCGACTGTTCGAACAAACCGCATAATGAAGAGAAGGATATAAATAACTGATATGGGAGCAGGGGGCCGAGAGGGCAGTGAGGTACGAGGAGGAGGGGGTGTCTAAGGATGAAGTGCACAGCGGGGACATTTATAATGAAAAATCAATCTTCAGAGTTCTCCGTTATAGACCGTCTAAGTTGAAGGAATATGTTACAAGACAGTAGACGTTAAGTTTGAGAGAACATAGGTTATCTAAGAAAAACGGAGTAATCGTTGTTAGGTGTATAGAATTTATTTTATCAAACAGAAAAAGGCCAAAGTTTTTATATAGATTGTTGGATGTTTTCTAGGAATATACAGGAAGCTGCGTCTAAGGAGGGGAGGGATTTTGATTACACAAAATATGAAATGTGTGTATGTGTGCATGCGCGCATGTGTAAGAGAAATGAGAAAATTAATACCTTCTGTTCCAATCTGATCGTTTCTGGACCTTTCCTTCTTCGATTATATTAACTTTTTTAAATTTTTAGTCATAAACTGTCCCCAAGGTAATTCTACTGACAGCTACTGTAGTGAATTGTAGCGCAAGATATCTAGATCACTTACTGTGGAGCGCGCATGCGCACTGATTTTCACCACATCGGATTCCCGCGTTAAGTCAATTTTTGTCATTTCGAAAAGGTGCTTCTTACTGTAAAGAGCTAAATTCTACAATCATTAAATGTTATTCTTAATATTAATTCTGTTGACTTTCGTTAAGTCTTTTTGAAACTTTTATTCTGAACCTACTGACTATTTCCACATTCTTTAATCATTATTTTATATCACATCATGTTTTTAACAACAATCTTAATCATATAATATTATAAATTAAAATTTGACACTATTGCTAAAATAATAGGCAATTTATCTATTCTTATTCCAGAAGAAAATTAATTAGCAGTTCCAACTTGTGTCGTATCCTCCTCCCACCTTTACAAACCCCACTGAGGGACTTTCTGGCTTGTAGATTTAAAGTGTGCAAAACCGGCATCGATAAGAGAGCACAGAAAGGCGCTTGTCGAGTCTCGAACCAAGCACCCTCAATTGCGAATCCCGACTCGCTAACCACTAGAATGCTCCGGGTCCTTCAATAGCTTCTATTCGTCCCTTTACAAAGACTTAACAAATGAATTTCCTTTACAATATCAAACTAATAAGATGCTCGTTTTGAAGCAAAAATTACGGTCAACAATTGAATTATGTAATCATGAAGAATTAATCGTTAGGAAGGAGTTTTGAAAGTAAACAGCAATTAGGGAAAGTAGCAGTTTAGGGATGTCCATGAATAAAAGATGTCCAGTAAAACTCAGCGAGGAAAACTGTCACAGAGCTGTAAACTACACACGACGGCAGGGCGGGGAGAAAAATAATTTCATTATAAATGGGATGGTTGGCACCACGAAAAATAAGGGATTTGCAAAGTATACTAGACATGACGATACAGAATTTATTAATACGTAAATAAGTCAAGTGGTCCTTTTTTAAAGTTTTTGATTTAGTTCATTTAAGAAGAATACAGATACAATAACAGAATAAATCTTCAGAGAACAAGAAATTGCGATCTATTGAAGATACATATGCAAAGAATGATAACATGAAAATTTTTACAACTAAAATTGCGTTTCATTTTCATAACTTAAGATTTATATCATTTATGTATCTCATATACTGAAGCATCAAGTGTTTAAAAAAAATAGAGTTAACACACATTTGTATTATAATCTCACAGAAATTCAAACGTTCCTTACCAAATTATTATTCACATAAAAAGTTTCACCAGTTTCAATCGATAAATCTTACGGTGGGTGGTTCCATCAGATGCCCCGAAACAGTGTAAATATTTTATTTGTTCAGAATTTTGGGGAATGTTTAGAATCCTCCGTTCTGAGTGCTTTGTGTTCACAACAAACACAAGATCTAATTGCTCGACAGAAATCAGAAGCCTCTGCATATGGAATACGCCAATTCCAGTTCCACCATCACCTGCGCGTGTGTGCGTTGAGAGTTTAATAAATGCACCTGCGAATCATCCATTGTAGGATGTCTCCTTTTGTGGTGTTCCAATCATCACTTCCTCCTCCGAAAATTGCAATCAGAATTGGCACCAAACGCAGCCTCCATGAAAGCGGCACACATAAATAATTGAGTTACAAGATAGCTGGGAGAGTGAGAGAGAGAGAGAAAGAGAGAGAGAACGCGGAGAAAGGGGGGGGGGGGGAGGACTGGCACTTGAGAGAGTGAGAATATGCATAATGAAAAATCAATTCTTAAAACGCCCGCGAAAATTTATGGTAGCGAAAGTAATTGGACACGTCCAGCTGCAGATTACTTTCTCTCTCCCTCAACTACACTGCTTGATAAATACAGTTATGTATCGCTGTGCAATGAAAATGGCTCATAATAAATTTCCAGGATATTATTTTGCGAGGTTCATAATAATAATAATTATATATTAGTAGATCTAAATATTAAAGGCGGTAAAATTAGAAAGATAATTGATTTCAGTTCATTATTCGCAGGGAAATTCGCTTTTCAATTCTATAAGTTTCAGGGATTAGCTAGCTTACTGGCGGCAGCGAAATCTGCCGGGAGAGTTTAGAACAAAAATCCTGCACAAGCTCTGTTGTCCACTTGCTGATTGCGCTTGATTGAAACATTCCAGCAAAACAGATCTCGTTACATTTCGGTTACGAGAACTAATACTTTTCAAGGAACTCCTGTAATTACGAAATTCTTTGGGGCGGTTTACATTATTGCGTCTTTCGGCGTAAGAGTTATTGGCAACGAAAACTTTTCTAACCAATCACGTCACTTCCATCACTTTGCGATATCACCGCGTAAAGCTGTGATTGCATGAAATTTTTTCTTCAATGCCCTGCACATTTTCACGGACGCAAGTAATGTTAACAGATGCAAAAATACTCAATTGATCATCATTTCATGAATCTAGTTTTCACTCACGTAGATGGCCTCTGCACAATACGGCAGGACCACAGCATTCATGAGAGACATATGCAAATCTCCATATTTTTTACAGTAAACTCCCGATTATCCGCGCGCGGTGATTATCATTCTTGCGGGTTATCCAAGCATTGCAGAAGGAATATAGAAATAAAACATTAACTGCCCGAAAAGAAGGGCCCAATTTAGAATATTCTTGACTACAGGCACAGCTCGAGATGGGGTTCCCCTAACACTGATGTGGGCGTAAAATTTCCAAAATTGACACACACACAAAAAAAATCATGAATCATTGTGAAAGTGCCATTTTACCAAGAATTGGCTATTTGAAGCGTAGAAGCCTAGAACATTATCAAATAACAAAAAGAAATACAACATATTAACTTCATCATTAAAACACCAATATTATGCAACCAGAAAAACTTATCAATCCCTTATATACACTATGACATACACATGATGAACTATACTTATGGATGGACCAATCAATCAAATTTGAAAGGATATATATAAAAAAATTGCTATTAAAAAAGGGTAAAATGAAAAAAAAATTTGAATTGGGAATTTTTTTCTTTCGAAATAAAAAATTTTGGGGGCCTCCCAAAATTCGGGGGCCCCTAGGCCCGGGTCTACCGTGTCTAACGGAAAATCAGGGTCTGCCGAAAAGTATGAATATGACTGGTTGGTAAACATAGGTTGATAATAATAACAGACTCTTTTTCACAAAGGAATACTAAAATCTATGCAGCATGTTTTGATGGAACCTAATTAAAAAGTTTGTTATATCTGTTGATAAATTATTTTATGCGTTTTGAAAAGTCATTTTTGGATTACCGTGCAATGATTAGCAGGGGTAATATGGATATCACACATTAATTTCCAAACTGGAAGAATTTGTAAGACACCCCCCCCCCCAACAACAACAAAACAAAAAAAAAACAACAAAAAAAAAAACAGCCTGTCTGTCATATTTTTCCCACATACTTGATGATCCGCGTATACTGATCAACTGAACAATGATCTGTCTTTGATTAGGCAGTAGAAGAATTTTCTACAGGTTTGAGAGATTATAGAGTTCGAAAAGTCACAACAAATAGCTAAGGTTGGTTAGTTTGCGGTTACATGAAGTGAAACTAATTTCAAATTCAAAATTCCTAATTTTAAATTTCCCGTTTTTTCCAAAATTTTTAATTTTTGGTCTTCGATATTTTCTTCCCGATTACATGTCGTAGTCGATAAGAGCTGAAGTGACTACTTAAGAGAAAGTTAAGGCCTGTTCACATTGCAGTCCATTAGCGTAAGCGCAAAAGGAAAAATGGCGCTGAGATGGAAATAAACCAATCACAGGCCTTAACAATTTCGTTGCTAATCGTTTGGAGGTTTGTCATTGGTTAAATATATTTCAATACTTTAACGCTTCCGCTACCGGACTCGTATGTGAACAGGCCCTTACTCCATTAAACTATATCTTACGTTGAAAATGTATATTCGAAGTTTCTTGTTCGGATAAATCAGTTTATTAAAATGCGCTTATAATTTATTCGTTTCCATACCATTCGTCATCAATAGTGACGTAAACTTCACAAGGATGTCAGGTACTTTCGACTAAAAGCATATTGAATTTTTCTTAACACCAACAAGCGTGCTCATATTTCTGAAGAAGATTCAAGCGGAGTTTACTTGAACTTAACATTAAGCTGCTTTACGAAAACAACCCGAGGCCCGAGGCATATCATGGTGCAAAAAAGGGTTGAGATCCACAATATTAACAAGATAGGTCTCCCGCGAGCCAAGATCTTCTCTCTCACACACCATTACTCTTTTTCTTATCTTTCCTCTATTTTTTAAAACCATCTTTCTCCGCTCTTAGATCGGTAAGTCACGACCACAGGGGAGGCAGGTTTGTGGAATCATGTTTACCCGGAGGCAAGATATAAAATATCATTACTGCTCGCTGCTCGTTGAAAACTTAATTCTTTGGCCAGAGTTAGAATCACGTACCAATAATTCCCCCTCCCCCTTTTCGGAAAGTTTAGTGGACAGCGCAAGCGCACTTGCGAGAAGGCAATGACGGAATGTTTATTTCTTACTGATGTGAGTGATTATTTTCGCGAAAGGATTTCTTTCAAGCGACACCGCATGTGACTTTTATTTGTTGGATGTTTAATTTTCAGGAATGGCGCCACACGTTGACCAATCTTTATTGGGAGCCCCCCCCCCCATATAATTCTTTCATATGTGAAAATGTAAGAATAAACTTCAGCAACAAAGGAATTAAGTCAAGGGCAATATAGGCTCGGTATATTGTTCGTAGTCGTGAAGACCTCTAGTAAAAGAACGTATGAAGACGAACACTTTGCAACTCTTTCACATCCAGATTTCCGCTCCGGGTTTAATATTATAATAACCCAGGGGCGGCTCCAGTCCAGAGTTTTCGGGGGGGGGGGCAATCTTAGGGTTATATATATATATATATATATATATATATATATATATATATATATATATATAAGAAATAAACATCGTCTCATTTTAAATTTAAACTCATTTAGTATTAGGTCTACGATTATATAATTTTAGGCTATGGAAAAATATATACGCGAGGCTTTTTTTTTTGGGGGGGGGAGCAATTACCCCTATTGCCCCCCCCCCCCCTGGAGCAGCCAATGTAATAACCGGGGAGAAGTGGGGAACGATCTCCAACAATAAATTTAATTTCTACAGTTCGAAACCCACTTCTACTGCCAGTAACAAATTCAAAGTGGGCTTCTGAGGTCTTCAACGAAGAATACTACATCGCTTCTACGTAAAACATACTCAAAGACGGTGAGATTTATCAACGCCAATAATTAAAAAATGCATTCCACTTAATTTAGAGCAATAAATTTTGGTCAGAAGGATATCACACATCATGAATTTATACATCACTCAAACACACACACGAAAAAAAAAAGGGGGTATGACATTGTGTTATGATGCATAGTTATTTTCACTAAATTAATGTAAGTAAAATAA
The DNA here is from genome assembly GCA_907164885.2 of Dolomedes plantarius. Lineage (NCBI taxonomy): Eukaryota > Metazoa > Arthropoda > Arachnida > Araneae > Dolomedidae > Dolomedes > Dolomedes plantarius. The sequence continues at coordinate 76,527,187 of OU015497.1, read as the reverse complement.
AATCCTCGAGTTTTGGAGACAACGAATAGCGCTTATTGGATAGACCCCAATCCAATCGTCAACACACAGAAAAATTTATTACGACAATAATTACAACAAAGGGATTTGATGGAAATCAAATAAGAGTACCCTCCAAGAAACTTGTCCTCATCTGTGAGTAAAATCTAAGTTTCTACTGGCGTATAAGATATGTTTTTGGGCAGTCGGCAGATTAATTTAATGAGTTTAAACGGTTGACTGCTCCTTTTGAACGGATGACTGTTCCTGAAAGAGCAGTTACGAAATCCCCCCCCCCCTCTCTCTCTAAAGCATTCTTAAAAAGTGATAACATGTAGTCGTTCCGAACTAGAGATTGTTCTTTATTTATAATAATTCACGATTTTGCTTTAGAAGTGAACCGATTAAGAGGATTCGAAGTAATTCTCACAGCTAAGTGGGCCAACTACATTAAAACGCCTCTGTTCTTTTTATAATAATATTTTAAACACATACAATGAAAGGGTTTAAATTTGTTCACTAATAGAAAATGGAAATTATCTTTCTACTTTGAGAAAAGGGAAAAAAATAGCGACACAAGGAAACCGCTTGTTCCACTTCCCAATCGATATATACAAAAAAGAGTAGAAATAAGAAATATTGTTATTATTTTGTAACGTGGCCGGAAAATACCCCGAGGACATTCACCTATATTCACCGCCAGGCGAGTTGGTGATTCTGTCAATGGAGCATCCAGTAGGTGAGCCAAAGTTACTCCTGTAGGAAGGGAAAGTACAGAAATTCCTCCCTTGCTCGAGCTTTGAACCCGTGCCTACGAGATGGCAGCTTGCATTATTAACCATTAAACGTATGGGGCTACAATAATCACACCAATCTATATATATATAAAACAGTTCCGTAACTGACTGATAACGCACAGACCAAACCGCTGGACCTAAACGGCTAAAATTTTGCATGGTGATTCTTCTTATAGTGTAGGGGTGCACAAAAAAAGATTTTTGAAAAATTCTTCTTAAGAGTTTTTAAAATTAAATTTTTAATCTTATTTAGTAACTTTTTTAAAGCTTGCATTTAAAATAATAATATGAGGGTTATAAAATTCATATCGTGAGAAAGATCATAAAAATTCCTTTAAAATTAAATCTTTTTCGAATCTTTACCTCCATTTTCTGAGTTTTGGTGAATTTTTAAAGATTCATTTTTATAATTTAATTTATTAAATGTTGATCACGTGATTTCTTTTTCTGGCACTTTAAATTAATTTATCGTCACGTGCATAACAACGAAATAGACAAAAAAAAATTTTTTCTTGCTAATGCGGCAGACGATTGGACATTATCCAGAAAAATATTAAAATACAGTAAAAGATATGTTCCTCAAACTGTACTATATTCTTTAGTATGTTCTATTAGATTTAATTTGAATATTTTCTTCTACATTATTTCGTCGATAAAAAATCCCTTACGATTTTTTTATAAATATATTTGTCTACATCAATTGCATACATTGACCGTTGTATTTAATTTGAATGTACTCCGTAGCGAAGTACGGGTTTTCAGCTAGTATTACATAAATAGTATATGACATAATAATGATATTCATACAATACCGTTCCACCTTGACACGATACAGAACATTGCCTATTCATACAGTATATTGTTCCATACATTGTCTATTTTTTCGATCGCACCTCCCCTTACAACGGGGTTGACAGCTCTTAAACGACGAAATCAAGATTGCACCAAACTAATGCCATTTCGGGCAATTATCAATGACAATGAGGCTTAAACGCAGTTAGCAGATTCTAACCCCGAGTAAGCTTGAAATCGCATCTCTCCCCCTCCCACCTTAAAAATCCTCATAACAACATGCCTCGGCAGCTGGGGCCGGGGTTACATCATAAACATCAATTAGAATTCAATAAAATAATAATACACGCGAAATCCCCTCTCCTAATCCAATCAAATAATTTTCGGAGCGTTGTCACTGACAGCGCGATGACACTCCATTCGATTCGATATTGCAGCCGTCTCTGAATCGATACTTTTAATGAAACCGTTGGCAAGCGAGGCGAAAATCCATTTACTTTCACGCTGCATTGGTATTGAAGAGGTTTCCGTGCTCAATAACAGCGGGGGAGTGCATTCGGTGGAGACCATTCATTCACTGGGCATTTTCTGTCGCATCGTTTTCATATATCTTTTGCTCAGTCAAATCAAGTTCCCCCAAGAAGCACTGGAGTTTTACGAAAACTTCAGTGCGAAAATAACGGGTAGTTCTGGTGGATTTTGAATCTTTCCTTTCCTTAAATATCATCTGATGCTAAAAATTGCAGTTTTCAACCAAGACAAGTCTTATTTTCGATTGCTCATTTCACAGTAACCCCTCACTCTTGTATTCTTCTTTAGGCCTTTGACCGTGTTTTTTCTCTTCTAATTTATCATTTTTTCCCCATAACGATTCAATTGTTACAATTAATGAACCCAGCGGATGTCAAAATGAACTAGCCGCATTAACTACCCTATATCTCACAGAGTCATATATCGGATAACACTAGCACTCTGCAACATCGGTGGCTTGCTCGAAATAAGCACTATTTAGAGGATTCTACAGGCGGGATTCTTCAGGCACAATTCAATTTACTAGGTTTTTTTTTTAAAAATTTGGTGAGAAAAAAAATAGTAGCTACAAAACCACAAATATTTAAAAAATAAAAATCTCGTAAGAAACCTTAAAATTCCATATATTCATTTTGTGTAGTTATAAATTTACTATTTTTTCTAGCTATACCTTCGATATATATATATATATATATATATATATATATATATATATATATATATATATATATATATATAACCACAAATCTATGGTAAAAATATTAAATCATTTTCTAATAAATTTTTTTTCAGTAATATAGCCTTTAAATATCTGACATGTTGTATTTTCGGTGAGATAAGTTACTCCTGTGTATACGCCAGTATATATATATATATATATATATATATATATATATATATATATATATATATATATATATATATATATATATATATATATATATGAGATATGAGTGTATGTAAATCAATCTACAATGCTACTATGTATGTCATAAGAGACACACAAGCATTTACTTGACACTTAATGGATGTGTTTTTAACGACTGTTAAAAACCAGAAATTAATGCCATTGGGTTAGGAAGTCGTAACTGCTATACAAATAGTCTATTAAAGATAACAGAGGGAGAGAAGACGGCTGGTAACGATCTCGGATGTCAAGCTTGTAGTAACCCGATCACACAGATGCAGAATAAGTTGCTGAACGCACAGAATTCGAGGAATTTGTAATGTATACACGGTTTAGAAACCTATGCGCCTCAAACACAAAAATTTAACGTTTGAACTCATGTAAGACGCGGCTTTTCTACCCCTTTTTAGGGGTACCAAAATATTTCTTATCCTAGTCGATATGTTTCCAAAGTTTCGGAATCAGTACGGCGTTACACCAATAGTAAATTTATTCGTTCGTTTTGTACTAATGAGTATTTGGTTTTCTTTTAAACATACCATAATGATGGTATGTTTTTAGAAAGTGTCCATTAAACCAAAAAGAGTGTTACACAGGTTTCGTATTATAAGAATGACTACGAATAAAACAAAATATGAATGACACATGAATAAACAAAACTGAAAACCACACATTTACTTCAAGAGTAGTCCAAAACGAGGAACATAACTGAGCCCCAAAACTGCCCACCTCGAGGATTTATTTACTTACCTAAAAGAGAAAGAAAAAAAAAAACTATTAGTTAAATATCAACATTTTACAGTAGAAGAGAAACATTGTTATAATATGACATTACAAAATAAATTTTAATAAATGTAAATACGAATGCAAATAAATCACTATCATTTAGCATTTCAGTTAACAATATCTACAAAATAAACAGAAAGATTTACACTATTCTATAGTATGATATAAAAAGATTTTCAATGGGTGCTAATTGTGGAGGCTGGTCACAGGTAATCCAAGAAAGACTATGACAGTTCCATGCGCTCACGGGCCCTAAATTACCGACAGATTACGAGTGTTGATGTTGTGAAGAATCCATGATTCTCCCAATTTAGAGTAAAACCCTCTCATTTAATTCACGTTTCCAGCAGAAGGTTCAAGAATGGAGTCCCGAGGCAAAAGCAGCCGGACAACAGAAGCGGGCTAGACAAAGAAGTCCGACAATACCAGACTAGACGCGAGGCGCCTGTATGTGTGAGTTTTCACACATAAAGCTGAAAGGAAATCGGTTCCGCTCCGCCCGTTGATCGATGATGATCTGGGAAAATTAATCGACTGAAGCCTCAGCTGATCTGATGACGAGAGAAGTGGCTCGCCAATTGGACCTCCAGAAAGTGATGTCACTTAAAAGGGCACCAATTAAAACCCTTTTCAATTTCCAGCGTTCGCAGCGCCAAAAAATTAAAAGTTTCGTAGCTGCGAAATATAAAAATTTCAGATAGCTGTTAGACCTGCGTCTAGAAGGCAGCTACTCCGGCATGCAGCCGTGATAAAGAGTTTTTCCTAAGTCCTTGTGAGAGGCAAAGCATTCGACTTCCTGTCGACCGCTTCCAGACGAAGCGAATTTCTTGAATAAGAAACCTAAGTCCTTGTGATAGGCAAAGTTTTCTCGACTCCCTGTCGACTTGTTCCCAGAAGGAACTGTTATAGCTATTGGAGATAGCTCAATTCTTTTAGATCCCAGACGGATCTGTTCATTAGCTTTTACCAGCTGTGTAAGTGACTTCTAGCAGAAGTGATTGCTGCGCGTCCTACTAAACTTCAGTGTAAGAAGCAATAGAACTCTCGCGTATTAGAATCTAATTGCATCACGACTTATAATATAGACTGATGTCTGCAGCTGAACTTGCTTTCCCGCACGTCATTTAGAGTGTATGATCTACTGTGTTATTACTAATATTGCATCGAATTCATCTCATTTGTAAATAAACCTTCATTTAATATTTTACTAGACTGTATCGTCTTTTTGTTACGCTACCGTTCGACGAATTTATTACAATGGGTCTTTCAGCAAATTTCACCAATTTTGAACATCGTAATAGAAATAAAGTGAGATCAGCTAATCAACCGATATTTCTGAAACACGCGTTTCAAATATGCAACTTGGTCTACGCTTTAAATTCATGTCAATCAAAGGAATTTAAATTTTTTTTCTTTAAAGAAGACTAAGACTGCTCAAAATGATTTTTTCCTTTTGTTTTCTCTTTTATTAAGGTGAAAAATATTCTTAGATGATATCTTCATTTCCAAGCAGTACTAGATGTACCTTTGAATCAACGCATAAAATTTTGATAAGCACATTTTTGAATTAAATGAGAGTATGATTCATTAAAGCTATCACTCATCTGCTACTACTTTGGCCTTAAACTTCATTGATAAGTTTTTGTGATTGCAGCTTTCGTTCCCATTCCGATTCTCAGTCATCCTTTAGAGTAGAGTAATTTAAATTGTGTCAAAGGTTACTCTCATGTTATTCAGAAACACAGCTGATAACGAAAACCAACTCAATAAATAACACATGCGGGTTTACAATGGTTTGCTACCCGATAGCAGCGTAACGAAGCAAAGACTCGATAATGAAACTTCCAGCTCCGAAAACTAGCTCGATATATTATAACACATGCAAATTTACAATGGTTTAAAGGCTGGTTTATCAGCATAACAAAGTAATGATTCGATAATCAAACTTCTAGCTCCGACTACTAAGAGAACCCACGATTGAAGTCAGTCACCGATAATGCGTGCACTAATTAGGAACAAGGGCAAAAGAATGGGTAAACATTTGAGATTCATTCAACGACAAAATGCTCATCTGAAAATTGTTTCACTTATTTTCATCCTCTTGCTTGTCGACGGTTTGGCCCAATAAACTGCAACTAAACCGGAAGTAAATTTTCAAAGGCCTGCGCATGGTATTTAGCATATAAGAGCCTCTTCATAAAGACGCTAATACTCTTATTCAATACATATTTGAGTCTACTCATGTACAATATTTCTCTGAGATAAAAGAAATATTATGAACGTATGAGTACATAATGCTTATTGATAAAATAATTCTCCTCTGTAAATTATTATTGCATTTACATATTACACATATTTTAGTTAACACGCTTTAGTAAAGAAAACAACCATTTGCTATACCAGTTACTCCAGCATTTCCTCAGCATCTATTGCTGACATGGCGAAGGTTAAATGCTTAAAGTTATCTAAATAAGCGCTGCCCTAACTGACAATATCATTACCAAATATAGTTTTGAACCAAGTTACATACGTACGATGTCAATAAGCAGAAAATCAAAAATTAATCAACTAATTATTTGTCACATAACCATACACATGCAAATGTGAGACTATAATTATGCGTGTATATTATACCATCACAATGTTTTATCTGATCCGAAATTTATTAGTAAATCAAAGAGAGTAGGGGAGTGCATAAGCGCGTGCGGGAGTTGTCTCATCTCTAGATAAATAAGACCTAGAACGCATGATAATAACGAAATAGCGGTTAGATCTGCAATATTTACGTTCCGTATTTTCAGACGCGACAATATTTATTGATTTACCACACACTTGCCTGTTTCGATTTCTTTCGCGTTTGCGGAGAGCATTCATCTCAAAGACTTACACAAACCTACACTTTAAACAAGCGAGTGAGTTAAAACCGCTCTTTAAACAAAGCTGTCACACAACTTTCTGTTTGACTTGCGACCCTAAAGCAAAGTTCACGTCGGGATCCTCAGACCTGCCGGCGTTTCTTCGAAAAAACAATATCTACTCCTAGACACACCCCAGACGATTTTTCGACGACGCACGTGAACTTAGTGAAACGTAATGTTCGACACCCAGAATCTCCCACTCACGTCCTCAGAGACCTTCTGTTTTGAAACGCCGAGTAAAAACACACACTTGTAATTCAAAAATTGGACGACAGATGGCGCTCGCTAAGGTTTAAATGAATTGAAAGTGGTACCGAGCTTTACTTCACAAGCTGGTGAAATATTTTCGCAATAGCATGCAACTCAAACGCGACGAAAGCATAAGGTATTAAAAAATAATTCATTTACGCATCAAAACACCTAGAAGAAAGTCAGCTAAATATACATGGACAAACGGTTTAGAGATGTCTAACATGAGAAAATGCAAAATCAGATATTCAAATCAGACTGAACGTTTTATTATTGAAATTTACAAAAGAAAAAAACAAACAAAATAAGATTAAAAATAATTAATTCGTTAATTGCCAAGGGAATAAGAAAAAAAGGGCAACTTCTATAATTTTTGGTATAATAATACTGGAAATGCATCAATACCTCACAATATTTAATCGTAGATTAATTAAACCAAACAGTAAGGAAGTGTAATTACTACTACATCATTATTCTCACTATGGTAGACAACGTTAATATTGCTTTATTAATTAACTATAGAAACTACAATCGTAGAAAATTTTTTAGCCAGAAATTTTGGGCGTTTGGAAGATTTAAATTCAAAACTTTGCGTCCGCATGGCCGAACAGACTGAGAAGATGCTGAAATACTTACGAAAAAAGAGTGAAAAGGATAACGGACATTTCCAACTTTCAAAGATAATTATTCATTGTCGTGCTATAAAAGGAAAATGGACAAATTACATCTGAGACATGCACTTTAAACGATAGTCGGATAATAGTCCAACAGCATGCTTAGTCTACATACTATTAGATTCCATTACTTAACTTAATTCAGGATATCGGTTTTTGTGATGCAAACATTAAGTACTCTTTAGAAATGTTTCAAGAACCAAAATGAGGGTCGTTTGCGGAATCGCAGTAAATTTGGGTCAGCCTAGGACTTAAGGGTATGTTATCTCTTCCCTTTGAAAGCTTAGCCCTTCTTCAATCTCCCCCCCCCCCCCCCCCACACACACACACCACCACCATCACCAACGGAAAATTTGATTTGCATTATGGTTAAAAATTAGGGACAAAATAAGTAAATATCGAATTTTAAGGGTCGTAGGAACTCTATAACTTTTAGCTGTTATAACTATGGATGATATCCGTAATCGAGGGTATAAGTAAAAATTAATTCCTTCCACAGATGGAGTTTCAACTTCTGGTGGGGACAAGCTCATAATAGTCTAATACCATCTTTTTCTAAACATCATAATTTTGACTCTCGTGATTGGTCGATTCTCAGATTTAACGAACCTGTACTGCGAGTAGGTAAGTCGACTTAATGCGATTCTCAGAAGCACAAGAAAGAATCAAGACAAAAGTGACAAGACATTGCTAAGAAGCTCCTCTCTACTAGTTTCAGTAAATGCCTCTATCACTCTTCCCTTGACTGACTGGAATCTTAGAGGAAAGCAAGTCGAATAAACCACATGGGAGAAAAAAAAAAAGCTTAGCACTTGCTGTGCCACATAGTATGGCTAAGAGGCCCAAGGACCTTAACAACTGCAAAAATCCTCATTACACTGTATTAAAGTTTCAGTGACGATATTTTATTTTCAGCTGGTCGTTGGGTTACACGCAAAAGTTAGCACATGGAACTAATACATAGTAAAGAAAAAATAATTTGATAGTCACTGAAAATACATTTCATTGAGTAAGAAATTTACTATTATGCATTAAAAGACATTTAACACAAAGAGGTTTTGACCACGAGGCACATACTTCGAGATAAAAAGTCAGTATGATTGCCTCGTACGTTAATGTTGCTGTACTTGGTGAGAATTGTTGTTACTAAACAAGTGGCTTTCCAGAGATTTCCAAATATGTTTTCAAACTAATTAATATCCAACTTTTCTCAAACATGCAGACATGATCTATCAACTAATTACGTGAGGTTTATGTTTAATTTGATGAGAATGGACTGTTCCGCTGAAACAGTCCGTTCAAAACTATATCGCATTGCAAGGGATTACATATTGGCCAATACTGAGAATCCAAGTAAAAGTGAAACTGGGAATGTCATTGTGGGCAATTATGTCTTAACACCGAATCAATTAAAAGTATCAAATAATAAATGCTTCTGGCATGATAGTTCGATCTTGTTTACAATTCGTTTCCACTTCGCAAGCGTAACTTGTGCGTCATGTTTACACGTTTACCAGTTTTAATTATCGAGTTGCTATCGTATCGTGTAAAGAGTTTCCTCATCCCCCGGTTACAATCTTCTCAACGTATTTCGTTTGTGTTTTTCGTTTTGCACTGGTTGCTGGAGCAGAAACGAGTTTCCGATGTAGCGTTAAATCCCCTTGTGCAATGCATTCGTAATCTGATAGCAAATGTAATACTGTAAATGTCCTCGCAGATGGATTCATTAGTTCGCAAAGCACGACCCTCAGCTTCGCTGTGAGAACATTTGGCTCGAATTTACGAGTGCAGATAGACACGACCTCAAAAGAATTTTTCTTTTTAAGTGAAAAGAAAATCCTCATTAGATTCTATCATTTATAAATATCTCGAATCATTATTAGAAAACAGTAACATTAAAGTGAATTCTACTGTCTATTACCGCAAATTCTGAAGCTAGACAGCTATGGTTTTCTCCTCTAATTTGAATTTTCTGCCGCTTATGCAGAGTAAAAAATGGATGATTTGCAATCCTCTTTATTTTCCTTCGCCAGCGTAACCAGAATATTCAATTAGTTAGTAGTTTAATAGAATAAACGAACTTTTGCTAACATTTAATGTTGTAACAGTATACATTTTGTCCTACACATTTTTATTTGAATCTCAAGGGGGGAGGGGAGGGTTATCATTAATTTTTTCTCTACTGATTCAACTAACACTCTATTAAAATCTATAGCCGTTTCGTAAGACTTCAATAGAACATGTGTTGTTGTTGTTGGTATTTCTTACGTCCTCTGTCCGTAATTTATTCTAAATCACGTCCATATAGACTAGCAGGCTGAGGGTTGCGGCTCTGGTTTATAAAATAGCACCACAAGGGTCGGAGACCGATTTAGCCAGGTGCCACTACAATTTTGACCGCGCCTCCCCAGGGGCGGCATCTGGGGGAGCGAACCCTCTCCCAACCTCTCTGACCCCATAGGATACTTTTCGGTCTACAGATTTAAATGGCGCTTGTCGGAATTCGATCCGAGCACCCTCAGCACCGAAAGCCGACCTCTAGGCTACCTCGAGCTCACATGTGTCAGTCATGTCTCTACTTGTTCAGTCAAAACAAATTAAATACCTTCACTGCTAGCAAACAGGTTTTCTTATTCCTTCTTAAAGGCTTATCAGATACAAAAAGGTCAAAAGTTGCATAGCTACTGTCCGAAATCAAAAGAAGCGACTATCTTTATTCGATGAATTCAAATGCCAGAGAGGGAGTAGATAGAAATATGGGGTTAGCTACGTATTAAGATTTAGTGTCGATACAAGCTATGCATTAAGTTTTAGAATCGGTGAAACGCATGTTGTATTAAAGTGAGTGTCACAAGCTTCCAGCGCGTAGGCCTTGGTTCGAATCACGGACAAGGCATGGATGTTTAACACTGTTCCTCGAGAGGGAGAATGCAAGCTCACCTGGGTGTTCCCATGATAAAGATGCTAACAAAACTAGCGATTTATTGGGCCTCTCGCCTTCGGGATAAGGGCCTCTCGCATGCTTTCCCTTGTTTTAGTCCTATTAAATATTAATTACGTAAAGTTAATACTTAATTAGATGGGAAAAGAATTCTAAACGATTTCCTGTTGTAAAATTATTCATATTGGCCAACACTGCGAATTAAAGCTTAAAGGGGTCTTTTAGGAATGTCATTGTTTCAGTGACGAGAAAAACTGTGCCGTAATTAAAAATATCGAACAATAAAAATACTTATTGCTGTGAAATTAAAAACTAGCGTTATTATTTCAGACGTCATAAGCATTTTCTTCCTTTTAATAGTTTTACCGTACAAGCCTTATAAATTACTGCCATTAAGGTACACTTAGCTGTATCCAAAGGAATCAATTCTTTGGTCAATAAAAACAGAGCAAGGCCTATTTGCGACTCTACCTATCATGCAATGCAAACAACTAATCTCTATGCATTCCAAGAACCAAGAGACAAGTAGACACAAAAAGGGAAAACAAATAAAACATTTGTATTTTAAACTTTTTTTGTCAGTCCGTGGCCATTTTGGAGATAATGCACGAACTAGGAAAAACTTAGCGGGGAAAAAAAAGAAAAGAGGAATGGTCCTTAGACGCGTCATATCGGAATTCCTCGCGCGTGTAGTTTATCGTGACCACCTTTGTTCGATAGATCACCCGTGAACTTTAGCATAAACGTCGCGCAAAGGTCGTGGGTTGCAAACTAATGAAGACATTTGTCTGAAGGGACATTTGCAGATCACAACGTCTTTCTGTCGAAGGGAGGGGGGGGGGTGCATTACACAAGAGGATATTGCGCTTAGCCAGAAATTCGGAGTTTTATCCAACAGGCGCAGCACTCCTGGAGATACTGGAATGGGAACACGAGATGAAGACCTCCCAGCTGACTACTTCCCGCGGGGTGGCCGAGGGTCAATACAGGGGTGGTCAACCTGTCACTCGCCGCAATCGACTTTTATACCCCGATTCAAGACTACTTTTATTAAAATAACTCTGCGATCGACGAAACGCGTGCAAGATTTTTGTCTCGTAACAGGCTAGTTATAAACTTTTATGGTTTAGTATTTTAAAAATTAATTACCAGTGGATACATCTTATATTGAAATAAGGTTTCCTTTACAACAGTTGTAATATGAATTTTTTTTTTTCACTAAAACAAAATTTTAATATTATTTCAATGTCTAATATGCCTAAAATAAATATTACTATTATTATTACTTTTTTCCTCCCCTCTCTTTTATGAAAATTTGCCAAAGAAAATGGCAAGTATCTCCAACACGAGAACGTAACCAGCATACTTACAGTTAGCTGGTTACAACTGTGCACCGATATTATGAATTCACAATTTTATATGAATTAATTGAAATCAGTAAATAAACTCTCAAGACTTTGAAATCAAAACGAAATAATTTGAAAATTTTTGATTTAAAAGCATAAATATTAAACTGAAAATATAAAATTTTATACCGAGAGCAATCGGCATAAAACTTTTGCGAACGTTGCTATTTGAGCTGTTTGCTCAGTTTGAACTGTTTGCTAGCTGAGCTTACCACAACAGTCTAAAGCTACCGGTAATATAACCTGGGCTATGAACAAACTATTATCAAAACCGAACATAAGAAGCAGTGACAGTTATTGTTGGATAATGCGTCACCACAAAATATACAAGATTTTGTAGTCGTAAACCGTTCTCATAAACTTTACAACTGAGCTAATATTAAAGCACCCTGTGCGTCATGTATTAGGAGAAGAAAAGCTTGACAGAAATAAAATATTTTTGTTTTTTTGCGGATGAGTGAATGCACCAGTGAGACTAGACATACGAAATGCCAATAAACGCTGCTGATAAACGTCGTAACATCTGAGTCATGCGAACTGACATACAGCTGTTTCGATTGAAATTTCGCAGCATTCATCCGTTGTACGTCCTGCAGCTTGCCGAGGTTGAATAGAAAAGAAATAATGTAACCGCTTGTAATAAAGACATGCAGGAATAACTCGCAACCTAGAATGTATGTTCAGCTGCTATTAACAGCACTTGACTATAATGAAGTGCACAAACAGCACAAGTCTGCAAAAATTATAATTTTTGATAATTCTTGATAATTATCAAGATTTATGGAAATTTGCTTATTTTAATCGCGAAAGGTATCCGAGAACACCACCGTAGGGGATAATATAGATCAGGGGTCGGCAACCTTTTTTACTATGAGGGCATATTTCAGGAAGACGGGAGTTCGGCGGGTACCGCTGGATGAAGAGGGGGGGGGGGGTGTTTGATATTTATACAGAAAAATACAGTCGAACCTCCATATATCGAAGTAGAAAATTGCCGGAAAAAAATTCGATATAAAGAAATTTCGATATATAGAATTGAGCTTAGCTTTATCATGATTCTCCTAAGAAAAAAAATTAAAGCTAATTTTCGTATACGAAACTCCATTTCTAATTTATATGCGAATCCCATTAAATGAAAGTGAATAACTAAAAAATGAATTAATATTAAAGATTTATTGAGTACTACATACCTCTTTAAAAAAACAATAATCCAGACAGTGGTTACAATGATCACAGTTACATTCTTATAAAAAAAACTACGAATATCTTGCTGAACAGCCAGCTTTGCGGAAAGTTCAAAGAAATGTTCGTATTTATTCAGTCCACTAAAAACTTAATCAGGGACATTTTCCGCGAATTGAAGTACACTACATATTGTTTCAAATGCCAAAAATTGGGAGATTTTATTCTAAAGAGGAATAAAATCTCCCAATTTGTCTTGAAAAAATTTCGATATATAGAGATTTTTTCGATATATAGAAACAATTTTTCTATGTAATGAACATGGAGATTTGCTAAGAGTTCGATATATAGAAAATTTCGATATGTGGAAGTTCGATATATGGAGGTTCGACTGTATTAATACGACATATATTTTAATACATAAATTCAAATTTTAATTTAAACAAAAGAATCTTAAAGTTGATAATTAATGCGATATTTGACATTGCAAAACTGCGACTAACTCGTTGTAATGTGGCACGTAAGTTGAATTCCCAGTTCTCGGGCTTTAGTCCAAATGAGTGTCAGTGAGGCTTAATCGGTACTTTGATTTTAAGCATTTTATATTGGAAAACAAAGATTTACAAGCATATATCGACGCGCAAAATGAGTTCATTGTCAGAGCTGGAAAAAGAAGCTGACTCATAGACAGGGAAAACGATGCTGTAGAGAGAGCAGGCTGCTCAGTTTTTTATATTTGCCGTTTTACGATTTTTAATTTTTTTAACTAAAGTTCTTCATTACAACTTCGAGCGTTTGTTATTTAAATATCTAAAATTTATATATTTGAGGGGCGGGCACTTCAAAATTGTTTCGCGGGCGCATCGCGTTGCCGACCCCCTCATATAGATTATGTTTTCAGTGATTTTACAGTGGCATGACTTAAAAATAATAATAATAATAAATTTTTAAAAAATTAGCCGTCATATTAATTAAAAGAAAAGAAATTAAAAACAAAAACAAAATCAAAAACCACGAAACTGATACTTTTGCGAAACACAGCCTGAAAAAATAACAAATGTTTTAAATGTAACAACTTAGATAATTGTGATATTCAGGGAGGGGCGCGGATGGTTAGCCAAAATGTATGTGCATAATATATTTTACTAGCATTTCTCAGGCTTTAGGGGAGTACACATAAAAATGTTGAAATTCACTGCTATAGAGCTGTTTAAGAAATTAAAACAGTCAAAATGACAACGCATTCTCAAAATTTATATTATGTGGTCGGAGAAAATGTTGTAGTTAAGAAAACCAACGCATATGTAAGAAATTTAGCTTAAATACGACCGAGAAGTAATTCTGGGCGAGCCGATCACCGCATCTATGTAATTTCCCAATGAATGATATTTGGAATTTCCCAGTTTTTCCTTTTTATACGTTTAACTTTTATATACTCAATCATTACAATATATATAGACAAAACGCGAATGTCACACACACACACATATATTAATTTTAATATGCAAAACTATTTAACACTATTTCACAAAATTTCTATTAAAATCTGAATGATGTTTAGTTTTTCCATACTTTTTTCAAGACTTCGAAAATAATGCTATATGTTTGGGAATGAGAAAAATGAATTATTTTTATACCTCACAAAATGTAATACGACTGCAACAATAAAAATGAAAATCTTTTTTTTTTTTCCTTGATGACTTCTCTACAAATTCCACAAAGTGAAACGAACCATACATTTTACTATTGACTGCCCTGATTAAACAAGTAGAAGTTGTGGACAATCGTAAAATAAAATTTTCGTACAAGACTGCGGCAACTTCTTCAGATTCACGCCTCATGGATCATTCATGTTGTATTTCTTATAATGCAACAATTCATTCAGCAGTATTTTTTATTATTATTATTCGGCCTCGAATTCATGCAGCATAAAATAAAAAAAAGGGCCGGTGCTACGAGTTTATAAAGCAGTGCTCCAGATACAGCCAATTTCATTATGAAACATTTTTCAGCCAAACTTGACTCATTGTAAATTAGTGTACTCCATAGAACAGAATTACACGGGATATAAGAAATAGAGTGAAAAAGAAGTATGTTTATGGGCTTAAAAGACAAGCTCTGAAAGAAAGTTAAATGAGTTGCCAGATTTATAAGAGCCTTGACATCTTCGTGAAAAAGAAATTTTCTTCACGCACATTTCTTAACACATAATAGTACTATGAACACTTAAGATACACAAAGGAAAGAAAAAAGTTACTTTTAAGTAGGGGGTGGGTGGAAGGGCTTAAGCGTAATTGCATGCGTGTTAATGTCGCGACTTAAAATTAGAATTTCAACAGTTCTAAGCATCTTAGAAAAAAAAATACAGCCAATTTTAAACACAAATTTATGCTAATTTAATGAAAAAATTCGAACTTGTAATAACCACATATTAAGTTACTTTTAAAAATGATTATATTCCTTCATTAAGGACCGATATTTAACAAAAGATATCCGTTCAAATGAACCGTTCAATGTACAGACTATAGATATACTAATATATTTGTATACTAACAGAGGGGGGGGGAGAGAATCCCCTACCCAAATATTAACAGTTATAATGTAATTTTCTGAAAAAAGAACTACTGAAAATATTTCCGACTTTCACCAAATAGGTTTAGGGATTTTTCAGTCTGCATTTCAACACGAACTTGATTTCTTTTAATGTTTTAAAACTGCTTCACGAATTGTCATACAGAATAAAACGGAAGCGACAATGCTTCTAATTATCCTTTCAAACTCCTCCCAGAATATTTCTAGAAAAAATACTAAATGAACAAACCTTCTTCAAATGAAAATTTTGTAAAATATTTTAAAGCTATTATTATTATAATATATATATATATATATATAAAGATAACATTCCAAAATCAAACATCGTTCAATGTCAATTATTAAATGATTTAGATATTTGTGCATACAACTTTTACGTGAATAAATAACGACAATACTAGTGCATACGTATAAAATAATGAAACCTCAGTTATACAAATTTATAAAAAGTTTAGTATTAATTTAAATATTCTGGATATATCAATTTTAAATTGAAGTACACTTTAATAACTAATAAACTGATATGGTTTCCATTTTTAACCTATTAGAATCAATAATTATTAATTCAGATAATTTTAAAAATTAACTGAAATGCTAAGTGTTCATTATTTAAAGATTTAAATAAAAGGAATGAAATAATATAACCAAAATGTTGCTCTAAAATTTTTTAATGCATTTTATAGTAAGCAAAACCACTCTAAATAAGAGCACCATAAAAGTTTAATATATTGCACCACCAAAGACAATAAACATTAATAATAGCACAGATCTATCTATCTGTCTGGAACGCTTTTTCCTTTTCGTTGCCATACTCAAATGTACTTTGATTACCGCGTTTTAAAAATAAAATAAATTGAAATTAAGCTTTAATTATCGAAATATTTTAATATTATACTTTCCTCTAGATCAAAATATATAAAAATATTTTTCAACTTGTAACATTTTTCATACCGAACAACTCAATGGTTTATATTTGGCGCGTGTTCATTTATGAATTAAAATTATGAAACAATTATGACACAACTAAGTTAAATTTTTCCACCGCAGTTAATGTATTAATTCTTTAGCGCAATAGAATTAAGTAAAGTGATGCTATTATGTGAAGTTCAGATTTTATTTAAATTTTAAAAAAAATCGCATCTTAAATGGATCAAAAAAATGCTGACATTGCATAATTTTAAATAACTAAAAATGTGTATAATTTAAATAAAAGAAAGTAGAGAAGCTATTAAGTATACAAATAATATTGACTTTGCAGATGTTAATTTTAATTTTTATCAATGTACAAGTCATTTTTGATGGACTAACCACTAGTTCGTCTAATATTTGTTTTACTCATAAAAAGTTTTGTCTCGGTTTTGCATGTTCGAATGGTTTCTATCTTAAATTTTCCTGCCGAGAAAATGAGAAATACACTACACAGATGGGGGGAAAAAAGCCTTTTTAGGAGCCCCTAAATATATTTTGGAGATCAAGGCCCTTTTTGAGCATTTTTAACACCCATAGAAACCCTGAAAAATAAAAATAAAAAAAACACAGCCTTCATAACGCATTATAGAAACCATAAAGAACATTTCAGCACGGAAATGACTGTTATTTTAACCCTGAAAAAGCAGATGGAGAAGAAACCGTTTCTTCTTCAGTTTGCTACCGTTCCCCGACCGTCGCACTCGGGTCGAAAAAGCAAACAAAACAAGTCGTGACTTCTATTCTAGACGCGGTGACAAAAAGTCTTTGAACTGTTTCGCGAAACAATTAAAGCAGAAAAAAAAAATAACCAGACGACCCGGGCAAATGGAGCGAATACAGGTCGGCACAATAAAATTCGAAATGGGGGAAGATCCAAGGCAGAAAATAGAGTTTAGATCCCTAAAAATAAATCTCTTTTCAAACAGCTACCTTGTAGCAACACATATTTATAGGTCGTTTTCAAAGAAACACGCCGGGCCGAAACGGATAACGTCACTCGATGTTTTAATATTTATGCGACACCGTCTGTCTCGCTGAATCGTTTTCGAAACAGTTATTGTACCTGCTTTTATAAAAGATACAATTAAAACTAGAATCTGGAATTGTGTCAAGTTTCTTGTAACTTACTTATACAATCTGCATTCTAACCGAACAACTATAATCGCGCGTGTACATGTAATTTAATGCATAATGAACCCGGCTGAAACAGAAACTGGTGGGAAGAAAGAAAAACAATTTCAACGGATTTTCGCTATGTATTAATAATTGCAATTTTAATAGTGGAGACGTCCATGAGCTACTGACGAAAAAGGTCTTTATGTGTATATATAGGTCCATTAACGAACACACAAACACAAACATTACAAGTCTGCGATTTTATAACTGAACCGTAAAAATCATCCGTGAAACGAATGAAATGAAAATAAATTACTAGAATAACAAAAGGAAACTTATTAGGCTATAAGTTGGTGACCATAAGGCGGTCAATTGCTTCCTCGGTCTCACAAAATTTTCACAAATAAATAAAATGCAAAAGAATTACAGGAAGAAAGCAGTAAATGGACCATTACATGTTTAATAAGTTCGAAATTTGTGAAAAAGTCTGCTAAAAATTTCCATAAAATCAATTAAAATATAAGAATAACAAATTAAAATTCAGCGCTCCCTTATTTGAGAAACAATTCGCGAAGTAAATCTGACCCCAAAAATTTCAATTGATCCAATGAAATAAAAATAAAATATTTGATAAACAAAATTAAAAATTGATTAAGCTGTTACATATTTAACTTAGAGATTCATAATTTGTACGTTGGTCTCCAAAAAATCTCCCCAAATTAAATAATATGAAACCACAAATATCAGTAGAATAAATTATATACAGTGGAATCTCGATCTATCGTTTTTCAAGGGACCGATTGAAATGAACGATAAATGCGGTAACATAACAAAGCAATATGATCGTTGGGACTGGATAAAATGGACGACACATACGGAAAAACGATGGATCTGAAAACGATCGATCGAGATTCCACTGTGTGTGTGTGTATATATATATATATATATATATATATATATATATATATATATATATATATCCAATGTGTCATTAACCGTTTGATAAGGACCTTTGTTTGAAAGTTCACAAAATCTTCACTAACTACATAACATAACAAAATTAAAACATTCATCACACAGTTGACATTCCGAGAGCCCGAATTAGCATATCGGTCTGTAAAATTCTTCACAAAAGTAATAAAAAGGAAATAATTATCAGAATTACAAACGAAAAACATGTACTGAGTCATTACGTGTTAAATTTCCTGTAAGATTCCAAATTTGTAAACCAGTCCCTTAAAATCGCCGCAAATAAACGACATACATAAAAATTATATATTATAATTAATAAATATCCATTCTGAGTGTCGCTACATGTCTAGCGGAAGATCCTCAAATTGGAAATAAGTCCCGAGAAATTTCATGCAAAATTAAAGGATTAAAAAAAATAATAAAAGTGTCGTTACATATTTAGCACCTGGAACCCACTATTCATACGCCTTCCTTAATAGCATAAAATATTACAATGACAAAATATTTATTGTGCTATCACACGCTTAACAATCTGTATATTAGTTCGTCGACGGGGGGAGGGGGGGGGGGAACTACACGGAAATCAACGGTAATATCAGATCATACCTCTACATACTTATATTTACTTTCGTTACATAAGTCATTACATGTTAACTAGTTATGAGGTCAATGTCAATTTTTAAAATGTCCCCATAAAATCTCCACCCCCTTAAATAAAATAAATATCAAAATAAGGAAAATTAAAGCATCTAGTGTGTCATTATATATCTGGCATCTTGAGAGAGTATAATAAAAATGCCCGATTTCTTTATTTGACGCTACAGCCCTATATGTTATCTCAATCACACCCTCCATTTCCTTTATCACAGGTAGATTTATTTTTTTCACCCTGCCCATAACGTCCAATCAAGAAATAGGGAAGTCCAAGAGTCATTTCTAATCAGTTTGAATCGACACGGCCACACCCAGTGGTTTTCATTGGTTTCGCATCAACCAATAGGAAATATAGTTTAATAACACAAGAAATGCAATTAAATGCATTTCCCAACAGCGAGAGAGTGTCCGCCGAGCTTTATAACTTGATACGGTGATGCACTTAATCTATTGCAATAGGATTAAATAAACAAAAATATTTTTGTCCACGCAATTGCTCAATACAGTCGAATCACGTTACAGCGAACCCGGTATATAACGAACGAAAATTTTGGTACCGTCGCTTTCCTATTATACGTAATTTAATTAGTATTGTGTCAGTTTAATGTAATCAATTTTAGTCGATTTTATTCATTAATTATCATTTTAATAGATTTTATCATTTTTTAATACATCATTATTGAATACACATTGCAACTAACGAGCTATACATTTTGTGAACTCTAGCATTTTTGTTAACTGTTCGGATATAGCGAACTAAACTTTTGGTCCCTTGAAGTTCGTTTTAACGGGGTTCGACTGTACATCTAATTTGAAAAACAATAATAAAATAACGTTTGGGAGTGAAAAGAACACAAACCATCATAGAAATGCTAATCGGATTCAATATGCGGATTATGACATTTTTTAAAAAAATACACGAGACATAAGAATTAGATGAAGAAAGAAGTTATATAATACAACACCTCGTTATTATATTAAAATAAAACTTAAGCAATAAAAACTTCTAAAGAAAACAAAACACATATGCGATCACTCTATTGAGGTAGTGAGGATAGCAAAAATTACTGGGCATTAACGTAATAGTTATTATGGTCCGAAGATGACACTATGGAACAAGCTATGGACCAATTTTCCTGGTAAAGAATTAATTACAAACGTTAATTACAGTTGCTTAAGTACATCATATAAAAAAAAATTCATAATTTTTAAGGCAATCCCGAAAACAAAGTCTGAAACAAATCATGCCCCCCCCCCCCCCCTCCCCTGGTGAGAGAGAGGGGCTCGAAATTTCTCAATCAAGAAAAATTGAACAGTTTGCCCTACAAGGTAAAAAAAAAATATTTTTCTAAAGAAATTGCGAGCTATCTGAATCCAATTGCTGTACCACACTCACTGACTTTTACCTATAAACTTGATATAATTGGGGAAACACGACTCACGGCCTATAGGAAAATCTTCCCGTAGTATAAACAGATTTCCGTATGCATGATCTTTTCGAACACGATGGAAAAAAAAAATTCTGTACAAAATCCACCAAAACCAATGGCATGCAAAGAAAGATGAAGTTACAAAACATTTGGCTTACTTTCGCCAGCCTAGAACACAGCCACTTCTTTACTGATAAAATTATTTCGAATGCGACTCCCTCGTAGCACGTAGTTCCAAGAAATACAGAGCAACCCCTTATGCTATCGGATAACTGACGAAGAACAGACAGGAAGAGTCTATGTTCCCACGAACAGCCGCGAGAGTGATAGTGTCCAAGATGAGTCCAAGATAGCTCGGTGAGACCAATGCAACGCTTCATCAGGGATACACGTTCTTGGAATCATGGTGGACGATAAATCTGAGGTTTATCATGAGGGTTCACCGTCAGGAACTTTCCCTGGTATAGCCTAGTTACTTGGTCGGGTCCTCGCCGGTGCATTGGGTAAATGACCCAGAGGTGGACACAAAAACTGCTCAATACAGGATGACCAGGAAAGTCAACGTGCGTATAAACGTCCACTCCTTTTCTTAAAACAGTGTACTGCTGACGGGGCGAAATGTGCCCCCATTCAAAGTTAAAGAAAAGTTAGCAGGATTTATGACACCGGATTATCAATATTTAACCTGCAATTAGTTGGAATACCCAGTTAAAGTTTCGGTAAAAATGCTCCGGGGCAATATATTTGATAAATATCTCGATTTCATCAGGACAACCTATTCTTCTTTAATTACCGTTTGTGATAATACATTTATATTAAACTGGCTTTGCTACATACGTCAGCACAAAAACAAAATATCGCAGTCAGATATACCAACTGAATTATCCAATATTAAATTAAATTTTTACACGATAACTGTGACTCAAAAGTATTAAACTTCTTAATATCCATCTTCAATTAATAAATTTTTCACAACAATCCCGTGGTTGGCCGGTGGCCAGGTTGGCAAGAGCAGCGGGCCAGGGATCTGAAAGTCCCTGGTTCGAAGCTCGTCGCTGCAAATCCATCGCCGTGTTCACTAATAGTGGTCGGGGTACGTAAAATAGGTCGTGGCTACAATGTCTTCCAAGTTCTCTAACTTACCTCTGGAGGTGCGGGGTCAGGTGTTCCGGTCTCGTCCCTTGACTCGGTTCAAAATTACGGGACAGATGTTCTTTGAGGTCAAGCCGGACTTCAGCCCTAGTGGTACCTCGCCTTAAAGTGAAGTTGCTTACTACCCTTCGCCAAGGACCTAGGGTTTGAGGACCTAGGTCCTTTAGACTTGATGTGGGCTTTCCTACACCAAGGGGATTGGAAACAACAACAACAATCCCAAATTTATAATTATAAATATAGTCGTTTTCTAGAATAATCCACTTCTATTGAGAACTTATTTCATAAATGTATCAATGTGTAACATTTTTTATTGATAAAATTATTTCTTAAGGGCAACTTATGTGTTATTTAACGTCTTTTTAAAATTTGGAGGATTTTTTTTTCTCAGTACTAACAGCAAGTATAAATGTATCATTTTTTAGTTGGAAACACGAAAAAGATTACGAAAAAGCATGCTAGTTAAAACAAATAATTTCAAATAATTTCCGAGGGAAAAAAAAATGAGAATCTATACGTCGAAGAAACGCCACTAAAAAAAGAAAACACTCTTAGTAACGGAAATCAAATAAACAAATTATTCATAACAAGTCAAGTATGAACAGAATATTTTCGGTTCTTTTTAATTCGAAAAATACGGCCTTTTTTTCCCTCGTTAACTCGATGAATAATTACATTAAAAAATGTCTTAGCGTGCATGTATTGAATTTCGAAGACAACAATATTTGGTAATACAACCTAAAAAAAGGGAGGGTATATAAAACGAATAAGTTGCGCGAAATTAATGATCAGCATAGTGAAATAACTGCGCGCTCTTAAATTGAAATTTCAAGAGGGCCTACTAACGAGGAGAGATCCAAAAAAGAGAAAGAAGGTCGGAGAAATAATTATTCTCATGCGAGAACGCAGGCCCTCATGCATATCGTCTTACGCAACGCAAATTCTGAAGAAACTTCGTTCTCCGCGATGCATGTTCTGTAATTTAGTTACCTCTGGTAAAAGAATTTTCTTTTTTGTATGGACAAGATGGTGTGTTTATCGCTAACAGGTAGGCTTAATATCAATCTCTTTCTGATTACTTACTTACAAACTCTCTTTCACACTCAAAAAAGAAAGAAAAATTTTGTAGCGCATTTCAGGCTCCTTTTTTCAAAAATTATTTTTTTTGAAGCAAGCGTTTTTTAAGCACTTGAAGCACGCAGTATTTTCTCTCCAACGACATTAACCCAAATTATAGAAAGAGGTCATTTTCCTCCAGACTTTTAAAACAGTACTGCGAGGTCAGCAGAATTAAAATTCTCTCCATCCGAACATTCGCCAGGGGCCTAAACCAATAAAAGTTAATATTCTTTTTACAGCTCTTTTAGACCCGCGCGGTAGTTTCATTCTAATCAAATTAATCTCAGTTACTACATTTTCAACTCGAATTTACGACGGAAGGCATTAAAAAATGAGAATTTTATCACACCGCCAGGGAAACGTAGCTCGATAGCGCACATTCTACAAATTGGACAGTCCATCGTTCGAGAAGTGGTATCGACAGTTGTTCGGCAATTTCGGGGCGCTGGGTCGTTGGTAAGGACGATAATAGACCGTTGGGCCAAAAATTCATCATTGAACAGAATGTAACACCGTTACTAAAGTAATAAAGAAATATGTGCAGGTCAAAATCTTAAGTCGTTGGCTTCAAAGTGGAGATAGATCATGCCAAATAAGAATTCTATTATGAACTTTTCAGTAGTGTAACGTTTGCCTGTGACTTGGTGTCTAAGCCCATACTCTAGGTAACGTATCACAGGTTACGTGAAAAAAATTAACAGCCAACTAAATCAGCATAGAATTAAATTGATATTAACTTTATTGGAGTGCTCTGGATTATATGCACACGATTAGGTCGTGATCATAGGAATCTTAAAATACACACAGATGGACGTCACTCGAGTTCGCACACACACAATTTAGGAATTGTTCGCACAGAAATCTCGATGCACCTCCACTGCAGATCGTCCTCGTGGATTCAGGCTCGAATGCTGGAACCACTGTCCGGGAAAACTTTCTATTCGTTGGAGTCGGACGAATTCGTGCCGAGGACTGAACAATCCGGAAATAGAGCTATTAGCTCTCTGGTTATCTAAGCGCAGGCTCTGCTACTTAAGACCGATGTCTCTTGATGCAGGCGGTTCGCCTCACGCACTCTCTCAAGATCGAAGCTCAAAGCTCCAAGAAAATCGACGAAGAGCAATCTCTGCTCACTCTCTAAGAAAGAAACCTGGAGACTCTTTAGCAGAAACTAGAAGAGCTCCTACAAAAATTAAGACGCTCGGCAAGACCCCTCAAAAATCTCTTGCGTCGTCTTTTATCAGTTTTCCCCTTGCGGAAAATTTTAATCTCCGCGCTCCTGAATCAGTTTTTTCATTGGCCCCCTGGGGGTCTCAGGTGCAACACGGCGATCATTTGCATATCGATACAATATCGGAATATCCTTAATCGGCTTCGTCAGGGGGCGGAGTTCCTTTTATCTTTTAATTCCACACTCGCAGACAGCCAGGAGCCAGGCATTCTCTCTCGCTGTCCAGCCGCTGGTCAATCAGCTGATTCGGTTGTACTTGCGCGACCCCTGCGGGGGCGGAAATTCCTGAGTGGAGAAACCCATTCGAACAGGTTTTAAAGTCTCTCTACTTTTTATGTAGTGATTTTTCGGACGTGAGGCTGAAATTCAACAGTAGTATAATACACTAGTCCTAGCCCTCATTTAGATTTACACAAATTTTACAAATTATTTGACTTCTACGACAGAAAAAAATATTTCAGGTAGTCTCTTAGAACGAAACTACCGCGGGTTATTAACGTAGGATCACTTATTGTTGCTTACCTTTCTTTTTGACACATTTTGGTGTGCATTTCTGTTTAACTTTTTACTACTACTGGGTTTGGCACGCTGCCAAAATTATAAACAATTATAGGCCAAAATTATAGGACAATTTTTCTTCTCCGGAGGACCGTTATTGAGGAACGTAATCCTACGTTAAAAGATAAAATAAACAGAGTAACCAGTCTCCCCTTCCCGCATGTGGAAATGGGGGAGGGGCGAAGAAAAAAAAGCGCCAACAAATTATCGATATTTTGAATTAATTGAAGCTGCTCATTCTAAAATAAAATCCTTATCGAAAGGTGACGTCTCTCAAAATTGAAATACGATCAGATTCAGTATCTTAGCTCTACAGGCAAATATCGGCTTACTACTGAAACATATTATCAGTCAAAGAATCTGACTGGGATTAACCATACCGTACTACGGCTGTTGTCAGGTTTTAACTAGATTATTAATGATCTGGAAGTGAATAATAATCTCTGTTGCTTCGAAATGGGCCTCAAACGGCAGGACCTTCTGTACGTTCATGAACTAGTCACACAAAATTCCAGATATTTCACACGTAGAATATCCGTTTCAAGGCTTGTCTAAGCAGCACTAACGAGGAAGGTTTGTAATAAAAACATATTGTCAGGAAACAATGACAACATAGCTCGCAGACAAAAGGATATGACATACTCTTCCCAGAAGAGAACCTGAAAATCTTTGCCTTTAGATATTATTTTGATGTAACCCTATTAAATAAAGTATCTAATACTTTATTTAATAGGGTTACGTCTTATTTTTTTCAATTTATTAAAGCTCTTATTTAAAATCTCTAAACTTCAATTTTTTGCGGCATTTTGGGACATGTTTAAATTTTCGGTTTTCATGTTTTACACGGATAATTTAGCAAGGATAGTCCTGCATTCCGAATATAATAGCCGAATAAAACAGCTGACGAGTTTGGACCAACTTCAACAATATGGAGCCCGGTATAAGGGGCTCGAGTCAAAAACAGTGATTTAAATATACCAAGTTATTGGCATTTATACCAATCGCAGAAATATAATTTCTACTTGAGTCTTTGTACACAGAAATGTACTTTTGTATAGAAAATTGATAAAATTAAGCATTTTATACATGATTTTTTTTTTAAATAAATACTAACAAATATCTAAAAATCACTTTTTTGACTTAGGTGACTGCCTACGTTGAAAATGCCATTTTTTGACTATTTTGGTAAACTTCATATTTTGCAAGAATCTTGTAAATCAATGTTTTCTCTTTTCAAAACCGTTTTGATTTTTATTCTACGTCAATTAGAAGCAGAGTTATAGCTATTTTAATAAACATCGTCTAATACAAAATTGAAGAGACAAACAAACTTTAAATGCGTCCATTTTTTGACTCTTTTGTTCAATTTTATTTTTTGCAAGAATCTTGTAATTCAATCTTTTCTCTTTTCAAAACCGCTTAGATTTTCATTCTAGATCAATTAGAAGCACAGTTATAGCTATTTTAATAAACATCGTCTAATACAAAATTGAAGTGACAATCAACTTTAAAGGCGTTTTTCTCAGAATTATGTTTTTTAGCACAAATCTCTACCGTTATCATATTTCACATAATAATGCATATAATTTGATAAAATTTTCAGGAAATGTTTCAGAAGCTATTGTTAATGAAATGACGTACAATAATTGATGTATAATAAATAGTTTTTGGTTTGGGGCTGTTTTTATATGGAAAGGAATGACGAATTGGGGAAATTTTTCATATTGGAACATAAAATTGTCTGTATTATTTTTGCATTTTAAAATTTCTCTTAGATTGTAGGTCATTTTGAAGATAACTGTTATATGTATCATGTGTAAGAAGGAAATTAAAATAGTAGCATTAGAATTTTGTTCAGAGTGATAGGCGTTTTAGCTAAATTTCATTAAAAATTACTACAAATTGACCAATTTATAAAAAAGTATGGTATTTACAGGAAAGTTTTTTTTTATTTTTCATTTTTAAATGCTGTTTTACCATAAGAGACCAAAAAATCCTTAAAAAAACAATTTTTAAAAAAAATTGGCTCCGAACGTGGGCAGTCACCTTAAGCCCTTTATACCGGGCACCATAGAAATATGAAATGGATCCGTATGCCACAAAACTTACAAAATATCTCTTTTGAACCATGCCACGGAACAAAACGACAATGAAATGCTGACAAAAGGTCTTCAAACAACGATACAGGATTTCTTTAAAAATTGGGGAAAATAACGAGCTACCTACGAATACTATAGCTATCATTTACTTCAGAGCTTACAAAATTACGGAAAAAAGGGTGACGGGAAAAAGTACGAAAGAATCCAAATTATTTACAGTATGATAAGAGAATTCTCAGCAAATAGTTGGGGGTTATTGCCCTAGGGCAAAATAAACAAATTCCTCCAAACAAGTGAAAAATAGTTCCAAATCCACCCTGAAAATAGCGCCGATAAAACGTTCGAAGACAATTCAGAAGCGATACAGACGAATTCGGAATTTAAATGTTTGTACTTACTGCGTGAATAAAACTGCGGGCCTTGACAATTCTCTGAGTATTTCGTTTTCCCCATTTTCTGCATAAATGCCTACTGCTAAAACCTTTTTAAAGGCGTTTTATATGCAAAGACATAGGCGTTTTATATTTAAATCCGTATAAAAGATTGGTGCCGAATCGTCAGTTTTCGGGAATTCAAGGAAGATTGAGTACGTTACTGCAGCAGAAACGATTTCGGTTCCTTCCTATTCCGGCGCAAAAAGATTCGTTAAAATTCTCATCTGCAAATATTTGGGTAAAAGATTTTCTTAGTATTTGATAAAATGTGTACGGAGACAAGAGCAAAAAACGGCAAAAGGTAAATATTTATTGTTCTTTGAAGCAACCGTAATCAAAATTTAGGGAAGTTTTTTTTAAACTATATTTACGAGGAACAAGAAAAATCTATCGCAAGGTCTAATATGTTTAGTTACATGACCTGACAATTTTATTTTGAAAACATCTTCTATAAGTCAATAAAAACTGCGTGCCTGGGGTACATAGGGATGATATTTGCAATATAAATTCCGCCAGCCACGAAAATTTGGAGTACTCCCGATTACGGAATTACGCCGTCTTTGACTTATTCATCGGCCATGTTACTCTTAGAAGGAATACCAATTGAGAAAAACGACAGCCACGACTTCTTTTATTAGCTGAAAATGCGACAAAAGAAGTCGCTATCACTTCTTTATTATTTGTAAAATTTGCAAAATTATTTTATTTCTAATCATATTACATTCTAGTGCAATTTTTTAAATATTTCCTCCTAACAGCGCTTTGATTTTATTTCAAAGAAGTAAAAAAAGAAAAAAAGATATTTAATATATGACGCAGATACGAAAACAATCAGGTGATGTACCTTTTAGTGGCGCTCACGTCTACATTTCGTCTCAGTTTTCAGACAAGCTTCATAATACTATCGTTCAAATTTTCATTATGGAATAGAAGACAAAATCTCAGATCTTTCCAGATTAAAAAAAAATTGAGCACTCATTTATGGCCTGTAAATTAGAAAAAAAATAATGGTGCTTCACTTTTTGCTTCAATGGATCAAATTCTATTAGTATTCTCAACCAGCTATCGAGAATTCTTCTCATTCACCCTCTAACTCACATGTAATGCATCCTTAAATAAGCAGGGTAAATAACTGAAATATAGGAGTGCAGCGGAGGTAACTAGCGCCCTATAAGAATTTTTGTAGGGTTTTACACAATTTTTATTTGGGACCAAATCCTACGGCACTAAGTAGCTGATAGAGAAAATTTAAAAGTAAGGACATTTCGCCCTACTCGCCTAATCGTAAAAAGACGACGAAAAATGTTAAAAAAATTACAGAACTCAACGGAATGATGCGACAAGTTTGTGGTGCCTTCCTAAGTTTCTTTGAGCATCTTCAAACTTCGACTATTTCCCCTCCCCCCTCTAATAAATTGAGGGGGGGGGGAATGGTAGATAGATAGATATAGATATAGATATAGAGATAGAGATAGATAGATAGATAGAGAGAGAGAGATAGACTGCGTTTTCCCCAATTATCAGACTCTTCAGTTATTAAATTAATTCCCAGACCTAGGGAATCATTAAAGTCAGAATATATTCTTAATAAGCTCCTTTTACGAAATTCTTTAGGGCTGATGTGTACTAACTCCACTGGATTTGCTCACCTCAGTGTTAATCTAGGAGAAAATGTGTCCAAGGATTGCCAACTCGGATTTAAAGTTTTATTTTTTATTTTTTTTAAATTTTATTTTTTTTAATTTATTATTGTACCCAGTAACAGAGAGAGGAATTTTACACCTTGGGGCATTTTTCGTTTTAAAAAAAGGCAAACAATATTTTTTAATTTAAATTATTCGGGGGAAAAAATCTGGTATAGTGTATTTTAAACGCTCATAAATCCCTTTTGTGGGCGAAATTCATAAAATGAATCCTATTGCAAAGTGCAGAAAAGTCCAGGCTCTCTACGAATACAATTTTTATTAGATTATCAGCATTTATCTAGCTGTAAATAGTAGACACATTTTCTCCACAGGATAACATTGAGGTGAGCGAATCCAATAGGGCAAGTACACCGCAGCCTTAACGGTCGAAGGGAACTTCAAAAGCAGACGCTAGACTGATTATTTCGCCAAAAATAACTCAAGACCCGCTATTAAAACGCGCTACAGACATATACCAAGAAGATGTTTAACAATAGGGGCCTCGCGACAGCCCGAACTGGTTAAGAAGTGATCGCCAAGCCTTTTATTAATCACAGTCATCGTGCCGAATACAGACATTAAACTCTCCCGAGATGAGGTGTTTTGTTTTTGACACGCTCGTCGTGTAGGTCCGGGGGATCGGCGGCGGACCTCCCAGCGCGAGGAACCTCCGCCGGGGTGGTCGCAACCAGAGAGAGAGCGGACCGGTCAAACTGCCGGACGGCGACGAAGCGTAGAATGCAGGGACGCAGACAGCGGACGTTTAACACTTATTCCAGACTTAGGACAACCGAGGGAGATGGAATTTATAAAGACTGAATAATTTTGTCGTTAAATATATTTAAAATATTCCCGGGAGGGTAGTGATGTCAGTTAATCATCTTTTTATAGGGCTGAAGGAAGAGTGCGTTGCAAATATGAGGTTGCGTAAGAGTTGATTATTCCAACATAAAAAACTGAAATTACAGCATGGCTGAACGCTACTCGGTTTTCTTTTCTAAATTCAGGTACTTAGAGAGTTTAAAGAATAATTTTTCAGCGCTGGTTTTACGACTTTGTTAAGGCATATCCATCCTCAAATGGATTTCCCACAGCGATTTTTTTTTTAAACAACTAAAATGTTAAACATTTTCTTGCATATGTTTACCTTCCATGGGAAGAACATATTAGTAGATGAAAGTTAATTTCCATCAACCATCCTCTCCCAGTAATGAGGCACTACCCAGCATCCAGCTAGAATCTTTTTTTTTTTTTTTTTTTTTTTTTTTCCTTTTTTTTTTTTTTTGGTGGGGGGTGGCTTTACTTCTTTTGCGATAGCGCAACTTCTTCACATAGAAAAATTTGACTATAAATACCTCTAGTAATTTTCTCTACAGTAACTTGTGCACTATTGTGATCGAATGTCATACCCTAAATCTCTGCAATCGCCAAAATCTACTTAACTTCATATTTTTTTTATATACAGTAGAATCTCGATCGATCGTTCTCAGTCATCGTTTTCCCGTATGTGTCGTTTATTTCACCCAGTCCCGGCGATTATATTGCTTTATTATGTTCTCGCATTTATCGTTCAGTTCAGTCGGTCCCTTGAAAAACGATAGATCGACAGTTTTAGAAATTCAATTTCAATAATTATATTAAATAGAAAATCCCCTTAAATTAAAAAAAAAATCTAGCTATTGACTAAGCACTCTAACCGACATGTGTTGGAGCTGAATTCCAAACCTACATTCTTTTGCTTTAAAGCATCCCTAGGCAAAAAATAAAAACACTCTAAGCAAATATTTGTTCTTATTTCGACGCTTAAAAATCAAAATTATTAAGATTTATAGATGTTTATCACTTAATGGCTAATAACAAAGGCCAGTGAAAAACATGGCATAAATATATGGAAAAAACTAAATTATTAGAAAAAAAATAATCTTATTATATATTCGTAAGTGCAGAGGAGTTTCAGAACTTCTACCGTCGCAACATGAAAAAAATTTCAGGTAGTCTCTTCTAACGAAACTACCACGGGTTATTAACGTAGGATTACTTAGCATTGCTTACCTCTTTTGTATGCGCATATATATATATATGTATGTAAAAATTCTGACGCATCTTGACACTTTTCTATTTAACTTCTTCAAGCGATAGACTAGAGTTTGGAGCGCTACAAAAATTATAACTCGCGAGGACGATGGACGGACATTTTTAGCGTCTGAATTTTTTTTTCCCGCAGGACCGTTATGGAGGAACGTAATCCTACATTAAAATGACTATCGGAAGGGCTTGAGTTTCTATCGCGCACACCCGGACATGAATCCTTTGATAATTTTTTTTGGAATCCGACACCTCTTAATATTTCTAATCTTCTGCAGATTTTGATGGCCAGCGGTGTTATTCCTCGGTAAACTTGGGCAAGACTCTGCCCAAGATGGGTAATTCAACATATTAAGCTTCCCGGACTTAATAGACCCGACCTAGGACTTCCCGGACGTCCATAAGTAGTGGTGAACCTGAAGACCAAAAGCTGCGTAGCAATACCTGCAAACTCAGCCGAGGGTTTATTTCAGGAGACTACCCCAAGATGAGTAGTCTCCAACGTAGGTATTGACAGACGCTTCTTTTGATATTTGCTGCTGAAGAGATTCATTGGTTGGTTCTGGGACATATTCTACAACTGGCATTGTTCAAGTTAAGATGACACTAATGTAGCGAAGCAAAACTGTTTCTTTCTTGCTGTTTCGGTGCTCTTTAATATCAAAACGTCATTGCGAAGTTTTCTTTTTGACACCACTACACTGTTCATTGCGAATGAAGGAAAGACGTCAACTCTGACGTATGGCGCTCCTTAAATTTAAAATTTCTTTGCTTTGTCTCTATTGTCAAAATACGCTTCTAGCAGTTTAAATTGCAATGAATGTTTGGTACATAATGCTCTATAAATTAGCAGTATCTGTCAGAAAAACTATTAGTGCCTATTATAAATAATAAAGAATACTTATGGTAAGAAAGGTATAATACGATACATGCTACGTATAATGAAATTACAATACATAAAATCAAAATTTACTTTACACAATCTAAGTGCAGGCAGCCCTCAGTTGTTCCAAATTATACCATGCCATAGAAATTTACTTACCTAAAAAGAAATAAAAATTAAAATTAGTAAAGGAAAAATTTACAAAAAAAAACGTTATTAAAAATTAAACATAAAATATGCTATCAAGCAAAGATGAAATATAACAATACAGCTTAAAATAATTTATTTCATTAAGCATTGTAGCAGATACTATGAGAGTATTTTAAACCTTCTTATACATATTTAAGCTTCAGAGTTATTTTACAATTTTTAAGCTGCGTACTCATTAATAATAACACGAATAAAAATTAAGCACATTTTCTAAATATTGCGTGTGAAGTGAAAAACAAGAAAGCAAAATCTTTTTACAGTTAAATACATTAGAATTTATTAATATCATTCAAACTAAAGTCTTGGAGCTTAATTTAAATAAGATTTAAAAACAAAAAAATAAATATATTAAGGTAGAATATTAAGGAATAACAAAACAAACAACAATTTATTTCCACTTAAGCTTGCAAATTATAAAATTTGAATTTAAAATAGAAATGAGCAACAAGATTTTCAAACTGGTTTTTGAAAATTGCAGAAAGTTTAAAAAAAAAAAGTGGAGAAAATTTATCGAAAGACGTCAATTGCAGAATCAAAAGGCACAAAACTGAGAGAAAAATATTTCCTATTCCATTAACCTTAATGCAGTGAAGACATAAAAATAGATCCAAAACACTTTGACAGAACAATTTTCACCTGGTCACGCGGATATGCTTCACGGAAAGTCACCTGGCAACAGGATTTAATGATCGAATACTAATATCTGAGCAAATAAAATTTATAATACTCAGATAAAAAAATAGCAACAACTGATAAATAAAGAAACGACTATTGATGACTCATAATTTAGCCACAGGGCAAAGAGCGAGAATAGAAAAGAGTTAAGAGCTGATGGAGGGGGGAAGAAGAGAAGAAATAATAATAATAAAAAAAAAATATGAAATGAAAAGGCAGATATTATTATCCTTTTCGGGTGGGGGTCGCGGAACACTGACTTCACGTCACGGTCAATTTTTTTTCCAGCCCTCCCCCTTATTATTTCTCTGCCATTTTGTAGCAGTTGTGCAAGTAAAAACCGGTTTTTGGTACGGCCTGAGGAGTCGAAAACGTTTGGATTATCGGTCTCTAAACCTCGTATTTTTTTGACGTTTCTTTCGAATGTTTTTCTTACTCTTTTGATTTGATCAATGAAAAATGGGATCTCGTTTGAAAATAAATAAAACTCGGAACCAGCCATCGTTAAGCGTGCGTATACATTACACAGTTAATGTTCTTTGCCCTTTTTTAAACAGGAAAATTTTTTAATCAAGTCCGGAATAAACTCACCGCTTATTAAAATAAATGCGGGAATAAACTGATTTATTTTAAACAGAAAAGAGAGGTTAAGTTTATTTAATGGTTATTCTTTAAACGGATTATAATAATTACGTTTCGCTTAAACCTCCTCAGTGCGGGTAATTCGCACTAAATAAAAGTACTGAGATAGTTCTGGAAAGATCTACTATAGAAGTGCGTAAGTACCGTTAACAAAATGACTAAATAATACGATTAAGTAATGTGATCGTGCACTCGGTCTGTCGTTGAATGAAGCTGGGAAAACAAAATATTATTTTCACTTACAAAATAACAACAGATACTAACAAATTAATAACTTTCAGTAAAAACTTCAAATGGAGAAAATGAATATCAAAGTAAATAATATAAATTAAGGTATCCGTGCACCTTTAAAACCGCATTTTTGGTCAAAATATAGATTTTCTTTTTTGCAATTACATGAAAGCATAATATTTTACCTTTCTAATTCTGTTTGAATTTATAAATCTGGTGGATTTTAGTATGAAAACAGTTATTTTCAAAATTAACGTTTTCTAAAAATAATTTCTTTTCATCGTTTCTCTTTATGCAAAATTTCTTACTATAAGTTTAAAATACCTTAAAATTTTGCATACTTTATGTCTACAAAGGTAACAGACTATGCTCATGATTGCAGATTAATTGATATTCGTTTTAAGTGATTATTTTCAGTGAAATTTTAAGGGATTTTTCTGTAAATCAGTTTTTTAACTTCTACAGACTCTGAGATAAACAGAGTATAATCCTGGGAATTCCCTAGAGAACGTTATCTTCATTCTCCAATTTATAAAATGGTATTACGTTTGCTTTTGAGTATCATTGAAGAAAATGAAAAATTTATCCTAGAAAACGAAATGTGTAAGGTGCCAAATAAGCCGCAAGAGTCCTTGATGGTCGTTTTAAACTTTTATTTAACACCACACATAACAACACATATAACAATTAAAATTAGACTGAAATTAATACCGAGTATAATTAATGGAACCTGGCGACCACTGCCAAGATGTGCTCCATTCATATCAAACCTAGCAAGCCGAGTAAGAGCATGAACAACAAAGTTTCACTTAGTTCTCGGGGGTCACGTGGTACCGATGAGTGCCAGTTGAACTCCACCCACACAATCCATTCGATTCTCAACAATTATGCTATGCGTAAACGTCAAATTTCACCAATTGTTTTCAGTTTTCCAGCTAAATTTTTCATGCATTTTCCCAACTTTTAACTTACATGTCATTATAAAAAAATAGATGAAAAGACAAGCTTCAAAAAATCACCCCCGAAGGTGTACGGAATTGGATGTACACCTAATTCTGTTTTTGCACGAACTTTTTTTTTACACGAATTCGATTTAACGCGAATTCAAAATAAATTATTCTCTTTTTACACGAGTCCTTTTGATTTAACACGAGCGGTCCAATCCAATTTCTCAATTTTCAAATTTTTTTTTGGCCTAAATTCTAAGAAAACAAAATTTTATTTGTGGCGTATTATTTTTGGCGATATTGTATCCAGTTCTGTATTGATTCAAGAATTCAGTCCGCAAAAACATTTTCTTCTTTTATTCTATCACATATAACTTATTTACATATATTTACAACTGCGGAATGTTATTCCAGTAGTGCGCAAACGTATGCTCCGTTTATTGCCAGAAAGTGAAAATGAATAAAAAAAATTATGTGTAAAACAATTTTTTTTAATAAGTTTAAAACGAATATTTCCATATGGTTTTTAAAAATTATTTCCCCTGATTTTTTAGATCCGGAACCAATATTTTCTTCCATAGATACGTCTTTTTTTACAAGTATTCTTCAGGAACGAATCTATCGTGTAAAAACAGAATCAGGTGTACACACAGAAATTATTTGTCACAGTTAGCCTGGCAGAAACTTTCGTTGGGTTATGTTATGATTGTGATACATTTAAGGCACAAGCCTACAGTTACAATTCATTGCAGGATAAACACACACGACGACAGACAGCAAAATGTTATTTTCAAGAACTCCCAAGTTATGACACGGCCGAGTCATACCGTAATAAATAATATTTGCAGATCTCCTTCAAGCTTTCTCGAAACATAATAAATAGTTGGTAAATTGTGCTTTTTAAATTCTTAACACAGGTTTCAACCGTTAGAAGCTGCAAGGACTTATACGGTTACAGCACAATGATAAAAGAAAAAAATATACATATCAAAAGAAAAGGCACAAAGCGATTAAAAGTGGGCATCAAATTCACTTCTACAAAGCTTCGATATCGTGTCTCATTATTACTACACCCCATCACTCTTTCGCCCCTTTTTTATTGTTGATAGAGGGGACAATGGCCTCGGGGGTGAATACGGGGTCACTGAACGATGTCAGAGGGCCATCGAGGATTCGCTTGGGTAGCTTTGGAAAAAAAAAATCATATCTGATATATATATAAATTTAGGTACAGGAGGAACGCTTTTCACAGAGTCAAAAATACTGCGAGTCTCCAAATGAGAAATCGAATTCAAATTCGATTCAAAATCGAATTCTTTGTTTAAATCAAACTAATTAAACAAAGAGGAGATCCTCGTGAATTAGTTATATGATCTCAAAACACATGTGAAAATTGAACAAAGATGGAACGAATATAGAAGTGAAAAATAGTCAAAAATACTGCGAGTCTCCAAATGAGAAATCGAATTCAATTAAATCAAACTAATTAAACAAAGATGATATCTAATTAAACAAAGAGGAGATCCTTGTGAATTTTAAGGTTATATGATCCCAAAACACATGTGAAAATTGAACAAAGATGGAACGAATATAATGAAATTTTATTTTATACGAATATAATCACTTACAAAAATAAACAAATAAATAAATAATCACTAAGAATTTGGAATGATATAGTACACTGACCTCTAGATGTTAAAAGTCACAAACTTCCCACTCATAGAGGCCTCTTTAAGAAATACACATATCAGGAAAAAAAAAATTCTAAATTCAACAATTATCAATAACTCAAATAACAAACCCGATTCGAGACTATACGGATTCGGGCAATCGCGTCTCCACTCGCGAAATTCAGATTAGAAATATTTGATCACCAATCAGAGAGAGAAAAATTCGGCAGATTCAAACGACGGCGACATTGCTCCAACTCATTAAAAACGTTATTTCCTAAGAGGCCGAGGATAAGTTGGTCCGGGAGCAGCATTATTTAATGCGTTCAAATTCAAATAATTACGGTTTCAATGCGTTTGAAAAATTGAAAGGATCACGTGTAGTATAGAATCCAAAAAGATATCCAAACGAAGTTCCATTAAAGCTTTCGTTTCGCAGAGAAAATTTTTCGTCGGGTGCTCAATTGAATGATACACCAATGGAAACTTTTGTTAGTATAAATTATTTTTTTTATTAATATAAAAAAACGTAAAATTTAAGTTTAAGAATTCAGTTTACGCTGTTATTAGATATAGTATTATCCAAACCAGTTATATCTGGGTATAGTTGTAGGCAAATATTGTCGTACCTGGCGCTCTCTACTAGAGAAGGGGACGACGCTGTGGGGGTCCTAAGAGGGGAGAACCCACGGTGGTCAGTTAATGTGTTGGGAGCTGAAGAGACAGTGCGTGGGAATGTGAGCCCTAAGACGCACTTTTTTTTTAAAAATGTAGGATTACGTTCCTCAATAACGGTCCTCCGGAGAGAAAAAAAATTGTCCGTCCTGCGTCGCGAGTTATAATTTTGGCAGCGCGCCAAACCCAGTAGCAGTAAACAGTTAAAAAGAAAAGTACCAAATTGCGTTTAAATAATAATAATAATAATTTAAAAAAAAAAAAAAGGAAGAAGAAGAAGTAAGTAAGTAGGCAACGATAAGTAATCCTACGTTAATAACCCGCGGTAGTTTCGTCAGATAAGACTACCTGAAATATTGTATTTATTTATTTATTTTGCTCAGCCACAGTCAGATGACTCAGGTTGAAATAAATTAATGTAAATATCGTATATAAGTTCTGTGAATAAATTTTAAGTATTGTGTTTGCTTTTTTTGTCGTCGAAATAAAATATTTTGAATATTCACTCGAGTGGTGTTAGCTGGGTTCCCGATAAACTCGTCGATTAGAAGGACTTCAATTTTCTCTTGTTGTTTGGTGCTTGATATTTCCTTTATTATTCTAGAGCTTTGTAACGCATGTAATGTGATAAGCAATAATGTTGGTGAAAAATGTATTTTACCTTCAACCCTTACAGTGCAAAGTCTCCCAAAGAGGGGTCCAATCGAAAAAAAACCTTCCTGGTTTTTGACGGGTATACCTACTCGATGCATTATACAGGGTGTCCGGGCTAAAGGTATCCAAAAGTCATGACTTATTTTTACGGAACTACCCATTAGAATTTACATAAAATTATTTAAATAGAAGAACATCTCACCAAGTTTTAATATCAATCATAGATTTCTATCATAGTATCATAGATTTCGACGTGTGCACCTTTTGTAGCACGACTAACGTCTAAATGGTAATCCAGTTTTCTCCAAGTGTTTTGTAGAATATCAGGCGTTATTAGACTTTTTTGCTTGGGGATTCATTAAATCCGTTGTGTATAAACAAAAAATTGAAACTGTGGATGAGTTGAAGAAGCGTATTATTCAACTCCTGATATGCTACGAAACACTAAGAGAGAACTGGATTATCATTTAGACGTTTGTCGTGCTACAAAAGGTGCACACATCGAAATCTATGATTGGTATTAAAACTTGGTGAGATGTTCTTTCTATTTCAATATTTTTAAAAAATTCTAATGGGTAGTTCCGTAAAAATAAGTCATGACTTTTGGGTACCTTTAGCCCGGACACCCTGCCCTATATTTTGTCCCGAAAGATTTTCAGGCTTCAGATTCGACTACAACATTACAGACATCACAGACATCTGGCACAATATGTTTTGATGTAATGAATCAAAATATGTAATTAGTGATCAAAATTGAATTATTAAAAAATAATAACAGTAAAACTATTTATTTTGCCGAAGAGATTTCAAAAAACTTTTTTAAAAATTTAAATCAAAAGAACGAGTATTAATCAACAGGGTCTAACATAAAATAATCTGCTTAATTAGAATGCAAAAACCTCCCCCCCCCCTTTCTTTAAGATGTACACGAAATTTAATTACAACTGGCATAAAATATGTCTAGCATAACAGACATATGATTAAGAGATTTTAAAAATTCATATTTTAATTTAATCACTACGAAAATGTGCCAGAAGCTAGATTCGGGGGAAGGGGAACTGGGGAAAGAACTGAAAAAGAAGGAATATAGGAAAAAGGTGCAAGACAGTTAAGATTATACAGATTATGAAGCCCTTCTAAACAACAGCGAAAGAACATTTTAACGTTTACTAAACTGCCCACCACTACAAGGTAAATAATCAATAGAAGCACAGAATATATTTTACGCGAGAATGACATAGCACACAGTTGCAGATAATTTCTCTCCGAAAGTAACAAATTATTAGCTAAACGAATTATATTTAATGATTCAACGACGGCTTCATCGAGAATATGCGATACCCACTTACGTAAAGAGGCAAAAAGTCAAGGGAAATGCTATTTCTAACTAAAATTTATTTAACTCATCTGCTTGAAAGTAATTATTTTTGTCATCTACGCCATCTAAATAAATTCTAAAAGGTATTTCATACGGCGACGGAGGGAGGTAGTGGAGGAGTGGGGGAGAGAGAGCCTGTCTGTGTTTGGACTTGATTAATATTACATTTCTTAATTACGACATGTACTGATATAGGGGGAAAAAATACAGCATCTGAAAGGAAATAGAGCGTTTAATAAATTTAATGAATATTTATTTACTTTGAGACGAAAATTCGAAATTACCGCATTTGAAACAATTCTCGAATAATAAAAAAAAAGATAAGACAGTCATTGTTGAAAACAATACATAATTAATTACATTTTTTTTCAGTTTACAATATAATGATTAAAAAAAAATTAAACCCGCAAAACACGTTTGAGAAAATTTAATTACTGGAAAATAAATATTTCATGAAAATAGACATGCATTTGTCCATTAACAAAACCTGTTTTTTCGCTGCATATAAACGCTATAAATTTCATGGGTTTCTACGGAAGTAATAACAATAGTAAAGACACACACACACACACACACACACACACACACACTATTCCAAAGCAAAACGTAATCGAGCCAAGCGCGATGATTACATTCTATTCATCACTAACCAACTGAATCTAATTTCATTATTTCAAACAGTGCTCCCAATATTCAGCCAACACAATTTGCACACGTTGCACATTCGTTCTCGGCTCCTGAAGAAGACGGCCATTTTGGCTAATAAAATTCGAGTAGCATATTTTGACGGTATTTCAGCGTGAATATTTTAAAGGCTATTACGTCATAGTGTCCTAAGCCTATTATAGGACAGAAGTTATAGTTTCATTGAATATTGAAATTTTAAATCTTTATAAATATCCACCTAAGGTTTCACTAAAAAATCATTACTTTCGGTACTTATATATTTTATTTTTAGAATTAAGCAGAGCTTTTCATTAGAAAATTCCATTTGAAAGAAGTTGAACATCGATGCTCAGGATATTCAATTTCTTATTGTCTATACGACAGCCCCCACCCTCCCCCATACAATGCAATTCAAAGGGGGGAAAAAGAAAACAAAACGAAAGTAAAAATAAGGCATTTTTTAAGGACCCTCAAAGATGCTCTAAAAAACTCTTCAACTATATTTTTAGACATTTTGAAACTAATCCGATATATTAAATCACTGAATAAAGCCCACGATTTCTATTTCCGGAAATATAGGTAAAGTTTGGAGTACATGCTTCAGTTTTGCTAAGAATAAACTCGAGAAAACCACACACCTAATAAGGCATCTTGTTACACCCGGGAACTGGCTGTTTCCGTGCTCGTTATGGCCGACTTTGCATTCGTAAGATGCGCCAGATCACTTAATAAAGGAGAAAATGAGATGTAAATAGGGATATAATAAATAGATGCAATTATTCGATTCCTGACTTCGCACAATGATCTATTGTTCCGCTTATCTCTTTCTCAGAAACAAACTCGGTGCGAACGTTTTTATTTTCGCTGCTTAACGTGTTCGTGCGTGAGGGTTTATTTGCACTATTTTTTCCGTAATAATTCCCAGTCTTAGTCTATTCTGAAAACAGTTGGTTAATATTTTAGTTAATATCCATTACGTAAAAACGACGTAATGGATCTTTTTTCCAGTCGATTTCACAGTAAATACGAGTAGTTGGTTCATATATATATATATATATATAAATTAGCTGAAAACCCGTACTTCGCTACGGAGTACATTCAAATTAAATACAACGGTCAATGTATGCAATTATTGCCAAAAATATGTATTAATATATTTATAATAAATACAACGATCGATGTATGCAATTGATGTAAAAATAAACGAAAAAATGTATTTATAAAAAAATCGCAACGGATATTTTTATAGACAAAATAATGTAGAAGAAAATATTCAAATTAAATCTAATAGAACATACTAAAGAATATAGTACAGTTTGAGGAACATATCTTTTACTGTATTTCAATATTTTTTTGGATAATATCCAATCATCTGCCGCATTAGAAAAGAAAAAAAAATTTTTTTTTTGTCTATGCATGTGAA
Organism: Dolomedes plantarius; assembly: GCA_907164885.2. Taxonomy (NCBI): domain Eukaryota; kingdom Metazoa; phylum Arthropoda; class Arachnida; order Araneae; family Dolomedidae; genus Dolomedes; species Dolomedes plantarius. The sequence continues at coordinate 76,485,857 of OU015497.1, read as the reverse complement.
GATAAATTAATTTAAAGTACCAGAAAAAGAAATCACGTGATCAGCATTTAATAAATTAAATTCTAAAAATTAGTCTTTAAAAAATTCACCAAAAATCAGAAAATGGAGGTAACGATTCGAAAAAGATTTCATTTTAAAGGAATTTTCATGATCTTTCTCGTGATATAAATTTTGTAACCCTCAAATTATTATTTGAAATGCAAACTTAAAAAAAAGTTACTAAAACAGATTAAAAATTTAATTTAAAAAAATCTACGAAGTTTTCGAAAATCTTTCTTAGTGCACCCCTACACTGTAAGAAGAATCGCCATGCAAAATTTCAACCCTTTAGGTCCAGCGGTTTGGTCTGTGCATTGTATGTCAGTCAGTGAGTCAGTCAGTTACGGAACTGTTTTATATATATACAGGTAGCCCTCCTACAGCACGGCATCTTACAACACGGTTTCGATCTAACACGATAGGATAAATTGCGGGAACCCTCGTATAACACTGTAACCTGTAACACGGTTTCGCTCTAACACGATAAAGAAATTACGAAAACCTTTGTACAACACTGTACTTCTGTAGCACTAGATTACAAGAATTTTGTTTAACACATTTAAAAACTAAATTACCTTAAAATAATGACGGAAAGGAATAATGAACTATATTTCATGAACCATGTTACATGAAAATGTATAAACAAATTATAATTTATTAATTTATAACTCTATAAATTATTAACTTATAACTTATATTATTAACTTATAACTATTTATAAAATTACAAGAAGGCCTAAGCTTAGCTGAAAATCGTGAATCATTTTTCCTGAATGCAGACCCTTCCGCTGAAAGAAGCCGAAAATTCAAAAGGGAGCTGCAAAATTGTCTGTCTCCATACTGTGAATCTGCAATGACCTTGTAATAACCAGCAAATAAACCAAAATTACAGATTTTTTTAAAGAGGATAGAAGGTGCAAAAATTCTAAATGAAGAAAGAGGTTCTAAAAGTGAAGGTGATATCGTTCAATCGAAAAAACGTTCTCGTTTGATTGTACTGAGCAGTAATGAGGAAGAAATTTATTAAATTAAGGTCGCATTAAATGAAAATAATATTTTGTTGTTTCTTTTCGTTTTGTATTATACAGACAATTATATTTTTAATAAAAATTAAGTTGCTTATATGGGATTTTAAAAAAATGTTTGTTTTTAATAAGTTTTCAGAACGTAACCCCCTTTTTTGAACTGTCTCTGGGTCTCCCATAACACGATTTCACATAACACGGTATTTTCTAGGAACATATCTACCGTGTTATAGGAGGGTTACTTGTAGATATATATATTAATCATTCTTTTTTTTAAATCAGCAAGCATTTTATGTTTAAAGAATGCTTTTGAAAGTGTGTATGTTTGTTGTTAAGACGCACACACTTTCAAGGTTTGCGATTTCAAGTCTACGTTAATACTAGATACAAAGTTCAGTTTTCCAACCATTGTGTGGTAGCAAACGTAGAGAGCTACCATTGCGCGGCTCCAGGTATGATCTCACTGGTAGGCACGGCCCCTAGCTGAGAGCAACACTAGTTCACCTGTTGGGTGCTTACTCCCTCCAAAAGGCATCAGTTAACTTCGCAGATTTTCAATTCCCGAGTTTCAGCTCTGTAAAATTTTCCTCTCGGTATTTTTCTAATCACAGATTAGTAAATCGATGTTTTTGAAGTCTCTTTTCGGCATTTCAACAATGTTTCTTTTTTTGATGCAATAATTTCAAATAGCATTTTTTGGCAATAGATGTCAACAGTTTTATGGCCCGTGAAGGGGAAAAAAAACCCCCTCGGTTTATGTTAAAACGTCTACTTTCATAAATATAACATAACATTAACAATAGCACAGATCTATCTCTCTGTCTGGAACGTTTTTTCCTTTTTGTTGCCATATTCGAATGTACTTTGATTACCGCGTTTTAAAAATAAAATAAATTGAAATTAAGCTTTAATTGTTGAAATATTTTAATATTATTTTTATATATTTTGATCGAGAGGAAAGCATATTTTTCAACTTGTAACATCTTTAAATGAAAAATACCGAACACCTCAATGGTTTATATTTGGCACGTGTTCATTTATAAATTAAAATTATGAAACAACTGGCACGTGTTCATTTATAAATTAAAATTATGAAACAACTAAGTTAAATTTTTCCACCGCAGTTAATGGAAAATTTACTTACAGCGCAATGTATTACATTGAAAACGAATGTTCAAAAAAATAAAAATCATTATATTGAAAAATTTTTTTTTCAAAATAAATAAAGATTTTTTTTTAATAAACACTTAAAACCAATATTTCATTCTTATTTCATACTGTTTCAATTTTTACAATAGTTACGTTTGATACTGTTAACAGACAGAATTTAATATTTCATAATTAATACACGTAATAGAATTAAGTAAAGTGATGCTATTATGTGGAGTTCAGATTTTATTTAAATTTTTTAAAAACTTGCATCTTAAATGGATCATAATAGTTCTGATATTGCATAATTTTAAATAATTAAAAATATGTATAATTTAAATAAAAGAAAGTAGAGAAGCTATTAAGTATACAAATAATATTGACTTTGCAGATGTAAATTGATGAAAATTAAAATTAACACGTCATTTGTGACGGGCTAACCACTAGTATAATAATAATAATCCGAAAATTATTACATAACGCAGCACAGGGACTGAAAATCTTCCAGGTGAACTAATATTAAGAACTTTCAAGATCACCGATAGAGCTCAACTACAAAATTAAGTAAAATATTAAATGTCACGCCTGGTGCTTAAATGGTGTTCCACAAACATTGACAAAAATATCATTTGCTGTACGATAAAAGCTACCGGAGAACGAAATAACGTAACTTTCCGCCACACTCGAACAGGTACGAAAGGGTGTGGGGGGATGCCGAAATACACAGAAAACACGCAACTGGATACATTCTAATCAGCCCGTCTCCCTTTGCGCGTTCTTATAGCATCCCACAACATACCGCTGCTCAAGAGTCTGCTCAAGAAACCCGAGAGTCATTAATTAAGTGAGACACACAAACATGCAAGGAACGAAGAGTACGAGGGTCACATGACGCGGAAAAGGACAGGGGAGGGGGGAAGGGCGCAGGGGGAAATCTGCAGCAAAGAAGCGAATGTCAAAACCATACGCACACACACTCGACATTCCGCGGAACGTCAGCAGGCGACTTTTGAAAAGCCAGCGGGCACACGGCCAACAGAGAGGCTAGTAAATGAAGCTCTCCCGGCGGGAATAAAGTATTGTTGAGTTGTCGCGGGGGTTTTGGAGAGAGAATTCCGGGTACTTAGGGGCGGCAGTGGCTGTCGAATGATTCGAATAAAAATCGAGGGACTGAGGCGGCGGTCGGGCTAATGGATCGGGGGGTACATCGGAGAGCAGTAATTAAAATGAAATTAATTTCAAAATTTAATCTCGTTGCAATGGGCCGTTAATGCATCAAGCCGTTACGTTGGGCTTGCCAGTAATGTGAAACCGAAAGGACGATCTGAGATCATGCTGCCATTAATTGCATGAAAAGTTCAGAATTTCAACATCAGAAAAGCAAGCAGACAATATGTCTAATACTTGTAGTATTAAACAGGTGCGCGTGTACTCAAACGAACACATTACAATAGTTTATAAACATAAAAAAGGATATCGTACTAGTCGATATTAATGAAAATGCTTTCAAAATAATGTGCAATCCCATAACTTTCAGCGGAAGAGGATAAATAGTAAAATGTTACCTAGGTACCAGAAAATGTTACATTTATTAACGACGAGAATACAAATCACCCGTTGGGTCATCCACCTGTTTCGCACATTCTGAAGAATTCCTGTCGAATTCGAACGAAGTGAAGATTTATTTTGAGATTGTTTGGATTAAATATTTTAACCGATTCGTATTGTTTATTATTCATGAATCTGAATTAATCTCTAGATATATTTCCTCTGTGATTGCCAATGAATTCGTCTGATAGTAACATTTTTGGGTGATTTGCAGTCTTAAAGATACACTTATCTCGGCCAACAGATGTCAGTGATAAAATATATGAACAAGCAACTTTGTCTAAACTTAATGATGACCATACAAGAAAATATAATTATAAAACACTAATATTTATTTCTGTTTCAGGTTGTACACAATTCCACATCGTGTTATCTATATCGGAACAAACTCGGAAATTTAGTACGTTTCGTTTTCTTCGAGTACTTGTTATCATTAAACTATATATTTTCAGTAGACATGGACGCCAGGGCGAAACCTAAGTTCATGGCTGCTCAGTGCATTGGAGATATCTTTGTATAAAATGGGTCCTCTATAATTAGGCCAAGTTCGATGCAGTGCAATTGCTTTTTTAAGGTTATCTTTGTACTGAATTTCACAAAATAAATTTAAATAATAATAATATGTACGTATAGGGAATGTACATGTACGTATAGGTAATAGTAAATGTACGTATAGGGAACGGAAACGGGCGAGAGTCAATGTAGATATAAATTGTTTATTTTATCTTGACTCAATTTTTAAAATTTAAATTAAAACTTTTACACGAAATCCATAAGTGAACCCTTTTATTAAGGTGCGATTCATGCAAATTTTCCATCTTCAAGCAATACAAATTTTGCACAACAATTCATGAAAAATGTTATTTTATTTTCCTCTGTAAGCTAGATAGATTGCACTTTTCAACAGCAAAAGAGGAAATCACCCTAAACTTTTTCTGGTGCTGTAAAAATTTAGAATTCTGGTCCCTCCAACGTACTCGTTGGCTGTGGCATACTGATGACTCCATAACAAGGTCAGCTAATTCTGCGCTCGGAGATGATCTAGGGAATTTATCTTCAATGATGATACTGAATATCTTTCTTTCAGTTACGACGATCAGGTTAAATTAATAGACTTTATTTACAAGATTAATTTTAGTTTACAGTATTTACATTAAAGGTTACTTAGAAATTACTCTCTAACGAGAATTCCATTTATTACCGAACAGCTCGGTTCTTATGCGTAAAGCATTCTGGTACAAAACATTTGAAACGGGGGTGTTTCGCGGTACGGCGCTCGTAGCGCCACCAAAGATGAACTGCAACAAGGTCGAACCCAAGTCCAAGGTTGCTAGGTACATTAGAGATATATATCTTAGTATACAGATATTTTAATGAATTTTGGAAAGGGGAGTAAAAAAAAAAGAGAAAAAGATTTCCCATTACTGTGTTTTACACATTTTATACAAAATGTTCCTGAAAATAAAATTTTTAAGCAAATTATTACTCGTAACCTTGAATCAACCTTCATAGTTTCCCAACCACACCTATATAAGTTTACTAAATACTGGCATCCTTTGAAGGGTCAAGCATGGTGGATGATCCCTCATGGTTAAGCCAGTCATATCGTAGTCTTCAGAGGTATCTGGCATAACCTTAGAGTAATGGCAAAGGAGAATGAGGGGAACTTTGGTCTACTTCCCCAATGGTACAAATATTGCTTTCTGCAGGAGTCGCCATTTCCCCCAAGAGATATATAATTTCCACATTCATGCAGCTAGACCTGCTCAGATGTAGCTAACGGAGCAAGATTGTTAAGTTTTATATCTTTCCCTGGCGGTCATAGTCACCAGACGTAAACATGATAGAGCCTATATTAGGAATCAGAGTTTGAATATATATTTCCTTTCAGCAGAGGAGCTTGTGGGTATAGTAAAATAATCCATCATCATTATTCAGAAGTACGAATGTTGTAATAATCCATTAACCATTATTATGGAAGGGTAGAATATCATACAAAGGAGAATACGTGCCGTATCACATGCCAAAGGAGATCTTATAACATATTAATAATGCATTTTCGCCGAGTGTGTCATTTATCGACGCTATGTGTTTCATTTATTTTGTCCAACTCTTCTATACCTTAATTTCGTCATTAAAATGAAACGGCATGTCTAGGGTAAAACATACGATTTCAAAAATATTTCGCACCTCTTGCATGCCCACGGCAATTAATTCTTTATTATTAAGATTAACACTAAAGTGTACTGTGCATAATCGTTTTAAATTTTTTTAGTTAACTACGGAAGTATCACAGGAACAATTAACACCTCTACGATTTGTCTCAACGGTGAATATATTGTAAGTACAAGATGGTACCACATATTTAGTACCGTTCTTAACTGTTATTCTTGGATTAAAATATTAATCCATATAAATTGGCTTGCCTTCATGGCTCTATTTCTCAGTTTGTGATTAAAAGGGTGTCTGGCGCAAAATTTAGCTTACGGGGTATTTATATTTTCAGGTACCTCACGGTAAACGTAACAAAGAATATACCAAATAATTTAGCACTTCAGAAATTTAGCACTTTAAATGTTACTGACCATACTGGCATCCTTTGAACGGTCAAGCCTGATTTACTCAGACATGAACAAGCTGGTTTTCGTAAGAATAGGTCCACGGCTGATCAAGTGGCTCATTTGAGCCAAAAGGTTAAAGATTCTCTTGATAGAAGGGAAGTCTTGTCAGCAATTTATATTGATTTTAAATCTGCATATGACTCCGTCTGGAGAGAAAATATAATTCGGAAACTCCAGGAAATTGGAGTAGAAGGTAAAATGCTACGTTGGTTTTCTTCATTCCTGGGCCAGAGAAGCTGTAAAGTCCGTTTCGGACATTCAACCTCCAAAAGCTTTATTCTCCAGACCGGATTGCCCCAAGGAGCAGTGAGTAGCTGCTCACTCTTTGATGTTTACATAAATGATCTGATTTTGGCCCTGAGGACAATTGGAGTGGAGTGTCTTCTGTTTGCAGATCATCTGGTTATGTGGACCCAAGCTGCAAAGAAAAATGCAAAGCAAGAGACGGAAAAGCTCTTGAATAGAGCTCTTAGGGTTCTATCTGAATGGTGTGAAGAGAATAACATGATAGTGAACCTTCGAAAGTCTGCAGTGCAGACTTTTTCCCTGATGCATCAAAACATCCGACCAAAGTTGATTTACAGAGACCAAGAGTTGTTGCATACAGATAGATTCTCATACCTGGGAGTTGTCTTTGACAATAGGTTAAGCTGGAAACTGCATATTGAAAGTGTGATCGAAAAGGTTGAAAAACGCCTGGCTGGTTGTCATCGGGGGTGCGCCCGCACTACATTGGAAAACACCTATAAAACATTTATTTTACCTGTTATCATTTATAGTTGTGAGGTTCTTATCTCTGCCCCAGAGAACCTGATCGATAAACTGGAATTAATACAAAACCAGGCCCTCAGGCTGATCGTTGGTGCAGTGAAGACTTCTCCCATCGACTCACTGCTACTCCTGACTAATACTAGACCCATTAAGTCAATTATCGAGAGGGCTCTTATACTTTATGAAAAGTTAATCAGACTAAATGTACCGTTATGGAACTGTTATGAAAATGTACCAAGACAGCTAAAGACCCAAAGTGGTTTTTTACAGAGAGTCCTAGAATTAAGAGCAGAGCTGGAACTTGATGATGGAATTGCCCAGGGTTTCTTGAGATCCCCTAACCCTGTGACCTATGTTGAAATAACTACCAGGCTGGACCTTGCCCAACCATTCCTTAAGAGCCAATTGCCTCAAAGCAGCTTAAAGATCCTTGCACTTGAGACCATCCATAGACACTACCCTGAGCCCGAATGGTTACATATTTACACCGATGGTTCTTTGACTAAACTCTCACCATTTGTCGGAGCAGGAATATATTCTTCTATCTTTTCCTTTTATGTGCCTGTTGGAAAACAAAAAACCGCCTTTGACGGGGAAGTTTTGGCTATCTATGTGGCACTGGAGCAACTTGTCCCCAGACACCTTTATAAATAGGTGGTTATCCTATCTGACTCCAAGGCTGCCATTCAGGCTATCGGAGCTAGGGAAATACCCATCTCTAAAAATATCCTAGATTGTCGGGTTCTTCTGGATAAGTTGAAGACAGAGGGACGACGAATAATACTCCAATGGATTCCAGGACACTGTGATATTTATGGCAACGAACAGGGAGATATATTGGCTAAGAAGGGCACTCAAATATTTCAACAGCCAAATACTTTTAACTCTTTCCATTCCTTAAAACTTTATATCAAAAATCTAATGAGACAAAACTGGAAAGCATTGCTCACTTCTCGCATTTCTTCAAGAAGTTGGAGGAATAGCTTGGGTCAAAATATTTCAGATAAGCCCCGTGAAAAGGCTGTTGCGGAATTCAGACTTACGGTAGGCCATGACTGCCTGGCGAACCACCTTCACCGAATTGGCATTTTTGCGAGCCCTAATTGCCCACTTTGTGGGAAAGATGAAATCATGGACATGAACCATTTGTTGGGATGCTCGGCTCTGCGTGGAGACTCCGAGGTGAAGCGATATTGGAGCGCACGACATCTGCTGATGGGACATTGACTTTTTTCTCTTACTGTTCCTTTTTTTTATATTTCATGTTCCTTGTTAATCTTGTTAACTTGTAAGAGTTTGCCATTTTCCTTTGCCATAGGAAATTTTTTAAAAAATGTTACTGACCAATAAATCAATTCAGGGCGCGGTGGCCCGGTTGGCAAGAGCAGTGGGCCAGTGAGCTGAACGTCCCTGGTTCGATGCTCGTCGCTGGAAATCCATCGCCATGTTCATTAATGGTGGCCGGGGCACGTAAAATAGGCCGTGGTTACAACGTCCTCCAAGTTCTCAAATTTACCTCTGGAAGTGCGGGGTCAGGTGTTCCGGTCTCGTCACTTGACTCGGTTTAAAATTACGGGACCGATGTTCTTCGAGATCAAGTCAGACTTCAGCCCTAGTGGTACCTCGCCTTAAAGTGAAGTTGCTTACTACCCTTCGCCAAGGACCTAGGTCCTTTGGATTTGGTGTAGGCTTTCCTACACCAAGGGGATTGGAAACAGCACAACAACAAATCAATAATTAATAGCAAAATATTTAAAGGTAAAATATAGCCCTAGTTCGATTCTCTTTTCATTTTGATAATTTTTTCAGAGATGCCGCGTATCCCATGATGAACACATGCCACAGTTTGAAAACCACTAGTTTAAAACATTGTTAACGACATCATCCACTAGAACGGTTTGCATGCCCTTAACAGTTTACACATCGTGTAGCAAAAGAATACTGTACCACTTACACAACTAACCAAGAGAGGAGGAGTGTACAAAGGCCGGAATTTTGGTTCAATAGTTAGTTGTAGGACATTCGAGAGGCGTCGCATAGCTTTCTCTTTCCTCTGTGCCTCATTTTCTTTTATCAGAGAATCGCCTATTTTCGGCCCCAAACCGGATACTGGACCAATTTTCGCCCACGGTACGACTTAGAACAACATGCCTTTTTTTTCGAGATATTAATAAATTTACAATAGATACTCGAATTTTTACTAGTCTCTTATCAACAGTTAATTGGAGGTCAATAAAAAATTTAAAAGAACGAAGCCCCCCCCCCCCCCCCACCGGGTATAGATTCGAAACATCAATAGCACTTCATTTCTAAGAATGTAGAAGCCAGCCACTGCAATAAAGCAGCAGTTTTAAAACAGTGGCGCGGCTCCAAGTCGCTTTTGCGCGGAAAAGTGCGATGTAAATCATAACGGTGAACACGGCTTTATCGATAACCTACTCCAAAATCAATATCCCATTTGTTATAACGAGCCGGAATGGGCCTGCAAGAGAGAGAGAGGGGGGGGGATGCTAAGAAATTCGCTGCAGCAAAAAGTAAATTATGGCCAGCACGTATTAGGCAAGATAGAGCCGCGTATCTTTTTAACACATTTTTTATACTTACAGAAAAAGAGAAGCGACTGCGAGTGGGAAAAAAAGTGCCCGATTTAATCGATTTATAGCTTGAGAATCGAGTTTTCTAATGAGTCTATCCCGAGGGTGGAGTCGGAAGGTAGAGCGCCCAGATAACACGGCGAGGGCTATACCATTCGGAAAAATTCGGTTTGAAGTAGCGCCAGAGAATGCATTAAGAGAATTGACTCAGCAAAGCATGCTCGGTAATACAAAAAGGGCGTTATACAGAAATAAGATTTAATGTCTGGGAAATTTTAGGAATTAAAAAGCCAAAGCCACATCCTTTTTAATCACAGAATTCATTATGCTAATTACTCGTCTTTTTTTCCGGGGGCCATCGCGAGTTACATTTAGTTAATGTATAGCGCACATCATTCACATTCACTTATCTTTCCCGAAGATTTCGTGCGTAGGGTTTTAAGATTAAAACCATTTTGTTGAAATGGAAACTTTATCATAATCAATCACAGGAGGTTCGTACGGTATGAAATTCTTGATTCACAGTTACATAGGGCAGGATGTTTTCATTGCTCGTTGTGAAGTATTTCATCACAACGAGCCTCTTTAAAAAATGAAACACAAATAAATAAATAAATAAATAAATAATAATAACAATTAAAAAAACAATAAACACGCCTTCGTAAGAAAGGTCACTTTTTTTCTTCGCTTTATCCTGGCCGTCGAGGTAATACTATGGTCCTTTGAGCCTCGATATAATCGTTAGAAAAGGGGGGGGGGATCAAAAGGAAGTTTCGAATTAGATAGACATGATCGCTTTGTCTCTACAATTTGAATCAGAAATATAATAAACTTTTATAGAACACTGGCTGAAAACCCGCACTTCGTTACGGAGTACATTCAAATTAAGTACAACGGTCAATGTATGCAATTAATGCCAATCAATATATATATATATATAATAAATACAACGATCAATGTATGCAATTAATGCCAATCAATATATATATATATATATATATATATGTAGGAAGGAGTTAGTACTCCTTCCTTTAGAAGTGAATCATTAGACTTAATTATTTTGAACATTTAATTAAACTAGACGATGTTTACAAGACAGGACTAACACTTAGTATGAAATTAAAAAATAAACACAGAAGCATCAAAAGAGCTAAACATCGGGAGCTTGCAGAACAACACATCCGCTTAAAGTCCTTCGTGCCGCAGTAGTGAGGAGTGGAAGTTGTAGTAATAGTTCAGTTGTGTTGCCAAACTCAGTCTCACACGGCCGTTCTGACTTTCCAGACGTCCGCGGCTGGGTTGTCAACAATAATTCTGAAAAGATAAAAAAAAAAGAGCAGAAAAAGGAAAAATATTTCAAAAAATCAAGCAGTGTTCAACACAGTGGTATTGGTGTTCAGTTTCTGCACCACTGTTTCATTTTGTCCGCTGCAGTTGATGTTATGGTTGGACCATCGTGATGTCCTAACTTTCGAACTTCGTAACGATCGTTGGGGTTGATGTTCGTGATCTCATATGGTCCGAAGAACTTTGGTCGGAGCTTTAATCCGGTTCCAAATTGAGTTCGTTGTATTGCCACTTTGTCACCGATCTTGTATTTACAAGCCGGTTTACGCCGTTTGTTATATTGTCGTATGTTTTCTTCCTGTAAACGGAGGATATTTCGTTTAGCTTCGATACGTAACGCTTCTTTGTCAGTAATGATTTTTGAAGGGTTGCCAAATGTAGTTTGTTGCAAGGATAATTTGTCTAAGGCATCTTTCGTACAGGTGGACTTCACGGGATAGATCCATACAAATTTGGAAAAGGCATCAACTACTGTAAAAAGATACTTATAACATTTTTTTGTCGATGGTAAAGGTCCTAAAAAGTCGCAATGGTAACATTCAAGGGGTGCATCACCTTTTGGAATGGGGTGAAGGTATCCTTCTTGTTTTCCAGATTTTCGCGAGGACAAAATGCAAGGAATACAGTTCGAAATAATTTCTTGAACTAATTTCTTAAGTTGAGGAATGAAAAATTCACGAGAAACAATAAATTCGGTTTTCTGTGAAGCAAAATGACCTTGTGAATGGGCGTTTAGCACTATTTCTTTCTGCATCATTTGTGGTACTACTAAAAGTTCGGCATCCTGATGAAGTTTATAAAGAATTCCGTTTTTAACAAAAAATTCATCAGAAGGTGTAGATTCAAGCATAGATTTAATTTGAGATATAAATTCATCCTGGTCTTGGGCATTTTTCACCTTTTGAGTGATATCATTTGAGGTAATTACAAGAATGGGGTTACGACTTAAAGCATCAACATGTTTCATCTGTCTACCGGGTCGATGACAAACTTCATAATCAAAGTCTTCTAACATCAATGCCCATCGAGCAATTTTAGCTGGTAGGTCTTTTTTGTGCATCGTTTTTTGGAAAGCATCACAATCGGTGATAATTTTAAATTTTGTTCCCAACAAGTAGTTTCGAAATTTTTTTAGCGCTTCAATAACGGCAAGAACTTCCAGTTCATAACTATGATATTTTTCTTGTTGAACTGTAGTTTTACGGCTAAAATAATGAATAGGATGAAACTGTCCATCATCGGATTGTTGCAAGAGCACAGCGCCAAAACCTAAGGAGCTGGCATCAGTGTGGAGTTCTAATGGGTATCCCTGTTGAAAAACACGAAGAACTGGATTTTGTGAAAGAATGCTTTTCTGTTGTTGAAAAGCTGCTATTTGTTCAGGGGGTTTGGGAGCTTCAATAACTTGAAATTTTGGTTCAACCTTTTCACTTTTGACGGATTCATTCTCAAGGGCATCATCATCGGCATCAAATATTTTTGGTTCAAGAGTTGCTTTGATAGTTCCAATATCAAAAGCATTATCATCATCGTTATCATGAAGCAAATCTAAATCACTGGCATCAGCATCATCTAAATATTTTCCATCATCATTATCATGAAACAAATCTAAATCATTGGCATCATCATCATCATCATCACGTTCAAAATCAATTGGATTATCCATTTTCTCTACCCTAGAAATCTTATCTTGAGTAGATGTTAGAGGTTTTTCAGACATGCATATTTGGCCCTGATCTTGAATTTGTTTTTCTACAATTTTCTGTTCCGCAAAAGGGAGTCGTCGAGAACGTTGAGTTACGGGGATTTCATCTTGTAATAAAATAGTCATCTTAATTTCAGTGTCTTGAACTTTATGTGGTTTGTAGGAAGTAACGATATTTTGAACTTCCTCACGAGTTTCAGAATTCAAAATGTGTGAAAGATCAAATGGAAAAGCTTGATCATCAGAAACATTAGCAATATTAACGAAGGTGTTATTATCAAGAGTAAAACGAATACCGTCTTCATCAAATGTAAATTGGGTTTGCTGCAAAAAGTCGATTCCGATAATCACATCAAAAGGAATCAAGTCATCCTCTAGAACATGTATTTTAGCAGGTAAAGTAATGGTTTGAATTTCGATGGAATCCTGAAAGAATCCGATGCTGTGAACTTGGTTTTTGCCAATTCCTGAAAAGGGAATGTTGGTGGGCTGCAATGGTGGCGAACCAATTCTTCGATAGGTTTTCTCATTGATGAGGGTTGCCTGTGACCCAGTGTCACAGAGTGCTGTCAATTGAATTCCTGCAAGTTGAATGTCAACATGCATGGGATTTTTCGATGAAGTTTCAGGAGAAAGTGCATTTACAGTTTTATCAGAAATAGGTTTTTGAGAATCAGGTTTTGGTTTAGAATTTCGATAACTTTTAGGGCAATTAGCATGAACATGACCAAAACTTTTACATCCGTAGCATTGTTTACCATGTGACTTATTCAAACATTGGTTGCTTTTGTGACCTCTCAAGCCACAGGAAAAACATACTGGCTGTGTATTTGGGCTACGTGTATTATCGACTTTCACATTGAGGTAGGAAGCATCAATTTTTTTCTGATTATTTTGTCTGAAATTTTGTGATCTGTTAAAGATTTGTTCATAAATTTTCAACTTTTCCTTAAATTCAGGGACGGATTTACAACCGTAAAGAATAACTTTATTGTTTGTTGAATCAGGAATTCCGTTTATGACATACTCAAACAGAGAGGAGTCATCGAGAGAACCTTTGTGTGCCAAATCTCTCATAGCTAAGAAATATTCTTGTAGGGTTTCAAACGGTTTCATACGTCGAGATTCCATTAATTTATGTAACTGAATACCGTTAATTTTGTCCGAAAATTCGTCTAATAAATGGTGCTTCAATTGTTCCCAATTTGTAATTCCACGAATAGACCTAATTAAAGTTTGAGCGGGACCAGTTAAACATTTTCTAACAAAAGTAATTTGGTGAATTGGATTGTTTATCTGATATAAACAAAAAAGTTCTTCAACGTCAGATATAAAATTCTCAACACTGTAATTATCACGAGACGAGAAAGGTTTTATTAAATCAACAACGTCTTTCAGACTAAACAACTGGAAAGAGAGATTCGCAGTTTCAACTGAAGGCAATGAATTTTGATTTGATTCACCAACGGAAATGTGTGTATTTTGCTTATTCGAAGATTCTTTTGCGTCAATGGTGGGGGAAAAGGGAGATCTATTTTCCTCTATAACGCTGTTAGTTTGGGATGAACGTGCACCCGGAAGTGAGTCATCATTCACTTCGCATTCCGAAAGATCAGAAAATTCTGCTTTTAATAACGATAAATCACTAAGACTCATAAGAATGGTATTGGCACATTTGTCTGGGTCAGTTGAAAATTCTAAATGAAGTAGATTACAAATAGAAATCAAGTCTTTAAGTGAAAACTCTTTAAGTACTTTCTGTTTCGTTGCTTCCAACACGAATGGCTGTTTAAAACCTGTAAATTTACGTAATCTGGTACGATTTTGTCTGTCGCCGTCTGTACCAAAAATTAAACGATGTAGAACCTTTATTTGATTCGTGCTACCAATTTTTAATGATTTTGCAATATTGGGGTAATCGTTGAGAGTAGCCATAACTATATACTAGGTTCAAACAATTATAGTACACAAATATACAAATATTCAAAACCAAAATCAATACTTATAATACGTAGGTACTCAAATTCAAAAATAAAATTTCAAATCGAAATTTCCTCAAATACCAATTCAATAATAAAATATTGATTCTCAAAATATGCATCAAAATAAGTAATCTTTAAAACAGGTTTTGTTCAAGAAAACAAAATTATGAACTAAAATAAGCATCAAATATCAAATAATAAGTTCTTCAAAATAATTTCTCTGGTTGAAGAAAACAGATGACGTAAATTTAGATATGTATCAAGTTAGATATTACTTCAGCAAAATATTCATCAAATTAATCTTCAAAATAAATCACTGTTGAAGAAAATAGAGGATGTAAATGCAGCATCAAAATAATAGTTAAAGTTCTAATGTTAAAAGCATCAAAATTGGGAAATCGAAAGTATCAAAATTGTGAAATCGAAAGCATCAAAACATTCTGCAAAATAAAAAATATTCTCGCAAGAAAACAGCAGAATTAAGTTCAACATCAAAGCGCATCAAATAAGCAAAGTTGTCATCAAATAAACATTCGCTTCGTCAAAATTATGCATCAAAATAATATAATAATCTTCAAAAGTATTCAATTCGCGATCTTTCAAAATATATATTATGTTGTGGTTTGTTCAAGGAAACAAGATTCTTCAAGTTAAATGTCGAAATTTTCATCAAATCATCAAATAATTTCATCGAAATAGAATTCTCTTCAAGAAAACAGAAGTGATAAATTCAACGTCAAAGACCATCAAAAATGAATTTAGCATCAATTAAATTCTTGCATCAAAAGAACGTTGAAATATCTTTCAGTTTTCTTAAATCATCAATAAGTTGAGAATTCCCTTAATCATCAAAATTTTCTTGAACAAGCGTCAACGTATGCATCAAATAATTTTAATATGATCCAAGTTACTTACAATTCTGGTTTTGGTTCTCATCATCCCATCAGAGTATCATCAGAGTCCGTGGCACATCACTTTGGCTTTCGCTTTCGATATCCAAATCCAAAATGACAGACAACAGTAATCCAGTCGAAATCAAGTCGAAATCAAGTCGTATCATCGAAAGAAAATAAAGTTTTTTTTTTTTTTTAAGTTCAGCATGCTAGGGGTATTTTTCGAGTCCGAGGGCCGAGCACCCATGTAGGAAGGAGTTAGTACTCCTTCCTTTAGAAGTGAATCATTAGACTTAATTATTTTGAACATTTAATTAAACTAGACGATGTTTACAAGACAGGACTAACACTTAGTATGAAATTAAAAAATAAACACAGAAGCATCAAAAGAGCTAAACATCGGGAGCTTGCAGAACAACACATCCGCTTAAAGTCCTTCGTGCCGCAGTAGTGAGGAGTGGAAGTTGTAGTAATAGTTCAGTTGTGTTGCCAAACTCAGTCTCACATATATATATATATATATATATATATATATATATATAATAAATACAACGATCAATGTATGCAATTGATGTAAAAAAAAAGTATTTATAAAAAAATCGTAAAGGATATTTTTATAGACAAAATAATGTAGAAGAAAATATTCAAATTAAATCTAATAGAACATACTAAAGATTATACTACATTTAATATAATACAGTTTGAGGAACATATCTTTAACTGTATTTTAATATTTTTTTAAGATAATGTCCAATCGTCTGTTGCATTAGCAAGAATTTTTTTTTGTCTATTTCATTGTTATGCACTTGACGATAAATTAATTTAAAGTACCAGAAAAAGAAATCCGGTGATCAGCATTTAATAAATTAAATTCTAAAAGTGAATCTTTAAAAATTCCCCAAAAATCAGAAAATGGAGGAAGATTAAAAAAAGATTACATTTTAAAGGAATTTTTATGATTTTTCTCGTGATATAAATTTTATAACCCTCAAATTATTATGTTACATGCAAACCTTCGCCATGTAAAATTTCAGCCCTTTAGGTCGAGCGGTTTGGTCTGTGCGTTATATGTTAGTCAGTCAGTCAGTCAGTTACAGAACTGTTTTTTATATATAGATAACTGTAGTTACTGTCGTCAAACACTGCAAACATATCCTTTAGCTAGGAGGGTACAGTTAAAATTAAGTTTAAAATAGCATTTCATGATTATACTTACAATTGCGTTTCGTTACTTTTCACATCCAAATACATCCTGAACAATCTTGAAAGAAAAAAAAAATAGTCCATCCCTAATTTAGAGAGTTGCATTACACACTTGCGAGTGTTTAACAGCACGAGTCCCTTTAATTTAATTTCCAACAGACCAAAATTCAACCTTGTAAATTTGCGTGTTTTGTAAGTTACATCAATCGCATCTCTCCTTAACTCCTCATTTTTCAAACTTTCTCGATATTTTAAAAGATTGCCTGACACCACACTAGAAATTCCTGGCAGAAACTTAAGTTCCTCACTGCGAGGGAAAACTCTCCCCATCTCGACTGGCATTCCCTGCTGCTTGTTGCTATGGGAGCAGCGGAGTGTTTATTTGGAGTAATTATTATTTTGCGATGCTTCGGCATTATTATTTTGCGTGCCATCAGCTCTCATATGCCTAACTCATTCACAGCCATAAAACTGACACACAGGCGCCCGGGGGGAAAATTTGGAAGTGTCATCTACCGGATTTTTGGAATTCTCGACAGGCCGCCGCTGACTGCCAATCAATGCACACTAACTTAATTTCATCGTCATAAGCTTTGACAGCATTGTAAAACTTTAACTATCATTACTGAATAAAGTGAGGTTGGTATTCCGTCTTTGCTACTGACAACATAAAATAAACAAAAGGGTAGGTTATACTAAAAGATGTTACGAAACAAGTTTTCGGAAACATTTTAGTCTATGGTCACAGGCCAGAGCCTCCGGGTTTGTAAAAAAGGACTAAAAACAGGTCTTTGGTTATAATGAACCAAATCATGTCGATGATATGCAAATGAATGTTAGACGCCAGGAGAAAATTTACTTTTCACAAACCCTTCTTTTGTTTTCACGATCTCTGACTGCGTAAGTATAATAACTGGTACCATCGCAACCACACAAAACACAACTGGAATTTTTTTAATGATGAGTGCCGAATTAAAATGACGAAACAAAATGTCACTTTAGAAAAGTAAAATATTTAAGAAGAATAAATGCTGTACCATTTGTTACTGGGTCAGGCAGCCCGGGAGAAGCCAGGTAGAATGATTTAAACGTCTTCGACCGAAAAGTACAAACCAAAATCATGTGATAAGTGCATGTCTTGTATACGTTAGACGCTCCTTATGACTAGGTAATCATCCCAAACAGGCTAAAGACTTAAGACAGAGGCACAGAATTCACTTCGATTCACCACGCAGCCAAACAAATTCACAGCTGTGCGAGGGTTCTAATTACTGAGTAAGGTTTTCGACTGCTCCATCACTACTCAGGTCTAGATCCCGAACTGGTTAACAAGGGGCTCTCGATTTTTACATTTCACAAGCTCTAGTTTCAACCAATTAAGGGGGGTCCAGGACACAAAATTCTTCAAATTTTCGAAACGAATTTTATTGCATTAAAATTTTTTCTGTTCTTTTTCGCTTAAAATGACGTTTGAGTCATGTTTCTATCTTAATTAGAAGAAGATATATTAATTTTTTTTGTTTTGCAACATTCTAATAGCAGCCAATCTTTGTTTAAACTTGCAAATACTTTTTTCTCAATGATGGGTTTTTTTCAACCATTTCTCGTGTTTAAATTGTTATAAGTCAAGAACCGTTAAAGATAAATGGCTCAGTTCAAGCTTGGAACACGTCTTTTTCAATTATTTTACTTTAATTTTGATCTAGAAAATTTGATAAAAAATATTTACTTTTGAAAATATGATTTTTTAAAAATAAGTTACACCATTTAAAAATTTTTTTTACTCTAAATATTTTTAATTTTTTTAAAAATTAATATTTTTAAAAATGCTGAATCAAAATTAAAACATACATTTCTGTTTAATTAAAAGGAAAAAAATTGAATTTCGACAAATAATATTTAGAGTTATAACGATTTTAAATTACCCTACTTTTTTTTAAAAATTTAAAATTTCAAAGTGATTTTGTTTACAAATTATATGGTTAACCATCACAAAAAAATTCAAAATTTTAACTCAATAAATAAAGAAAATTTTTTAAATGTGTCCCGGACCCCCTTAAAATCTATCTATCTATCTGTCTGTCTATCTATCTATCTATCTATATATATATATACATACACACTTCAATGCCTATTAACTGCATATTTATTTTATTTAAAATTTATTTTTATTTTTTTTTTAGAAACTATAAGACGGTCGTAATAGGAATAAACTTCGAATAAACGAATAGCGACAAATATTTTCCTAGTTAGAAACAAATTAATAAGATTTCAAGGGCAAATAATTCGGGTGTGGGGTAAAGCTTCGTTGGATGCCAGAGGAGAGGCCAATTTTACTTTCGATTTTTTTTTAATCATTAGTAAATATCATCCTTCAATAAATTAGAAAAATTTAATTAATTTAGTAAAATACTGTTATAGACACGAACTTAAGCTTTGCTAATTAATTTTTTTTTCAGTGGGTTTGAAGCGAGGGGTTAAGTTAAGAATAAATATGCATTTTAGAGCGTCTGCGGGAAAAACACAAGTACGGCTATTACCAATAATAAAACTAATTCCACCTATTTTTCTGTGAAAACAGCAGCGCGGAGAAAATTAAAGGAAACGAGCTGTCAGGCGATTTAACAAAACCAGACGATTAAAAAAGAGTTTAAAAATAAAATAAAATCGCGTGAAGATTTTCGCTTGTGCAAAACTCGAGATAATTAAGTATTTCTAACGGAGAAACAAATTCAGATATTTCTGCCTCTGTGAGCCGAGGAGGTAATATTTGAAACGCATCTTGAACTAGTTTTCGAAAACCCTCTCCAATTAGCTCTCTCTCCATGAACAATACGCAATACTTCACATGTGCTAATGGGAGGGAGATGGGAAATAAAAAAAACGAAATAAAATATTAAAAAGGCAGGGAGTATGTTTCGCTCGTGAGAGCGTTGTTTTGAGAATTGGATCTTGTGTATTTTTGTGTTTAATTCATGACACCTACCCGTAAAAATTAGAAGAGTGAGGTTAAAAATTATGCGATCAAGTGTAATAATATTACCATATTCTAGTGCTAGAACAGTATTAATGCATCATAAATCAGAGGTTTAAATAAACACAATCAAACCTTATATTTGCATGACTTATGCCTATCATTGGAGATACAACCGCGACTGTTAAAGTGTGACAGTTTCGTTTATGTATTTTTCTTAACAATTTCAATTATTTACATAACTAAACATCTATTCATATGTCTGAAATATTGACAGTTTATTTGTATGCAAATAAACATTAGTTTACTTGCATACAGTGAGCACTGTGATAATAAATTATTACCCCCCCCCCCTAATCATAGCATACGATATAATTCTTTTTATACGGTTTCACTTTATGTAGCATGCCACGTTAATGAGGAGTCGCAATGATGCTATACAATTGCTGAAACCCCTAGTTCTCCAACCCGTCTGCCGCTTGAAGAAACAGTTTTTAGGGTGGTACAAGATTTCACCACGCCACTCATATTAACAATATCGAAACAACTTCCGGTCTCACGATAGAAAATTTGATAAACTTAAACACCTGAAGACAATTAGTTCCCCAAAGTAGAATAATTTCAATTCTCACTCAATACACCCACAGACGCATTTACTTTTTTTTTTTTTTTAAATCTACGCCTTTTTAAAACACTCCGGCTGAGGCATTACGAAGGGGGGGGGGGAAAAAAAGGCTGCGTTTTCCTGAATTAATGAACCCGGAGAAAATCTAATTCAGCACACATACGAGCTTTCCGCCAGAAAATCCAAAACTGAAAATCTAGATTTCAAAATGAAGTACTCATGGAAAAAAAAAAGGGAAGGCAAGAAACAAAACTCTTTCTCAACAAATTGCTATCATTAACAAGTCTCAGTACAATACACCACTCTGTGCATGTGTACACTGTTCGCAAGACACATGCACGTAAAAAGGGGGAGGGAATTATTCCCCTAAGTGGAGCCTAATGGCGCGAAAAGGGAAAAACAATGGGGGAAAAAGCGAATCATTTGTCACACAGGGAGCTAAATGAAAAGTCGCTGCTTTTGAGGTTCCTTTTTTCCCCCCTTTTTTTCTTTTGCAAGCGTGTGTCCCTCCAGTGTTTGCGGAAATGAGCGATAAAGCGAATTTGAAGAGTATTTTTGTTAGAAAGAGGCGCGCTCTTGGGGATGGATCTTATCAAGGAGAATATCGTTTGTCTTGGGCGAGATACAAGTGACAGCCTGGAGACCTGGCATTGTATGCAAGAGCGGCGTATGGAATCACAATGCGATAACATTTTATATGAACAAAAGCCGGTTTTAGAAGTTCTCAATTAGCGAGTACTTTAGCAGATATTAGAGTGACGCTATCTCTTCCATCTCTTTGCCGAAGACTAAAAGGTTTTGAAAGTTTATATACGTTTCACACACCACAGAAACAATATTTGGGGGAAGAATTTAGCGCCCTCCCTCATGTTACTTTAAATCAGGGGTTCCCAACCTTTTTCCAACATCGACCCCTTTTAAAAGAATGATTTTCTTCATTAACCCCCTAACATTTTTCTCTATAATATGCAGAATACAACATAATTATAATACTAATAATTGCACATAAGCACTTAAAAGATAACAATTTGACTAAGAATATGAACAAAAAATTTGAAAAAAAGTTGTTCATTAGGTTTATGTTTTATTATTTTTGTACCATTTTAATTTTTAGTTTCACAAATATAAACAAGATTTCAGAAACACAGATTGTAATTGCATAAAATTTCCATTTCAATTAATGTGGTGGTCATGCTTGATGTATTGATACAATTTTTTTAATGTTTGGCCTGGAATTGCTTATCTTCGTATAGTCACAATTACTAACAAAACGAATATAAATATATATTTTACTAAAAAATTTTACTGACTTATATGTAATTATAATATAATTTCATTCGACACATATACAAAAGTGTCATGACATTCGACTTTAGATGGGTGGATCACTACGCCCTATGCAAATCTATATTTATACATATTAAAACGGATTTTATTATCTAATAATGACTTTCCTAAAAAATTACATTTTAAAACAGAAATGATCCCCTGTTTTAAATAACAGATTGGTCTATTTTGTCTTGGCTCAGAGTAACTATTCTATTAAATTATTTTAGATAGAGTTCAACCCCCTGCTACACGAACGCATTTTATGTCGAAATGGGTTTATTTTTAAATGGTTGCAAAAGTATTCTCAAAAATCGCTATCATTGATAAGAACCGAGGATAATGTTAATAAAAATCCTTTCGTATTTCATCGCATCTTAGATGAAAAAGGAACACTTTATTTCGCCATCCTCGAGTAACAGGGGAAAAAAAAGGAAAAAAAAATGGGGGCTACATCTTCCGTTGCATCCAGGAGAAGCATTTCGAGATATGAAAGTCTTTTTAGGGTCTATTCTCTGGAGGTAAATTGATAGCCCACGGAGTGGTATCAAAACTTGAAGTCCGAAGATTCATCTACAAAAAAAAATTTACCTCGTATTTTCGAGCTGTTTATTCAATAAATAAACTACAATGATAAGAGGTATTTTTTAACCATTTACTTTTTTTTTTCATTTCGTAATGTCAGTTCAAAAATTACCAAAAACTGTTGTAAAGTATTACCTAGTTCCTAATGATTTGTATTCCAACTACGTTGCAAAGGTAAACAGGTAGTTCAACAATTCAATTACAGAGACTTCATTTTACTCGACTATAGCAAAAATCTAATTAATGGCAAACGACGTATAGCAAATGCTCCTGGCAAATAAAATATATTCATTGGAGCTAGCATCTGGCGTGCAACTCATTCGTGTGGAGTGGAACTGCCAGGTTCATTGAAGGCTGGTGCGCGCAGAATTTGAAATAAAACCAGAAGGATAGCAAACAGAAAAAAAAAATCTGACGTAATACGTCACACGGTCAATTTTAAAAAAATGTATATGAATACGTTATAATTATTTTATTGAATGGATGCTGTATTTGGATGTATTTGCTGTATTTGTAATGGATGCTCCCACACGATTCTCAATGTTTCGTCTTCACAATCGCGTTTTACATTGTCAGTTTCATTGATTGTTTTTCGAGTAAAGCAACAAGCAGAAAACCTGCACACAAAAGGGCAACATGAAGAAATGAAAGAAACTAACACTACATTTACCAATAAATCTCGATGTCTTACTTTTCAAGAACCAAAAAAAAGTTACGGGACTGTTCTATTTGATACTAATTCTTAAAGAGTCACTTAACGATGTCTCGAAATTTACCCATCTTGGTTGTAGCTGATTTTTTAAAATTCTCTCAAGAGCATTTTATCCTTCTAAATGAGTCCGAAATTCAAAAGATTTTTGCCGACGAAAGACTTCATCCATTGCGAAACCCCTCACTAACATATGACGGATCTCCAGATATCCGCGAATTACAGTTTCGGAACATCTGGCTTAGAGAACATTAAATAGGGCTTACGTCGTGACAGAAACAGATCTGATGACATCAGTAAACGGTGGTTTCATTTTTACAAGTGTACGAGACGTTCTATTCCAGGAAATAATTCGTATTCACCGGAGCCTTTCTATTTAATAGAATGCTTGACAACATAATCTGGGATAATAGGGGTAATAAACAACGGGGAAGAACCGTAACTGTCTGAATTCGGTGAAATTGGGTTTCATAATTGTCCACAAAGTTTAAAATTGCATTCAAATGTTTTCCGCAACACGAGAGCATCTTTCTGACATTCCTACGTAGACTGGATTTCTGATCTCAAAGTCAAAACTAGCCTCCAACAACAGCAATCACTTTGGTATGCATGATTCTGGAGAATTTGGGAATGCACGCAAACGTTTACACAATCAAGAAAAAGCAATAAAAATATGAACATCAATCGTCTACAGACACAAAAAAATGTGCATGTCAACGAGTTTATGTCATGCTAAATCAATGATTTTATGTATTGAAAGTATTTAAAAGGAAAACTAACACGTTTCTAAAAATATCATTATGAATACCACTAAAATTTTTTTTCAACTAAAATGTTTTTAACACAAATTGCGTACTTGACGAATAAATATCACCACATGATAAACAAAACTCATTTAAAGGATTGCCCTATCACGTTTGATAACATTTTTGATAACTTAAAATTACGTCCAAAAGTCAAGTTGTTCCGGTATTTGAAAACGTAATTTAGCTATTTATAACTGTAAATATATACGCCTCCAGCATACACGACTGCCTTGGACCCAGGTTTTGCCGTTGTTTATGGGGTCCTCAAGCACAAACTACTTGCAACTGGACTGAAGTTAGGTCGCATAAAATAGTGAGGTGGTCATAAAAATTTCGACAGTGTGTGTGTATTAATTAAGAAAATCATACGTCAATGGCGTACTACACAAACATGGTACGTCCACTCGCTGGAATGGTATTTTCAGAAAATACCATTTTAGAAATCTTCTATACCATCTTTAGTTAATAAATAATTATTATACACCCGATGCAACACGCTGTTCATTGGCCGTAGCCCGCGTATCAACCGTAAATTACCCCAGAATCAAATATTTTAAAACTAAGTTTTATCGAAATTACGGCGTACAACATGTGTACTCACAAGGCCTGTGGTATATCACCGGTACGATGGTTGATGCGATCATAGAAACATCTAGAAGGCAACGAACGTCGTGAATCTTACAAGCGTAGTAGCCAAAGAAAGCAATTACAACACTGAGATGGGAATCAATTGTCAACACAGACTCACGACATACTACCGAGGGTAGAAAAAAACAACTATAAAAAAGCCGCGAAGGCGGAAAGAAGCATGCAATTCAAGGGAGTGCATTCTTCCGGCCCGGAACACAAAAGGAAACGCTTGTCTTAGATATGGGGTGGGGAAGAGAGAGAAAAAAGAGGCAAATATGTTACTATTAATTGCCCTTTGTATAGGATGAATAACACAAAAATACACCGTCGATTGTAATATTTACATTATTAATATTCAATAACATGCAGAGCAATAGCTCAACAGCGGGAGGAGTGTTAAGGTCAATTCCCTCCACTAAGCTATAAAATAATACTTTTTGATTTAAAACGCAATTTTAAGGTTAATTTTTACTAAACATCCCAGGCACAAGCATTCCTCTCTCAGAAGCGGCACTACTTCCCATAAAGCCATTTTGGTTGCGCTAGGGTTTGTCGTGCTTACCATTACAAAACTTAAGGTTTGATGAAGATAATTTTCGCAATTGGGAAAGCCGCAGCAAAATTGATCAGCTTTTAATAATTTAAAGAAAGAAAGAAAGAGAGAAAGAGAGAGATGTAACTAAAAAATGCTATTAAGGGGTAGTATAGATGGTCAATTAGTTTAATTCTAGGTCGCAATTTAGAAAAGGGGCTGTGCTTTATGAAAAAGAGAATATGCTTTAAAAGTAATTTAGGAAGACTAATTTTTTCATTATATATACATATATATATATACACATATATATATATACATACACATATATATATATACATACATATATATATATATACATACATATATATATATATATATATATACATACATACATATATATGCATATATACATACATATATATACATATATACATACATATATATACATATATACATACATATATACATATATATACATATATACATATATATACATATATACATATATATACATATATATACACATATATATACATATATATACACATATACATATATATACATATATATACATATATATATACATACATATACATACATATACACATATATACATACATATACATATATATACATATATATACATATATACATATATATACATATATACATATATATACATATATACATATATATATATACATATATATATACATATATATATACACATATATACACATATACACACATATATACACATATACACACACACACATATATACACACACACACACACACACACACACACACACACACACACACACACACACACACACACACACACACACACACACGGAAACTTCTCTATGGCGTCCAGTCATGGAAAAAAAAAGGAGTGGTGCGAGATGGGGATTCTAAATGCGAAATTTCCCCAAATTTTTATTGGTGACAAGTGCAGACATCCTGCCCATATCGGAAAAAAATATTGTTTTAAAGAAACAAAATATCTCTTTCTCTTATGGAGGCCAAACATGGGTATTACAACATTCTATTCAGGATGCAATTCACTTAATCTTAAATATTGTCTCAATTATACTCATCAAAATTTGGAGAAGTCACGCCAAAGTAGTGAGTTGAAAGAAAAAATAATTAAAATGAATCATTTAATTCATTACAATGATATAAATACCGACGTATCAATTTTAATGTATGAAAAATCGCATTCTACACGAGTTCCTTTAAATCCTTAATTAAATCTTTTACAGGTCCCTTTCAGCTAAGCAGTGTGTTGTGAAGGATCCACAATTTGGACATTTTGACTCCTTCCAACATTATAGCCATTTTGTTTTTCCGTCAACACGTTTACGGGTCATAAAACGGCCATATTGGAAAAAAGGGGTCTGGCATGCACCTGCTCCAATTTCCAAGAAACATCGCACCCCCGAAATTCTTCAGGATGGGAGGAAGAAATTCCAGGAAAGACACAAGGGACAGCCAATTTTCGTGGAAATAGAAGTACCACGTGTGTCAACCGTGGGGATGTCGTATCATCCTGCCCACGAATAAAGTACACGGAACGGCAATAAATTTACGTGAGAAACCGACCTGGGGAGGGGACAAAATTAAAAAGGGGGGAAAATGCACCCCGAATTTTTGAGAGAAGAAACGAGAGGAACGGAGGCAAAGGGTCAGAGATTGGGTGGCAAGCTGTGAACATAGTCCGGTGACTGCTGCGCAATGGCCAGGAGAGGAGAGATACGCCCCCGCTAAAGCGAGATGTCCGTTTTCAACCGCCAGAGCCGCACCTGCTGCCTCCAAAGAAGGGCCCCATCTTCTTCGTCCGATACCTGCGGCCTCCACTTGTAGAAATACGACTCCATGCCATGCCCTGCTGCCTCATCAAAGGTCCCCAGGTTGGTCATTTCTCCCCTTTTAAATAGTGCTGGTTTTTAACATCAATTTTTGATAAACTGACAGCTAATTATGATATAAACTATACATATTCAAGATTCTCATTTATAATATGTAAACCTAACTTTTTGTATAATATTGTATAATAAATGTTATTTTATTTATAAACGTCTCGTTACCTTTGGAGATCACCTCCTAATTTTACACAACGCAATGGGGTATCTCTGGTACCCCTCATAACACAGTGTTTAATGTGCTTCATGCAAAAGACAAATATACTTTGAAAAAAAAAAAAAAAAAAAAAGGTTGGGGGGGGGGGGGGAGAAGAGGGCCAAAAGTAAAAGAGTAAAACATCAATAATAAATATACACGTTCAACTGGTTATTATTTATTATACATTTTTAAGCCTTAGATTATATTTACTATTAGAAATATGTTAAAGATATGTAAAAAAACAAGGGCCTATGTTCTATTACTTCTCCATCAAAATAATTCAGCTACGGCGAAAACTTTAAACAGTGAACCCCATTCAGTCATTTTAAAAAAGAAATTCGCAAAGGCAAACGTCATGATTAAATAGAACCCCACGGTGAATTAGTAGAAAAAATAAGATAAATAACACTTAGAAAAAAAAATTATCCCTCGTAACTTCTGATATAAATTTCTGTGATAGACCAAGGAAGTAACCCAACGCAGTTTATAATTGCTACAGACTGAATGTAAGGGGGGAAAAATACGGCCCCGGACTTGCTAAAAACAGTCAGGGATACGGGATCAGAAAGTCTTCCAGACATAAATAAACACATCACCAGCCAGACTTTTTTCTCAACAAAGACCTTACGCCGCCAAAACATGGCGCCCAACGAAGAGTGATACCTCGCAGGGAATTTTGGAGGAGAATAAACTGCGAAAGGCGCATATACGGTTTATATAAAACAACTTTGTATTAAGTTTCTGAGGATAGCTCTGTAATTATATCTGTCAACATTTGCCAAACGACTTCGCCAGGGTCATGAGAGGCTCTTGAGCTCTGTTTACAGAAGATGACGCTGGAAACGATAAGAGACATGCGAGTTCGAAACGCGAATTTCAGACTTGGATTATTTATGTATTATTTAGTATTATGTTTATAATCTACGATGCTCTTTTTGGTGTGGCCACAAATGACCAACGGTTGAAAAAGCCGGACAATTGAAATTTCTTTAACAAGTTGCATTGTTGCAAAATTTTTTAAATTAATCCCAACTTCGTCTATGAAACCCAGACAACAACTTACGAAAATTAGTAAAAGACGATCATGGCATTGCGTGTTATCATAATGGTCGAGCAACAACGACTCAGTTACAGAAAAATGCGACTGAAAAAAAGGGGCAGTTAGTTAGATGTTACAACTTAAAGAAACTAATATGGGTGAAAACTGCAAGGATTATCAAAAATATCCTTAAAAACGTTTAAAGAAATTTCATGTTAGAGCGTTCAATAATTCTATGAGTGAATCATTAAAGAATTTCCCTTTTTTGAGGCAAAAGTCTTTACTTAATAAAAGTTTAATGATGTTAGAAGCCGAGCAGCACTTGCATATATTAAAGTGTTTCTTTGCCCATTACTTGAAACTTTTTACCAAAATTTAGACAGTGTTAAAAATCACTTTTCAAAATTTTAAGGATTAAGGGAGAGCTTTATCTATCATATTTAATTTTATTTTGAAAATACCTTCTGAATACATAAAAGTGTAGTCTCATACATAACAATAAACTAAGACATGGGGTAGTAGTTGCATTCCACTTATAAAACTCTTTTTAAGTACATCTAATGGAATAATTAAGCACCTAAGTTGAAAGCATACACATGGGAGTAACTCGAAGAAATAATTAGATTACATACGGCGGAGAATTCATGGACTTTTTTTTTTGTCGCAGACAAATCTTTCTCGAGAGTAGTTTGTAAATTCGCAGTATTTTCGGAATTTACCCCGCGACTTCGCCACCGGTAAACAACCTTGTTCACTGCATCCTGTTTATTTCCAGATATAATATTTTATATCCGCGTGCGGTAACTCTAAAGCAGCAAAACCGTATTTTCAGATCAAGATAAAAAATTAAGCACTTTTACAAATCCCCGAAAAAGTAAGCACTTATAAGAACGGTACGTATCCTAAAAGCGGACGATCCAGAGATTATTTTTATCCCTCAAGGAAACTGTTATACATAAGCTTACAAAATGTACAAAAGTAATTTCATAAACCACGACGTATGCTATACCAATATGTACGTCCTTCGTATGTACATCGCAATACCTCTTTACAATAAACACAGGCGATAATGAAAGATACATGCCAATAAGTACGTCGTTAAATTGCAAACTTAAACAAAATCCAATACTAAAAAAAAAGTTCAATAAAAGGAATGAAAAATAGGTCGTTCTTTGTCAACATTTCAATCCCAGGAGCAATAGTGCCCGATAGACTCGTAACAGAAAAGAAAAAAGAGTAAGAGGGATTTAAATTGCCCTAAACAGAATAAAGACAACAGAAATGAGAAATAAGATATTTTGTCATCAGGATCTATAGATCCAAGTTTCAAAGAGTGTAAACAGGTAACAATGAAGGATATGGCATAGTATACCAGAATCGACAATGACTTTGAAGCAGATAGTTTTGAGCTAAAAGACTCCAACAAAATTGATATGAAGAGACAAAAGCTATGAATGACGATCAAAAGTTATATCTATGGAAAACAAAACACGAGCAAAGAAGCAAGACCAACGACTCTCAGTCATTGGGGATACACAGAGAATGCAGAGCAAAACTACAGTTAAAGGGTCTGTTTGACAGTGTGTTTTATTTCTGTCTTATTTTGCCATTTTTTGCTCTTTATTTTAGAGTAGAAATGACACTCATAAAAACGAAACGAAACGGTTAACGGATAAACTTAATTAATAGTTAGAGTAACCATGACTAGATAAGAAAAGCCACAAAAACACACCTGATAAATGTCAACAAATTTAGAAACTTTCCTCAACATTTTTTCCCTTCATACGATGTATGTCTAAGGCCTCACTATAATTAACGATTTTTCCTTCTTCCGAGTAACAGAGTGAAAAAAATAATATTAACCCTGTCTGTACTAGTTATGGATGTCTGCAACGTTTCGTTCCAAACACATTTGTACCACAAGAACCCTTCCAATTAAGGTACACCAACTCCACAGCACAGCACTTTATTCTCCAGGACGTGTTTCGTTTCCGTATAAACCTCATCCTGTAGCACCGTGGAGAGAGAGAACTCGAAAGATGCTGTGCAGGGCACGTAACCAGAGTGATCAAGCGAAAGCTAAGTGATCAATAAGAAGTAATCTTTTTAGGGCTCTTCCGCCTTGTCACACAGTGAGAAGAGCAATATGGCTTCCCCCTTTTTTGTTTGGTTCCTGCTTTCTTAAGATGGACTGCAGACGTGCGTGATCGAGCGATGATTTTACTTTCTTGAAGTCACCCCCCCCTCCTCCCCCTGCGAAAGATAAACAACGGCTGGCAGTGGTTGTTTTGAATTGTTATTGATAAGCTTGAATAAAATGCCAGAGACGTCCGATTTATTTAGATTCTGCATTTGAAGGCATGCAATTAATAACGTTGACAGGCAAATAACGGAATTATAATACTGCGTAAAAAAGACATCGCTCTGTTGTTGAAAAATAACAGAACCCGTGCGGCTTTGAACAGTGTTTAACAAATTATGATGCATTTAAAAGAAAGATTAAATATATATAAAAAATAGGTTTATATTAAAATCTTGTTTTTGCCAAAACTACAGAGTAAAACTCGTTGCTACAACAGTTCTACGTTTGCTTTACTGCCGCATTAAAATTTTCTGCCACACGCGATTGTACGTATGTAAACACATATGTGTGTGTTTTCTATGCATTGTACGGGGCGTGTTCTATTCATTTTGTCATCAGTAAAGCATTCAACATTTTGTACCACAATTCGTGATGGACGATGGGTCTCTCCGAAGTGGGTTGGTGGTGCATTTAACTGGACGACGCAGTGGACATATAAAGAACTTCCGCATTTAGAATTTCTTTCCCTCTAGCGTACTCAACGGCTATACCTTGCAAAAAAGCCGATATCAAGGGAGAAACCTAGGTCTAAGGTAGGCAGCCAGGTACACTGGAGAAGTATATATACGTATGTTCGTATTTGAGATTTTTATAAATGGGTTGAGTTTAGTGAGAAAAGAGCTATTAGATACTAAAACAGAAATAATTTAAAATATGTACTGTACACGTGACTTTTGCTGCTCGATTTACCAAGGAATTATAACTTTTAATAGGATCGTATTTCGGAATCTCCCTCCACTTACGCACTATTTACAAGACCAATAACTAATCATTATAGGGGGTTACTTAAATTTAAAAAAATTACTTTGATTTCACAATAATTCCCCCCCTTATATTTGTATTTGGAACACTTAAACAACTTGAAATTCTGTTTAAAAATAATAAATATCCAGAATTAAAAGCATGGTTAATCTTTAACCATTTTTTGAACTAATGATTCCATGGGCGCAATTTTTTCAATTTATTGCACAAGAAAAATTTCAAAATTATTTGTCTCTTAAGATTTATAAAAATGTTATATGTAAAATTTTCAAACTTTCTACGGGGATATCGTAGAAATCCCCGTAGAATGGAAGATGTACGAAAGATGTACCCCGTAGATGTACGAAAACGTAGTGTTTCGTGGAAGTCAAATAAGAAAGTGTGCATGACCGCTGAAATAATGAGTGATTGGCTGGTGGAGTTAGATAACAAAAAGGAAAAAACAAAAGAGGGAAATCATTCTGTTCATGGACAATGCTACTTCCCATTATGATGATTTAAAGCTCAAAAGTGTTAATTTAATTTTCTCACCTCCTAACACCACTTCGATGGTACAGCCACTTGATCAGGGAATTATCCGCAGCTTTAAAGACGATACAGAAAGCTGCTACTGAGACATGTGCTTTCACGGATTATCTCCTGCAAATCCAGCGAAGAGTTGGCAAAATCGGTATATGTTTTGATTGTAATTTCCTGGACTACGTCAGTCCTTAAAAAGGTGGAACCTGGGTGCGTTCTCAAATGTGTTAAGAAGGCGGGATTTTTGAGTACAAGCGAAGTGGCAACTGACAGTACTACTGAAAAAAGCGAAAAGAACTTGCGGATCTAGTAGCCAATTTGGATTCAAATGTCAGCGTTGAAGAGTATGTCAAGATCGACGACGATTTATCCATTGAGGAAGAAAATCTGCATGTTTCCAATTTCATTCATCGGGACACCACTGAAGCTCTGGCCCTTTCTGAGGATGATGATGGGGAATCGCCAATTGAAGACTGCAAAATCAAAGATTATTCCGAACCACTGAAATACAGTGAACAATTAAAACGGTTCTTTCTGAACAATGAAGATTCGGAGGGACGAGCAAAGCTAAATCTTATGAAGATTCACCTTGAAAAACAGGTTTGATGTGTAAAAAATAGAAATCAAACTTTGTTAAAAAAAAAATTTCAGTAGTAATTAAAATAATTTAGCTCCAATACATTGTATTTTGGGATTATTTAATGCAAGATAAAAGGATCAGCCAGAATTAAAAGGTAAAGTAGTAAATAGTTATTATTTTCTTACCTAATTAATTTTTCCCTTTTAATTAAAATTGCATCCGTAATTTTCAATTAAATGTCAAACAGAAGTGCAAAAACTTTTTTTATAAAAATGTTGTCCTCCCCAATAGCGGACAAAACTTTTGGTCCCGTGACTGTCCGCTTTTAGGAGGTACCACTGTGTATATATATATATATATATATATATATATATATATATATATATATATATATATATATATATATATACGTTTTACACAGCGCAAAATAATGGAACAACTTCTGAATCTGGAGAACTATGGTTGTTGCTATTAGGCTGTTTCCTTAAATAATTTCCACATTAAATTAATTTGAAGACAAATTTATTCTGTTCTTCAAACCTCGTTTGTAATATTTCTATCTTTGTAACAAAAGTGCCAACGAGGAAAAAAAAAAAAAAAAAAAAAAAAAAAAAAAATTTGATCGTTCTGCGGCGTAAGCGACACAAGCAGATGTTTGTTTCACTGTCTTGATTCTGTCCTCGCGGGAAAAAGGAATTTACAGGTGAGGCTGGTGTATCTCATCTCAGTCCCATTTTACGTCATGTTGCGTGAACGTGTGCTAGTCTTGCCATTTTAGGAGTTTTATTATGATTAAATGTTAAATTCTTAGATATAAGTATTCGGTATTTTGAGAAACCTCAGCTGTTCTTTTGAAATATCGTTTGCACTATGCCATAGTGTTAACTTTATAAAGATGTAATCATAAGTATTATGAAATTAACACTCGATAAAATGATCCACAAGATAAAAAGGTTCACGCGAAAAATGGAAGTTATTTATTCTAATTTAGAGACACAGAAATGTGGAAAAAATTCTAAGAGAATATTTTCATGGCTCTGAATGAATGATATATTTTTAAAAGCACATTTGCAGAGGCAAAGTGCCAAGAAATTATTTTAACATAAGTAATGTTAAATCTTAAAAGTATTTTAACGTACAAAAATAAAGAACGGTACTAACTCGAGCAACAATAGGAACATTGGCTGTCGTATGCAATATTTAAGAGACACTAGATCAGTGGTACGCAGACTGTGGGTCGCGATCCACTAAGGGGTCGTGGAAAAAATTGAAGGGGTCACGGATAGTCTGAAGTAAATTTATATCATACTGAATTATTTGATTAAAAAACATGCTTTAAAATTTCTATAATAACAGATTTATTTATATTTTTTATATTTTAAAAATATATGGTATTGTTCAATGAGATGTCAAACACTCTTAAAGGCTACATTGCTTCCATTCGCTTTTACCTATATATCCCAGACTAAGTTTTCAAAACGAGTGGCTAGAAAAACTAAACAACGATGATATGAGAGTAGCACACTCAAACATTTCACCAAATATTGAGCAAATACTATATGAGGTTCACGTTCATACTTCCCATTGATTTTTTTCTAGTTTAGTTTTAAGGTAATTGAAGCTTATAATTTTCAGTGTTTAAATATAAAGCTTATACAGTGGAATCTTGATCAATCGTTTTCGGATCCATCGTTTTTCCGTATGTGTCGTTCATTTTATCCAGTCCCAACGATCATATTGCTTTGTTATGTTTCCGCATCTATCGTTCATATCAATCGGTCCCTTGAAAAACGATAGATCGAGATTCCACTGTAATCTTAAAATCCTGCTCTTTTTAATTTTCGCTTATTTTTACCTAAATGAAATACAAATGCATATTAATATTTAAATATGAAGTGTTAGTCACATAAAATTTAGCCCCCCCCCAAAAAAAAATACAAGTGTAGATGGTAAGGAAGACTTTTTTTTAAATTCTTATTATTCAGAGAAAATATATACACAAAATTTATAGTTCATTGATTTTTGAAATAGTTTCTCAAAAATTGCGTATTTCGTTTTTCTATGCTTTTGTTAACATTTTCCTAATTTTTTCTTAAAAAAAAATTGCTGTTACCAATAAGTTTTCATTTAAATAAAATGGGTCGCTGTCAGCAAAAGTTTGTGCACCACTGCACTAGATTATAGCGTCCTTTTGATACAGTATCTCTTAAATATTGCAGCATGTAATATTTAAGAGACACTAGATATATTTTAAAAGACACTATTCTGAAAAAAAAAAAAGTTAGATTATTACTATCCTGATACATTTCTTAAATTTTTTTTATGGGAAAGATTTTAAATGTAATGTTCAAAGTTTAAATGAAATGACAAAGTTCAAAAGGCAAACAATTAGGCTATTTTAGGCACGATTCCTTTCAGATGAAGTTCTAGGTATAGTTCTTAAATTTATTTTCTGTTGGAAACTTTCGTCGATTTTCCAGGAACCATACCAGCATTTTTCTGTCCATTACGCTAGCCAAATTTCGATAATACATCAAATTAAATGAAAGCTGTTTTAAAGGCAAAGTTCATTCGTAAAGAAATCATACATTAGACACCAAATTAAAAATATTGTTAATTATATAAATTTGTACTTGCAGCGAATAAAATAAGTAAAAAACGATTGATCACAGCTTCTTAAACTCCAATATCTTCTAAAAATTTTATTTGATGCAGGATAATTGAATTAGCACAGCCATGCCACGTCCAATCTCTTTCAATATTTAGTTTTTGTGTAAACACATTAAGAAAAGCCAGATTGATTAAAATTTATTGCTGAAAACACGAATAAATCTTAAACCGCCTGTTTAAAATAAATCCAGATTTTCGCTAGATATAATTGCCCAACAAAATAGCAACCGTGGAACTCCTTTAAACTTACCCTTTGACAGAGTACCACAATAAAATTTTCACATTCCGATTAAAAAAAAAAAAAAAATCATGTTGCCTTAACTTTAAATGGAATATGTAACCATCAGTTATTTTTATTCTATAAATTTGGAAATACTAAAAATTTTTATAAGATGCAGGCCATTTTTCTCCCCAAAATCCGATAGAAAAAGTCAGTAAATTTGAAAACCATTGTTTCCTTTCTGTTGTATAGCTATTAAAGTTTGGTTAAATACACCTTTGTATCAGGGGTTCTGCAAAACACAGAATGAGAGAAACTTTTAATGGATTGTTAAACTTACTCTTACTTTTGCAGACTATTCGGGAATCATTGGAATGCTGCTTGCTCTAAGCAGCCATGAACCATACACAGGTTTGTAATCTAATCAATGCTTCATTTAATACGTTATATAATAATAAATTTTAAAAAAAAACACCTGGTATCTGATTATGGGAACTTAGCATTTATGAAAAGGAATTCTGAAGAATAAAATAACGAGAAAAATTCAGAGCACGTACAGTTTTGAAATGTTACACATATACTAAAGAAAACGCACCTTTACAATTGTATTTCCTTCAGTTCCAACGGAATACACAACATGGGTATCGTTTTACGCGTGATGGACTCAAAACGCATCTGAAGACGGCAACGAGAGAGAATAATTCATTTATCGAGAGAGAGAGAAAAAGAGCGCTCCTGCCAGGGAAAATAATGGGAAAGTAAAAAGAAAGACAGAGAGAAATGTATTTGTAGGTTTTTTTTTTCTTTCTTGAAAAATGGAGGCATGGGCGGCAAAGCAACAGGAGATTCAATTTTCAATCTTGTTTGAAATATATGCAACAGAGGGTGGCGTTTGTTTACCGAAAGAAATTTGAGTCAGAGTGAAGAGAAACGCACGTATTATGTTGTCAATAACAAGATTGAGGAAAAAGTGGAGGGAAAAAGACAAACAAACACAAACTATGATCATTTCATTTAAATCGATTCTTTGCTACAAATGTAGGGGGGTAGTAGAATAAAAAGACAGCTATACGGTGAAAGTACTTAGTTCACTTGCAGAGGTATGGAGGACAGATACTTAAAATAGACCATGTTGTCAACATTCGGGCGTTACACAAAATGTCAGCAAAATCTTTCAGATAACATGCCCCAATATTACATTACTGATTTTCATATATTAATTAAATGGAAGACATTCGAAGTGTGATTTAAGCGTGAAAACAATGGGGCTAAGCAGTTGGTGAGTAATATAAGGTCAGTTCAACGAATACATGCAGACACACACACACACATATATATATATATATATATATATATATATATATATATATATATATATATATATATATTAATTTTATTTTATTTATTCGCGAAATTTTCGGAAAAAATTAAAATTCGACCATAATACGGACCCATAATTTTTCAATATTTTATTTAAAAATTGCACAAATACTTATTAACATAAATAAAATTTGTAATAAAAGTAAACGAAAACGTCCAATTTGGTAGAAAAAAAACTTAAATTTTTAATTCAAAACAAACAATACTGTCATATTAGTCTGAATCACTTTCACTAGAATACAGATCACCTATCGTTTGTCGTTTTTTGCGGACGAAAATGTGATAAAAAGTGCGTAGTATACTCAAGATTTTACGGTGTGTATACACACACACATCATATCATATATATATATATATATATATATATATATATGTGTACAGTAACCACCGCTTATAGTGATCACTGGTTATAAGAATCAATATCGCGAAAACAAAAAGAAATGTATTATTTCCATGTTAAAACTTTCGCTTTAAAGAATCAATCCACCGGTTTTAAGAATCAGTTTACATTCCTCACTTTCCTTTCATTTTTCCAAAAAAGCTACTTAAACCCTCAAAAGGCACGAAGTTCTTTCTTTTTTTTTTAAAGAAAGATTGATAAGATGGGATGGAATATAGTTCACCCCTTTTTTTATTAGACATAACATAATAGTTTCCCCTTAAACGCTTTACCACAATACTGTCCTATTAGCTTGACCCGGGGGCATCTTTACCCGCCCGAGTCCGATTTCACTTTTCTCCACTGACAAACAAAAATAGGGACTATAAGTATTGAAAGAGGTATAACAGCCTCCTGAAAACTTCGTTACGTCAAACTACCGTAGAAAACTTTTTCTTGCTCCCTTCCTGTAGTTAAAATGTTAAAACTGTTAAGCAGGTATGTTGTAACTTGTAACAAATATTGTATTTTTTTTCTTCTCTTACTATAATCATGTGTATCTACTTACAGGTCTAAAAATTAAGTTGCATTTTTAAAACTATAAAAAATAATTTTAATAAAATATAATTAATGTGAATTAAAGAGTATTTTATGGTAAATTATCTAATATTTGTATATATAGGTGTGTGTGTGTGTGTTCCTGTCCAAAAACCTAAATTTCGGCTATAAGAATCAACCGCTTATAAGAATCAAAAACAATAATAACAAACGTGATTCTTATAAGCGGAAATCACTATATATAAACATATATACATATACACACACACACACACACACATATATATATATATATACATGTGTGTGTGTGTGTGTGATGTATAATACATATAGAATGTGATGTCATCAATAAAATATATGATTACATCACATTAATATGGACAAATTTTTACTTTTAGTCAACACTGATTGTACCCTCAGACTAGTTTCTACATATATCTTTTTTAATTATTAATATTTCTTTTAAAATTCTTCAACTAGACATTTTCATAACATTTTCTTAAAGAATTATGAACATTGGTATTTTCATAATTCTGTCGGACCTTATGTAATTTTTTTCACAGCTCTAGTCAGAGACCTTGTGAGAGAAGTTTGTATATTCTCAATAAGTTTCTCCAGGATTGATGATGCATTCTTCAAGGACTCAATTGTATGAGATATTAAATCTTTAGGATCCTAACATATTGTTTCTCGATTAAAAGAATAAATTAATTTTTCACTAAAAAAGTGAATAACGTTAACGCACATAGCAATGATTAAAGATGCTAAATAGACTTAAAAGTGAAATCCTGCAGTAATTTAATTTTGCTCATCTTGTTATCTATCTTGTAATGAGACGCAAAAAGTGGAAAACAATGAGAAGATATTGAAAACACTCTCTTAGAAAGAGAGAAGGAAATTTTTTTTTAATCAAGACAAATTACATGTTTATTCAAGCATAGTTAAGAAACCTTGAACTAAAATAGTATTAATTATTTTTCAAGGTTTTCAAAGTGCGTATTAACTTGTGCGGCACAATTGAGTTGCGATGGAGAAATACATCTTTGAATGAGGTATAATAAATGAAATCATAATTCGAAAGAAATAATTGTTCGGATTGGAACCTACTGTTTAAGGCTGTCAGACAGATTCTCCCTAACAGATATATGAGGAATAAATAAAGAGAAAACTGTCTGGCTTAATCTATAAATTTCAACTTCTCATTAATTTGCCTCCAGCTGTGTCACAGGTTTTTAGTCTTGTTCACAGTGTCCTATACGTATACAATGGCTACACGCGGGTATTCGAGTCTGCGGGTACCAGTCCCATGGGTTGCACTAGCCTTAAATAATTACTCTTGGAATCTGCTTTCAACTCTATACTTCACCTTGTTTAACCTTCTTTTGGTAAAATATAACAGTAGAATATAAAATAAAATTAAAAATTCAGGTGTCTCCTCTAACGAAACTACCGCGGGTTATTAACGTAGGATTACTTATCGTTCGCATTTTTAAAAAAAAGTACTTTGGTACTTTTCTGTTTAACTGTTTACTGCTACTGGGTTTGGCACGCTGCCAAAATTATAACTCGCGACGCAGGACAATTTTTTTCTCTCCGAAGGACCGTTATTGAGGACCGTAATCTTACGTTAAAATGTCCAACTTATTCGTAAAATTTCTCCGTAGCTAGAGAATTATGAATAATTATTGAAAACTCTTCATAGTTCACATAAAATTTCAAGGTAAATCCTTTTTAATGGCATACGAGGCTATTTTTGTATACGTTCTCTTTCACATCCATACTCTAGTTAACAAGAATTATCAATACTTGTACATAAAAAAATATATCGATTCAAAAGTAAGGTTATGATAAAAACTTAGTTAACTTAAAAGGAGCAAAGCATATTAATAGAGATCATAAATATAACTTACTCGATATAAAGCTAATGAGAAGGAAAAAAAAAAAAAAGGGGGAAAAAAAAAAAAATTCACATCAGACGGGTTTCTATGGTAACGGTTTTTATGACTTTCCCTTCATACTACAGAATTTAATTCCAAAATTTCAGTTCATATTCTGGAAAAAAAAAAAATCTTGCTCCTAGTCACCGGAGAAAGAAGGAATTTTTAAAATCAAAATAAGTTTATAATATAAAATTGTTTTTTACGTATTACTTAGGTCAATGTAACACAAAATTCTTAGTAGGTCCAAATCACCGCAAAAATCGACCAAATAATCTAAAGTAACCGTACAAAAATCAGAAACTGCTGTTACATAATTCGAGCTAAAATTTAAAACACACAAAACTAATTTATATAATTAATAAAATGAATCACACGATTGAATACTTTAAAGATTTTCTTCAGCACTTGAGACACTAAGTGTTTACACTATGAAAACAAACGACAAAATAATACTTTTAATACAATGCATAAAAAAAAAGTGAAATATTTACATGTACTGCTTCTTGAAAAATTGAGCTTAGAAACGCACATTGCAAGATTCAATTTCCAATCCAGTTTTGAGAATACACAATGCCCGTTTCCACCAGAATTTCGAATAATGCAACGCATACGATATGAATATTATCGTGTCAATAACTAGATTAAAAAGAACAGAAGATAGAAAAGAGAAATGCAAGCAATAATTTGATCCAAAATCTAATCTTTCTTTTAGGCGGCATTTCTAGAGAAACAAAAGAAGCAGAGAAGGGAAAGTATGTGAATCAAAGTGTATTTTGTTTTTATTCAAGAATCTTCCTTAAAATGGATGGGATCCAAATACTAAACATACCCGTAAGCCCATATGAATGTGCCTGCCAAAAAAGACAAATTTGGTATTTGCAGGAAAACCATTTCCAGTGTTATTATCAGAAATAAATAGACAATGACAGACTTGGGGAATGCCGAAAGAAAGGGAAAAAAAAAAAGAGTAAATAAATAAAAATTTATGAAATTCTGCACATATTGAGGAGTTTTCTGAAATTGTTTTGATAAAATCTAATGCACCTGGAAACTAAGGCATAAATCAGGTTTGGAGTAAAATGTTATTTTGATATTACTTGTTTATTCGTTCTCTTTTCTTCCCCATGTCACATGCAATAGATGAAAAAAAAATTTTAAGGGGTTTATTCAGAAACATCTATTTTAAGGCCTTCATCAAATTTTAATATGAGATTTCGTTAGATTAAAACCAGATGTAAAGTAATACCTTTGAGAGATTTGGAAAAAAAAAAAAAAAAAAAAAAAAAATTGGTGCAGCCGACGGGGCAGAGTAACCTTTATCAATAAAAGGCAAAAGAAAAAGACATCACTAGGGATACGTTAATTTTCGTATTTAAGAAATAGATGCGAATAAATGCGAAATTTGCCGATATAACCGAATAAATACGAAAATTATTTTTTTAGTACTTTTCGGCAAAAACTCGGTGATAAACGGTTTTTTAAAAGCGAAATAAGGTAATAATAGTAATAATTTAACAACATAATTGCTTAACTAAGACCATCCACGGTCTTTAAATGAGATCTCACTCTCGAAATTTGCTTATTACTTATTGCTAAAGGCTTACGGAAGAGAAAGTGGAGACCACTACAATGTTAGCTTTTAACTAAGAATTTTGATACTTACCTAATCAAGTTAAGTAAACTTGTGATTTTCTTTAATAAATGCGAAATATTTTAGTTATATATATATATATATATATATATATATATATATATATATATTGAGAATAAATGAGAAATTTTATATATTGTTATTTTTTTTGCGAAATTTACGTACCCCTCGACATCATAAAACATGAAATTCTGTAAATTTACAATGCAAAATTGTATTTTGGGAATTGTACACTATTTCATTTTTAAAATACAACGAAAACTGTCAATATCCTGTTGTAATTAGGAAACTATCTTGTGCATAGAAATAGCAGATGAGATCGCATTTACAGCACAGAGAAAAAAAAAATAGCATATAGCAGTAGTTCAGAAGATAATAACCCCCTCAATCAACTGAATTCGGATTGACTGAGTAGTAAACGAAAATAGGCACAATAACTGTTTTAGCTGACATATAGAAATACTTTTAACTGACTTTCAAAAGAGTATTTCACCATTTAATCATGATGAAAAAAAATGGGTTCATTACAATCTTCAAAGAGTTCATCTCTTGGCTGAATGAAGATTTTTTTAAAGATAAAACTGTTTTATTTTCATGTTTCTCGGTAACATGGCTCTAAATGGAGGAGAAAGTAAAGAAAATACATTCATAAAGGATGGTAAATCAATCGTTATGAAAAACATTCTTTGTGGCGCTCAAAACATTAATTCTGAATTATGTAGAACTACGAAGATGATTTACCAATAACATAGAACACATTCAAATATTTAATTAAATTATCTAAAATTAAATTTGGTGCAATATTGATATTAACTTAAATTCTTCGTAAGCAACGAATGTGACCAAACCGATTATGAGTGGTCTGGTTAGTATAACGAAAAATAAAGAAATTATCAAAATTAAGTAAACCGTGTAACAATCAACAGCAAACTACGATTTAATCACAAATATCTCCGCTCAAGATTCAAAGAACAATTTTTTTTTTCTTAGCACATTCTTGAGTACCTCTTTGTTAAGCATCAGTCTGTTAGTTTTCTAGTACGTATCTAACAACATGCGCAATCACCTTACGATAAATCCGTATTCAACCTGAGAAATTCAGTGGCTGGATTCCAAAGGTGCCTCCTCTTAATACACAAACACGCCAGCTCGGAGACTTACAGCAATTTGTGGGGGGCACTATTCATCTTCCATTGACAGTGCATTCCCCAAATATAGTCGAAATGCGGCGGGGATGCCAAAAACCTGATGATGCATCATGTCTCGCATCGATCCGGCACGAAAGCGGACAGCTCGAGAGAAGATTTTCCAAGCGTGCTTGTTCTGAGGACATTTGAAACTACCCATTTACCCAAATAACCCGGAAATACCAGGATTGGGAAGCGTGCATCGAACTAGACCCGATTTATACCTACGTATTAAAATGAAACAATCCCGGAGGGTTTGCAAAATTGAGCGCGATTTCAAAATATACAATCAAGAGAAAATCGACATCTCAAATAATTCGTTATTTAATCATTTAAAGTCAAATAAAATTATAAACCGTTCTACAGTTTATGAGCACACATCGAAAACAGTCAGTCTTTTTTAACGCCCATTTTCATAGTACCTTAAATATCAAATATTGTATATTTCATAAACGAGATCACAAAAGTAGGTTAAGAAATTTAGCGTCAAATATCTATCGCTAGAACTAATATAAAAATACAGATTATACAAAATTAACAGCCTAAAAATCAATAAACTTCGAGTAATTTTCAAGGTACAATTGTCTTATGATATTAATGACCAGACATTGATTTAAGCAAGGTTACCCAATCAGGGTTCTTCGGTGACCTACATATTAGCATTTTGAGGAGCTTCAACGCTACTTAAGTGCACAATTACAGAAATTAGCCCACACATGATCATCATAACTGCGCATCGTCAATTTACGATACTACGGGTTGAGATGAATGTTAACCTCTTTCACTGAACTATTCTCATAGGATCTCGTAATGTTATTAATAACTACATTGGAACAGAAAAGTAATTTAATTGAACAGCTGAAAATCTAAGCAAAACAGGTTGTCAGAAATTATTTGCCAGTGGAAGACAAGGGCACAGACTAAAGTACTATACACAGGTCTCTCACGAAATGAAAATGTAAAAAAAACTTTCGCACTCAAGTTTAATGCCTGATATCTACTATTCCTTATTTGATCTATAACAGTATATTTAAATAGGCAACAGTTAATCAGGTGTTCCGCAGACCCAATTTTATCTACCTGACTTACAGATGGTGAAGCGTTATTCCTCACTTTAGCGGGTAGTTTTCAGAACTCAATATGTTTAACGCCATCACTCCAACCGATACTTGGCATTATTCCTCCTGAAGACAACTTAAGCGAAGCGGCTCTTTCTAATGAGCAGGAGCAACTCCAAAACTACTACAGTTAAAACTTTTGCCTTGCTTTCATGCTATTAGTTCCTAATCGCAGCGGACCGCGGCAGCTGCTGACCAAAACGGATATTTCATGTATGCCAAGTGACATGCTATAATAGTACGACGTTGAAAGTAAAACAGCTTTTCCGTTATATCTAAATGATAATGCACTTGACTGATAAGAAATGCAAGACGTTTGCCTTTTTACACATCTTTAGGGCCATAGATGACAAATTGGCAAACCCATTACTATGAAGGGGCACCCTGGCTCTTTTTCAGAATATATA
This sequence comes from Dolomedes plantarius, assembly GCA_907164885.2. Taxonomy (NCBI): domain Eukaryota; kingdom Metazoa; phylum Arthropoda; class Arachnida; order Araneae; family Dolomedidae; genus Dolomedes; species Dolomedes plantarius. The sequence continues at coordinate 76,441,835 of OU015497.1, read as the reverse complement.
ACTTAAAAAAAATATATTTCTTTGGAGTACTTACAGTATAATCGAATATTGGCAAAAGAAAGAACTAAATAACTTCTCAATTAATCCATACGCAGCGAAAATAGACAAATTACGTAAGCTTCTAAAAAGCGTAATAACACATCGAACGGAGAGAAAAAAGGTAAAAATAAATATATCACATAAAGATAATATTGCCAAAAGGGATGAACAGAATTACTCAAAACCGCACATGAAACCTAAGATAAAAAATGCATATACAGTGCCTCGACGCATTCATTTTCTCCAAATGATTAAAGCGGCAATCGATACAACTCTCCCATTTCTTGCGTTCCATTTCTTTATACATTTAAAAAAAGTTATCTCCGCAAAAGAAGTAAGCAATAGTAAGAAGAAAAAAAAAGGGTAACAAGAAATAAAATAAAATGCCAGCTCTTAATCCACCATTTCAGTAATTGCTTAGCGGCCTGGGGGGAAGGGGTTGACGAGAAATTACCATACCACCGAGATGTAGCCACGGGCAACTTGCTTGCTTTAATGGAGCGTAGATGTAGTTATCGTTGGTACGGTAGACGTTGATCCGTAAGTGCGCTCTAAGGAGGATGCTTGACATGGGGGTATTCTTTGAGTTTCAAGCTTTCACCAGAATTAAAAGAACAAAGCAAAATTGTTTCCTGGGTGTTCGCTTTCAAGTAATACCCAGCCCAATTTCGGTTCAAATCCATTAAGGGTTCAAACCATAGATATAAAAGCCCCTTTTCCCCTCTAAGCCCATTAAGATCTCCAGCTCAGAGAACAATACAAAGAAGATACAGACACTGATTTGATGAAATAAGGCATAAAACTTCATTACATTTGTAGCTTAGGGCAAAATCATAAAATGTGGAGGTTAAAATTAAGATATCTGACGAACATATTTGTGTATACACAATTTATACTTCCCTCCTTTTAGTTTAAATTTAAAAATTAATTGGATATTTTTAGTGCGCGGGTATAAATATATGAATATACTTTTTTGTTTTGTTTAATAATTACGTAATTTGCAGGTAAGACTCGGTAGATAACTTCGGATTTCTCCCTAAAATAAGTATGCTTAAATTGTGCAGTCACGTTACTTTCTGATAACTTAAGTTTCTCTCCAATTGCTGCGCACAATTAAAATTCATAAACGTTTAACCCAAACTTACACTCGCCGCTATAATAAAACTGATGATCGCGAGCACAGATCAACTTCACGATCAAGGGCGTCGAAAGCCAACGCTATTATTATACCCACAGACAGACAGACAGACACACACACAGACAGACAGCGAGAGAGAGAGAGACAGACAGAGACAGAGAATCTTTCTGAGCTCTTTGGTCATATAAAAATACAATATTTTCTTGGATTATGAGGTGACATACTTCCTCTTTTGCTAAAGGTTATTTTCTTGGTATTTTTAAAATGCACATTCATTGCTTAAATTTACTTTCAAATGAAAAGAGGTGTAAGAATGATGTGAGATGAGACACCGATATTTTAAAAATGCTCATAAAACCACGACTTGGTATAACTGCAACGAGTTAGGAATGAATTCTAAGTTTCTTTCGGTGCTCGTTATACCTCAACAGAAAAAAGTCAGGCTTAACGTTATTGTACAGAAATTTGGATCGATTTAGCGGCTTTAAAAGAAATACTATGCTAAAAATGTAACATTTACGCCAAAAGCTTCGCAACTTCAGCTTTTCATAACAGCTCAGAGGTGGTAAAAAATGATTAACATAGTCATACAGACACATTTACTAATAAAACACGTAGAACTGTAGAAACAGTTGTTTGCGGGATAACACGGCTAGTCAAAATAAGAATTACACCAAGATCACCAAGGATGATAAGACAGGACATAATCCGTACACTCCTTAAAATATTAAATAACAATATCGTATGATTAAGCTTGAATGAGAACAGCACACTCATAAACAAATTTTAATTTAGTCGACGGTTAAAACACTTCTCATTTAAGAGACTAAGCAAAAGTACACCTTAAAGCAGTAAACACACTTCCAATAAATAAAAGGTCCGTAAAATTACCATACTATCTATCCTACAATGCTACTCACATATTTTTTTAGCTACCTTTTGTGAACAATTAATTAATAAAAATGAGCCCTGCATACATCTGCTTTATAAAGGAAATTAATTAATTATATATGCTTCAGGAGTTTTTAAATAAGTCCACTGAATCGCATAAAGGAAGGTATATCATAGAATCAGATAAAATAAAGCAAGCAAACATCCGCTGTAAGATTTGAATTGTTAATAAGGAATAATAAGTTCTAGAAATAGCCCAAACTATTATACAACATAAATAAGGGAAGGTCAGATTCCTGATTTATCAATCGATTAAATTACACATCACATATCTCCGTGGACTTCAGCATCAGCAAGATTGCTGTTTTTCAGCCTGAAGAAATTCTCTATTTCCATTTTCAAACATGTATGTTTCCGTGATGCGGCTAATTATCAGCAGCTTTTTTAATTGCTAGGTACATACAGGCATTGCATGTGTATATAGCTCTTGCGAATTCAGATCTGACTCATCCGTCGTCCAAACAAGGTTTGTGGATAGAATCGAATGTTAATTCTGCCGTCCTAGTTGACACTCGTTTCATTTTAAGTTAATTACGTTGGGGGTATTCTGTCTTAAGTAGCAAGAACCATTCGAGGAGAGAAAAATGCCACTTTCTACAGAACAAGCATAACTCTTTCTTTAAACAGGCACCAGTGATAAGAAGAAATACATTCCTAGAACCACACGACTTGAAAATGCATAAATAACCGCAATACAGCATTTCATCTTATGTAAAAACATATGGGGAAAAAAAAACCCAAAACAATCCACCGATGTCTCTAAAAAATCCATTTCCAGTTGGGCGCGAAGACATAAGAATGCAGCCTATATTTAGTATAAAACTTTACTACGAGGATTTCACGTGGTTTCAATAAGAAAAAGTAAGAGAAGAATGCGGTTATGCCACTGATATCATTATTCTAAGTAAGGCTTTCGGATATTTAGGAGCCCTAATTCTAAGCAGTGGCGCAACCAGAATCACTATCATTTTCACTTTTCGGAGGGAGAAATTTCCGTTTCTGGGAGGAAAGGGGGGAGAAAACTCACCATGAAGTTACTCTTTCTACGGATTTAAAGACTCCTGGAAGGAAGGGGGTTGGATCCCCCTTTCTCCACCCTATCGTAGGACCACAGGTTTTGTAAAAAATACTAAAAGTATATAGTGAAAAATCAGTGCACCCCTCCCAGTAGCTAACTTTAGTGATGATGATACCAGGAATAAACTTCTACATTCACGGGCATCTGTAAAACAGAATTTCTGCGAAAAGGCTTCAAATTCGATAGAGTTCCAGAATAGCCAAGCGACGAGGAATTATTTTGATCCACACCTACGGCGACGGAGACGAAAATCATATCTTCGTTGTTGCGCATGAGTATTACAAACAAATTTTCACTTCCTCGGTTCGTCTCCGTCTCTGCGGTTTCAAGATGGAAAATGTTCAACTTTTGTCTCTGCCGCCATGGTCGACAGCCAATCAGACTAAAGAGAAGATTATGCGCATGCGCAAATAAATCTCCCCGTCTTCTAGAGCAGCGCTCCGCAACCGCTGTGCCGTGGCACACTAGTGTGCCGCGAGGTGATCTTGACTGTGCCGCGGTGATTTTATCGATTATGATAATAAAAAAATTAACCACCGCATTAAATAGAAATTTTTCTAACTAAAATATTCCTCTAACTTTTTGTTAATATGTAATTTTTCTGGGTCGAAATTTTAAAAAACCAAAACAAAAACAGGTTGTTAGCCATACATTGTATGTATGCTCAAGCGTCATATTTCTGGATTTCAGTTAAGAAAGAATATCCACAAATTTCTGACAAGGCCATTGTAATTTTGCTCCCATTTTCTACGACATACTTATGCGAACAAAGTTTTTCGACACTGGTTCTAATTGAAAATGACAAACGATCATATTTAAAGGGCCTTGACCATGAACTGTAGCTCTTTCTATTATAGAGCCAAATATAAAACGCACATTTATCAAAACAATCTCAAATATCTCATTAATAAATTAGTTATGTTTAAATTAACTTTGATTTATTAGGCTTAAGTAAAGACCAAAAAACAAATTTTAATATAAAAATTTAAAGAGAAAATTATTTTTACTTGTAAACTATAATTTTATATTTTTGTTCTTGTGTTGGTGTACAGTTCAAAATGATTTATATAAAACTTAAATGACTATAATTATCTTGATACATAGAGCTATTTTGTTGTGTTTTTTTTATCTAATAAAAACATATACGCATTTATTGTAATTTATATATTTGCTAGCTTTTTCTTGTGGTGTGCCGCGGAGTTATCGAAAAAAAAAAAAAAACGTTGTTGTGCCGTGGAAGATAAAAGGTTGCGGAGCTCTGTCCTAGAGGTATGAAGGCTTTTATGACAGCCACAGAGACAGGTGGCAAAATGTGTCTGTCTTTCGTTGCTGTCGCCGTTGGTGTGGAGTAAGCATTAAAGGCATCTTTTCATCTAAGCTCGTGGGTCAACAAAACTCTTATACAAATCGTTAAATTTTGGAGTCGGCTACTACGCAGCTGACAACACCGAATCCATGCAGACACAAACACAGTACTTACGTGGAACATTCAGCCTGACTCTCGGCCTGTACTCATCCTGCCAGGCCGCCTCCAAGGGGGATGGCAAAAGTGCTGCTGCCGTCAAGCATCCGGTAATGAAGAGCAGGGGCGCCCGGAACGACATCATCTGCCAGTTCCGCAGTCGGTGCAGGGGCGGAGACCACATGATGCAAACAAAGGTATGAGGACGAGGGAACGCAGAAAAGTGCAAAGAGTCGCGTGAGAGAACAAATGTGTAATGTGAAGTGTGAGAGAGCGTGAATGTGATTTGGGGTTCACATTGGTGGAGGAAGTGCAGCAGGAAGTTACACGATGCGAAGTGGCATTCTAACTAGTCCCAGCACCACTGTAAAGAAAAAAAAACGACTTTAATCAATTAACTAGCTCAGCAACAACTCCGAAAAAAAAAAAATAACTTCATAGAATCAAATAAAAACTTGTACAGTAACTTACAATGTACATGAGCACAACGATAATACTTTATACACTTTATAAATTTGGATAATTCAAATTTAAGTAACTCAAATTTCTAATACTATGTCCAACTGACTGAAGCTGAACTGCTTACGTATATAAACATAGGAATGAGATATATTCTTACACTTATTAAGTATTTACTACATAAGTAAAAAATTATTTTAACAATTCATGTTTTCATATTATCCACCTACATACCCCAAAAAAGATTTAACAGAGTTTTGCACTATAAAAATATAATTAATATTATCCATCCACCCACTCAAAAAAAGATTTAACAGAGTTTTACACTATAAAAATATAAATCATGTTATCCACCCACCCACACACTCCAAAAAAAGATTTAACAGAGTTTTACACTATAACCTCTTTTAAATGTTCATATATATATATATATATATATATATATATATATATATATATATATATATCCCTAATGTATCTACAAAAACTAGACAAACACTCTGGTCGAAATGTATGCAAAAAGTATTTTGTCAGAAAATTACAATACTGTTTTTTCCACACAATGAGAGCATGACCGCTTCGCGATCACGGCTATGAATTAATTTTGACTAACATTTCAGAAAATTCAGTTGTGCCAATACAAAACGTTTGATCATTTACATAGAGCCCATCAAGAACCAAGCAATCAGAAAGAGCTTTAAAAAGAGAAAAACCTGTCAAGTCGTTGCCGCCCAGAAAACTGCATAATATAATACTAATAAATTATTTACACAGAAAAGAGCTCACAACACAGAGCATACAGTGGTAAAAATAAGCATAAATTAAATGAAAAAAATAAGATTAAAAATAAACAGCATCTTCGACCCAGATTTAGTGCACAAATTCGACTCCAAATAACCGCTAAAAGCAATAGCCAAAGCTTTTATCGCTTGCAAAAGTGTCCACGATAACCATGCGTGCGAAATCAGTTTTTTTTTTTAACCTCCTAAAGAAATCACTTTTATACATGACCAGAGAAACATTTCGAATTTTACGAAGCAAAACTTTTTCGGAAAACACCTTGCGTGATATAAATGTCACACGAAACGCTCGAAAAATTTCTGCACGTTCTTTATTTATTTCTGCGTGGTGTCAGAATAAAGAAAAAATATCGTGAATCAAAGTTGCACCTGAGGAGTTCGCACTATTTAGGGTTGGGGGTGAGACTTAATGAGCCTGGAAATAGGATAACTTTCTGTAAAATAAAGGAAATGTGTGACAACTGAATAACCGTGAACAATTTTGTTGCATAAAACATTATTAATACTCTACAAAGCGTAATTACTCTCCAGAAGATAAGAAATTTCCAAGATTATATATAAAAAAGTCCCACGTAAGAGATAAACTATATATAGATCTCAGTAGAGGTTTTAACACTTAGATTAAGGGTGCTGGCACTTTTTGTTTATATACCTAGCTTAAAATATTCCTGTCAGCCTTTGAAAAAAATCACAAAGCTAACAAATAACGAAAGTTAAAAGAGCAATAAAACATACATACCGTCGAACCCCGTTATAACGAATTTCAAGGGACCAAAGGTTTTGTTCGCTTTATCCGAACCGTTAAGAAAAATGCTAGAGTTCACAAAATGTATAACTCATTAGTTGCATTGTGCATTCAATAATGATGTATTAAAAAATGATAAAATCTATTAAAAATGAACATTAATGAATTAAATCGACTAAAATCGATTACATTAAACTGACACAATACTAATTAAATTACGTACAATAGGAAAATGGTGGGACCAAAAGTTTTGTTCGTTTTATACCGGGTTCGCTATAACGGGATTCGACTGTACACACAAAGTTTTTTTTTTTTTTTTTTTTTTTTTTTTTTTAAACGCATAAAAATTTTGATAAAACAAAAGCATCAAAGAACTTTTTTTAAGTAAGATATATAGTTCCAGTTAGCAAATTACTATATTAATCAGATTCATGTTTACACTAAGACAGGCTATTATTTATAACCACATACAGTATTTTAAGAATTTTAAAAGCGGTAGTGCAACGAATAATACAAAAATTTCACATAATGTATTTCTAATGTGGGTTAAAATATAGCTATGGTTCCAAAACAACCACCCTTAGACTTCTGACGAATATTCAAACCCCAAATGACAGGCACGCGAAAACTTCTCGCCTACAATGAACAGTTTAGACTTTTCCCCTGGAAATACGTGCTTCGATTGTTGAATGTTATGGGCCGAACATTATGTGAGTCTAGCTTTTCTTGCACGCTATTGGGTCAATAAGACATAAGTGGGATTTGTACAGGATTTTGTTCAATATGTTTGAAAATAAAACGCTTATTCAAAAGCATTAGTTTCATTTAGAGGTTTTCCATTTAGAGATTTTCCCAGTCTGCTGCGAGTCGCATCCCACTAATAATAAGAGTTCCACGGAAAAGGTCTGGGTGATACCGTCATTAAATGTTGGATTACGGTAACACAGCCTTCTGATACAGTTTAGTAAAAAGAATTTCGAGGAAAATTTATGATTCCCGATATTCCACCACGGCAGGGACATCTCGCGTCCAATCGCTTTACATCAATTTTTATACGCAGGGGGAAGGTTCCGTTTATGGATCCATTTAGTTCAGAAAAAACATTCATAATGAAAAATTAAAAATTTTCGAAAGAAAAACATAAGATTTTTTTTCTCAACAACCGAAATTTTTTTCCCCTATGAGTATTAAAATAACTACTTTTTAAAAAAATGTTAGTGACATTATTAATATTATAAAAAATTGCAGTTTTTGTTTTTTAATATAAAAAGTTGTTTATTATCACTGTACATCATTATTATAATACATTAGCTTTTATTATAGTGTACTGAGCAAACACTTAAAGTTCGATATAGATCTTCGAAATATTAGTTTTACAAAAAGAGCCTAGGTTCCAGAACTACTGAAAGGCAACATTAACATATTACCAAATTTGTATTCTGCCTCATGGTCTATATTATTTTAAGGTGAAGAATGTTAAGTATAATACAATTGTGATAATATTTGAATGGCCTAGATTTCAGAGGTGGGGGCTAAGCCCTGAGAGCACCCTTCCTCCTGCCTACGTTTCCGTGAAGAGGCTGAGTACATCTAAAATCCATTAACTGAACATGTAACTTTCCTAGACTTTTAATTGTGTCTTAAAATTATATGAACTCTTCGAATACATGCCCTTGATTATTGCCAAGAACTGGTGAGTATATGACCTTTGTTGAGATCTGAAAGAAATTTCAAGCTTCAAAGTACTATGTCAAGCAATCAATCCACCTACAGCCAAAATATTTGATTCAGCATGCATTAAGCATAAAAATTATAGGGAAAGAATAGCTCCTAAGTGTTTCCCCCCCGCAATAAATAAAAATGTCAGCTTAATATGTGAACGCTGTACATGTTTCTAGCAACCGAGTAAAAGCTACACTGCCAGAATGTTTCAGTCTATCCGAGCTTCGTTCTAGTTTTCATGAAACAAAAACAACACCCATGCAAAACAATCGACAGCTGACAGCACAACAACAAAGTGAAGAACAGAAACACTTTCGCTGCGATAGCAAATCAGCATATCACGTGCACTGCACACTTCAATAGCAGAGCGATAACATTCCTCACGCAGCAGAAGTACAATGGACTGCCGAGATCAAAAACGGAAGTGAGTTTGGTCACCGACATTGGTCACTGTCCGTCTTTCGGATTGATATGAATATTACCACGAGACAAACATTAAACGAATTCGCAAGGATATTTTAAAATATAAAATGCGCTAGTTTTAATGACCACTATTAAAATTTTTAAGAATTTTGTCAAATTTATTCAAGTAACACAAACTATGAGTGTAAACATTAGCATTAATAATACATTGTACAGATACAGAACATTCAAAATTTCACGTAGTTAAGTTTGGTTTATTCTGTTTAGGAGACACAAACATACGCAAAGTTCTAGTCGTGCCTCCAGTCCACAAACATCAATAACCTCAGGGAGATTGCTGACACACAAATTTAACGGGCCTGTACATGTATACAGGATTCTGACATAGCGCTCTGGCACACATAACGCTTGAACTCGGCCAGAACTCTCTCATACTGTGAACTTTGCCTTGATAACTTACTTGTACCACAGTGATCCTGCGATGTCGGCTATTTTTATCACAATACTAACACAAAAATTGGGATGTTTTACCCATTCTGCTTCGTAGCAATTTCAAGGGATTAGGCATATGTGTCGACTCTTCAACTTATCCATGGAGTAGATAAACACAATGCGAGGTCCTAAGCGCTAAATATTGTAAAACAATGACATATCCAGACATCACGGCATTATTTATTAATTGTATTAATTGGTGAAGAAAAATTAGATTAATTAAAAAATAAATGTGTTTTGATTACTGTTTTGAGATACATCAAAGATTCTCGAAAGACTGCTAAATTTCAAATTGGGTTGGGCACGATAGTAATCACGCGCCTCGACCAATCTGAAATTCAAAGAGTTTACCAAAATCGCGGTATATTCCACAAAAGTATATTCTAGACCAATGATTCTCAACCGCTGATCGGAAATTTTTGCCTGTCCACGTTTAAAAAAAATTTCTTATTAAAAGAATAATAATAAAATTTTGTACAATTTTTTTTACGTTAATGCCATAATTTTACGATCTAGAATCCAAAATTTTATCTTTGAAGGTTGGCAACACTGAAGTGTGTTCACATTTGTCACTTGTTACGCATTTTTATTTATTTATTTATTTATTTTTTACTGGACGGAGTGCACAGCAGGGAAATGGTCGCAATAATAATATGACGGTAATAAAAAATAAATTTCGGTTGTTTCACGGCTCCGACTTCGCTTGACTAATTTGGAACCTACAATTGAAAAGTTAATTGAAGAAGAGCAGCAGCAATCTTCTCATTAACATTATATGCCAAATAAACAAAAATCACAGATATTTAATTTTGCATTAATCAGAGAACTGATTTTTTCGTTTTGTTTCTGTATGCAATGGTTTTGTGATTATTTTTATAATTTTCTGTGATTTTTCTCAAAGGTTTATTTACTGATATATAATAATTGCAATAATTACTTTTCTTCACATTTGAAAATTATTGGAAGTAAATGATAATAAAAATGTTACAATTAACTTATATAGTTCTTTAATACCTAGAAAAGTGTTTTTGTTAAAAAAACCCACCGGTCCGCGAAATTTTTTTACAAATTTTGCCGGTCCGAGGGCCAAAAAAGGTTGAGAAATGCTGTTCTAGACCAGAGGTCGGCGAACTGCGACTCTGAAGTAAAATTGTAAAATGAAAGTAAAAGTTAAAGCCAAGCGCGTGCAGCGGATATACCAAATGCCATCCTTGAATGCATGGGGGAAAAAAATCCATTCAATAAAATTGTGTCTATTGCAACCGCTGGTGCAAAAAGTATGACAGGAACGAAAATTTTTTTTTTGTTGCTGTTTCAATTTTAAAAGGAAAAATTAATCATGAAGTGACCAGGAAGCACTTTGTGCACAAACATTTCCAGAAGAAATGGGTAAAATGGTGGAATTGGTAATTAAGGTTACCAACTTTATCACAGCGAGTATTCAGATCTCCAGTACAACAGTTCGATGGCTTTCCAGGCCTTTTCGTGGCGACGTATTAAAGCGTTTTGCATTTGGCATAAATTATTCCTCGAAACCAAGGGTGTTAAATGTTCAGAATTAACAGATCAGTGGTTGCAAAAATTGCATTTTGGGGTGGATGTTACATCACAACTGAATCAGCTCAATCGTAAATTATTAAGCAAGGGAAATACTATTTTTCAATGGTAGAAGAATGCGTTCGAAAAGATATTGATTATGTTCAATGAAGATTTGGAGAGGGAGAACTTTAATTCATCACCCAAACTTGTCTCAATATCGCGAAAAAAAACAATGCCCTCATTAAGAAAGGTTATTTAAAGACCGCAGTTTTAAACATGAATCTTTTCTTCAAAGGTTTCAGGAATTCAGAAATGATAAAGCGATTCTAGCTTTTATTACAAATCCTCTTTCATGTCAATGTAAAGGAATTAATTTTTTCTCCGTTTGATACTGACGCGACTAATTTTGAAATACAGTTGCTGGACTTGACAAGCAAAAGCTTAAGGAGCTCCAGATTTGTACGCCTTGGTACTGAAATAGAAGAACTAGAAAAAGAAAAATGGAGTATAATTTTATAGAACCAGTAGACTGCCATAAAAAAAACTACAGAAGGGAGGCTCAATGATTTTCTATACTTGGAATAGTCTTCCCGAGTTAACCACGAGTTAAAAAAATCAGTATCATTGGATCTACGTATTTATGAGAGCAATCATATTCTAACATGAACTTCATTAAATGTAAATTGAGGAGCCAAATTACTGATGCCAACTTGGAATCGTGCTTTAAATTAAAAACGACTAGTTTCGAACCGAACATACAGAAACTTTCTAAGAAAATGCAAGCTCATTGCTCCCAATTATTAATATACCAATGTGATTTTTCTTCATTTAATACAAATATGATTAATACTATAACTGGTTATAATATTACTTTAAATTTTCCTTACTTGTAAAAATATATTTATGGCTAATATTTTAAAAACTGTTGTGAGGGTCAGGTTTGGCTCTTCCGTTTGAAAAGTTTACCGACCCCTGTTCTAGGCTATGCCTTCACACGAAATACATGCACGCAGTTGAACTTCTACAAGTTTTTCTAACATTCCATTATCTCAAACAACAAATTCAAAATCCAAGGGATGGAATATATACAAAATAAAGCACTATAAAGAGTTCCCCAACACGTAAACGGCTGTTTATATATAACTAAAAATCGCAACAGAATTTGTGTCGTACTGTTTATTTATGAAAGCTGCAGCAGAACAATTTCACCATAATGAATCATGTGTACAGCTGAAGGAAACCACACAGCAATATCTGGGAGAGATCGAACACATTCACCACATCCTCCAGGCGATAACATGTTAGAGTTGCATGGGCACAATCAGCGGGGGTGGCCGCAAAATCGGATGCGAACAAAGCCGGCGATAGTAGCCATTGTCCGCAAAGCTGACCAAAGCGTGATGGGTTGCTTCCGACCCCATACAAAACAAGATTCACGCTTGACTTACACGAGGGGCAGTCACTCGGAAAGGCCGAAAGTCGGGGGAGAAAATGACACAAGGAAACTAACCAGGGGCGATTTAAGAGAAAAGACCACTTCCATTCCCGTGAACGACGCATTTCATACAAGAGAGAAAAACGTTATTCTCCAGCTATCAATGATTAGAAAAAGTAGCGTAAAACATACGAAATCGTAGATACTTCGCTTTGGCAGAACTCAAAATAAATAAGAAATGAGTTTGGATTTGTTTTCCGCTTAACATAATATTAGCTCGTTTATCTTAACTTTTTAAAGGTTGTCTTCTTATTTTAAGGACTATGTATAACCAACAAAATAAAACGTCACAAAACAGGCAATATGAAATAGTATATTTATATACGAAAATAAGTTAGGAATCTTTTGATTTATAAAATAATGGATAAAACTGTATTTTTAATACAATCGGATGACAGAAAAAAATAAAGCTTCTCATTTATTTATTTATTTTTTTAAGATTAATAACTCCAAAATTAAAGTATGAGTTTTAAAAACAGGACTTAATCATACTATATATTTCTGTATTCGTTTAATTTCCATAATATAGATATTTAAAGTAATATTATTCTACATTTTGTAAATTTAAAAATATTTTTGAAACATTATCAAGCCGGTGAAGATGGACATTGTCCGCAAAGCTGACCAAGGCGTTAACGAATATTATTACTTTAAAAACTAAAACTTTGTTCATCTTTATTTAGGCATTAAACAAAAAAAATATTAACAATTTATTTTAAAATTAACTTCTAGACTAAATATACATGATCACTTCTTTTCCCCACACTTTCAATTTTCTTTTCACTCATTCTAATCCCTTGCAGACGGTAATAAAAAGAATTTTATAAAGTTTTTGTAAATAGTATGTCACGTATTCCTTAAATATATATCCGTTTTGAATCTGAATAAGGAATTACTTTACACTTACGCAAACATAACATTTATATTTCACGTTCGATATTATAAGTGGGTCCAAAAACATAATTCCTGAAAATTTTACTTAACGTCAGAACCATCATCTGTAACGTATTAACTAGAATTTTATCTCGTCCCACAGTAACATACGAGCTAAAAGGTTCAATCTGAAAACAAGTTTATAATAGTTTAATTCCCTATTACATACTATCATCCTCCACAGTCTGTATTTATTCCCGCAATTACAGACGTTGCCAACGCTAAAATCTTTTTAATAATGAAAACGAAATCAACTTCGTGTTTGCCGATGAGATTTTACGATCAATCATCGGCTTTTAAATATGTCATCATGTTTTTTGTTGATCCTTCTTACGGCACAATCTAATGTGCTTATCTTATTCCATTATGTCAACAAGGAATTAGGAAAATTTTCGAAGAGGAAGAAGCATAAAGAGTTCATTAAATGATGACACCCAAATGCTGTTCTGTAAACAGGATTTAGGAGATGCCCTGGAAATGAAAGACATGCTATTAAGAAGTGTTTGCTCTTTCAGTTCGCGACTTTTTCAAAGCCGTCTGCAGGCTACTGACAGTGAGACAGGTTGAGGCCCTAGGCGGAGACAAACACGGGCCCACCGAATTGTAAGGATCAAAGTACAGAATAGAACCATCTACATAGTATAGACGTGGACGTTCCTATGCTGTTCTCTAAAAGTGAGCAGAGTTGGTTCACGTAAGTGGTGCTCCCATAGCAAAGTAGCCAACATATTCCCGGTGTGGATGGGTCAATGTCCTCAAAGTACCTGCCGCGTTGGAAAAGAAAGCAAAAACACCACATAGAGCCAAAATTTCAAAATGCATTTTCTAATGTAGCATTTTGTGAAAGTATCGAAATATTTGAGTTTATGTAACAGTTATTTGCTATTTGAAATAGCTGCTTTGCTTTAAAAGTACACAGCTTCAGGCTCAGGCGGACCCGCTGGCATTGAAAATTATCGAGCCTGACCACACCTATAACGCAGGCACACTTTATTCCCATGCAGCATATAATAGATTAATTTAATTTACTTTACCCTACATAGAAGTGTCATGTTTAAATCATAATCTGAGGATATGGAAAATAATTTATGTATCGAAAAAAATAATTCCCCTACTTGGAACTAACTTTATGCATATATACCTGAGGAATGGTTTGACTTTACATCATTAGATAATACGTGAAATCATACGTATTGTTCATTTATAGTACGACAAAGGTTCGAAAGAAGTAGGGGGGGGGGATTTGGGTGGAAGACATTTTACGAAGACGTAACACCAGGATTTTTATTTTATTTTATTTATTTATTTATTTTTTGAAAGAGTGAGAGATAGAAAATTGAAACGTACTAACAAATACAAACAGCATAAGCACGTTATAATAATCCTCTTTAAATATCAAATTAAAACTACTGCGTTATACAAGTTGAAAGGTTTGCTGGAAGCATGTTTCATGCTTCAAAGACAATAAAAATTAGCTGTAATAAAAATTAAAAATTCTTTTACATCACCACTTTAATTTCGTGTGCATACGGGGAAAAACAAAGCAATATTGAAATATTTACATATTTAATCATTCAAATATATTATACTGCTGATTAGCGATTACTATTCCGTTATGAAATATTCATCGGGACATACATTCTAAGAATGCTGTAGGCGGTAGTACTGACTAATAAATGTATTTCCTTAAAAATTTTCTTATTTATAATTAGATAACTATATCTGAACCATTCATCATTATATAGGGCTTTTTTATATACATTTTTAAGGGATTGTATGTTTGAGTTTGTATGGAACATTTTCATAAAGCTTAAGGATAGCCCTAAAGCCGTGTATGAAAAAAAATCTGTAAAAATAAATATATGTGCTTTGATGTATAAAATAAATCAAAGCACTTTCAAAAATATTATGCAATATACATTTATTATACACTACTAGCGAACATTGCATGTCAGTACCGCTTTCCAATAATTAAAAATATTGCCCAAATATTTTTTAAAATTGTTTTCGCGAAAGATCTGAATGGTAATTATTTGAGATTCAAATTCCTAGAACTTTAAAATTTTAAACAAATTTTATAATCACAGAGAGATTAATGATTCCCGCCCCCTCCCCATTAAAAAAAGAAAAAAAAAGAAAAGAAAAGTCATTAAATAAATGTTGACGCTGAAATTTAACAAGCAAAAACCAGACACAAATATAAACCAATGTTTTATCTCCTCAAGGTTAATAAAAAAGCGTAAATGAAAAATGTATACCATGAAAAATAATCTGAAACACACAATCAATTAAAAGCTCTGACAATGAAAAAAATATGATAACACAGCAACCATATACACAAATAAAAAGTCTTGCGAAAGGTAACGAGAAAAAAAAAATGGAAGGTTGTTAAAAATGACAAATAAAATACAAATATTTAAAATCGAATAATAGCAGGAAGTTAATATAAATAATGGCCATTAAATAGTCATTAGGAAATAATAAGAAAATGCTTCTGAAATGAAAATAATAAAAAAGGGCATAACATCATTCAGGAAGGTTCTGATACGTCAAATGCAGAACTTAGTAAATAATAGCTTTCAATTCGCTGTAATTCATAGATTTTTTTTCCCTTCCCTCTTGAATAAATTGTTATCGAAATAATAAACTAGCGGCATTCACTCCCTTAATTCTTATGACAAAACAGAAATAGAAATAGAATATTATTTAAAATTTCAATTACGGAGGATTATGAAGATTACAAAATTCGTTTTGTTAAAAATTCTTTCAACGTAAAAGCGACAATAATGATGTGGATGGAGAAAATAAGAACGATAAAAATCCTTTAGAGACGGAAGAGAGAAAAAAAATCATTATACGGTTTCGAAGGAGTCACCGTTAAGGTGAAAAGTCAAGACGAAAAATGAGATACGTTTCAGATGAAAATTAAATATATCAGCTTTATGCTTTTGTACGTTTGCTCTTTTTCTGTTGTATGATTTCATAGTGTTTCCCCAGAATATAGAGTTTTTTGCTTGTCTAGCCGTAGAAGGATATCCTAGCAGTTATAACCTTTCTTAGACTTCACTAAGACTGTAAAAATTATTTAATCTATTCAAAGGCGTAGCATCTGGGGGTGCAAGGGCTTTAAGAAGAAAAGGGCACTTGCCCCGGTGCAAGTCCTAGGGAGTTTTAAAAACTTGTTTAATACCCCAAAACATTAAATCTCTTTTCATCTAGAAATTGGGAGGAGAGTGCTACTCAAGAGATTGCCCCTGGGCGCACGTTTCCATAGCTACGCCCTAATAACGATTTGTAAAGGCCATGGGTTCGTATTACTAGGAAACCACCCCCTTCCAGTGAAGGTCAAAATAACCCAGGTTAAACACCCATTAGCTCAATTTTTCTTTTTTTCATTAAATTAACAAAGACTTGAAACAGAAAGCAATTTATAGCGAAGAGCACAGGTATTTTCATCTTTTTTTTGTTGTTGTTTCACAAAGGCGGTGAAGCTATCACTGGAAAGAAATTTTTTTCAGAGCATTGCTAATTCCTCTTCTTAGTTATATTAAGGTAAAGATGTTTGGCATTTAAAGTCTTTACTGATGAAATGATATAAAAATTTACGCCATTTTAAAATAAATACCTCGCAACGTCGAAAGTTCGAGCCTCGGCGCTAGAATTAATTTGGGGGGGGGGGGGGGGTACCACAAGATTTTCCATGAGTATCACGTCAAATACATTTTAAAATATAAAGTGTGATGACCCTAAATGAGATAAGTTGGCTTTTCGAGAATTTCAATCTCAAATGTATTCACACGATCTCAATGCAAGTGCAGTTATTTGGCTTAAAAATCTACCACTAGTTCATTTACGAATACAAAAATATATATATGCCCTTATGAACACAAAGTGAAATATGAAACAATTTAAATAAAAACCAAAAGCACACCCACACACGTGGTCTGTATATATTTATACTTATATAGTTTACACTTTTTTGTAACACAAGTCTCACCTTTTTACGATAAATTATTAAACGATTTCATAAATTTCCTTTGGAGTTTCCCAGAGTATAAAAGTCCCGAAGTAAAAAATAAGACACGGGAATTTCAGAGGCAAATATATTCCTGCAATATTTCCATTTAAATTAATACCACTAGAAAAATCGGGGGTAAAAAAAAAGTAATATGATTTTGCTCGCACGGCAGTCGAAGTGAACGCCGAATGCATCATAAGAATTAATTACTTATCACATCTGTCAAATTTTATGGATGAATGCTACGGGAAATTTAATTAAACACATTTAATTAAGTTCCACTTTGACTCTTGAAAAGCGCTTTCATTAAAAATCCTCCAAGAACGTATGTGAGGGAGAACAACATTAGAATAAAGGGAAATTTTAAAATCAACAGGACGAACTGACATTCCTTTTAACAAGGAGTTTGGAAAATGCAGTCGAGGTTCTTTATCTTATTTATAATTCTTTATCAAGCATCTGCATAATATACTTAATATAAAAACTGAATATGGTAACGGGCCCGAGAGTTTATTTTTCTTTGCCGAGTACGTAAAACAGCAAATTACTGGGAACCTTAAAGGACGTTAAGAACGATGACTCCTGTGCATAGTCGATCATTTTAACTTCACAGATGAGAAACAACTTGGCTGCTCTGGAATAGAACCCAACACTATCTGTAGAGATTGACAGAAGTGCTGAGCTGACAATCGCTAAGCCAAATCTGGCCATGATTCTTTCAATGCGAATGTTTTCACCCGGCATGATAGAGGGAGTGCTTTGATACACAGTCGGAATTTATAAACACTTTGTTTTGGGGACGAAAAATCTACCCGCAAAATTCTACACACAATCCGACTGTTTTATTCCAAAAATTGAAAAATTAGTTAGTTGGTCCAGCAATCAGATCGGAGACCTACCGGTATAAGAATCAGCACACTACTTTCGGGAGTGTGTAACTCCGGTCCTAATGATCCGATTCGAATGAAACTTCATAATTTAGCATGTAGAGACCCCCATTAAAATCCCACATGTAGTTTCTAGAGGATCTGTGGCTTATTTGCGGACTTACGATACGGAAAAAATTTTCCCCATAGGCTAACATTGGGAAAGTCCGGCAGTGTGTAGCTCCGGACCCAATGATCCGATTCGAAAGAAATTGGAAATTTTGGGAAGAAGACCTCCCATCCTTCACGACTTGTGCGGTTGCTAAGAGATCGAAGGCTTAGTTTCGGAGTTATGGGCGAATTCATTGAAACGACAGAAATGGCCAAATGCAGCACATTCTGAGCCAGATAATGACATCGCACCAATGTCACAGAGCAACGACGTTCAATAAATTAAAATCAAAATTAGTTTCGCGTTCATGTCACTGTTAATACATAACTATGATAAAGGTTTCCTTACGTCTTGTAGTGCAATCCGGTAGAAGGTTGACTTAACTGCAATGTTGCTCCGTGAAGACGACACAGTGAAATAACAAGAAAAAGAAGTCAAGGTCATACAGTGTCATTAATTTGTACAGTCATAAATTGTTCATCATTACATTAGTGAGGTCCCGTGATGTCGGTGCGACGCATGCAAGGACTATTCGTGTTATAAGGATAAACCAAAGATCCTTTCGCATTAACCTTATAAGTTTTTCCATTATAAATTACCATTAGAAATTTTGAACAGATGGTGAGAGACTAAAGAATCCACCATTTATACTTCTACAACACATATAGGCAGAAACTCCTCTTTTATATTGTACGTGGCGAACTCTCATTCGCAGTCGACGACTTTTTTTCCCACCGATGATGGGTGCATTTATGAACTTTTCTTCTCCAGTGGTGATCTATTACACCCAATTCTAGGTAATGAATACTGAACCGCGACAAATTCCCAACACACGCAACCAAGTATGCATAATCCCTCAGAAACAGCTAAAAAATATATACACTTGAGTTACACATGTTAAACGCTACACTCCGTTGACTTTACCTTTCGTAGAAAGATTATGCGTTGGAGTACGAGATACCTGTGACCAACTGCCACACAATGATTTGGAAATTAAACGCCGGTAAGCAGCTGCTTAGCAAGTAGGCGTGGTCTGAGAAACGTGAAACACATAGTAAAAAAATTACCATTATTAACGTCAACAATATTTTTCAGGAATATTACGGCGACTTGATAAATTTCGAACTAAAATTCTCTATAAAATCTCTCCTATGATATCCGAAGAGCAAACACACAATCATCACGTCTGAAAACATAAGTTACCGTATTTTTCGGACAAGTCGCATCTCAAATTTATGGGAGGATTTTGAATTTTTGTATTTTGTTAGGTATAATTTATTTTCAATTTCTTAATATATATATATATATATATAATAAATACAACGATCAATGTATGCAATTGATGTAAAAAAATATATAAAATATATTTATAAAAAATCGTAACGGATATTTTTATAGACAAAATAATGTAGAAGAAAATATTCAGATTAAATCTAATAGAACATACTAAAGAATATAGCATAGTTAATATAGTACAGTTTGAGGAACATATCTTTTACTGTATTTTAATATTTTTTTCGATAATGTCCAATCGTCTGCCGCATTAGCAAGGAAAAAAAAAATTTTTTTTGTCTATTTCGTTGTTATGCACGTGATGCAAAATTAGTTTAAAGTATCACAAAAAGAAAGAAACCACGTGATCAGCATTTAATAAATTAAATTCTAAAAATTAATCTTTAAAAATTCACCAAAAATCAGAAAATGGAGATAAAGATTCGAAAAAGATTTCATTTTAAAGGAATTTTTACGATCTTTAAATTTTGTAACCCTCAGATTATTATTCTAAATGCAAACTTGAAAAAAGTTACAAAAACAACTTAAAAATTTAATTTTTAAAAAAATCTAAGAATTTTTCAAAAATCTTTCTTATTGTACCCCTACACTATAAGAAGAATAGCCATGCAAAATTTCAGCCATTTAGGTCCAGCGGTTCGGTGTATGCGTTATATGTCAGTCAATCAGTCACGGAACTGTTTTATACATATAGATATATATAATAAAATATTAATTTTATTTTAATGTTACCTTCGGACTATAAGACGCACTCCAATTTTAAGTCGATTTTTTTACGTTAAAAGGTGCGTCTTATGGACCGAAAAATACGGTAAGTATAAAACAGTGAGTTACACAAAGGTAAGCGTTTACCTGTTCGCCTCAACCAAAAATTGTTACTTGCGACGGGAAACAATGTTATAAAAATACTAATAATGTGCACGTTTATAAAGCCATACTTAAGCGATATGTCCTCAGCAGAAATGAATAGAGGGCTATATGACTGTTCTCGTAATCTAATAAATAAGTCTCGTGATACATCTTTAAAAATATGGCAAAACAACTATTTAAGAAAAGTCTATTCTAAGACTTCAGATGAAGATCATTGAAACCACAGAATATAAGTGCGACAGAAATTTTAACTTTATGATTAGAGGAAAAATATCTGGCAAATTTAACAACAGAACAAATTAGTTCACTAATTAATAACTAATTAGAGCAATAATTAAATCGTCCGAGTATGCGAAGGAGGTCTGACAAAGACGAAAACACCTAACATTAAAGGACATAACTACATCCACGGTAGGTTTAAGTACAACAGTTTATTTGATTTGGAATACATTATGGTAATCTTTTTGGTACTCGAGCACTAAACTGGCTGGGACCCAGAACTCAAAGCCCAGTCTAAAATTGGTAGAACCTGGAATATCTTTTCGAGAGGATGATGAATATTTATTACAAAGCTTGATTTCTTGCCCCATTCTCATACTTTTTTTGTATGTTGTCTCATGAAGACTTGATATATAAAAAAAACTAGATACATTTAGATAACTGTAGATATATTCAGATAATTTTGAACAACAGGCACATCTACCCCGATGAAAAGTAAATTGGCTGGGTTTGGAATACGAAGATTGACCGCCAAAGAATTTTAATTTAGTGCGAAAAGCCAAGCGTAATTATTGATAAATAGTAGGGACTAAATTTAAATTAAACGTTGAAATGAGATAAGACATTACAGTAAAATAATATTTGCATGCATACACATAAAGGGGGAAAAAAGGAGAGGCTCGATATTCATCCATAAAAGGGCGCTTTATCTGCACTAAAAAAAGCAATTTTCAATGAAACAGTGATTTTTAAAATTTGTCATGATTACAGTAAGCTCATTATTTCTAAAATTTTAAGCTATGTTAAATATGCACTGAATAAAATTTACAATAAGTAAATTTTATTCAGTGCATATTTAACAAATTAGCTTTAGTAAATGCTGATGTATAAAAACTAATTTTTAAATCTCTCTATTCTAAAAAAAAGTAACTGGCGCTGTCGCTACCGGCAACGCCGCTGTCAAAAGCTTGTCACGCTATCTCCTCCGAAACCGCTGGGGGTATGGGGTCGAGACCGATACCAATCGATGCAGAACAATGTGGGGAAGAAAGTAAGACATGTCTCATATTCGTCGGACTTTAAGTTTTTTTTTTTATTTTATGTTTTGTGGGAAAATATTGACTTTTTCATGTTCAGATTACGATAACTCGCCAAAAAAGGATCGTAGAATTTTTCTTTTTTTTTTTTTTACAATCTAAGACTACAGACATTTCTCCTTCAAACAAGACCTCATTTGTTTAAAAATAATTTAAAACAGACTGATATTTTTATTAAAATTGAAAACCCACTTTTTGTAAAAATTTATGCGTTTCGAGATATATAAATTCGATGCTCTCAGACTTATTATGTTACAAAGAAAATATTTATATCAACTGGAAGATGAAAGCTTTCTCATTCATATAAACTTCATTTCAAGTCACTATCTTAAATTTTCGATTTTTAATTGAATTTTAAAGAAATACTTCAAAAAAATCTTCTCATTCGCTTCCTTTGCAGAAGGACATGAAAGAAGATCCAATTTTTCACCCATAGGCGGGCTTCATCCATTTCGCCGGGAGGGGGGGGGGAGGAAGCTTCAACTGTAAGCAAATGAATGACTCAATCGCTGTAAACAACTATTGAGTCATTCATTCACTTGATTCACCAGAGGAGCGAGCGTAGCGAGCCTAGGGGCGAAGCCCCTAGTTTATGTAAAAATTAGTTTTTAAACAGCCTAATAACAGCAAAATTTTCAGTAAAAAAAAAATGGTGGCAAGATAAATATTCAGCAAACTAAAAGGGGACACGGTGATTAAGTGCTAAAAATGAATAGTAGAGAATAATGGGAGAGGTTTAGGACGCTTGAGAAAACACAATACAAGAAAATATCCATCATAAATAATTATGTAAATGATACATAAACGTAAATATTTTCATATAAATATTTAACGAAACTAACATTGGCATTCTGCATTTGGATGGAATCTCCTCTCCAGCAGCATACTTCTCGGTTATGCCATACTGAGGAGCCCATAAAAAGGGCGATACCTAGGTTCAAAGCTGCCTGGTGCGCTGGAGATGCATTATTTGTAACATTGGCACTGTTACTATACTCTGACGCCCGAGTGGAAATCAAACCCACGACGTCTGAACTTCGAAGTCAGCGTCCTAACACTAGACAATCCTGGCGATTTGAGACACTTCCATCTTCTGAATGCCATCCATTCAGACACTGACAACATTTCATCAATCTCATAATTATACTAGTTCAACTCTGTTTCCTTTTATTCCTCGAATACTTTAAAGATATTTAAATCAGGAACTAAAATTTCATGTACTGCTCAGACTGATACGTTTTCAGAGCACCACCACGCCGAAACGAAATCTTGAGATCGAAGTTCCTTTTACGCGTCATTTGACGTCACCCTTTCAATAAATTCGGTAGATGGTACACCTTTTTTTTAATGAACTGAAAAACTAATTTATAATCTTGCCTTACAGATGTAGCGTGACTTCTCAAATGATACTGAATGGAAACTACCTATTATACCATGAGCAAAGAAAAAAAAAATACCTGAATCATATTTTACTACATTCAAGATATGATGCCATTAATTTCATTCCAACAATCATTTAATACACGATATAACCTTTTATTTTATTTTATTTTTTTTTTAATTTATTTATTTTTTTTACAGGGAGTATTTAAAGTAAGCAAAAAAATTAATGATAGATCACGTAACTGTCTTCAACGGTAGTCAAGATCATGCTCAATTATTTTCGGGCAGCGCTGTTCTTTAGAACAGGTAAGGGGTTATTTTCCGAGAAAATACATTAAAAGCCAAGTAAAGGTCAGGCCTGTTTTCTTCCTCATCGCCTACAATACAATGAGAAAGGGAAATGAACCATGACCTCGAACTGCAGCCGCAAGGAACGACGGGATAAGATTTATCTACAGAAATTCTTGCCTTCTCTCTCTCTCTTTGGAAAGGTTAAGGAAAGAATGTCGTATTTATTCATGAGACGTAGTAACTAACAGCGGACTCAAATTAGCTTAGAAGAGAATTTAAAGTGCTCCGCCTCCCATGCGTTTAAGTACAGGGGTTAGAGTATAATGCAGAAATTATAACAGCTACATGCAATTCTCATCGGGAGTGAAAAACACATTCACACAAATACATGCTTACGGACTTGTCATATGTGCTTATTCAATGATTCGAGTTTTGAATATTCTTTGTTTTGAGGGAAACGTACTTGTAAAATATTACGTCATCATATGATTGAATGTATTCGTAACTTTATATTAGAATAAATAAGCTGAAGCTAATAAATAGCACAAACACACAAAAAAGTAATAATTACAAGATTAAAAACCTTTTAATATACCATGTTTTTAAATTTTCTGTTGAATCATATAAACTTGACAATTCTATGTTGTATTAATAAATAATTTTTTAAATTTTTTTGATGAATTATCCCATTAACTTGAAAGAAAATGATCAAATGCGTAATAAAGAGGTATCAAATGCGAAATCAATCCTTTAGCTCGAGAATTGGAAGGTAACTTGCGTTTAACTTTTCATTCCCGTCCCGGACGATAGATGGCTACACCATTCTACTAAACAAAATTAACTGAAAATGAATTCAATTCTGCTTAAAGATGGCTAAAAGTATTAAAATAATGCATTGTCATAGTGTTCTGAGCTATTCTAAATGTTTCAAATGTCTAGCTAGTCGGGAAGTTAGTTAAAAATCGATTGCAAGATTTGTACCGGACAAACACAGAAACAAGAAAGAGAGTTAATAAAAACACTGTAAAAAATGATTTTATACAATCCCAACAGAAACATTAAGCTAGGTCCTTGTTGTTGTCCATCCAATTAATAAAAAGATATTAAGCTATACTAAGCTCAAAATTTATGGATATGCAATACAACATTCTAATATGACGCGAAAAAATAACGCCAGAGGACAAAAATTTGTACGCGATACTCACGGGTTCCGCGAGTCCAAGACGCTTGACTGCACTAATATACAGATTTGTCGATAGTAAGTTCCTAAAATCAAATCACAACAATTCATGTCACCGAGATTTACTTGGGAATTCTCACTGACGGGAGGGAAAGTGCTTACTGTAGAGGATTTTCAAAGAATCGGCGTCACGGGAAAATACAAACGTACTTATCGTCAGGGTGCCCACGACTACAGCGACAGGAAAAGAGAGGTGTCGGACGGTGTTTCTACGTATGTTTCTCAATCACTTATGAAGGCGTATCTCATCAACGACTGCTACGCATATATATGCAGCATATGCACGTATTCTGTATTGTTTATTATTTTACACCAATCAGTAGAGTTAAGAGTTTTCAAATCGTTTAATTCGCAGGTTTAAAAATAAATAAATAAATAAAAAAATCTGTCCCCCCCCGAGAGATTTTGATTGTCCCAAATTCGCGATATTCATTATCTATCCTACACCTCTGTCTGATGGACACATTATAAAACTTGAAAATTTTTGTATTTAACATAATATAATTGAAACTACGTAACCTGCCAAAGCAGTGGCGCACCCAGGGGGTGGGCCAAGGGGCCCTCCCCCCCCCGAAAAAAAGAAATAGAAATTGCATTATGAATATTTGTATTATAAATATTTTTATCCGTTCAACTCGGCCTCCTCCAAGATTAAATCCTGGGTGCGCCACTGTTCCAAGGTATAGCATAATTTTTTGTCAGGTAAGGAGTCACCACTATTTCAGCAGACCAAACGACAAATAAACCATATTTTATAAATGTACTGCTGATCAGACATACACAACATCCGATGGGTTTTGTAATTTATTTTTTTTAATTTTCTTCTTTAATTTTTTTTCTTCTTAAACATGCCTTCGGCATGTCAGGCATAGGATTTTTCTAGAATGTTACGCATACAAGAAACATAAAATCGGTAACAGAAAGTAAATTATTCCAGAAAAATACAGACACTACCTGAAAAAATGAATATCAATATCTTCGCAAATTTTATCCTGTAAACACGCAAAATGAAACAAACTTGCGGTAGGATTCGATCTACATGCACTTATATGGATGCGTATTATATGTATATGAAAAAAAATCTCATACGTTATTCCAAAAAGGAATTTTTTCTTGTCTTCAAAAAAAAGACACCGTAGAATGAAAAATTAACTGCTAAACACAAATGTAGAGAACCTCATGCTCTTAAATTAAGCATTTTCCCCCGTCATTTCATTTTCCCCGTCAATTAAAATATCTATTACAATCATGCAAAACGTGGCTAGTGAGAAATAAAAGAAAAGTCGGTTAGCTACAGAAATATTTTGAAACTTAAAGAAAATTATGTGTCAGAAGTTAACATAAAGGCGAAAAAAGCAATTTGATTATGCACTAGATGAGACGTCAGCAAGTACACAAAGATTGGAGACTGTTATTAACACTTGAAATGTATCACGTTTGCCCGAAGACACTATCTTTTGGCATTACTTCAAACGTTTTACACTTCAGACCCTCCGATTAAAAATAAGGAGCAAGTTTAGATTTTGTTTGCTTCAAAATGCTGAATCACTCCCATGATTTAAGCATATTTTACGGTTTTTTAACTTCCCACACGACTGCCAAATCGTTTTTAACTCATTCCTCTACAAAATATTTGCTAGACTATTACAAGACGATAAAAGGAAAAATAGAAGAGAAGTTAATATTTTCTGACCATTTTTAAACGTGTATAAAGAAACAATGAAAACCTTTTCTTTCTCGCTTTATTCTCTTTCAACACATTTTAAATCAAGTTAACAGCTGTTTGATTACCCAAAGCTATTTCAATGCGGTAGAAACAAAAGCATTCAATGACTGCCAACTTTTGAAGAAGAAAAAAAAACTGGCTTTTATACACACGTTAAATGAAATAATTTGGGAACGTGGTACATAAACAATCATTTGGAAAGAAAAAAAAAATCCTGCTCAGCGAAAGGAAATTTTATTTAGCAAGAGGTAAATTTTATTTAACATCCTTTTAAAATGAAGAACACTGAAATATTAAATATTAAAGTATACTGAAATATTAAAGACTACTTAGAGAGAAACTTGAGCTACTCAAAAACTGAAATTTAAAAATGTGTTAAAAATTCCAGATATGTGCCCTATTTTGATTAGGATGTGTCGCAACTTTTAGAGACTTCTTCATCTTAAATAGAGGTTCACGTCGGAGCGTTTTACTTTCCCTTCTCTCTTCTATGTCTGACGTCCGCCTATTACGGAATCCTAAAATTCTTAACAAAACAAGAAAAAACTCCCGTTAACTTACTTTGAATAATGCAGCAAAAAGTTGTATGCACACATTAAGAGGTCTCCATTATATAAGTCCCCCCCCCCCTCCCCCATTTCAGCGTGCAAGTCACGATTTTCTCACTGTTCATTGATTTATTCATGTTTATTGTAACAATTACGGACTGTCATTATCAGTTAATATATCGTTAAAGGTCACATCAACATACGTCGGTCTATAAATAGAACGAGTGTTTGATTAAAATTTAACCTATTCAACATAGACAGACATACCCAAACGACGAAGAAATAATTAAAGCGTTTAAAAGAGAATAAACGCTTAAAATGAAGATAAATGAAGATAAATATGAAAACAGAACTTAAGGTATACATAATATATTTCGCGGATATTTTGTTATCAATAAAGGCGATGACCAATCATCTTTAAAATAATAATATTATATATATATATATATATATATATACATACATGCGCATACATACATACATACATACATATAAATGAATGTTTGTCTGTAATAGTTTAGAAATCCACAGTTTAGAAGCGACGATCATGAAATTTTACATACAGGCGTCGTTAAACACAGTGAAGGCAACTAAGAACTTCCGGAACCGAAATGAATTACCATTAATTTTCAATTAATAAAAAACCAACAATTTGTGAAGGGTGAATCCAGTAAATGTAAGCTCTTAAATTTTCTGGATTCACAGCCCAACTTTCTACCAACTGACAGTCATATTAGGCTTAACGAGCGAACAGCGAACGAAAATGATATAAAATAAATAAAATCAACAGTTTCATGTCATATATTAAACCAGAATAACAAATGAAAATAATAATCTTTCAAGTCAGATTTTATACTCTAAAATAGATCAGATCCAACGGCATATTGACAATCTTGAGAGTTGGTTCACGCGATAGAAAATTGGAATCAACTCCGCTAAATGACAAGCGATCTTCTTTTCTAATCGCTATTGCAATCCCCCTCGCCTATATCTTTGTGTCTATTGAAGAGCTAACAATTTCTCTTCTATCCTGCTAACTCTATCTAACTTTAAACTCCCACCACATGTATATTTAGCAACGCACAAGAACTTTCCAATAATCTCAGTGCGAATATCTTCCACTTTACTCATGATACTACTGTGCCATCGTAGCCCGGTCGTAGAGCACACGCTTCTTTAACTTTTGTCCCCGGTTCGATTCCCGGCGGCTGTAATTTTGTAGTTATTTTCAATTTTCTATATTTTTAATCTTTAAATTCTCATTTTTTTTTCAAATTTTACTTGATGATGGCCTATTATTTTTTTTCTATGTTATTTATACTGTGTTTAGTTTTTTAATGGATTTTGGTAAACAAACATCTTTTTTCTCAGTTCCTTTCAGCATGTACAGTTCTGAATTTGACATTTGACATTTTTCCTTTTCAGCTTTTAGTAGTACAATGATGAAAGTCTGAATCTACCTAAATTCTGAGGAGTTTATTATGGAGAGAAAAGGAGTTTAATATGTAGAGGATGTTTATAGGAGTTTAATTGTTTGCAGAACCTCAATCAAACAATTCCCTTTTTTTTAAGAGGCAATGTTGGAGTCATTTCATAGTTCTATTGGAAAATTCTATAAACTTGCAATTTTAGCTTTTTTGGCTCCAATCATAAAAGGCTAAATCTAGCAAAACTCTGAGGAGTTTATAATAAATTTATAGATTTTTATATAGGGTTTTCATTTTATTCTTGTGTATAACATTTCGCATGCTTTTTTCCTGCTATTTATACTGTGTTAGCTTTTAAATAGATTTTGGTAAACAAACATTCTTAAAATCCCGGGCAACGCCGGTACTTCAGCTAGTGTGTGTATATATATATATATATATATATATATATAATTTTCATTCTTCAGAAATACAAAAAATGTTCACACCGATTAAAACTCTTCCAAATACAAAATTTCTTACTTTTATTCACGTCCAAACAAGCTTCTGACAGAACAAAGAAAAATTCCAGCAGCATTGAATAATATTTAAACATATTTTGCTTTAAACATGAAGACTAAATCTTTTAACGGCCAAAATAACATAATCTAAAAATTCATATGACAGGTAAAGACTCCATTGACTGGACGTATACAGAAATGACAGTCTCCAGAAAGAAAATGAACGAACTGACAACGTATCTAGCAGGTGACAAGGTATAGGGGTAGGATGACTACGGGTCAGGATGTCAATGGGAAAAAAAAAATACTGTCATATCGTTTTACGCGAGCGAAGTATTTCAAGCGTACCTGACGACAATCAACAGAACACACATGCCCCGCACAAAAATGTTTCTTCAAGCCACGCAAAAACTGTATCGCCTTACACAAAACGCCGGTCACGTTTAAGAACGTTGGAAGTGAGAGTCGACAGACAACAGATCATTTCAAGGAAGTCATCCCGCTGACGAGCCGTATCACTCCTCCTTGCTCCGTTGCCACACTACGCTAGCGGTGGAGCCCGGTGCAAAAATAGAGTTACTCTGGCGAGAGCATTACTATATACAGAGTGGCAGATGCACCGGGGAAGTAATCCCTCACTCGCTATTGTCCGGTTCTGAAAGTCTGGTGAAATATGGTCTCTTCAGATAAGTTCACGAGTTGGTGGTAGTCAGGGCATCCATCAAAAAGTGATGCTCGGTTTGGAATTGAGAGGGATTCGGGGAAATATAGACGAAAGAAACAAGCTTCGGGGGAATATAAAAAAAGATTGAAGTTACATTTTCCCTTTTAAACTGGCATCACAACACAGTTTTGCTTTATCATTGTGCTGCTGTATTTATCCACAGTTTCGATAGCTTGAAAAATACCCCATTATCTTTATGATATGATACTAATATTTTAAAGAAGATGCTAACTAAAATCATGAACCTATATACAAATGAAGTGAAATAAAACTTCTAATTTCTGAGACCAAACTAGTTGTTTTTCCTCTTGGTTATCATTTTAACGTAAATCCTTTTTCAGCATCAAAAATCTTACATGGCTATGCGACCAGAAGAAAACAGTTGTGGTTTTTCGGTATCTGACGCAAACCTCAAAGTAACAGAACTGTTGAAGGAAAAATTACACCTATGAAAAAAAAGAACACTCGGAACGGCGATGTAAACAGACAATTGTAATCTCACGAGTTGAAAAATATCTGAAACTTCCAAAGTGAAACAAAGAAGTATGTGTGGAAAACTTTCAAAACTGGCAAAAATGGTTCTATAACACTTTTTGTTTTGATCATCTGTTGTCAGTACACATTGCTAAGAAGTGAGAAAACAAACAAAATACATGTGTTTTAAACTTGCGTCTAAGTAATTTTAAACACACATTGACCTACATATTTCATAATGTTGTAATTACGAATGGGGGGGGGGGGGGGGAAAGTACCTTTCAATAATGAATATTCCCACTGAGAGTGTTTCCCCAGACGACATGTATAACCCCCGAGTATTCCCCTGATATCTATGATGGGCCATGAGACGACTAAAAGATTTAACATTCCCTTTCCCGAATGATTTAAATTTTAAAATGTAATCATGTCGATGTATTTTCTAGGCCCGACATGAGTTAAAGGGGACCTGTTTACAATTTGATTCTGAGGGAAGGATCATAAAATCCCCCCAAACTAGATTAGATATATTTTGGTTCGCTTGAAACTTTCAACTGGCATCACTACCGCGACTACAACTACCTGGAGCGGGATTCGAATTCACGTCGCCTAACCTGAGGATGGTATACTGCCAGTTGTCTGTAAGAGGAACTGTCATTTGTGAAAGTCTGCTTCGCACAACCCAGTACGTTGTCGTCAATGTCAGGGATATACTTTCCTGTCTTAGCAAATAAAATTATGCTTACAGTTAGTATTTACAAGAAACTTGCCGAGAATTACAAACACAAAAATAGAATTTCTAAAAATTCACAACGTAATGTAACTGCCAACGTATGGTATACTGCCAGTTGTCTGTATGAGGAACTGTCATTTGTCAAAGTCTACTTCGCACAACCCAGTACGTTGTCGTCAATGTCAGGGATATACTTTCCTGTCTTAGCAAATAAAATTATGCTTACAGTTAGTATTTACAAGAAACTTGCCGAGAATTATAAACACAAAAATAGAATTTCTAAAAATTCAGAACGTAATGTAACTGCCAACGTATGGTATACTGCCAGTTGTCTGTATGAGGAACTGTCATTTGTCAAAGTCTACTTCGCACAACCCAGTACGTTGTCGTCAATGTCAGGGATATACTTTCCTGTCTTAGCAAATAAAATTATGCTTACAGTTAGTATTTACAAGAAACTTGCCGAGAATTATAAACACAAAAATAGAATTTCTAAAAATTCACAACGTAATGTAACTGCCAACGTATGGTATACTGCCAGTTGTCTGTATGAGGAACTGTCATTTGTCAAAGTCTACTTCGCACAACCCAGTAAGTTGTCGTCAATGTCAGGGATATACTTTCTTGTCTTAGCAAATAAAATTATGCTTACAGTTAGTATTTACAAGAAACTTGCCGAGAACTATAAACACAAAAATAGAATTTCTAAAAATTCACAACATAACGTAACGATAATTTTATTTTTCCTTACTTTTTATTACAGATAAAAATTGGGGAATGCCGGTTGATTTGGAGAGCTCCAGTCAACTTTTGCAAGTCAGAGGCTAAAAACAGACCGAAACGTAGAGCTCACGATTGATTCCAAACGGCTGCACACACCAACATTTACCGCGGAATTCAAACATGTAGACTGGTTTCGATAACAAGCACCGTACCATCGGAAAATGTCACATATTTTGTGGATTTTACGCTCAATTTTATACCTTTGTTAAAACTAAATGAATTACTACAAGTATTGAAAATATATACAATCGTTGTTATGCGATAGGTATATACGCAAGATACGTGTTAATCTTAATTTGAACTAGGCAATACGCCGGAACAGCAAAATTGTCTGATAGGTCTACAGCCAAACAGAACCTAAGTTCTGATTAAATATGGGACTTCGTCATATTTTCCGGCTAATTCACTTTTAAAAGTCGGATACAATTCCATCGATAGACTGTGGTTGATACAAATACCTTGTTTTCATCCATCAAACTTTAAGAAATGATATAATGCACTCTTTAGCCAGAGTCAACCATACAGTTTAGCTCACACACGAGACCGAATTATAAATTACCGTCTTAAGACTAAATTCATGCATATTTATCGCTACACAGCGAGAAAGCAGTATGCATTTATTTTGGAGCTAAACGGAAATGAGCGGTAGAGTTAGGGAAAAGCGTAATGCGAAAAATACGTGACGAAATAACAGACTGCAGCGTTTTCATAATTCAGAGTAAATCGGAGTCGTCCTTGTAACACAGAGAGGATTTGTAAGCAAATAACGCCCGAGATATTCAAAACCCACACATTCTTGTACCTTGCCCAGAGTAAACGTATGAAATACTCTTTTCGGGGTAGATAGAAATATTATGAAATATTATAAACGAACTTAATTTTACAAACACCTTTTATATAATATTATTAAAGCAGTTGAAAGAAAATTAAGATTCAAGTAAATTACAGATTCAATTAGGCCGATTACACCTAATGTCATTAAACACAGAATTAAAAAAAGCAATCTAGTAATAACATACCTTTATGAGAATATAACGATACGGTTCCTATCAAAGAGGATTATCATTAAGAACCATAAGGCACCGGCCGTAAACGTAATTTCTTTTTCTGTTTAAATAAAACCAACCAGATTTCTCTAAAAGTATGCTATTTTAAATCGCAGTAAAAAAATTATCTCTGTTGAATATTTACGAAATATTGCCGGTATATTTTTAATATTTATGCATGCAACTCAACTCTACTGTAGAGATTGACTAAATATTAATCCAATACACACTATACTAGATAATATATATATATATATATATATATATATATATATATACCGGGTGTTCAAAAAATGACCGACGATTTGAAAAATCAATTAAAGAAAAACGGAAGGCGATAGAAATGTACGGTTTGCTGCATTCTGCTTAGGTAACCATGGAATTTCTCACCAATTTTCAAAATTAGTTACAAAGTTCGTCAACAGATGGCGCTTCTGACTGGGGAAAACTATAACACAATGTTTTCAAAATAACCACCGTTTGCAGCAACAACGTGGCGCAGTCTGAGGACAAAATTCGTAGACGCCCGTGCAAACATTTCAGTTTGAATGTTCTGACAAGCAGCAGAGATGTATTCTTCCAGTTCGGCTGCAGTGTTCGATTTTCTCAGCGAACATTTCGGTGATCGTGTCATTACCCTTGAGTACGAGAAGCATACGCAAAGTGGCATGGATTGGCCTCCATATTCGCCAGATTTGACACCATGCGATTTTTTTTTTCTTTGGGGGTACTTAAAAGACCAAGGTGTATCGTCACAATCCACAAACTGTAGATGAACTGGAACAATACTTCCCTGCTGCTTGTCAGAACATTCAAACTGAAATGTTTGCACGGGCGTCTGCGAATTTTGTCCTCAGACTGCGCCACATTGTTGCTGCAAACGGTGGTTATTTTGAAAACATTGTTTTATAGTTTCCAGCCAGCAGCGCCAGCTATTGACGAACTTTGTAACTAATTTCGAAAATTGGTGAGCATAAATTCCCTGGTTACCTAAGCAGAATGCAGCAAACCGTAAATTTCTATCGCCTTTCGTTTTTATTTTATTGATATTTCAAATCGTCGGTCATTTTTGGGACACCCGGTATATATTTATTTATTTTTCCCATCTAAATCTATTACACTCTCTCGGGCCCATCAAATGACAGGCACGAACCGCCGCTGTTTTATCTATAGAGTTTGATAAAGTTGAAAGAATAAAAATGAGAGTTTAGAAGTAGAGGGTGGAGTAACGAAGCTTCATTTTTAAAAAATACTTTTCATCCAAGATTGTAATTAACAAGGGCAATTCATGTACATGAAATAAACGTAATTCAATTTTAATAAACTTAGTTAAAACATAATAATATAAATACAGAATAATTTTAGTATTAATTACATTGGACTGTCACTATATAATTAGGAGAAAAAACCCCTAATTAGATAGGCAACAATAGAGTTTCCACATTACTGAAATAACCATTGGATAAAAAACTTAGGTTTCAGTGATTTTTTTTCCCCATGTAGATATTTAAAAAGAATTTTTTTACGATAAGACACTTACTGTTAAGAAAATTAATTAATATACTCGAGAACTGTTTTTTAAGGTATTTCATTCTATTGTTCTTATGATTCTTAAAAAAAAAAAAAAAAAAAAAAAAAAGAGAGAGAGAGAGAGAGAGAGAGAGAGAGAGAGAAGTGTTTCCATGCTGGATAATTATGCGCTATAATATACGTAAGGTGTTCTACCCTTTATCCACCTACTCTGTTTTTCAGGCACAAACTCCAATTCTACGAACTGAAGAAATTTAACTTTTTTTCCTCTCTCAGAGCGTTCTATTTATAAGCAATTTCATCGTTTCCCTTCAATGCTATAATACCTTTCAAAGTTTTAGACGTTACTTCCTGAATTCAACAAAATACATGCTACAGCAATAATGCAACTAAACACGTGTGAAGACCAATCAATACATTTGAAAGGAATGCATAAATTTTGGGCTTTACAGTGTTCCTTGAGGGGGAAATGTTACAAGCATTCATCCGCGGGGAATTTTGGAATTTGCTAGTAATACAATTTTATTACTCTATAAGATATTTTAATGGCTTACTTTTGTATATGACACATTTAGCCCGCATACTTAACTGAAAAAATTGGCTTTAATAGTAAACGCATGAAAGCAAAAACCACGCATGCGCGACAGGAGTAATCCAAAGGCTCGGAATATAAAAAAGCCCCAAAAGGCAGAATGGGGCAGAACATCAGGGGTAAAAATCACAAATCGATGCACAAATCACGTACCTTCCTATTTCTCCATACCTGAACGGTTAGGATATCCTAACAAGAAAAAATGCAAAAATATCAAAATAAAAACATGGCTGCAATAGAAAGGATGCTCCTATCTGGAAATCGTCTAGCACGTGTAATGGGGGAGGCCAATGACAGACTAAAAGGGGGTGGCGGAAACATCTGCTGCACGCGCGTCATACTTCCGGGGAGGCAGAGGGGTTTTCTGCACGTGACCATCTGCTTTCTATTTCTGAAATGAAAATCGTGAGCTTTGCTTAACAACGAAAGGAATGCTTATATTTTCTTTAGACATGGGGATTTCAAAGGCAAACATATTTTAATGGCACTCACATATTTTACATTCCCTACCATCAGGTTTAAGTATCTCATATCCCAAGAAAAAAAAATTTACTCCCTAACTTTTAACCCTCTAAAACAACATAGCAGGAAGACCTACAAATCTCAAAGAACGACTTTTTTAAATACAAAGTGTGACCCAAATAATGGCTCAGAAAATATAAATGAGTGAAAAGGAGATGTGTCTATCGTATACATAAAACTTTATCACATTTAATGCACGTGACTACATATAGACCATGAATTCAATCGCTCAAACTCCCTTTAAATAAATACTTTTAAACGAACCAGCACTAAACTGCACTGAAATCTGATGAGCATGTTTTGTTATTTACAAACAAACGATATCTGTGAGGCATAAAAATTAATTTTTTTTAAATTTTTATTTAGTCAGTCAAAGGACAGTGATACAACACACAGTCTTACAAAATTTCAAAATTCACTTTATTTATATGTGAGTTCAACTGAACTGGCTATTCTAACAAAACACTCCCGTTTAATACTTGTTCGCACTAGTTATCGAAAATCAAACATGTTTCCCTGGGTCGAAAAGTATCTCCAAGAGGCTGAAAAAAATATATTATGGAGAAACTGATTTTAAAAGAAAATCAATGAATGTTCGTATGCTGAAATTACGTTAAGAACAAAAACAGAAGCTATATTCGTCATCGGCATTACCGTATCCTCCCAGCAAATAAGTAGTTTTAATTCGATCAGAAATTGGTGTATGCTCAAATGTATATTTTTTTAATTCATAAACTTTCAACGAACAGTTTTATAACGGAAAGAAAAAGCTAATAAAGTTCGTAGTTTAAGGAGTAGTTTAGCACTATAGAATGAATTTGTGATATGAGTATATATAGATTACACAGTCTTCTAGAACTGCAAGGTAAATAAAGGCAAACAACTCATCGACCTTTTTGTCTTTTTTTCTATTACTTATACAGAGTACAATCATATACATACTTTAAAGTATGACACAAATTAGCCTAAAAATATCATACCAAAAAGACAAATAAACAAATGGGTGTATACACATATACATAATAATTGCATAAAAACAGCATACAAGTTGATTAGCGAAAGAAGACAACAAGCGTGGTTTTTCCGAGTATCATTTCCATATAGTCAATAATTGCGATTCCTTGTGTTGAATTAATTAGAGAGCATAAAAAAGGAGTTTAATGTTTCGTTGAGAGAAACATAATTATGACTTTTTTTTCATGACAAACCACAACCATTAAAAATCGGCAGGAACGAGTGGGGAAAAAAAAAGTCGCAGTAACGCCATCTCTTTAATATGTCCCTTGAGATAAAAATGGTGGGAAAAAATGCATAAATGAACGTGATAATACAACTCATAACTATGCCTTTATATTTTTCAAATAAAAAAAGATTAAAAAAACTGTCTCGCAAGAAAAGAAACTTCTTTTAGATGAAAAAAAAACGCACTTAAAATTCATCCATTCATTCAGTCACTAACTCTCAGAACTGATGAATGAGTTCGTAGTATATAAAAAAAAGAAAGAAAAAAAAATACGGCCATTACGGAAAATTGGAATATGAGATTCTGGCAAATCGCGAACCATCCCACTAGTCGTTCCACACACCAGGCCACGCCTTTTTCACAAATGACGGCACTAAAGAAGTTGCATTTACGAGTGACATAACATCCACGCTTGTATCCATATTAATTAAGCCTTTCCAATGATTACGCTCGACCATAAAAAAATATTCGTGAAATGGCTATACTAAGAAGAGAGGTAGGGTTAATGGAGGTTAGCATCGTAAGAGATTGTTAACATAATTAGTACGTACCATTTACCTCGAATTTTGGAATATATAAAAAAAGGTAGTTAAATAAAAAATAAAATGAACCCGAAAGGATTAAACAAAACTACAAATAGCAAAATCAACATTATTGATTTTCACTCTATTTTCTCCAGTTTACGAACTGAGCATTCCTTCTCTATTTTTTTCCCATTCAAACGAGTCACGCTAAAATAACATAGTTGTGAAGTGTTAACTGGAATTAAAAATGAAACTTGCAATTATTTTACATATATACTTATACAATTGTCACAATAATGCAGTGTTGATATTTGTTTTGGGAAAATGATCAGAATATAAAATTAAAGGTCTTATTATAGCCATGGTAGTTTAAGACCATTAGAGTTAATTCGAAAAAATTAGGACTAAGAGAGAAAGAAACTTTCTTTTTTAAGTTACAAAAGAGCACACACCAATATGAGAAAGAAAATCCTTTTCGCACATACATCTGAATTAATAGTTTTTAGAGCTGGCGCGATCGTAGCCCTGATACATGATGAAAGAAAAGGATACGGACAAAATGAGAAAAAATGGATACATATTAGAACTAAATAAACAGAAAATATTAGCCATCCATGTGTGCGTGTCAGCCAGTAATTAAAACATCCAATTAAAAATACATGTCCTGTATGAATACGTTATAATGTAGGCTGTCCGATAAGTTGAACCACACAAATGTTGTTCAAAAAGTTACATAAAAAACGACGTAAACCTGGACTCTATTTTTTATTCAACATAAAAATAATATTAACTATGAAAGAATGAAATACAGTAGCAAAGGAGTAAAAAAAACACACAAAAGAAAAACTAAATCGTCTCAGTTCAAGCATATTCAACCAGACTAAATACTAGTAAAACATTATCCATGAGGTATAACACAGTTGAAACAATAATTGTTAGTACAAGAAAAATGTGTTTCATTCTCTACATATATAGACATCAGTAGGGTTAGACGCAATGACAAATGAGTTTATATTGTATCTTAATTAAAAAATATATATTTATAAGATGAAACCGTCCTTCCGTTTGAGAATTTCCCCCCTGGTGCTAAAAACATTAAAAAATGCGCATACCAAAATCGATATTCACGACACACGTAAAAATACTGTGTTCTGATAGTCTAATACTGTGTCTCACTGTGTTCAGAATAGGGTATGGTCAAGAGTTTGTTCTCTCAATAGTCACGTTTTAACAGCAACCACAGCCAATTTTCACTACTTTTTAATTACAGTGGATAAACAGCTAAATAAGAGCAAAATACGATCTAGATTACTGAGAAAAGCCAGTAAGCTTATTTCCACAACAATCATCACATTTTATTTTTTTTAATTCAAGAAGTTGTTTGCTACTTTATTTTTATTCACTTTTTGGCATTATTAAATATAAGGATGATAAATATAAGGATGTTGCACGGAAACAAATCTATAAAGTCATAAAGCTCCCATTAAATAAATATCTACCCCTAAAGTAAGCAATTTATCTTTATTAGAATATTGAAATGAGAAAACATAGAAAAAAAAATCGCTGGGTAGTGGCTTGCAAATTAAACCTGTACGATCAGGTGGAAGTAAGAAAAATAAAATTCGGGCATGAACAAAAATTTTTTTTGCAAAATTATTCATAGCAGCACACGGGCAAAAAGATCCATTTTGTTAATATGCATGTATCATTAATAACATTTAGCAAGGACATACATCAACATCACCCACAATGCCAGCTAAGAGCTGTCAGAAATATTTACTTTTTTCCTGTCAGAAATATTTTCTTTTATTTTTCTACATCTTTCAAATGAGATGCATTTCTATCAGACAAGGGATGTTTGCTTAGAATGCTCAGAATATACTTTAGAGAGCAAATACTCAGCAAACTCAATTAATTAGAAGCAATGTCTGAATACGACTGATCGAAAAAAATGGTAAACAAATAAACACGTGAAATAAATCATCAATGACTGCAATATCTCTTTCAAAAACTTCACTCAGTAATAGTCTATTTTAAGTGTTATTAGAATTTTTTTTAAATTTATACTTAAGTTACCATAGAATTTCCAGCTCATTTTTTTTTCAATCTCTTCATATTTAAAGCAGCGTCGAAAATCGATCTCCTGCTGACAATCTACCAAAGCGCATAAAAACTAAATGGATTCGTAAAAAATTATCGGCAAAGGGTTTACGAGGAATTGATATACCAGGTATAAAAATGATTTTGACCACCAAATCTATATTCATTTTATTTTCCATACACGTATTATATTTTAAACTACGCCTTTATTTAATCTATAGATACTTCAAGGGATTCAAGCCTCAACCCATCTTTTGTCTGAATATGCCTGTGGCCATTTACAATATAACTCGATCAAGTTGCGCTCACTTGAACCTTACATTATTTCACACTTCAACGAAGACTAGAAGAATTCCGTTCCTAAGGCCAGATCTATATTTTTGTTCGTGAGCTAGTGAAGCGTTTATGGCTGCAAAATATACTCACGGCAGTGTCCTGCGGATCGAGGAACAGAAGCACCAAAACGTGGATTCAATTATTGTAACTTCACGCTTCTGTCATTCGACCGTGCAGAAGCTAAATATTATGTAATTTTTTATTTTACCAATTCTAAGTTTAAAACTTTATGCTTTTCTCTCAGGCGGTTTTTTCGTTTATACATTTACAAAAATAGTTTACACATATTTACAAAAATAGTTAGCTTAATTTATATTACCCTCGAATGAAAGAACTTAACGACTCAGTTTAGATCAATCAAGATTAGTAAAAAAGGCAAAGGTATCATGTATGACAAAACTCAACATGAGTTAGAAAGTTAGAACCTAATTAGGCACAATTTATTTTAGTTTAAGTTGAGACGCACAATGGACACGAATTTATACAAATTAAATTTCTGCATGGTTATTTCAAAGCCTTGGACAAAGTCAGCCTCTGAATCAAATTAAGTTAACCGACCAACACGCCTACACGACACCAGATGTCCGAACACAAGGGCAACAGATTAAATTTCTGCTACTTTCGCAAGCAGTTATTTCTCAGGCAAGTACCAAGATACGCATGCGGCCTGAGTCAATTTTGTTTTAACTGATTTAAAAAAAGTTACTAATGACACTTAAAACAAAAGATTTTAGTGAAAATTAAAACTCACTAAACTTTGAAATTTATTTATTCCAACAAAACAAAAGCATTAATTGGACTAAAGGGTACTCACGGATAGGGTGACCATCCTACCCGTATCTCGAGGGGACATAGTGAATTTCGTCTCCCGTTAGGGGCATTCAAAAAGAGCCTCTGATACGAATGAATACTACAGCAACGGAATAGAAATATACTGTATCGAACTTATTTAACTAGTGCTTACGTGAATGTGAATGAAAATCTTAAAAAAAAATAATCAACAATTTTTTTCACAGTCGGAATTTCTAAGGAAACGTACCAGACAAACAGGCATGACGATTTTCCAGTAGAGACTGTTTTACAAAAATCTATAACGTAACCAGCATACTAACGAACTAACTTGGGTAGAAAAAAATATTAAACCCAAAAATGATTATTTTCGGCACTTTCAGAGAGTATGTCATTAAATTATAGTTTTTAGTCAAATTTGTCATTAACTTCCGAATGATAATTTTTTTTCTTTTCTTTTTTTCAATGGGGCAGTTTAGGTTTCAATTTCGCTGAAATTCTGAGATTTGGAGCACCTTGGTGCAGGCGTAACAACAATCCCGAACCTTTATGGTATGAAGTTAGCATATGGAAATAACAATTAAAATAAAAGAAAACATCACGAAATACAAGGTCCGATTTTCTACCCCTTGTCATTGTTATTTGACCAATAACTGAGATGGAACATAACTCCATACGCTAAAGCATTTTGAAATGAGGCTGAACAGTGGAAAAGTCGAATTTTCCAAATGTGATAATTATCACATTTGGAAAATTTAGCACAAGGGTACGAGGAGTGATGCAGTCGGGCGGAGTGTTCATCCAGGACAACACTTAAGAAATTTAGGAGAGTAACACACGCGGAGCCATAGAAGAGGAACACACATTTCCGACGATATCCAGGAAATCACCTTTATTCAATCAGTAGGCATTACGAAGGTATTAGCTGCAGCGGCCACATGACTTGTCCGGCGTCCATGCCAGGACGGGACGTAAAAACAGCAGTACTTACACTGGAGAGTTAAGAGAAAAGCGTTGTAACCACCGGACTGTGGACAGTAGGTCCGACTGCAACAAGAGTTAGAAACGAAGAGAGAGAAAAGTCTTCTGTTCATGCAATATTAAATGGGTGTTTTGCGATATTTACGCCAGAGGGCCTAAACTACTTAATTTTTAATTGGGCGACTTTAGATTCGTGGAGTTCACGTGTCCACTTAAGTTTATCGGGGACTTTACTGCTAGATCCCGAGCTTATTAGAACTGCGAACTGTTGACCTGGGCGTAGGATAAGTGGCCATAAAGTTCTTGCAAAGTGGGTTTTTTGACGTTATACAAGACATAAATTCAGAGTGGTTTGAGGGTTCTTCAAGAATTTTGACACTATACTGACATTCGGAATCTCATAAACTTATAACACTCATATCTGGGGATGTTATTGAGATCCGATACTTCACATGCCTGCTTAATGATCTGCAGGGCTAATATAAATTACTTACTTTACTTTTAGGTTGCAATTTTTGGAAAAGGGGTCGTGCTTTATTAACAAGAGAATATGCTTTAAAGTAAAGTAATTTAGGAAGACGCGTTTTCTTGTTACATATATATTCACGAGATTAAAGACACTCTAAATATACCATAAAAAAGACTTCTGCTTCACATTTATTTTTCCACTTCAGTTTATTAGGCTGACAAGAGAAAGAAACTTGGGCCTCCTGCATCGTGGACGAGTGTCTGATTTTTACACCCCTACGCCATGACATGATTGTTCCCAGGGTACCTCACAATGTATTTAAAAATAATAATAACAATAAAATTTACCTTCAAGAAAACTAGTCTTAACAGATTATAGATTATAAGTTTAGTATGTTTTAAATATAGGTTGACTTCTGCATGAAGAGATATTGTTTGAAAAAATAGTTTTGAACATCTTAAGTTTTCTCCAGATGCATTATTAAACGAAAGACGCAATGTTTACCAACTCAATTAATATCTTTAATTTTAAAAGGCAGGGCTCTTTTTCATACCTCATAATTTTGCGTGGAACAATGAGTAAAGCGTTATAGGAGATGACAGGACAGATGAAATATTTTATTGAAGAAATTGATTAATAGCATAAGATACCCTTGAAATTTTGTCTCTTCGCAACTTTTTAAGCACGTAGCTAGTATCGTGTTCATATTTATGAACTATACACACGTATATGCAAAAAAAGGGACAAGTATCCAGTTCACTGTGAAAATAATAATGGGAAAATATCAAATTTTAAAATATATTTCAGCTGGTTTACGCGATTTTATGTATATACAGCTGAGAAAGAAGAATAGCCTGAGCCATCAGATATATCTATCTCTCAATCAAAACCCTTGTAATGAGCTGAAAAGGAGAAATGGAAGAGGGGGAAGGGGGTTGGATATATGCCACGTGCTCCACTTGTAACGCAATCAAAAAAGGCCTACGAGACCTGATTCACGATTTGTTTATTTCAAATACTACTCACGATAACCTTTACCACTTAGAGCTTCCAATGGCCGATTATAAGAGAGTGAGAGGGAGAAAAAAATAAAACAGGAATGCTTTCAAAGCCAAAAAATAAATAACAAACGCGTAAAGAAAGTTAGAAATAATGATTAAAAAAAAGAAAAAAACCACGAAATGCAAGGTCAGATTTTCTACCCCTTGTCGTTGTTATTTCGTCTCTTCGCATTTGACGCTTTGCCAAAGACGTCGTAACTAATAATTGGGACGATCTTATATCGGGAAAGAAGATTTGTGCGTTGCGCGGGGAATCACAATTACTCTTTACCTTAGCAATGGTGTGCGTCAGATGTTGGCAATTTGGTGAGCCACCAAGCGCAGGTTGGTTTACGGAACATAAGGCACTTACCTAGACTGATATTCATTAAAAAAAATAATTAGGTCTTAAATGATACTTAATGAGAGGGATGTAGTCGGTAAACGTGCCCCCCCCCCCAAAAAAAAAAGGGGGGGGATTTGGGCAGCAGGTTAAGGTCAATGGAAATTCTAGTCGGAGAATACATCCAGACATTCATAATTTACATATAGCAACTGAATGTGTTCATCGTATATAGCTTTGGAAAACAAAGATGGACTTTGATATTTCTGACAGGAAAAACATAATATACACTATTTATCAGATTTTAATGCTTTAGAATCTACATTGATATGCTTTAGAATCTACATTGATAAGTTTCGCCGACCGCATCATATAATGGTTAGTGTCACGACCTTCCTTAGCGTGGTTTCGGGTTCGAATCCCGACTAACTTATAGACGTTCCTCTGCTGTTCTTTACATGGTGATCAATGTTAGTTCATTTAAATAGACCTCCGACAATAAGAAAGAAAAAAA
Organism: Dolomedes plantarius; assembly: GCA_907164885.2. NCBI lineage: Eukaryota > Metazoa > Arthropoda > Arachnida > Araneae > Dolomedidae > Dolomedes > Dolomedes plantarius. The sequence continues at coordinate 76,398,166 of OU015497.1, read as the reverse complement.
ATATTAGCGTGTATGGGCGAATATCATCAACCCAAAAGCTTGGGGCGTTGGGCGAAAAAAAAGTTGAGTTTCTGAGCATTATGTGGCATTTCCCGAATCTTTTTCTAATGTCGACTCTAACACGTTTTCAGGCAATAAAAGTGAAGTATACGAGGCTGTTCATTAGCAAACAAGCACTTTGTGAATCTTAAAGTGTAAAATATCCATAATCTTATAAACGGGCGATATACATGTGCTTGCGCAAATTTTCCTACTTTGTCATTATAAACTCCGCCATTACATACCCCAGTTCTACCCGAACATAGTCTGTTCAGTCTCTACCATCAAGATGACTGTTACGTCGCCGCATTTCTTGAGTAATTAGCCACAGGCCATTAAACGGCAAAGTACATAAGAAATCATTAAGTCAGCCTCATACCCCAGAAACGAGTCATTGATAGGGCGGAGTGAAATTTTTGCTCATAACCGCAGAAAATTACAGGCTGAGGTCCCAGTGCCATCCTACACTAATGACAAAACAAGTGATCATACATAACTCGAAGCATTCACTGTATATAGTTCGGTGCGCTCCTCTCGGTTAAATCCTTGAAAATAAAGTTAAAAAATCTATAAAAGAAGCTTGCATTATTTTCTGTCCACCGTCTGATTTAATTATGGTGTTAAAGGAAACGAAAATCAAAGCATTTACATTTTGAGTAAATACGATGTCGCTCTTTTGTAAAACCCTAACATAATTTGATAACTGATCACCCTTTATTGAATTACTAAACGTTTGTTAACTCCACAGTTAAATATAGAAAATCTCCAATATTTAGTAACTACTAGCTGAGTGGCAACCCGATGTGTTGCCTTTTTGATTTAAAATGAAATGGTTTTATATCTTAAAGATGAAAAACTGTTTAATCACTTTTAAATATATATTAGATTTAAAAAAAAATTATTTAAAATTTCCGTTTTCAAATTTTGCATTTTAAACAAAAAAGCTCATTCAATTAGAAAAAAATTCTAATGGCTTTAACTTCTCCTTTCCTAAAACTAAAATTATTTCTGGTACTTCAAATTTATTTCTGGATTTCAATTATTAAATGACTCGTTCTTAACTAATTTTTCCTTTTGGTAACATGGCCGAATGAAAATATCGTCACGATGATTTCGGGGGAATACGGAAATAACACGAAGCGTAGATCAGAACACATTTTATTGACCAGATTGCGGGGAACATCACCTAAAATACACCTCCGGAACATTCCCGACATTCCCACCGGAAGTGTGAGGATTATTCCAGAAATCTAGGAACCGGAACTGAAATAAATAGATAAATTTGCATACAGCTCGCATGCAGAGCAAATTAAAATAAAAGATGTTCTTGCACCCGACGGCGGCTGGTTTCGAACCCGGGACCTTAGGATTAGCCGTCAGGAGCGATACCGCTGAGCCACCGTTACTTCGGTAAAATGTGGCAATATTAAGTCTCATTGGGGAAAAAGTGCTTCAAAAAAAATAGAAAGACAGTTTTGATGAATTCAAAATTGGTGGGCGAAGAATCCTCATCAGTTGCTCATTCATTAGAAACAAATTTCACGAACTTGCTCGAATTATTAGCGAGTAAAATAACAACTCGAACAATTACGAACTCGGCATTCAGTTACATTAAGATACTATGGCGATCAGCGCGGGAAATTTCAGAAGTGAGTTTTGCAAGTACGCTTTTTTAGAATGAAAACTTTTTTTTATTAAATGTATTTGGTATATTTTGGAAGCTGAACATCTATCAAATGCCGATAAATCGTACAATTGACATTAATAGGTGCAGAAAACCGAAATATTTGTCCATCAAAATTGTCGATTTCTTGGAATTCGGAAAACTCCTTTGGGGAAAAAGCTTCGTTTGCAGTGAAAAACTTTTTTAACCTTATAAAAATGTGTATATCCTTAAAGATGAATAGATGTAAAACACGTGGAAATAAAAAAATTGTCGATTGGTGGACGGAAAAGTTTAATTTTGCATGCATGAAAATAGTGGAAATTTGCGAAACAGAAAGGAGCTGGCCCACCCGGAATGTCAGATGTTTCTGCTCTCCGCTTCTTTTGAGTTCGGCGGTTTTAATCTAATAATTAAAAAAGTTTAAAGTTTTGAAAGTTGAGGATAGCATCAGTGCACGCGTCTCGGCCGTCCGCGTATATCGGTACCAGTCGCGATATCCTGCTATGCTCGGTTCGCGAGATTAGCCCGTCCCCGTGTCTGCTGACTGACAAACTAACATTTGTTTACCTTCAGCTGTTAATAGTAAGATTTTTGAGAAAACTTAGAGTTAGGAGTAATATCATCTGTAGTATTTTTATTTTGCGCTATGCAACAACACATATACTTAAAATTCATGTAAAATTACAATCAACGAAACGCGTTATTCTCGTAGTTACACAGTTAAACATCAATTTTCAGGATTCCATCATAACTGATAGAAAAAAGTATAATAGCATTATTTTGTTTTCTTTCTGCTTAAACAAAATGACATTATTTTGTTTACGCAATCGCCTGAAATACACAGAAGCGAAGACAAACAGAAAAAGTACAAAGATACTTAATTTACCGTCTTAAATTCAATTAATTACGGAATCTTGCCAGCGATAATAAGTTTATTTACAATTATTATGTAAACAACAAAGTAACTAAGAATATGAAGTAATGATATTTTTAATAAAAACATAATAAACAGCGGGAGAAAATTTATGCAAAATCTTTCACCATAAAGATGTAGTCGAAGAAAAACATTTTAAGCAAAGCTCCATGAAGCTATAAACACAGATAATACGAACCGAAAAATAAAGAAAGAAAAAAAATAAAAGAACAAAAATTAAGGAAGCTACAAAGAAGGTTTTTATAACGCCATAAGTGAAATACTATGCTAAACCAACAATTATTCTCACAGCTTCATTTAAAAAGACTAATAAAACAAACACTTTCTTCTAGTTATAAATTATTTTACTAGAGAGAGGGGCGTGGGGATGGAAAGATGATGTTGAACAGATGAGGGTTGTAATAAATGGGAGGTACAAAAGAAATTTTTTAAGTTAAAAAATAAATCGTTTTTATTCTCCTGAAATATGCGCCTTTCTCAGGACTTTATAAGCTATTAAAGCAGACATAAATTTGAACATGAGAGCATGACCTTCGCGCCTAAATAGAAAACGACCATTAAATTCATTCACGAAGCAGAGGCTAACAAAAAGCGCCTGTTCAGTTATTAAACTTGGTTTTTCAGAAATTCCCCCTCTTGTCAATTTACGACAGTTACATCTCATGATCAAGCATTCCAACCAATGTCAAAGCAATATCAGGTCGGGAAAAGGAACTGGGAATTATCGTCATTCATCGCCAAGTCCCGAGGGTTTCAAAAGAAAACCTAATACAGTGTACTCCCAATTATCCGGGTTAACGAAAGGAAGGAGTAGCACGAATAATCGAATATCACAGATAAACCTATTTTTATTAAATTTAATTGCATTTTTAAAACTTAATACTTTACTTGCTTTTCAATTTAATTCAATTTATGTTTATAAGCCGTAATTTTTTTTGTGTGTTTTGTTTTATCGAACCTGATATATTTTTTGGTATCACTACAAATTTTCCTAACAGGTATGATGTTGTATTCATAATTCCATCGACTCATTTGATCTAGCTAAGTGTCGAAACACGGTAGCGCTCTCCTGTGCTTGAATAGATCATCACCAAGCTCTTCTTCAACTTCTCCCTAATATCAGTGTCATTTGTTCAAACCCTCGTTCATGCAAAACACTTGATAATCATTCTAGAAGATTTTCTTCGAGAAACGAAATTCTTCTCAATAAATAAAAACTGTTATTAAATAACACTAATTAAATAATAGATTTTAAAATTTTAAAAATCTTGTTTTTCATATATGAATATCAAAATAAATTTGCATAAGTTTTTAATAAATTTTGTACGTATTACCTTGGATAAAGATTTCAGATTTTTTTCTGCACGGATAATCCGCAAACATCATAATCGAGAGTATATTGAAAATTATTCTGATTATCGAATTAATGCATGACGGGGCAAGAAACAATTAATACATAAATTATTTCGCCACTGAGTAATTTCCAAAAAATATTTAAGCTTTCGATTGTTTATCTCCGTGAATTTTTTTTTTTTTAAATTTTTTTTAAAGTATATTTGGTAATATAAGAATACTTTTGCGTCGAATTCGTAAGAGCTCATAAATGCACCTGGGAGGCCGAACGCGTGGGGAACAATACATGTCGAGACTAAAATCAGCAAAATATCCATATTATATATTGAAATTTTTGGTCAAGTGTCCTTCTGTAGATATTTTTACTACTAATATTGCAAGGTCTAACTGATAATATATAAGATATTTCATAAAATAATGGATGAGTGAATTTTTCACTGGTATTTCTCAGGTACCAAGGGTACAAGATTTTATAGTCATTCACAAGTCTCACGACAACGTGCCTCCGTATTAGACACACAAAATAAATAAATAAATAAATATTATTCATAAAAAAAATTTCACATGCCTTTCTGTTGTTCCAAGTTTAAATTTTTTTATTTTAAACTTTGCTGCTCGGAGCCCTCTTGAAAAAATCGGTTGTGCCAAGGATTCCGATTTTTTCAACTATAGAAGTGTCATTTTTTATTTTTGTAGGCGTAGTAAAACATGATAAAAAAAAATCACGCCTCTAAAATATATATAACATGGTTCTTAATAGAGAAAATTCTCGCACAGACTAATTACAGTAACACTCCGTGTTTGCTACCAAATCACAACGCAACGTTCCATTGATATTAAATAAAGTTACTTTTTAATCACCGAAATATCTCTTTGAAATGTCACGACTGTTAAACTTAACTTACAAACCATTTATGACAGGAAATATAGGAAGGCTATGACTATTTGAATCCCCCCAATACATGATAATTCCAAAAGCCACCTATCGCATTTCAATTAACAGCATTAGAAGCCATCGCGCACTCCCCCAATTTGCAGCCAAATCTCTCCTAATCAGTACACATCGAGACATGACGCAATCATTAATCTCAGGAACTATTTATTAGTCATGCCAAAGGTGGATGATCGGCAGATGGTGAAGCCTCCGCATGATGTTTTGTTGCTCACCAAACAAAGACGGATTCTGGAAATGTCAGTTGTGTTTGAGTCGCGTGACCGAGGCGGGAAATACAGCTTTAATGGAAGTACGGATTATAAACACACCGACATCTGTGACAGAGTACATACAAGCCATGATGGGATAGCAAATTCAACCGACACGGAAGTGTCTTTCTTAATGAATGGCCATTTCGTCAAAGAGTACCTTAACTGTCACGTGACTATTCCTCTTATATTTACGGGGCCTTACACAGCAAAAAGGGATGAGTTAGGTAAGGATTTTTTCAAGTGGGCTCCGAGCAGCAAAGTTTAAAATAAAAAAATTTAAACTTTGACGTTTCCACGAAATTTATTTGCTTGAAGCCCCACTATGTTCGTGGGAAGCTCACCATAAATCGCACCTTTGCTAGAAGAGTTAAATCTCAAAATAGCCATATTTTCAGGAAGAGCCATTTCATTTCTTCTTTAGCTCTTCCTGAAAATATGGCAATTTTGTGATGCAACACTCTTCCAGCAGAGATCCATTTCATTTCTTCTTTAGCTCTTCCTGAAAATATGGATATTTTGAAATGTAACACTCTTCCAGCATAGGACCTTTGCTAAAGGAGTGTTACAGCACAAAATAGACATATTTTCAGGAAGAGCTAAAGAAGAAATGAAATGGCTCTTCCTGAAAATGTGGCTATTTTGAGATGTAGCACTCTTCTAGCAGAGAAGCGAAATGTTCTGACTAACTAATACAGTAGTTCTTTAAATTTATATTGAAATAATTTTTTGAACCTTCTGCGCCAAACACTTTCCCCTCCACAGACGCACACTAACATCCCCTTTGCGAATGCTCTATTTTTAGGATATGTATAAAAAGGGAGTGCGAGAGATTTTTGCGAGGACTTTTTGATTTATTAAGCATGGGTCATGTGAAAGTCTCACTGAGTGTTAAGTGTTTGTAAATCCATGCGTTGGAGTTGAAACACATAAATATACACGTTCATAAATTCTAGTTGGAAAGCGGTAATATAAGAATAGAGACTTAAAAAACTGCCCGTTCTTTCATTAATATCACGCAGCGATAAAAAGTGGACTTTATGTGGCATATCGGTGGAGATGAGGATGTTTTAGCTTACGAATTTTTCATTATTGTATTTAAATGATAAAATCACTGGGGACCAACAAAAAAAAATTTGGTTAAAAATTAAATATCAGTCAAAGACTATAGCAACATATTTGAGGGGGATATGACTACCACCTGAGACAATGAAAATTAAATTTAAATTTTCCACGGACACCAAACAAAACTCGAAAGAATATGAGTTATAAATTAGCGTTTTGATCTACTATCTTAAGCACAAAAGAAAAAAACCTTTTCTAATAACTTATTCCTTTTTTATATGGATTAATTTCAAGTATTTTCATTCTGAGGCTGCATTTAGTGAAATGCAAATCCAGATTTTCGGGTACATAAGGAATGGTCTATATTCATATCGATCCTCTACAATTTAATAAGCTGACATTCTTAACAAAATCATTTAAGCAGCTCCATTCTATACATTCAGGTAATTTCAACTCCTGAATTGTAATTCGGAAGATAAAGCTAACACAGTAAATTTGAAAGCTGTAAACCGATCTGGAAGTGCGTCCCTTTTCCCATTTCTTCCCTGCCGGAAATCCGGTAATTAGGAAGGCAGACAAACTTATCTCGGCAATTAAACAATAGGCACACCACGATTCAAAGCAAAACAAAGAGAATTATACAGTTTTTAAGCTTTAATTATTGGGCTTAAAACTCGGACCATAATATTTATTTAATCTTCACCTCTTTCTGCTTTAAAATTATATTTTTCATCAATAAGAAAACATATCGACTACTATTATGGGAATAAATGCTATCAATTGGCCTAGTTAAAGAGTCAGGACATCATAGTAGTTTCTAATACGGAATTTCCAGAATATTCATATCCCTTGCACCTTTTTTTTTGAACTTCAGTAGAGGTTTCCACACCTTTAAATAGGCTGAGGTTTTTTTGTTTTAAATTTTAAATTAATAGTAACATTTATATCATTTTTCTTTCTTTACTCTGAAATTCAGAAAATATCTTTCCATTAAATGCTAAGTAGCGGAATCTTTGAAATATGTTCCATTTGATTAGCAAGTAAATATTTTCTCTTAATTAGCTGCATCTTAACTAAGGCGTCCAACTGGGCATATATGCACTCATATTTGCTCTTTATTAGGCAACATTATTTTCAGTAATTACAGAACCTCATTCCCGGTTACACATAGTGTATAAATATAAATACATATATATTTTTTTAGCGCAACATATTTTCGTTAATATATTATTGGAAAGTTCATGTTTTATCACTAATTTTCTAAAATGGTTCTTCATTTAATGGAATTGCACAGGACTGAACGGGAATTTCTAATTTAGGCAAGGAGTTATTTTAAGAACTTTCTCCTTCAAACACACACATAAGATCACAGTAATACTTCGATTTAATGATTTTTTTTGCCAGCCGACTGAAAATGCGTTGCGTCGTGCATTTATACAGAATTTTTCAGGAGAGACATACACGTAGCTGATTCCGAGACACAGTAGCATATAGCCTGAAGACTTCAATTTAATTTTTAGGCGGAAAAAATGTTTTCTGAGTATAGGATTTACAGGCAGTTTCATAAGTCCATAAGAGTGAAATTAAAATTTAAGATGTATGTAAGTCTAGGAATGCGAATCATAGGGTTGGTTGGTTGGTTGGTTGCGAGCGCTACAGTCATGCAACAAGCGCGCTAGACCGGGACCTACAGCCTTTTCTGAAGGGCTACACACAAGGGCGGGATACAAACCTATACTTTGGTACCGGATGCCAGCAGAAGATAAGGATTCATGATCCTTCTAATTCTGATAAAGAACCATATCCCAATGTTGATTTGTGGCTAAAATAACTTAAATAAACAAGCGTGATGCACGTAAAATGTTAACTATCGAGACGAAATAAATGGTCAATGAACAGAAATAATAAGGGGAAAATCGCCGGACTGATCGATCGATTAAAATGGTCCCTTTCCAAAAAGACTAATAAGTTAGTCTCAGTGAAGCAATATTTGATGCGTTTTAAAGTGAATAACGCTATCTATATGAAAAGGAGAACAGGGGGAAAGAATTTTATTCAAATTTCTTCTAAAGACGAAAACTTTGTGACAGTGCTCAATTTAAGAATACGACACTAGTATAACACTTTACTGATATTCTATAATAAGTAAAATTTAATTTTCCAAAATAAATAAAAATGTAGACTTAATATCGAAAATATCGCTATAAAATGTTAGCCGAATGCGTTATTGGTTTATTTTCCCCCAGGTGTTAGCAAAGTAATACAACTAGCGCAGTAAAAATTGCATGAACTGTACAGATGCCTTTCTCCCGACATTACAGCCACTCATCGCTGGAAGATACCAGAATTTTGCGCAAGCTGATGGTATCATAGTCAGTGGTCGGATTCAGCCGGTTCACAACGGTTCTGTAGAACCGATACCTAATGTAGGTATCAGTTCTACAAAACCGGTGAGAACCGGCTGAAGCCCACCAGTGATTAGGTCATAGAACCTGTTGTTAATTTATTTGAATCCCACCACTGGTCATAGTATAGATAAAAACGAAAGAACTTAATGTACGATTCCCACAGAAGTATACCACTTACATGCGCGTAGCGCCTCAAAACAGATCAGCAAAATTCAACTATGGGAATTAAAAAAATTATTCAGGAGATTTTCAGATTAAAAGAAAAAAAATTAAGTCCATCATTGGGGGTTCAGCTGTAGAAATAAGGTAAGAAGAAAAACCTAGATCTGCATTAATACTGAACTTTATCGTTGATGTACACGAATACACATAAATAACAAGAAACTAATGGTTTAAACTACACGTATCATCTCCATGAATCAAGAATTGAAATTCTAATCTCCCTTAATCACTGTTCCAAGAGACTGAGAATCATTAAAATCTTGCGAATCATTAGTCATCGAAAGGCGATTGGTCTGCAGGTGCTAAAAACCCCTACAGGGTGTTTTGAACTTGACCAATAAAAGTTATTGGACTTTCACACAACAGAGAAATAGAGCGAACACACAACAAGTCAGAGATTGAAATCGCTAATAGGAAAAGAGTGAAAGGCACAGAGGGTAATTTAAGAAATATCCCTGGAGGCATCATTTTGTGTTGAAAGGATGTTGTTGGAGTAGTGGGTAACATTCAACATAAACTCTTAATTTCTTCCATGAACAATGTTATCGGAATCAGAAAGTCGGTGGCATGATTAAGTGATATTAAACAAGCGAATCGTACTTTTTAAGGAGACTACGGGCGGACGCCGTGCGAATCTATATTCAGAATTATCAAGTAGCGCAAATTCAATTTAATAAATTCGCTAATTAAAAGAGAGAGGAGGAGATCTGGTTAGAATTGTATGAAAACGAAAGAAAACAAAGATAAAGGTACGAAATATCAATTCAAAAATCCTAAAATAAAAAAAAATGACATGTAAAATGTTACCGACTAAAGAATGACTCTACTGACGGATAACAACATAATGCATCTAACAGAAATAATGTACCACGATAGATATTTTTCAAAACAGTGTCCGCTCAAATTTTCCTTAACCAATATATATTCATAGGAGGACTTAATTTTTCGCGTACATAACATGTTTGTGCTGTGCGTGGACAATATCAGCAGTTTCGAACATAAATAGCACTATCGAACCCGAGAGTTGCAGTCTAGTCTCCAACAGATGGTTAAGTGAAGTGTTTCGAGTACTAGCTATTTAAATTTCCTCGTCTTTGACTTACGATATTGAGGATGATGAACGTATTCAAACAAAATAAAGTATTATTTTCTTCATAAATTTTTGAATGTACTGTTTGAATGAGTAGTTCCTCCTCTTAGTTGCTATGTTCATCAATTGTTTGATAACTTTAGCACTCTCGAATGATTCTGAGATAGACAAAACAGCCATTAAGTTGAGTGCAATTGTTCAGTGATCTTTTACTAAACATTAAACCATTCTTTTATTGCCAAAAGTCGTAGATATAAGACTTGCCGCTTTGGGAGCGGCAAAAGAGTTGATCATTAAAGCACGACAAGTTTACATCTTACAAGATGTGTTTACAGGTGACCATGAAAAACAGGGACTTATCACAAATCGTAATATCGAAATAATCCCAAACCTGTAAATTTTTCATGAAGCCAATCTCGTACGAAAAATAAAAAAAATCTTTACATTCTGAAAAAGACACAGAACTCCCAGCAAATCCTGGAAAATTTTAATTTGCAACTTATTTTCAAACTAGCAATTTCATTTTCAAAACAGGACGTAATTAAATGAAATCCAATTTTTTTATCTTTACGGTATAATTTATATATACTAGATCTTCCGTATCTACAGAAGTAGTAATACCGGACAAAACGCATAACAAAATGGAGCAAGGTCAAAAAACTGTCCAATTTTCTTAACAAACGTTTTTGCCTTGAATTACTTCCTCTTAACGTCATCAAATCAAGTTCTGCGATTTAGCCGTAACCACATTACACGGGAAGCGACGAAAAGCATTGTCCCTTGACGACGCATCTATTGAGACAATGGGATGCAACGCTTTTCCATTTTAAAATAGCCAGTTGATTCTTAAGTTGTTAACTCAAAACGATTGCGTGGTTGAAGTTCCTCATAACGGGGATAAATGACCATGTGATGTTATCTTTAGACGCAGATACACCATCGGCAGTTTTAGAGGAATTTCTTAGCTCGTCAAACAGAATATTTACGAATTTTTGAACGCCTGTGAATGATTTTGTGGGTTGTGAATCGCAAAAACTACTTTCATCACCAGGAGAACAGCAAGAGCGTGCTTGCACAGTGCGCAGAGAAGATTGCCTCCATTAGCCTACCTCCGTAACTGTGTAACTTAAACAGAAACTAACACAAAAGAGTTTACCTAACAATATAAAAAAGATCATAAAGATTTACTAAATAATTCATAAAAATGATAAAGTTTAGAAGAATACGGCACCTTCAAGAAGCCTTGTGTTCGAGAGTAAAAATCTATTTAAATTAATGTTGCTTACCAACGTAGTAAACTATCTCTTGAAAACTAACTACAGTAAAGAAGATTTAAAAGGAAAAAAAACCCAACTTCAAATTGTTTTTGGGCGAAAAAAGAGCGCTTCCGTTAAAAACAGATTTTTTTTTCTCACCATTTTTAGATGAAATATTCATCATTTTTCCTACAACGTTTATCTTTTTATTTTTTCATATTAAGGAAAGAAAAACAGCTGTCTAAGATGATGCTTTGGAAATATGCCATTCCAAATGAGAGATTTCCATCCTTTGTAACAGCCGACCGACTCTGGCAATAAGAAAACAGCGTCAAAAGATGTCTGAGGGTCAGGTAGGGAGGAAGGAAGGAAGGTCATGAGTACATCGCGAGAGGGAGGAAGACGCGGGTGTAACAATTCTTTGTATTTCAGAAAATAGAAAAGCATCTAAACAATCTTTGAACTTTCTTTTTTTATATATAAGCACTAAATACGCTACTTGGAAGAAATTTCAGGGTAAACTGAACATCATGTCATGATGTCTTTACTTTACCGATACATTTTGTTAAAATGTTGTTATTTTAACATTGTATTGAATTTTGTACACTTTTCCCCTATATTCCTCTACGATATATCATTTTCAGAAAAATTTATTGCTTTAAATATTCAATATTTATAATCACCCAGCTTTGTGATAACCTACAAAAAAATCATCAGTCTTATTGTATGATGAGCTAAAAAAAGTGATATTTGTTATCAAGATCTATTCTGAGATTCAAACATATGACTTATTAGTTAAAGAAAAATATTTTAAATCAAATCTATTAATATATTTCATCCTATTTTAGGAATAAATGACATCTTAACAAACTTAAAAGAGTGAAACGAAATTGTACTACAATAATCTTGTCTAAGAAACATCATTTTCACACATCTATACAGCTTTCCTTTACACATGAAGATTTATATAACTAATAACTACACCTCACTGATAAAATTTTATATCAATTTAGGTTGGGAACAGCAGATATACCCTATAATGTTAAAATTTACATTAAATGAATATTAATTTTGAAAGCATTTTTTTGTTCTTTAATTACTAACAACTCTGAGAAAGCAAAAAAGTACGTTTTGAAGTAGGTTCACAAGAGGATTATCAAATGTATATAAAACATTTCATTTGAAAAATTATCTAATTCAATGGTTTAAATGTAAATAATATATTTTAAAACGATAATTCAAACTGAAAGTTCTCTTGTAAGTAAAATATTAGTTGTGATTTCACCATCTCACAGCTACAGGATATGGTAAATATATACTATATTTTGTGCCATAAGAAAATTCATTCTTCTCTCTCTGATATGATTTCACCATTTAACACTGAATACTGGTTCTTAATAAGTATAACATGAGTATTAAGTACTGTAAAGAATTTATGACACTCATTAAACACTGGAATTAAGTGCTGATCACATATATTTCTCAAAATTCTATTTAAGCTAAAAACACAATTTACTCTTTAAAACGAAAAGAAAAATTACCCACAAAATTTGTGATTTAGATACAAAATTCGCGAGCAACGGATATCTTAAAACAATATTCTAATGTTACATTTAATAAGACTGCATGATTCATTACTTTTCCAATACATTTCAAACACTTTTTGGTGATTTTTTGAAATTAATACCTTAAAACTTTATTTATGAGTTCCTACTTTCAAGTAACTACAATGGAAATGGCTGAAAATTATTGAACTCAATATCCCAATAAAAAGTTTTAAAAATGATAGAGCACTGAGCAAAATTACTATACTATATTTCAAAACAATCAAAATTGCTTTTTTTTTTATATCTCCCTGTATGTCGAGATTTTTATTACATGCGATCCCGTCGAAGCAATATTAAAAGTAAAAAAATATATATAAATATTTACACTAAGAGGCATTATTTCTATTTCATAATTGAACACAATCAGGAAAAACACGCCGTCAGCACAAAAGTAATAAAATGAATTTAGACTAACAATACTGAGTTAATGATTAGCTTAAAGATGCTTACTTTTACTATACACTATATTTAACAGAACTCGTATCTATTTACGAATTCAGATCTCGAGTTGAGTATTTTTTTTTTTTGGTGTGTGTTGTTTGTTCACAAACAATGTCATTTGTATATCACAATGCGAGTAGATTAACTTAGACTTGTTATATCGTTTACGGAATCAAACATTAAAAGAAAAAAAATGAGAATGAAAAAACTTACTTGTTTTCTTCGTTAACCTAAGTCCACGTTCACTACAGAATAAACCCGCACAAAATACGATCCAACATCCAAGGCCAAACACTACCGCAAGGCAGATACAGACGATCCAAGTTAGCTAGCCCTGGTATAGTTTCTCGAGAGCCATCGAGAACATGGCTTAGACTAGTTGTTCTCAAACACTTTTCTTCTCTATTTACACACATTCACATTTCACAAATGCATGATCACAATATAACATCGTTACATGTAATCCTTGTATGAGCTGCAACTTTAACATCAAAAACGTATACGCAAGCTTTCAGTAATAAAGTAAAAAAACGCAAACGATTGATTCATACTCGTTCCTGTGCTCATTGGTCGATATTCGAGGTCATGTGACACAGACCCGAACGCCGATTCTAGCGGCATCTATTGACGGACTTTGATGTTACTAGAAATCAATATGAGGCAAAGCGGTGTTTTCGTTTCGTATGTTATTTCCTTCGCTTATTTCTAGCTGCAAGTAATCTTATCAGCTGTTTTTATTCGTTCTTTTTTTAGTAGGCGTTTTGAATTACAGTAACAAAGATTCAGCTCGTCGACCCACTGCTATAAAATGAAACCAAAACTAATCATAAGATTTCGATAAATGTCACGCACATTATATTCTCGGAAAAAAATCTTACAAACAGTGTAGAGTAAATAAATTATACGATTAAAGTAATAATTTTTTTATTACTGCTATTATTAAATATATTTATAGGCAGTTAGTTCGAATATATAAATATTCGGAATTGTTTGTTTACTGAATTTTATGATTCGTATTTTTCCACTATTAAAAAAATAATGAATTCATAAAATTGGGGGAAAGGAAAAATCAATTAATAACAGTTTCTTAAAATAAGCAATTCCCTTAAAATAAGCAATATAAATGAAAACCGGCCACTGGTTACAGACTTATAGGTATAGCACAAACTACTTCGGGCCGAAGATCATTTGGTGTGATTATCTGCCTGACCAAATTACAGAGGCCGAAACTAGTTGCTGTTTTTACTTAAATAGGGGGTTTAAAATGCCGTTACTTACTGATTTATTAGTGAAATAGTTTAATTTTTAATAAACGTTACATTCATAAAATTTTTGTTGTTTTGATGTTTATAAAAAAATTTAAATCAATTAGTATGTACTGAAATGGGATAGTACAAAGTAAAATTTAAATTGTTTTAAAAATTGGGCCCACGGAGAAGCTACAGAAAAAAATTGCAACAAAGTATAATCTAAAGAAAATAAAACAGAAAAAATTATAAGAAAGGGAACGTCATTATTGAACGATTTTATTATCTCTTCATCAGTTGCACTTACAAATTTTTCTTTTCATTTTAGAGAGCCTATGTCGACAGTGAACGATTTTTCCGAAAAATTTTACATTACAAATTTTACAAATTTTATAAAGTACTGTAAAATCGTAAGTAGTTCAGGAAATAAATCAGTCAAAGGAGGAGAGATAATCTAAAATCAGACTTTTGATTTCATTTTATCATTGTCTTGTTCCGATAACAACACAATTCCAATTATGCACGTATCACTTGTATAAAGGAGTGTTCAACCTGATATTAAACAGAAAAAAGATCTATCCTGCTTTTCAAACTCGTTATCTCTTAATAAATTGATTCAAAGGCACATTGTATTTCTAAGATAAATACTTGCAATAAAAATATGAATATCAAGCTATCTTTGGCGATAAAAGTGCTGATGTAATAAGATTTCGGACAAATGTTCAGAAAAGTAATGATGTTAAACCGGCTGGAGTTTAGTTATTTATAGAAATCAGTGGCGCAATCAAAATCCATATCTTGGAGGGGGAGGATTTTCGTTTGGCGGGGGCGACGGACTGACGATCCAAGAAAAATAACGTTGTTAGCTAGTAGTTACGGAAAATAATAATAGTATTTTATAACTGCTGACTGTGTGGGTGTAAATATAACACGTAATAAATACACTATAATTATAAACATGATCAAGAAAAAAAATTACCGTATTTTTCCGACTATAAGACGCACCCTTTTTACATAAAAAAATCGACTTAAAATTGGGGTACGCCGTATTGTCCAAAGGCAACATATGCTATTACGTGAATGTGCTGTCTATCTATATATATAAAACGCGTACGTATGCGGCACAAAAATCGGGGATATTTCTACACTCCGAATGGCAACGGCTGCAACTACCGGATGTAAACATTAACGGTTCGTGTATGTAGTGGCGACCATGAAGCTACTGACATTTGTTTTAACCGCTGATCTTTTGACAAAATATGTTTAGACCTATCAAATCCAGTGTTTAGTTATGGACAGTTGTATGTAGGTTTATCTAGAGTCCGTTCTTTTGATTCTGTCACTGTCAGAGCCTGACTAAGGCAGGGGCATACGGGGCAGTTGCCCCGGGCCCCTACATCAGAGGGGGCCCCCAAATAGAATAGAAAGTTTAGTATTAAGTATTAAGTTCTTCATTACTGAAGTAGTGAAGCAGAGGGGGGCCCCCAAAGAAGTTTTTGCCCCGGGCCCCAATTAGGCTAAGTCGGGCCCTGGTCACTGTAGTATCTCCTACTTCTGAAATACCCAACTGTGTATATCAACAAGTTTTATGAAT
Organism: Dolomedes plantarius; assembly: GCA_907164885.2. Lineage (NCBI taxonomy): Eukaryota > Metazoa > Arthropoda > Arachnida > Araneae > Dolomedidae > Dolomedes > Dolomedes plantarius. The sequence goes on along the minus strand of OU015497.1, from coordinate 76,382,041 downwards.
ATCATAGTTGTAATCCACTCTACATTTTATTACTTGCTGAATCTTTACTCCATTTTAAAAGTGAAGATATTTTCCCAACAATTTATTATTTAATATTATTAAGTGGAGATATCTGAATTGTGAACAATAAATAGTACATACAGAGAGTGATGAAATGCACACTATATTTTAGTACTTGCTAAATTTTTACTCCATTTTTTAAATGAAAAACATTTTCCCCAACAATTTCTTATTTGATGTAATCATAAAGTGTAGACATCTTAATTTTGAAAAATTGTACATACAGAGAGGGATGTAATTTTTAAAATCATTGGTGTTGGGTTTCTCAGTCTTATCTTTAACTCTGTTCTGAAGTAAGGGAAATAAATATTTTATTCTAAAATTCTAAAATCACGAAGTTTTAGAATCAGCTTTATAGTGAATTTAGCAATGATTGTAAATTGTGATTGTAAATTGATGTGTAAATTGTGGCTGATCTCCCACTACCCCTTAACAACGTATATTCCTGATGACAGGTAATGGTAACATTCCTCACATATCTTATTTTCAGTTGAGTTGTTTTGCAAAAGAAAATATAAAACTAAAAGCGATCATCCTGGTCGCGCAGCGGCTAGTAAATATATAAAACAGTTCCGTAACTGATTGACTGATTGACTGACAGATAACGCACAGACCAAACCGCTGGACCTAAAGGTCTGAAATTTTGCATGGCGATTCTTCTTACAGTGTAGGGGTGCACTAAGAAAGATTTTTGAAAAATTCTTCTTAGATTCTTTTGAATTACATTTTTAAGCTGTTTTGTAACATTTTTTAAAGTTTGCATTTAAAATAATAATTTGAGGGTTATAAAATTTAAATCATGAGAAAGATCATAAATATTCCTTTAAAATGAAATCTTTTTCGAATCTTTACCTCCATTTTCGGATTTTTTGTAAATTTTTAAAGATTAATTTTTAGATTTAATTTATTAAATGCTGATCACGTGTTTTCTTTTTTATTTGTGACACTTCAAATTAATTTTGCGTCACGTGCATAACAACGAAATAAATTGACAAAAGAAATATTAAAATACGGTAAAAGATAAAATTTAACTACTAGACAAATTGAGATGGAATTTTTTAAGAATTTAATTCAAATTAGTATGTTTTATGGTTATTAAACATACAAATTATTTGCATACATTGACCGTTGTATTTAATTTGAATGTACTCTGTAGCGAAGCACGGGTATTCAGCTAGTATAGTATAAATATATTTATTATATACACTGAAGTGCCACTGAATTAGGGATAGCAAAGCCTATGCAAATTGTGTAGCGCTGCGCATCATGTATGCGCAAGTGAGGGCGCTGTGGTAACTGCATATATAGCGCGTACTGTGGTTGTTCTGAATTAGTTGTTGAAATTGCCAGTATGGGTAAACTGCCTGATTTAGACGCCTTCGATCGCGGACAAATCGTAGGTGCGCGACGCATGGGTCATTCAATTTCCGAAATCGTCAGACAGCTAGGATTTTCAAGGTCGACAGTGTCAAGAGTATACCAAGAATACATGGATGGTGGAAAAAAAACTAGCGATCGGGCAAACTGCAAAGGACAATTAGCCTTGACAGTGCGTGGTGAGAGACGGATCAGGCGTATTGTACGTAGCCAGCGAAGTCAAACATTAGCTCAAATTACCACCCAGTTTAATGACGGTGCCAGTCGTACAGTCAGTAAACGGACTGGGCAACGCTCGCTTCACCGTATGGGTTTCGGGAGCCGTCGACCTACGAGAGTACCATTGCTCTATACTCGCCATCGGGCGTCATCTTGCCTGGGCAAGAGAGCACAGAGACTGGAGTGTAGAGGACTGGAAACGAGTAGCATGGAGTGATGAGTCTCGATTCCGACTACTTAACGCCGACGGGAGGCTGAGAATATGGCGTCAGGCTCATGAAGCCATGGATCCTGCATGCCTGGCTGGAACTGTACAAGGGCATGGTGGCTCAATCATGGTCTGGGGTGTTTTTTCGTGGCACAGTTTGGGATCTTTGGTGCGTGTACCAACCTCCCTCAATACAATTCGGTACGTAGAGTTGCTGGGTGATCACCTCCATCCGTTTATGCTGTTCTATTATCCGCACGGTAATGGAGTTTTCCAGCAAGACAACTGTACCTCTCACAAGTCCCGGTTGGCTACTGGCTGGTTGGATGAGCATTCCTCCGACTTCTCTGTCATGAATTGGCCACCTAGAAGCCCAGACTTAAATCCTATTGAGCATCTTTGGGATGTTTTGGAAGAAGGCGTGAAAGGCCACCACACAGCACCAAAGAACCTTACTGAATTATGGACAGCTTTAGCCAATATTTGGCAAGCCATTCCCGTGGAACGTTTCCAGAAACTTGTTGAATCTATGCCTCGTCGTGTGGCACCCGTTATCAAGGCCAGAGAAGGCCCAACTCGTTACTAGGTAGGTATCCCTAATTCAGTGGCACTTCAGTGTATATTATATATATTTTATATATTACTTATTATACTTATTATGTATATTAGATATATTTATTGTATATATTATACAAATATTATACATATTTTTTATTACATATATTTTTTATCTTTATTAAGTAAGAAATTGAAAATATAGTTAGATACCTAACAAAATACAAAATATTCTTCTCTAAAAATCCTCCCATAAATTTGGGGTGCGTCTTATAGTCCGAAAAATATGGTATTCCGATAGGAACAGTTAACAAGTTAACTATTTCACGTATCTAATAACCTCCGAAGTCAATATCAATAATAGAAAAACGCCGAAAATGCATAAGAGGAATCGCAGCAGTCAATCAATATTTTTTACGGGGGCAAGGAAAATATTTAAAATTAAGTTTAATAAAAAAAAAAGAAAGACTAAGGATTGATTAGATCAGTGCTGAGATATTCATCTAAAACCAGAAGCTTTAAGAGAAGAAGAAGACCCTGATGTTTATGAAAGAAAAATACTGGATTATTTTCCGGAAGGAGGTCAACATGGATCGAAAAATATTGATTGTAGCGGACTTTTACTAGATGAAAAAAAGGAGATTTATTTGTAAGGTTTATTATTACTTTAAATAAAATTCCTATTCAAAACGTTAAATCTATTTTATTTAAAATTTTTAACCATAAACTGAAGTTCCATCTTTGAACATTGGGTAGAATATAATTTTCTGACTATCCATAATTTGCGATTGTGGCTGCACGCTTGTACATCACTATTTAGCAAGAGTAAGGACGCATTCACATAGAATCTGTTAGCGTAAGCGTAAAATTTTTTAACCAATCACATATCAATTATTGACCCCTTTAACCAATCAGCGCCAAAGCAATCTTTACGCTGACACTGACGGATTCTATGTGAACTGGCCCTAACTGGGTATTCAGTATCAATGCAATCGTTTACATATCCACGTATCTATAGTTACTTAATATTCGCATTTACAAAAATCTGTGTGTTGCCTTGAAATTTAAAAATATATTTCTTTGTAAACGAACTTTGTTATAGATTAATCATTTTCCAATGGGAACCCACTAGTTGTTATGGCAGGAAAAGCACAATGTTCCATGACATTTTCGGTGAGCTTGCATATGAATTAGAATTTTAATTTTCTTTTTATTTCGCACGCGTATTTAAACATGCCACAGGCCCTGATTTTCCATTAGGCCCTGTAGTCCCGGGCCTAGGGCCCCCCGAACAATGGGGGTCCTCCAAAAATTTTAATTTTAAAAGAAAAAAAAATTCCCAATTCAAGTTTTTTTAATTTTACCTTTTTTAATAGCAATTTTTTTTATATATCCTTTCAGATTTGATTGACTGATTGGTTCATTATATGTATAGTTCATCATATGTATGTTATAGTGTATATAAGGGATTAATAAGTTTTTCTGGTTGCATTGTGTTGGTGTTTTAATGATGAAGTTAATATGTTGTATTGCTTTTTGTTATTTGATAATGTTCTAGGCTTCTACGCTTCAAATAGCCAATTCTTGGTAAAATGGTACTTTCACAATGATTCATTATTATTATTATTATTATTATTTTTGTCTGTCAATTTTGGTAATTTTACGCCCACATCAGTGTTAGGGGCCCGAGTTTTGCCTATAGTCAAGAATTTTCTAAATCGGGCCCTGACATGCCATACGCGTATTTAAACATGTCTTGCGCGTGTTTACGTTTGTTCTTCTATAGGAATTTTTAGTAAAAATACACTCAAGAGCCAAAACATTATGACCACCTGTCAATAACGAGTTGGCCCACCTTTGGCGCGCAACACAGCTTCGACCCGCCTTGGCATGGACGCCACAAGTCCTTGGTAGATGGCCGGAGACAGATTGTACCAGATGTTTAAGCAACGGTCACGCAAATCCGAGATATTGCGAATTGGTGGTCTTTGAACTCTGAGCTGCCGTCCCATGACATCCCAAATGTGTTCTATCGGATTGAGATCCGGTGAGTTAGGCGGCCAGGACATTAACTGGAATTCAGCATCATGTTCCTGGAACCACTCCAACACAATTTTAGCCTTGTGACACGGGGCGTTGTCCTGTTGGAACATTCCATTTCCAGCTGGAAAAACAGAGCCCATGTAAGGGTGCAACTGGTCCGCAATGATGTTCAGATACCCTGTAGCATTCATGGTCTGCTCTACCACAACCACGGGTCCCAGGGACGCCCAAGAGAACGTCCCCCAAAGCATAATACCGCCACCACCGGCCTGTGTATGACCTACTGTACATTGAGGGAGCAACAGTTCGCCTGGAAGACGGCGTATCCTGACACGGCCATCAGCGTGATGAATGACAAACCGTGATTCATCTGACCAGGCAACTCTCTCCCACTGATCCATGGACCAGTCGCGATGTTCCCCGACCCAGCGCAGGCGCAGTTGGCGATGACGCTTGGTCAGCAAAGGCACACGAGTGGGACGTTTGCTGCGTAGCCCCATATCCAACAGTGTCCGCTGAACAGTGTGCTGCGATACTATTCTACTTGGCCCTGCATTGTATTGGGCTGTCAGCTGAGCCACTGTCTGGCTCCGGTTTTGCTTCACCATGCGAGACAGTCTCCGACGACCTTTTTCTTTGATAGCGTGTGGACGTCCAACACCATGTCGTCTACTGTTGGTTTCACCGTCATTCATCCACTTTGCATAAGTACTAACAACTGTAGGTCGCGAACAAGCCACGAGTCGTGCAGTTTCGAAAATACTTGTTCCGAGCCTTCGAGCCATTACAATCTGCCCTCTATCAAAGTCGCTTAGATCCGCAGCCTTTCCCATCACACACAGAAGTAAGTGAAAGAATGATTCTTCAGACTCTCCAGCAGCAGTTAAATACCACTTCCACCTGATCAAGTGCCTTCCACGTCATCCAGGCGAATTCATTGCAAAATGTAGAGGTGGTCATAATGTTTTGGCTCTTCAGTGTATATTCGCTGGTAATGAACTTCATTCGCACTATTATATAAATATTATACAGATTGAGCAATATAGATTGATTATCTATTGAGCAATATAGATTGATTATACAGATTTAACAATAGCACTCACTGTGGTGGTATTGTTATCACTCTGACAGATTTCCTTTCCGCCTTTTTCATGCCTTGGCGATTTTTTACAGAGGATGAAAAAGAAGTAAATTAATTAGAAGTGAAAGAAGCGATCAATGGCTTGGCGCATTTTAACCGACACAGAGAGAGAGCTAATGAATTTAATCAGTAATGCCTTGATTCGTATTTAAAATCCGGAACCGAGGTTTTTTAACGTAGGAATACGTTCCTCCATAACGATCCTCCGGAAAGCAAAATTTATGACCCTAAAACCGTCGTCGCAAGTTATAAATCAAGAGTGGCAGAGTTAGACATATATAACATATTTTTCTCACCTATTCGAACCATCGAACTATTCTGCATAGGGTTAGGTTATCACTCATCCTTCTCTTCTTATGTAGGAATTTTACTGTAAAAAAAAAAAAGGAGATAAGCAACGATAAGTAATCCTACGTTAATAACCCGCGGTAGTTTCGTTAGAGGAGACTACCTGAAATATATGTTTTTCTATTTTTTATTCTAATGAACTTCATTGGTACAATCATTGTAAGTAACTGCCAAGCTGCGTACGTTGTTTGGTCAGACCATTGTTTAAACAGGCCACTTTAGGGCGAGCGCAGTTAGCATATTTATTGAGCCCCCTTTCAGCGAATTTGTTCTGTTCTTTTGGAGGGGGATGTGGAACAGTAATCTGAGTCATCGCCTTGTTTCATGCAAAATTTCGAAAAACCGACGGACGACAGTTATCCCTGATGGCGCCGAGAATTGACTAAAACAGCTGTCTGACTCACCCAATCGCACGCACACGAATACAAATGTTGGTAGAGCACTGAAATTTGCACAAATTATTAGTATGGGCTCTACATGAGTAATTCTCTCTACCCTTGAATCCACCGCACCCTTGATCTAGTGCCGATTTCAGAGGCGTTTTCACAGTTACAGTTCTCGCACAATCGGGTTCATGCAAGCGGTGTGTTCTATAACACTCAAAGCTGTGCATCAGTTGAAATTACAAATCGCTACCAGTTCCTTTGTTAATAAAGGGAGGATTTATCTTTCAATATTTTCTAACCATGGATTAGCAAATGTATAGTTTTTAAATTTTAAAAATTAATGTTTTTTTTTCAGTATAAAGCTAGAATAGGTAAAGATCGCATAATTTTAAAAATTTTAAATTTCCGAGAGAATTAAATTACAGACTACTATCGCTATAAAATTAAAGATTTTTTTCAAAGTATTAACCTTTTAGATACGGGGTGGGATAGCATGTATCCCAAGAATACGGGCCCAAGAATGAATACAAATATGTATATATATATATATATATATATATATATATATATATATATATAACAGTTCCGTAACTAACTGACTGACAGACAGATAACGCACAGACCAAACAGGACCTAAAGAGCTGAAATTTTGCATGGCGATTCATCTTATAGTGTAGGGGTGTGCTAAGAAAGATTTTTGAAAAATTCTTCTTAGATTTTTTAAAATTAAAATTTTAAGCAGTTTTTCTAACATTTTTTAAAGTTTGCATGTAAAATAAAAATCTGAGGGTTATGAAATTTATATCACGAGTAAGATCATAAAAATTCTTTTAAAATTAATTTTTTTTCGAATCCTTACCTCCATTGTCTGATTTTTGGTGAGTTTTTAAAGATTAATTTTTAGAATTTAACTTATTAAATGCTGATCACGTGGTTTGTTTTCTTTTTGTGATACTACAAATTAATTTTGCGTCACGTGCATAACAACGAAATAATTTGACAAACAAAATATTAAAATACGGTAGAAGATAAAATTTAACCACTAGGCTAATTGAGATGGAAGTTTTAACGTAGGATTACGTTCCTCAATAATGATCCTTCGGAGAGAATAGAATTGTCCTGCGTCGCGAGTTATAATTTTGGCAGCGCGCCAAACCCAGTAGCAGTAAACTGTTAAATTGAAAAGTACCAAAATGCGTAACAAAAAATAGAGGTAAGCAAACGATAAGTAATCCTACGTTAATAATCCGTGGTAGTTTCGTTGAAATATTTTTTAAAGAATTTAATTCAAATTAGTATGTTTTATGGGTATTAAACATACAAATTAATTACATACATTGACCGTTGTATTTAATTTGAATATTTTCTTCTACATTATTTTGTTTATAAAAATATCCGTTGCTATTTATGTATATATATATATATATATATATATATATATATATATATATATATATATATATATATATATATTGATATTGGCATTAATTGCATACATTAACCGTTGTATTTAATTTGAATGTACTCCGTAGCGAAGCACGGGTATTCAGCTAGTACACACACACACACACACACACACACATATATATATATATATATATATATATATATATATATAACCCCCTTAATAGCCGTTCTTACAAAAGGGGTATGAAATTTCCCGTTGTAAAGAGGGAATCGGAAAAATAGGTTCCAGTAAAATAAAGGTTAAATTAATATTAAAACAAACATTTTTGAGAAACATTCACATTGCATTTTAAAGTCCTTGTTTGAAATGCAAAAAAAAAAAAAAAATAGAATTAAAAATTTTGCAATAGCTGATTTGTGGTTAGGAAAAGATGAAGTGGAAAATTTTGCATCGCTTAGCACGGGGTATTGAAAACCCGAGACGTCAACTGATGTATAATGCCTTGATCAGAAGTTGGAGGAGGAATATAAATAGGAATTTCTAGACATATTTGCATATTGGACCATTCGTTTATTTTCTACGCATTTGGTCTTACGAACACCTATGAAAATCTTCAAATTAAATTTCGAAAATTATGCGGTTGGTTGGATCAAACCACTGCGGTCAATTTTGCTACACAAGGGCTAATTGGTTCGCGCTCTGCAGTTTAAAACCAATTCCGAAAGGCTATAAACACCCATGCGAACAGTAATTCACGTGCCCATTCGATATAACAAATCCAATCCTGACTTGATTGTTCTTGAGTTGTTAGAATATTGCCTTCTTGAAACAATATTTACTAAAGTGATATGGCTTAGCTTTTATAGTAACATCTTTTTTTATTATTATTAAATAATTAGATTTACATCTCAATATAAAAGCACACGGCTATCATTTAAAACAATCAAGTTAAATCAAATTGTTTTAATACTCCTTAAACATCACTTTAGTAATTTTTTCTGCAGTTTTTAGACCAAGTCTAAATTTTCTTTGAACAATAACATTAGAACTTGCAACTGGAACATTAGGTTTATTTACCAATCAGAACTACTATCCCAAAGTATCTTCACTGAATTTATAATTCTTTATAATTTAGATTTAATTGAAAACATAAAGAAAGATGAAATTTCATTTATTAGTTAATATATGACTTATTCTTCTCAACTTTTGTCGTAACTTATTTTGCCATTAAAGTACGAAAACCGTTTGATAATATGTTTATTTATTTATGTGTGTTTAAAAGTATTTATGAACAAAATGAATCGCACCATACTTATGACGTAATCTATTTTATCTCTACTTTGCAATTTGCTTCTGTCACTATTTTGAGTTACGTTGATCTTTGACTAATTTTCTATTTTCGTAATACTTTCAAGCGTCTGACGTCCCATACAATAAATTAATTCCTTGTTAATTTTAGCCAGTTGATGTCCAAATAGTTAGGGCACAGGCTTTCAGTCCAGAGCCTGTGGGTTCGAGTCTTATCGGTGGTATGGATATTTGTAGCCGTTCGAAATCGGGTTTAAACTGTAGGTTTTGATCTAATTATCCCTTCTGTGGTTTAAGTCCAGCATAGCTCTCTGAACCTGTTAATCAATCAATTTTATTTTCGTAGTGGCTTACGCCTCTCTTTTGCAACTAGAAGGTAACCCGTCATTTTGACGTCATAATACTAATAATGACGTCATACTGGAAAAAAGTATATGAAAGTTAAAAAATATCCCGAATTATCTAACAATATTGCATTTAATCCACACCTTGTAATAGCAAACGCTTTCATTATTTTTTTATTTATTTAGTTTTTCATGCGATTTGAGTAGTAGACTGCCATCCAACCCGTCATTTTGACGTCATAATACTAATAATGACGTCATAATGGAAAAAGTATATGAAAGTTAAAAAATATCCCGAATTATCTAACAATATTGCATTTAATCCACACCTTGTAAAAGCAAACCCTTTCATTATTTTTTAGTTTTTCATGCGATTGGAGTAGTAGACTGCCATCCAGATTTTTACAGCTCACTACGCGATATGAATACTTGAGCTATTTGATTCATTCACATTCAAGTTTGTTTACTTTCAGAATTCATCGCAAAAGTAAACAGATTTTTAAAAACTGTTAAATATGCAGCTAAAAACATCCAATTTTATTTAGTTCTGAATGTTTTATAGAAAAATAGGCCGAACAAACGTGATTTGATGGAGAAGATATTAGTTTTTAGGTAAGAAAAAATTCTGATCCACATCTGAAATTGAAATTAAGCCTAACCGGCATTTTGTTTACTGAGGGCTTCAATTGAAAGATGAGTACAGCCCGGAAGTGTTATACAGAGACAACGGCTATCATATATATAATATCTGAATTGGCCTTATTGATTAGGTACTTTAGCTTCTAGGCCGCATGCTTCATTCTTAATATCAATTCCTCAAATTTTATCTTCTCTGAATAAAGTATTATGTTAAAAATGCTTGTCTGTCTTGCTATGTTGGGCTGAAAAGCATTCAAGTTGCCAGCATTTTCAAGGAAGAAAGGCAACTTTGAGCTGGAGTCTATTGACTTAATTAAGTCAACTCCCTTCTTGTTGTCCTTCCCGTTGTAGGTGTGTAGACAATGCGACTTTCCGTGGAGGCAGTTAAAAAAAAAAAAAACCTACAGCCGTCATTTGATCGATTAGGAAGTGTTTGTATTTATTTAACGATTGTAGTCCTAACTAGTACAATTAGACTACTAATCGTTTAACGGTATTGTCAGACTGTATTTGTTAATCGACGATTACAGACTTAAGATATAACACCTTAAAGTCTTTACTTATTTAGTTCTTATTGATTCAAACGGTAATACAGGCGAAGGATCGATGTGACATAGCAAGAAATTCGAGTCGCCATTAAAATAACTAGTGCCTTGAGTATAAAAAGAAAACAAATATAAATGGTTTTATCCCATTACCTCTGAATCCTTTATGACACCATCATTTCGTTTTATCATTCCACCATCATTCATAATCATACATTTTTAGTAATGCGAAGAAAAACCTAGGGGTTTTCGTAATAGCTAATTGGATTTCCCGAGGCGCGAGCTGCGTGAATTATTATTATTTTTACAAAGACGTCGCTTTGCCGCCAAATATATTTCTTTACCCTTTCATACATGAAAATGATTTATAATCTCTTTTACTGTTTTATTGCGATTGCTGTAAATCCTATATTTAACAATCGCATAATATGAATGACCTTCTAGAAAATATATATTAAATAAAGGATTTGAGAGAAAACATTTAGTTAAAACAAAAGAAAAATGGGAAAAAAAAGGTTTGTTTCTATCTTAGAATAGCATGTAAGGGGAACTTTTCTAGTATTACAAAACGAATTGAACAAAAGGATACAAAGCCATATTATTTAAAAGCTTTTTCAAGGAAAAAAAGACGGGGAAAAGTAAACTCTGTTCTTAAAGAAGGTTCGTATAGGCTTCACCTTTCAAGAAAGTCATAAATATTTTAGGATACTTTTTATACTTATGTATATCTTCTCACCCTCTCCCTCTTTCTTTCTTTCTCACTTTGTATATATATATATATATATATATATATATATATATATATATATATATATATATATATATATATATATATATATATATATATATTTATTTATCTATTTATATATATATATTTATTTATCTATTTATATATATATATTTATTTATCTATTTTTTTTTTTTTTTCCAATTCGGCAGACGGTATACTTGGACATTATCCTTACCGTCATATGACACCACGGTTTTGCAGGCCACTTTTCTGGGAGCACCGTATAGGTGGACCAGTATTACCCCCTATGGACCGATCCCGTAATTTTGAACCGAGTCAAATGACGAGACCGGAACACTTAACCCCGCACCTCCATAGGTAAATTTGAGAACTTTGAGGGTATTGCAGCCATGGTAGATTTTACGTGCACCAGCCGCCATTAGTGTACACGGTGGGGGATTTGTCAGCGACCGACATCGAACCAGCAACCCCCACAGATCACTGGCTCGACGCCTTTGCCAACTGGACCACAGCGCCCTGATATATATATATATATATATATATATATATATATATATATATACACACACACACACACGCATAAAAGATAGTGAGGGCACAAACAATTTTCCTACAAATAGATTTTCCTTCCTTTCTTTCATGTAGAAAAAATGCTTCTTTTCACGTGTATTCTTTAAAAATTTTCTGCTACCTAACATTATTATTATTCTAATCGGAGTACCTATGTTTCAATTCGTGTAGTTGTATATATATATATATATATATATATATATATATATATATATATATATATATATATATATATATATATATATATATATATATATATATATATATATATATATAAATCGCTTAAATTTAACGGTCATATCACGATAGATTATATTTTATGAAATGGGAATTCGGGATTAAATTTTGGAAGCAGCGAAAATGCTGTTCTTACACACACACACAATTTCACTCACAAATCCTTGAAGGTTAAAGAAAAATATCACATTCTGAGAAAAACATTAATATTTAAAAAAACAACTCCCAAAATCCGCTAAACATAGAGCTAAATGTGCATAAATTTGCGTAATACGCACTTTGAAGTTATTTTTCCGAATGCAAAATGCAGATGAAAATTGTCTTGGGGTTAGAAAAAAACCGGAAACCTAACCCACGGTGCAATAGATATTCATAGATATTCATCGATTCGCCAGACACAGTTGTTTGTAGCCCCATAAACGCTTAGAAATGACTGCGACACTGAAAAATATGTTACTCTGATACGAAAAATATTCTACACATGGGGAGTTAGCTCCTGTATTCTTTTTTATTTGTTGTTGTTGATATCGCGAAAAACATACAAAGAAAAAAAAGATTCCTAAACCTTCTTTTTTATTTCCTTTTATTATTCTGTATCTTCTCTTTCTGTGGATATGAAAATATCTCCGAGATAATAGAAAAATGTATAGAATTAAGAAGAATGGTGTTGTATATTGAAATAACTCGCATTGCGCTTTGATAGAATTTCAGTTTTTTTTTTTAAATTCGGAATATTGGTTTATAATCTATATACTATATATGAAACAGTTCCGCAACTGACTGACTGACTGACTGACAGATAACGCACAGACCAAACCGCTGGATCTAAAGGGCAGATATTTTGCATGGCGATTCTTCTTATAATGTAGGGGTGCACTTAGAAAGATTTTTGAAAAATTCTTCTTAGATTTTCTTAAATTAAATTTTTAATCTTTTTTTGTAACATTCTTTAAACTTTGCATTTAAAATAATAATTTGAGGGTTATAAAATTTATATCACGATAAAGATCATGAAAATTCCTCATGAAATCATTTTCGAATCTTTACCTCCATTTTCTGATTTTTGGTGAATTTTTAAAGATTAATTTTTAGAATTTAATTTATTAAATACTGATCACGTGGTTTCTTTTCGTTTTGTGATACTTCAAATTAATTTTGCGTCACGTGCACAACAACGAAATAAATTGACAAAGAAATATTAAAATACGGTAAAAGATAAAATTTAACCACTATACTAATTGAGATGGAAGTTTTTCAAATTAGTATGTTTTATGTATATTAAACATACAAATTAATTGCATACATTGATCGTTGTATTAAATTTGAATATTTCCTTCTACATTATTATGTCTGTAAAAATATCCCTTACGATTTTTTTATGAATATATTTTTTGGGGGGAGGGGCATTATTTGCATACATTGACCGTTGTATTTAATCTGAATGTACTCCATAGCGAAGCATGGGTATCCAGTTAGTATTCACATAAAAGGAAATCACTTCCAATAAGAAACTATTTCTTTAGTACTCATGTATCTCTTGGAACTCCTTTCGTGCCATTTGTGACCAGAAAGAAGTTCATATGGAACTTCAGTCGACTATCTTACACTGATCAATAAAGTGAGATGTTATTTATGAACACATTCACTCCAGGAGAAGGAAGGTAAACTCGCGCAAGTATTTATTATGCTATGCGTATACTGTTTAATCCTACATAACATAGCTTTCTTCCATTTATTTTTAACAGAATCAACCATTTCTGTACTTAACCGGACGTTTACCCTAAACTTAAATTACACCAATACATCGTTGTATAACAGGGTGTATTGCACCCTGTATTGCACCCGTTGTATTGCGGGGTGTGTTGTTAATCATCAGAACTTTTCGCTAGTGCCGATCGACATATTCACTCTTTATATTAGATGAATATTTTCTTTGCAATATTTTTTCTCGATTTGGAATAACTGGAAATATTTTCGATAAAATTCTAACACGCTGCGAAATATTTGACTTCCAATATACTTTTATAAAACTTTACTAATACTAGGATTAATCGGAACTTTCCCACAAAATTCCAACCTTTGCAAAATATTTGGTTTTCAACAATCGCAGAATATTTCCTTCTCAAAATTTCACTTATACTGGAGATTAAGTAGAAATCCAGTTTAAGCGGAATATTTATCTTTCAGTATTTCTTAATGCATTAATTTTTTTCTAATACAGCCGATTGTTGGGAGATACTTCCAACGCGTGTTAAAAATGGGCCTTAATTTTAAGTATTTTGCGCATCAAAACTATTATGAGTATGTGTGTTTATGGGTATAGAGAAGGCGAGATACCGGTGAGATGTAATTTACCAATACAGGTTGAAAATCCCTCATTTAAAAATCTCAATTCCGAAATTTTTGTGACCCAAAATGGCGTCATAAGTGAAAAACTTTATACTTGACTACACTTGTTATTAATGCATTACTGGTATGTCATATTTTTATAGTTAAATACTTATCATTTAATACTTATAGCGTAAGAAAATGATTGCGCATCAATAGTTTAAAATTTAGAAACAAGAATCACGATACCAAACAACCAAAGATTGTTCACATCGGCTACTGAGATGTGATTTTTATTCTTCCCGATAGATCTATACAAATACATTTTATTCAAAATCGAATTTATTAAAACTATCGAATGAATGAATTAGCTTCAGGCTATGTGTACGAGACATATAAGAAACATAACAGAGTGTAAACCTGGGCTCCATCCTCATAAAGTATCTTATAACATACATACAAATGTTCTAAAACCCGAAACGTTCCTCAAACTTCATTTAAAAAATAGAAGAATTTACCTAATATTGCATAATATACTGAGCAAAAATATTTAGATAAAAAAATTACAGATATAGGTCTTATATTTGCCTACTCTTAAATACATAGAAATGAGTAGATTATCTAAAAAGCTGAGTATTGTACTTCTATCTCTAGTAAACAACTTTAAAAACTCACTTGGTATAGCGTTCCACATACACTGAACTTTATTTTAAATGCTACTTAATGCATAGCTTCATGGACAACCGGATATCCCGGATAACATATGGTACAAAGAGCCCGGATACGGCCTTTTGTACCATGTAAGTGAACTATTCCAAGATTTCAAAGGCATATACTGTTTTTAACTGCTCTTTATTCAAATAACAATGAAACTTGCAGAAAATTTTCATTTTTATTCTAAAAAAGTCTGCTTTATTCCATTGTGCACGATGTATGTTAACATCCTTTTTGAGAGTTTATTTTACATAACATATATTTTCAAATTATTACTGTAACCGAGGGTCTTACGATGAATATGTATTCAACATGGCAAGAAATACCACTGGCGAGCCGAGATCACGCATATTACATATAGTTTGGTCCCTGAATCGCCACTAAAGCACTAAGTATGAATGAAATTAACCTGCTTAAATACAAGATATGTCTTCAGGTATTCATACTTGTTATAATGAAATATTTTTTCTTGCAATGTTGTTGGGGTACGGATAAAATGAAAGATGAAGACTAACAAAAAATTCTGCTTTAAATTAACGAATTCTGGAACACTGTTGCCTGGTAACATTTGGTTTTCAATATGTCATCCTTCAAGACTTGATTTTTTCATGGCCGTTTTTAGAATCCAAAATGTTTCTAAAAATACTATCCCATAAATACAGTGAAACTTCTCTAGCCGGCCACCCCTATTCAACGCCCCTCCTCCCTGAAAACGACCACTTTTTTTCGGAAACATGACTTGCAGCCTTATAGAAGTTCCACGGACACAATTTCATGGACTAGCAATACTCAAGAGGGACTTTTCTACGAACTGTATTTTGGAAGGTTTGGAAAGAGAAAACCTACATATCCAATCAACCTTGTCAAGTCATGAGCACAGATATCAGTAAGGAACAGTTCAGAGATCATAGCACCGAAAAAAAAATACCCTATAGTCATCTGGTAAACATGAATTTACAACAGAAAAGACTTAACAAAATATACTGTTGTGGTAGCTCTACTACTCCATGCAAAACATCATACCAAGATGGCAACTTCCCTAAGGACTTGTTCACTTAGAATCCGTAAGCGTCAACGTCACTCGTATTGAAATATATTTAACCAATTACCAACCTCCAAACGATTAGCCACGAAATTGTTAATGTCTGTGATTGGTTTAAAATATGTCAAAACGTGTAACGCTGACGCTGACCGATTCTATGTGAACAGGCCCTTACTCCTCCTGAAATTGCCAGGTGAAAGACGAGTAGCGGAGAGATGAATTCTGAACTTAGATGGCAAAATGTCATAAGAAACTTTTCTTAAAAAAATTGAGTTTTCCACATTCCGGATTCTCGTTCGCCGATATTTTCTATTTACTGTAACTAGTGTTACTAATAGCAAACTATTTTTCTGAAACATTAGTACCACGTTTTGCTCATGTAAAACGAATTATTGATTTTTCTTGACATCTTGGAATCTAAGAATTGCTGTCACGTAAATTTCTTATTAAATTTTGCCATCTGAGCATAGAATTATTCCAATGATAATTCGGCACCTAATCTGAAGCATTTTTTTTCCTGCAGTGCACGGGTAAGTTTACAAAATGGATGATCCACACAAGGGGGTGCGACATCGATGTCGGAGTTTTCAAAACATCGATGTTTTGACATAAACATCGATGTTTTAAACATCGATTTATTGAAGCCGATTTTCTTTTAACATCGATGCTTTGTGCTCGATGTTTTACGTTGTCGTGAGTTTTTTTTTAATGAAAATGTACCATAATAAAAAAAAAAAATCAACCCCGTAGCATAATTTTCACAATCAGTAAATGTAAGTCTGAATTTTGAAAAGGACGAATACAAAAGTGGGAACGATTCCCTATCAACGAGACAAATGGCAATCAACAACCAATGACTAATAATAATATACCCCAATAACCCCAATAATTGTTATTTACAGTGGAGAAAAAATAAGTTTATTTAGTTTTCCCCCATACGTTGGTTTTGCATCAGTACTTCAAATTGGTGTAAACGTATGTAATTTTCTTTTGTATTATTTAATTTGAAAATAAAAGATTTGATAATAAATTGTTGTTATTTTTTTTATATTAAACTCTGTTGAACCAAACTCAAAAATTCTTTTAAATGATTTTGCCTTGTACTCTGTTGATATGAAACCAATCCTTTTATTTTGTGTTAAACAAAATAAAAGGACATGAACTTCAGAACTTTTTTTATTCTAAATTATTTAAGCCACCTAGATTTAAATTATTCTCCAACTTGTAAATAAATATGACTTGATATTTACAATAATTTTTCACATTCAACGAATTTAAATACGAAAACATCACGGATTTTTTTTTTATGGCTTTGGACCTATCAATTGTTTTTACAGCAATAATTTCTTCCTCAATTTTCTGGTAAAAGTAATAAAATGTATTATGGAAATTTTGTGATATGCGCTGGCTCTCGCAACCAAGTTTTTGTAATTTGTGTCAGCCCAATCAGAGAGTAAAATTACCGCCCTCCAAGACTAACCGAAGTAACATTAATGTTAGAAGTTACTAAACCAGTTTTAAAAAACTGAAATTCGAAATCATCGATGTTTAAAAACATCGATGGTTTTTGGGCGATGTTTTATTAGCATCGATGTTTTGATATTGAATATCGATGTTTCAAAACATCGATGTTTTGTTGTAGATGTCGCATCCCTAGAATCCACACGCGGGCTTGTGGCGGCCCAGTGGTACAGCGCGCTGGTTTTCGGTGCTCAGGGTGCTCGGATCGAATCCTGGCGTCGCGCCACGAAAAATGCCTCTTTTCGTGCCGTCCCTTTGTAGGGGTAATGCTGTCCGCCTATATGGTGCCCCCACAATAAAATGGGCAGTAAAAATTGCGGCGTAGTATAGGCGAATGTCAGACGGCAAGTGCCTCCGCATTGGGGAAAGAAAAAAAAAAAGAATCCACACGCGGATAATCGGCACTTTAGCGTATTTTCTATTTAGAATTTGCTTTTATTTCTGTGCATTTTGAAATGATTCTATATAACTGTAAATAAATTTACCTTCACTTTTACGCTGATTCAAAAATAATATTTAATGAAATTTCAACCAAAGATAAAATAGTTACGAAACGCCTACTGACTTACATGAATAAATATTCCTCCAGACAATGAAGATATCTATGTTTTCGAAGAGAACTAAAATTTTGTTTACCGAGTGTGGAAGAAATTCATCTCCTCAGATAGATCTTATTCAGAGATACCCTTAGAAAATTTAAGGAAAGTAATTTAATAAATACTGATTTATGTACGTTGAAAAGAGAAATAAATTTCGTAATTTCGAGTTGATAATCGATTCTGTTTTTAAAATAGACTTTTATCAAAACAAGGCTTCCATAAAATATAAAGATCATTACAAAATATTTTTTAATGGATATTTACCCTTAAATTTTTATCAGTGCTGTTCAGGGAAAGTAATGGAAGTTTTTACCTTTATGTTGTTTTCTGATAAACATCGCTGAAACTCCAAATTTAATTATGTTTGAAAATTTATTTTCATTAGATAGTGAAGTAAATTTAATGTAACAGACTTTTTGAATATCTTGCAAACAATTTATTTTCATTTTGCAAAGTACTTCAATAATCTTGATGTGTGTTCGAACATGTGCGCGAAGATATTCTAATATTAACAATAATCAGAATTTATGAAAATAAATCTGTCGGAAACTTTGGATCCCAGCCCTTTAAATTAGATTTAGAAACAATGAAAAATTATTTTATTTTTATTAATTGCATTTCTAGTATATAAAAGACAAGTAAAATATTTAAAACTTTTTTTACAATAGAATACAGAGAAAGAAATTAGTTCCAGGTGTTGTGAATATCAGTTGATAATAATATTTCAATATTCAGCACAGGGTATTGTGTTATTAGACTTATTGATCAATATTCCACGGTAATTTTTTCGAAAAGGATGCGTTTTTTCTATCCAACTCAATCTTTTCTTAAAATCTGTTATTGATGTTCCATCTATTTATGATGGAAACATGGTTTAGTTTTGACTTTTAGTTTGGCCCATTCGTTTTGTAACCCCATATTATATTTGTAATGCTGTTATACTGATACTGCACTAATAATATATTCACAACACGGGTATTATGTAGTCATGGAGAAGAAAGCACACAAATTTCCGTAAAATGTGTTACTTTAACTTATACGTTGCTCGAGTAACTAAAAATTCAGTCTTCCGGTACAATTTTCCGTTAGTTTTTATCACAAAGGTAGGTGTATGCTTGATTCGGTGATGGCGATTTTCATATTTATTTCAGAATTATCGTCATCGCTTTGTTAAATTTTTACAATAATATTCCTCTAAGTTTATAACAGCCATTTGCTATCGGTTGTTATACGGAGAATTGAACCTGGGTCACATAACATCCAGCCAATTTTTTTATTACTTAAGAAGACCTCAATCTTTTTATTCTATTCTTCACATATTTTGACTTTCTGTTACAGGCCAACCATCCATGATGTTGTCCTGTGCATTCTTATGTATTTATTAAACAATGAAGAATTTTTCATCAATAAGAGTTTTTGCCAAGGCCTCGTTCGCATTTCAAGGACGGAGCGTATCGTCAGCAATAAAAATTTTATCCAATCACAGAGCCTAATGCAATGAACACGTGCTATGTCAAACCAATCACACGTCATGTCAACGGCGCTAACGGACGATAGCAACGCGACTCTCAGAAAGCAATGTAAAACAAGGTGTAAATGCCTGTTCACATTACATTCGGAGCATGGCGTTGCGTTTCTACTTTGTGACGTCACGCATGTATCGTGCGGTTTTCACGACCTGCGAAGAGCCTTTCCACAGCTGCAGGATTAAAAACACCTCCATGTGCTCCCACTGCATTCTAAAATTCTGTGGGGGTTAAAAGGCTATCACATACAGTTTCACTGCCGAAGACTAACATTCCTGGCTTCTGCGGGCCCCAAGTTTTATCCTTACCGACAGATCGGGGATCAGCCGCCATTTCCCTCGTAAAGATGTCCCTTCTGGGTCGTCAGTCAGAACATGCTGACGTTATAGAAACGATATGTTCCCATAAAAATGCCATCAGAATCCAAGGCTGTCATCGTGCACGGAATTCCTCGTTTCCCCCTCTGAAAATCCCGCAATTTCTAAGAACTGGCCGCCATCGACGAAGATTTCAAGCCGGGTATGTATGCGAGACTCTGTTATTTTTTGGAGAGCACCTGTAACACCTGGACCAGTGCAGCTGTGCAGATTTCTGCTCCCCGAAAGACTGAGTTTTTGCCGCTATCAAAATCTTTTGCACCAGTCTGGTGATGCTGTAACTTGCTCGAACCAACCTCTTACTTGTTACGTTTTGTGTCAATAAAAGTTAAGTTTTTCGTTACTTCTGGCCTGCTATTTTAGACCACTCGGATACCACGCCAGTTGAACACGTTTCTGTATCAGTATGTCACAACGTTGTCTCAGAGATTGTTGATATTACATGTGATTGGTTTGATGTATCAAGTAGTCAACGAATGGAGCTCTCTGACTGGTTAAAATGTTTAACGATGACGCTACATAACGCTCCGGATTCATTGTTAACAGTCATCTCTCGCTCTTTGCAGCGATCGAGCGAAAGTATAATGACAGTCTGCAAGGACCGAGTGATTGAATTCAGATCTTCTAATTTCGAGGACGGTATTGTTCTGGTTGAACTATTCCGGCGAAGTGAAAAAGTCTCATTATTTGAACCAAGGAGCAAAATATTTCATAAAGCGTTTGTAGCTATTCGAATACCAACACAGTTCTAAAGAAGTTAATCAAATCACAAACAAACACACACACACACACACACACACCAAAAAAAAAAAAAGAAAAGATAGATAGAAAGCGTGAATATGAATATAGAACCGACTCTAAAAATTTTATCGCAATTTACCCCATTTTTTAATTTGCTACTACTATTTCGCACTTCAGCTCTTCTGTTAGAGCTAAACGCGAATTTTGCGGTCAGACTGAAGCTAAAAGTTCCTACCGAAACGTATTTTAACAAAATTACTCCAAATGTTGCTGCAGCATCACCGAGGAAACATTCTCTCGGGCAGTCACATGAAACAACAACCATCACAAACGAGGAAATTTCATTTAGATAAGATTGTTTTCTAAACAGTACGACTCCTCAAGTTCACAGCAGGTCAGTGATGGCCGCTTCCTGATGAGATTTTGAGATGCTCTTTTGATTTATCTGCGTTTTTTGGCTACACATTATCATGTTTTTCTAATGGAAGGAAAAAGAAAGTTTCGCTTAATGAGTCAACCATCTAACTTTTGGCCGTCGCAATTATTCAGACATGAAATTTTCGACCATACAACAACATTTTTTTTTTGTCGTCCGAGTTCTCCAACCGTGGAAAGATGACTCACAAATACAACGACTCGCCTTTTTAATTCTATTTGTCGAGTTAAATAGTCCAGAGTACAGGATATTACGAGTGTTTGGTATTCTTTGCGATACGTTTTCGTATATCCTTTTTTTAGTATGCAGGTTCGGCACGAGTTTCCTGTTTATCGTTTATTTTATGCACAATCAGTAACGATGATATCATCAAAATTGTTAATTTTGATTTGAGTCATAGGTTCTAAATTAAGCTATAGGGATCACCAATTTTTTTTTTCTGAATATGTTATGCGTGTGATTTTTAAGATTGTTTTTTTTTAAACTACTATGCAGAAAATAAAATTCTGATAATAATAACATTAAGAAATATATATTATAATATTAATAATAATTTTAAATGTTATTATTATTATATTACAAGTAACGATATATTATATGCTAAAAGATAATGCAAAAATAAAAATATTTATAAAAATAATATTTTTGATAGGTTGAAAAACGTAATTTAAAGCTACAATTTCACGTATTAATTTATGATTAGAATTAAATTTCTATTTCTCTTTATTGGTGTGCCTAAGTGATATTCTCACTGGAGGCTGATTACATGCTCTCAGAAGCTCCATAAAGTAGATATTGCTGTAACGTTTTCCCTCGAATTTTCTCCGCGCTTACTCATGACTTCCATTCCTTGCTGATATCGCAAACGTGGGAACCGCCTAAAAAATGTATGTAACTGTACAGCATACCTTATGTGTATTAATGTTTGTGTATTAATGTGTATTAATGTTTTAACTCTTTTTTTTAAACCTCCGACTGTGTAGCCTTTATCCTGTACCGAATGGTACATCCAAATGAAGCATTGGGTCACATTTATAACTAGCTGAAAACCCGCACTTCGCTACGGAGTACATTCAAATTAAATACAAAGGTCAATGTATGCAATTAATGCCAAAAAAAATAAATATATATATATATATAATAAATACGATCAATGAATACAATTGATGTAAAAAAACAAAAAAATATATTTATAAAATAATCGTAAGGGATATTTTTATAGACAAAATAATGTTGAAGAAAATATTCAAATTAAATGTAATAGGACATACTATAGAATATAGTACAGTTAATATAGTATAGTTTGAGGAACATAATATCTTTTATTGTATTTTAATATTTTTTTGGATAATGTCCAATCGTCTGCCGCATTAGCAAGAAAAATTTTTTTTTTGTCTATTTAGTTGTTATGCAAGTGACGATAAATTTATTTAAAGTACCAGAAAAAGAAATCACGTGATCAGCATTTAATTAATTAAATTCTAAAAATAAATCTTTAAAAATTAACCAAAAATCAGAAAAATGGAGGTAAAGATTCGAAAAAGATCTCATTTTAAAGGAACTTTCATGATTTTTCTCGTGATATAAATTTTATAACCCTCCAATTATTATTTTAAATGCAAACTTAAAAAAAGTTATTAAAACAGCTTAAAAATTTAACTTTAAAAAATCTAAGAAGAATTTTTCAAAAATCTTTCTTAGTGCACCCCTACACTATAAGAAGAATCGCCATGCAAAATTTCAGCCCTTTAGGTCCAGCGGTTTGGTCTGTGAGTCAATCAGTTACGGAACTGTTTTATATATATAGATAGGGTCTAACAAATCAAATTTTTAAGACTGCTGTGTACTAACCCAATTGGACTCGCTCACCTCAAAGTTAACCTATCGAGAAAATGTGTCTAGTATTTTATAGCTACATAAATGCTGATAATCCAGTAAAAACGAATTTTCATATTGCCTGAACTTTTCTGCACCTTGCAACAGGATTCATTCATTTTATAAATATCGTCCACCAAATAGGGATGGGATATCGAAAGCAAAATATCGATATGGGTATCGATAATAAAGCGGTTATTAATATCGATATCAATAATATATCGGCACAAAAATATCGATATTTCGAAATATCGATGATATTTCAAAATATTGACGATATTTCAAAATATAAACAATATTTCAAAATATCGAAACACATTTTCCTTTCAATATGCAGTCAATCGTATTCGGAGGAATGATTGTATGGTAAAATAATGTATACTATATGGTAATAGTACGATTAAAAAAATGATCGTAATTTTTTTAATAATGAAATAACATTTCAATGAACAATATTTTATCAAATTAAAAGTTTCTATTTAGAGAAAGAAAGAAACCCTAGTTTGGGTGATGTGATGGCAACACTGAGTGTATGTAAACAAATTGGAAGGAGATATTGGAGATAACCGATTACCTCAATTCTATTGTTAGTATTCTTTCTTTTATTCTTTTCATTGTAGTTAAGTTCTGCAGTTGTGTTTTAGCGTGTTTTTCATAAATTTCAGTTAGCTTTTCAATAATTATTAAAATAACTTCAATAATGCCTCTAAAATCGAAATGGCGGAGTAATTTCTCTCGTATTGATGAGAAAAGTGCAAAAAGCAAAACGTTTATTCATTTTTAGTTCTTTCTAGAATTCTTTTTATATATTGAACAATTTTTGATTTTTTTCACTCATATTTTGATTGCTTGTATTAAAAATTACTTTGTATATATTAGAAATTATTTGTATCACTCATTTATTTTGTTGGTTTTGAGATTTTTCAACCCTAATTTTTATAAATTATAAATATTTCAAATAAATTCTTTTGAAAATATGCAATCGATAATATCGGGAATATAATATCGATATTCCGATATTATCAGAAATCAAATATCGATATTATAATATCTAATATCGAAGGGGGAAATATCGCTATTTCGATAATAGCGATATCAATATCCCATCCCTACCACCAAAGGAATTTATGTGCGTTTAAAACACACTGTACCAGATTTTTGCCCCGAATAATTTGGATTTGAAATATTATTTGCATTTATTTTTTAAACGAAAATGCTTGAAGGTGTGAAATTTCTTTCTCTACTACGTACTACAATTTGAAAAAAAAAATCTTTAAATCCAAATAGGCAATCCTTGGACACATTTTCTCCATAGGTTAACACTGAGGTGAGCGAATCCAATAGGGTTTGTACACAATCTCTTAACAAATTAAACAGTTTTTCGAAGATAAATGCCAGCTTGTTTCGCAAACGGCCTGCATTTATGATTCTAATATTCCAGAAGGCTTCTACAGTCCCCTCCCTGCTAACGGATCACTCATCTATAACGAGTTAATGGCATCGTCTTCTATCAGAAATAACTTTGGCCTTTAAAAATCCAGCTATTTTTGTTGTCCAATTTATCCGTTTCCTCTATTTCAGGATTTAATTATTTGATTTTAACGTCAGAGTTCGACATTATCCACCTGCTTCTTGTTTCTGCGGCTCGTCTTATCACACGCTGTTTTGACAGCGCGTGTCTATTGGCAATTTTCTGCTGATGCTCATCTATAGGTACAGTATATTGTACCTATAGGGTTTGTACACAACAGCCTTCCAGGTTCACCTCTCTAAGTAATCAGACACTTTATCCGGATTTTCAAATGCTCAGAATTTCAAGGTTTGTCACTAGGAGGTGCAAATCTGCGAGCAGGATTGGAAAAACGACATGCTATGCGGGGGACAAGCACATTATATCACTTCAAATGGCAAAGAAACTGTGAACTGTCAAAATGTAAACAGAACAAATAAAAGACAAGGAAGAGCGCTGGTGATTTAAAATATTAATCACCAGTGCAATCAATTTAAAATATTATTTAAAAAAAAGAAAAAAAAAAGAGAAAAAAATCAAGTTGGGGGAGGGAGGGGAAGGAGATAGACGAAGAGATAGAGAAAAATAAACAAAGTAAGTGATAGACACACACACAGAAAAAAAAAAAAAAGCGAAAAAGAAAGAAAAATGATAAATAAGAGAATAATTTTTAATGAAATAAAAAAATAATAAAACAACGTGTTTAGGGATTGCAGAACTGGACTAAAAATTTAGATAGAACAGGGTTTCGGTTCTCAAATTTTTCTAGAACCTGGTACCCTGTTATTACCCGGGTTTCACTAATACATAAACCAGGAAACATTTGCCCTGAATATTAATGAAAAACTATATTTATTTATAATGTAAAGAATTTTAGTTTATTACGTAAGTAAAAAAATATTTTTTTATTTGTTTTAATTTAAGTTAATTTAAGAAATTTGGATATAAAACCCGAAATTAACGAATTCGTAATGAAGATTTTATGTTTTAATTTTCTATTTGCCACTAGATCAAATATTCGAAGTTTAGATGCATAAATTTAAATGATATAAAATGCAATCTATTTGTATAGTCTATAACTGCAATAAGTAATTTCTTTTGGAAATTTTCTATGAAATAATTTTTTAAAAAAAGGCAAATAATACTCGATGGCATATCTTTTGACTACAGGAGGGTATTGACTTCTGAAATGGTTGAAGAGGTTCTAGTAGTTAACACTATGCTTGCACTTAAGACAAAGTGTTCCAAAGATTAATATGGTGATAAATGTTGAAGCATGGTAAAACTCTTTTATCTCCATCAAAGTTTTTTTTTTAATTTTAAAAGATTTAGTACTTTCGGATACCCAGTTCTACAACCACTGGAACCGGGTTTACGGTTCCAGTAATTTTCCCCGGGTACCCAGTTCTGCAATCCCTAAATGTGATTAAAAGCGAGAATTAATGCATGATAGAATTCCAAGCAGATGGAACATAAAAAAATAGGACTAAAGCTATTTAACGTTCTAGATTCGGAGTTGCGATTAATGAAGAAACTTGCAAAGATTTCGCGATGCATCCTCTAATCCCTTAAAAAATTAAACAGTTTTTCGAAGATAAATGCCAGCTTGTTGCGCAAACGGCCTGCATTTATGATTCGAATATTCCAGAAGCCTTCTACAGTCCCCTCCCTGCTAACGAATCACTCATCTATAACGAGTTAATGGCATCTTCTTCGATCAGAAATAACTTTGGACCGAAAAATTCAGCTATTCTTATTGTCTAATTTATCTGTTTCCTCTATTTCATGTTTTGATTATTTGATTTTAACGTCAGAGTTCGGCAGTATCCACCTGCTTCTTGTTTCTGCGGCTCGTCTTATCACACGCTGTTCCGACAGAGCGTGTCTATTGGCAATTTTCTGCTGATGCTCATCTATCCTTTTTTCCGCCTCATTTGACTCTCATTCCTTATTCGAATCTCCTTGTGCAGAGTGCGTCCTCGGCGTTCTATCTTTCATCAAAGAACGTAAGCAAATACAAAGTGATTAACAAATAAAAATATGGTGACATATCGCTGAACGCTTGAATGAGATTTTACCTGGATATATTTCCTTTTCTGTCTTGATGTCAACGTTTGAAGCGTCAAAGTAAATACAGTGAAACTTCTCTGGCCCCGAAACGGCCATATTTGGTTCAGAACTGACTAAAGACCGAACTCATTTTATGCAAACCAAAGAAACACAAGCCAATATTATGGAAGAAACCTCTTTACGACGGCCAACCCTCAAAACAACCACTTTTTTTTCCGGAACCATTACTGGCCGCCATAGAGAAGTTTCAATGTAATATAAAAATTCTCAAAAGTTAACTTGGAGGCAATACGATATTGCATTGTTGTTGTATAGTCTCTACTTAATTAACACAGCAGATCTATTTTATTAAATCAAATGTCTACTACAAGTTACAGAAACTTGTAACTTCCGAGAAATGAAAACGTTAGGTTTATGGAATAAGGACCAAAGAAGGTAGAAACAGGTTTCCACGAATGCTGTAAAATGAGCTGATTATTCAAAGTCTTTCTTTCTTTGTTCAGTGTTCATCTGAGGAAGCTTACACCTTTAATTTTGTTACCCATGAGAATTTTACCAACATCAAATAATGTTTGATGGCGCCATCTAGTCGCGAGAGGTAAAGTCATTCAATAAATAGTACTCTGAATACATTTAAATTAGACCCAGAGGGGAGTGGCGAGTGATCGGGAGCTGAAAACCATAAAAATCTTTAAAGCGTCTTTTTTATATATGTCGTAAACAAATAGGTTTTCTGTAACTTGTTATAACAGTTGTGAAACTTAAGTTCAACACCCTAATCCCAGAAGTATACCCTGCTTGGTTATTGTGCCTCACTGCTAGCGCGGGCTTACAGTAAAGCCCAATACAAACTTCATGTAAGCAGTACCAATATAAATTTTAGTAGTGTTTGAATTATATTGGATTCATTAATTCTCTCAGCATTTCACTATTGTAGCCTAACACGAGGAAGCAGCTCTCCGTATATTGCGGCAATTTTAGATGTGGCAAAATCCTTTTATCCGTTGAAAAGGGAGTATATACATCTACTCTGCAATCCATTTTGTCCATTAAAACAAAATTAATAAAAGTAACGATGAAACATAATCTTACCCTCTTTGCTTTTCGCGGTTTCAAATCAAGTCGATAGAAGCAGATTTTTAGATTAAAGAATTTTCCCCCTCAGAAATGAGAAAAGCAATATTCCGATAGATTTCAGCTTCCACTGTTGGTGTAAAACTACTCCTCTTCGGGCCCAAATATTTCTTTCCTTGGCGTTATATTTCTGAGATATCTGACATTTCTAGGCGACCGCAGTTAAACAAAGATGCAGAATTTATGGTCGGAATTGGTTAAAAATGATAAAGTAATTTGTGTTTTCTCTAGGGCCGTAAAAGCTGTTGGTCGATAGCGACGGTAGCTAGGAGACGACACAATTTAAACAGTTTGGCATGAATTTGAGTGTAAATTGTTTATGTTGGGAAATGATTGCAAGTCATTTTCTACCTAGAAGTGCGTCTTGGAGCTGAAAATTTAATTAGTACATGAAATGTGAGACAACCGTGTTTGGTATATGAAAAATACTCGTCGTATCGTAACTAATAGCTTATTGTTAAATTTGTGATGAACTCCTTTTGATTTGACGTTCAGTAATGGATGGATGATAAATATATTTGCCTGAATTACGAAATGAACTAGCTTCCAAAACCTGTAATGACCTCAAATCTAGTCACGTATTTATGCAATATGTATATGCATTTATATACATATACATATACTCACATGCATATATGTATATGTATATAAATGCATATACAGTCGAACCTCCATATATCGAACTTCTTCATATCGAAATTTTCTATAAATCGAACTCTTAGCGAATCTCCATGTTCATTACATAGAAAAACTGTTTCTATATATGGAAAAAATCTCTATATATCTAAATTTTTTTTCAAGACATGTTGGGAAATTTTATTCCACTTTATAAAATCTCCCAATTTTTGTCGTTTGAAACAATACGTCGTGGACTTCAATTCGCGGAAAATGTCCCTGATGAAGTTTTTTGTGGACTGAATAAATGAGAACATTTCTTTGATGAACTTTCCGCAAAACTGGCTGTTCAGCAAGATATTCGTAGTTTTTTTTAAAAGAATGTAACTGTGATCATTGTAACCATTGTTTGGATTATTGTTTTTTTAAAAGGTATGTAGTACTCAATAATTCTTTCATATTTATTCATTTTTTAGTTATTAACTTTCATTTAAAGAGATCGCATATAAATTAGAAATGGAGTTTCGTGTACGAAAATTAGCTTTAATTTTAATGGTTTAGGAGAATTTAAACTAAGATCAATTCTGTATATCGAAATTTATATATATCGAAATTATTTCCAGCAATTTGCTACTTCGATATATGGAGGTTCGACTGTATATATATATATATATATATATACACCGGGTGAGTCAAAAGTTCGTAAAAACTTTAAAAATTCATAAAAAAGGAAGAAATTATGATAAAGAAGTGCGGTTTCCCAGAAGGACTCACAAGGAAGTCGGATTTTTTAGGCAGAAAAATAAAAACTAGTTAAAAATGTCACCGGTAGAAGGCGCTGACGACCCGAAACACAATGAACAGGGCAACAGTATGTACCATTCATTTATTCTTGCTATAACAATTGTTCAACATAAGCTCCAGAACATTGTACGGCACAACTAAGATGACTCTTAACAGCTTGACCAACAACGCTCGATCGTGCAATGATGACATTCTGAAAGCGAATTGGAAAATCCTCGTGTATCACGGACTTTTATTGCAAGATTGATTTGCATGATTCTGCTGAATTTCTCGCATGTCAGCGCCATCTACCGGTGACTTTTCATCTAATTGTTTTTGTTGCTGCTTAAAAAAATCCGACTTCATTGTGAGCCCTTTCTTGCAAACCGCACTTCTTTATCATAATTTCTTGCTCTTTTAAGAAATTTTAAAGTTTTTACGACATTTTGGCTCACCCGGTATATAATATATATATATATATATATATATATATATATATATATATATATATATATATATATATATATATATATATATATATATATATATATATGTATGTATGTATGTATGTATGTATGTATATTGAATCGTCGTACTTTACTTTAAAGGGAAGATCCTGTCTGAGGTACCAGACTCGATTCCCCTAAAACGTGAAAGCTATTTACAGATCATCCTTACTACCCACGTATTATTAATTCATTACATCTATACTAGGAAGGTAACTAATTTTTGCATATGATCTTCGTTGTTTAAATCCATATTCCCACAAATCCTTTTGAGATAACTTAAAAAAAAGGTTTTACTGAATTGTTCTATAAAATGATCGTTAGTGAATGGTAAAGAATATAACCACGCTCTTTAAACATCCGCAGCTCTCAAGTTTTTTAAAGATTTTGAAACTTTAATCGTTATTTTATTTGATCTCAAATTTTAGATCTCAAATAAAAGAAATCCTAAATAACCTTAAAATTTTTAAATAAAATTAATTAAAAAATCCTTCAGGAACAGCAAAAGTTTACCTTTTCCCCCCAAGTCTAGAACTTCTTTATTACTATGTTGACTTGACAATGGATACACAAGATAACTATGCAGATTATAATTTTTCTTACATATCTAAAAGAACTCAAAACACGAAAATATTTTGAGAACTTCCTGAAGCTACAAAGAACACTTGTTCGTAGCAATGCACCACATAAAGACCTTTCAAATTTAACTTCCCAGGATGCTAACAAAATTAATGTATATAAATACCTTGTTAAAGGTTCCCTTGTTTTATGTGCTACATATTTTTGCCTTTACTCATTTTTTAAGGTACATCATTTTGCTCTGAAAGACATTTATTATGTGCTTCGTACGTACTAAATATGAAGGTCGGTTGCTGAAGTAGCATATATTTCTCTAGAGCAGGGATTACCGACCTTTTCATGTTTGAGGCAATTTTAATTTTTCCAATTTTTCAACAATTCAGTTAAAGTGGAATAAATTTCAGGAACATGCTAAATTTAATCCCAAACAAATACTTACTCCATTGTTGATTTTATTCATTTATTAAAAGATGTAAATAAGTAACTAACAGCAGAATAGAATATATTAACTCAGTTTCAAAAATAGCCACGGGGTTCAGTATTGTTTTACACCAGAGCAGTGATTCTCAATCACTGCACTGTGCCGCGAGATTCTTGAAGTGTGCCGCCACTGCGAATATCCATATGTATGCATACATAATCGTCTCACTTTACGTCACGTATAAGTCACATTACGTATAGTGATGTCAGAGAAGTAGTTCAATCAGTTGTACCTTCCTAGCGGGGACTGGCTGAACCAATGCGCATCACTAGTACAGTTCTTGATTGGTAACTGGTAACTCTGGACTATTACAGTTCTGGACTTTTTTAATCTGGATCCCGAAATTAGAGTAGCATTATCATTTTTACTCCCGAATATAAATGATGTTTTGATAAAACAACAAGCTCAAATTTCGCATTCAATGTAATTTGTAGTTAAATAAGTATTTTGTTTACTTTGTAATGCAATTTCATTTTATATTTCAATGAAATTTATTTCGCAAGCAATTTTTACAAAATATATTATAGGTACATTAATCAATTATCCGAGTAAAATTCTTTTAAATTTATCGTATTGTTAGTGTGCCGCCAAATTTTTAAATGATTAAAAGTGTACCGTGACGAAAAAATGGCTGAGAATCAGTGCACTAGAAGGCTACAGTGGCAATTGCTAAATTAAGTCTTGTTTTATATTAATGTGAGACTTGCGCATAAATGCTCAGAGCAGAAATGTTTGATATCAATCCTAACAGTTGTGGACGAGAGGGTAGCTAATTCATCCTCAGGAACGAGTGCATCGATTTGTGCCACAATCTGTCCGGCGTAAGAGTAATTAATTCAACTAAATATTTATTTTAAGTAGGCTGTACTAATCTTTTTAACGTAGGATTACGTTCCTCCGTAACGGTCCTCCAGAAAGCAAAATTTCAGATGTCCTGCGTTGCGAGTTATAGTTTTGACAGCTCGCTAAACCCAGTCTGTATCGCTTGGGCAAGAAGTAAACAGTTAAACAGATAAAGTACCAAAATGCGTCAAAATTTTGGCATACATACATACATATATACATACATACATACATACATACGTATATATATATATATATATATATATATATACGCACATATATATAGATACATATGTGCATAACACATACATACATATATACATAAAAAAAGAGGTAAGCATCGATAAGTAATCCTACGTCAATAACCCACGGTAGTTTCGTTAGAAGAGATTACCTGAATTTTTTTTGTTTATACAAAGAAGAAAAAAAAATCTCGCGGCACTCCTGGACGATTTGACGCCACCCATTGCGTACATTGGTTCACGCGTACATTGGTTGGGAATCACTGATCTATAATTTTACAACCACATAACCGAACGCAATATAACAGAATTATTTGCAGTTGAGACAAATAGAAATTTAATTGAACGATTTTTACAGTTCTTTCATTGTAGAATGTCATGCAAAAAACGCATGTCGAATAAAAACTTGCGATGATTGTTTTGTGTGGCTCTAAAAGTAAACATGAATGTTTGTCCTTTAAAATAGCTTCGTTTTAAACGACAAACATTGTGACGTCACGCTAAAGGAATCCGTGGACTAAAGATGTAGCTCCGAGGTCCGCCGGGAATGAGTTAGAGCAGGTGAAATTTTTCACCTGCAGTCCCGCTTTTTAAATTTTTTGAAAGAGAGAACATTTGTGTAAAGCTCCCGGTGAATAGTGTATGAGAATGTAACTGAATAACTCAAGGCAAATTTGCAAAGTTTGGAAGAAATTTTCCAAAATTATTTTTCTGAACCAGAATCTTTAAGAAGGTGACAATTTTCTGACAGAATAATTTAAAAGATTTTTTATGTGTTGCCTCCTTGACAACTGCTTAGAAACGAAGAGGCCTCTATAATATTTTGGGTTAGCAGGGGTAGGGTAGCAGATTTGGTCACGACTTTACTTTTCTTGTTTTTACTTTTTCTTGCACAGCTAACAGTATTGAGTGAGGTTGGGAAGCCGAAGTTTGCGGATTCGAATCCTGCTGTTGGTTTTGGTGTTTGTAACCATTCGGAAGCGGCTTTAAACGTATAAGAGTCTTGGTCTGTTTCAAAGACAAGCGTAGAGCTAAAGAAATCAAGAAGGTTTTCCCCATTAGCAATAACTATGAAATATATACATGAATAACGGAAACAGTTGAATGTAGAACATGACTTGAGGGTAAGAAAGCGAGAAATATTGAAATTGATGTTGAAAATCTGGAGGCTAAAAAAATAGCATCATCCATGGCTTAGATAGCGAAGAAAATATATAATGCAATCTTTTTAAAGACGGTCTCTTTATTTTGGAATTGGCTTAGAGATGTAAACAAATGCAATGGTTTATAGTAACATTTATATGACAAAGGTTGTTTATTATCACTGCAGTTTATAAAAAAACTGACTAAATACTTATAAATTAACCTTCAGCTTACGGGGCCCATTTTTCCTATTCTCTCTTTAGGAATGGGAAATTTCATACCCCCTTAGTAAAAACGGCCATTAAGGGGGTTATACACACACACACACACACATATATATATATATATACATTATATATATATATATATACAGTCGAACCTCCATATATCGAAGTAGCAAATTGCGCGAAAAAAATTCGATATATAGAAATTTCGATATATAGAATTGACCTTAGTTTTATCACAATTCTCCTAAAAAAATTAAAGCTAATTTTCGCATACGAAACTCCATTTCTAATTTATATGCCAATCCCATTAAATGAAAGTTAATAACTAAAAAATGAATCAATATGAAAGATTTATTGATTACTACATATCTTTAAAAAAACAATAATGCAGACAGTGGTTACAATGATCACAGTTACATTCTTTAAAAAAAACTACGGATATCTTGCTGAACAGTTAGTTTTGAGGAAAGTTCAAAGAAATGTTCGCATTTATTCTGTCCACTAAAAATTTCATCAGGCACATTTTCCGCGAATTGAAGTCCACGACGTATTGTTTCAAATGCCAAAAATTGGGAGATTTTATTCTAAAGTGGAATAAAATTTCTCAATTTGTCTTGAAAAAAATTTCGATATATAGAGATTTTTTCGATTTATAGAAACAATTTTTCTATGTAATGAACATTGAGATTTGCTAAGTGTTCGATATATAGAAAATTTCGATATAGGGAAGTTCGATATATGGAGGTTCGACTGTATATATATATATATATATATATATATATGTTCATTCTTGGGCCCGTATTCTTGGTATACATGCTATTCCACCCCGTAAGGAAAAAGTTAAAGGGATCCTACAAAGTTTTTCCTCTTACATGCGGGTCGTAGAGGGTTTCATATTTTGGAACGTATGGTCTACTGTAAATTCTTAAAAATAGCGTATCAAAATGGATTTTTCCTCAACCCAATGCGATAACGTTGCTGTCAGTAATGGAATTGCACAGGATGTTCATTCATTGTCAGAGAAAGGTGGCAAACTGTGAGCAACGTTACATGTATAGATACATTCAGCATTATCCTTTCGAAAGCACAACGAAATCGTTTGTTATCGGGATTTCTTTTTTCATGTGAATGCATTGAATGATAAAAATACGAAGGGATGAAGTACTTATTCCCGTTACTGGCAAATATCTAAAAAAAAAAAAATTCGCAACGTAGGCTTGGAAAGAAGCCCCAAAACAAAATCCGTAAACTGTGAGATTATTGTGTGAGCGAAAAAAACAGAAAACAATTGCTATGAATGTGCTCAAAACCAAACTGGCAACAACCAAAAATAGAATGAAACGGAACAGAAAAAGGAAGACAAGTTAAAAAAAAGTATTGTAAATGCAAAGGAAAAAAAATTAACACACTGAGAGAAGTTAACCCTTCAGCGGGCGCGCACATGTACACAGAGCAACTTTTTCGTAATTTTGAATGGTTTGTTTTTACATGTAAGGTTTGAATGTTCTAAGCAGTATATATTTATAGATACACCCTTTCTAACGTAGGTCTGATTGTCTGATCCTTGTATTCCTTTGCATTCATTGGTAGTCGGGATTTAACCGTGGTAAACCAGCGATTGTACTGGATTACAATACGACAAAAACAGGAGTTGATGTACTCGATCAAATATACAGCTATTACACAGCATCCTGTATGGCACGAAGATGGACAATCTCAATATTTTTTAGGTTCTGGGACATAACAGGAATCCATTCGCAACCGGACAGTTTTGAAATAAGGCGATTGTATCTGCATTATTTGGCCTCTAATTATAAATATATCTCAATATTATCAACATTTTATATCTTATCATAAAACGTTGAAAAGAAAACGTTTAATACAAAAGGAATAATCAAGATTGAAAGAGACGTTGCACTTTGTGCCACGTGCGCCTGCTGGTGTTCCAAAAATTGGAACGCCCGCTGAAGGGGTAAATAACGATAGGCTATCAATAAAATACAACAATAAAATCAAGGTAATAATGAAAACATAAAAAATAATTACAGAAGTTACCTCAAGCATTTATGAGAGATAGAAAAGTAACCCCAGAATAGGGATCTTCCATCTGTATTCCAGCCACTGGGAGCCCAGTAACTATATTTCCTTGGAATAATTTTCCTCCATTTAAGTTAAAAAGGGAAGTTTGAATTCGAGAAAGTTATAAAAAAGCCTAATTGCCTGCGGACTGAAAAAGAAGACTGAAGAAAAACCACCAGCTGTAGAGAGATGAGACAGAGTAAAAAAAAAAAAAAATATTCAGTTTTTATTAGTCACTTAACCTATCGTTACTCTAATGAGTGAGAAGTTCATCGCGTGTTACTTTAAAGTTTTACATTAATTGCTGTCATCGCGATTAAATGTGCCTCCTAACTATTTAATATTTAGGTGTCAGTTCTTATTTTGGGGAACGAGAATGAGTGAAAGAAAAACCACCAAACTAGAATTGTTATTAAATATATAGTGTTTTTAAGAGGAAAATGTAAAGAAAAACTGCAGTCGAACAAAAAAAATATGCGTGGGGGATACTCTGCCAATCACGGATTACTCCCGCTTACGAAGTTTCAATCTAATGAAAAGTATGCCAAGTTTCTTATTAAGAATGCAATAACATTCAGGGGGTCCAGGACACAAAATTATTAAAATTTTCGAAAAAGTTTTATTGCATCAAAATTTTTGTGTTCTTTTCCGATTAAAATGACGTTTAAATCATGTTTCTATCTTAGTTAGAACAGGAGATATTAATTTTTTTGTATGCAACATTCTAATAGCAGCCAATCTTTGTTTAAACCTG
The DNA here is from genome assembly GCA_907164885.2 of Dolomedes plantarius. Lineage (NCBI taxonomy): Eukaryota > Metazoa > Arthropoda > Arachnida > Araneae > Dolomedidae > Dolomedes > Dolomedes plantarius. Next base: position 76,345,777 of record OU015497.1, on the reverse strand, counting down.
TAAATGCGTTTTCTGCATGATGGGTTCTTTCACCATTTCTCGTGTTTAAATTGTTATAAGTCAAGAACCGTTAAAGATAAATGATTTAAACTTGGAAAATGTCTTTTTCAATTATTTTACTTTAATTCTGATTCAGCAAATTTGAAAAAAAAAATATTGGTTTTTGAAAATATTAATTTTTTTAAAAAAAGTTACATCAATTTTTTTGAAATTTTATCTCGAAATATTTTAAATTTTTTTAAAAATTAACATTTTAAAATAAGCTGAGTCAAAATTAAAACTTCTATTTTTCTGTTTAATTAAATGAAAAAAATTTGAAATTCGACAAATAATATTTGGAGTTATAACGATTTTAAATTACCCCACTTTAAAAAAAAAATTAAATAAAAATTTTTTTAAAAAACTTTATGAGAAGTTTTATGATGTGATTTTGCTTGCAAATTATATGGTTAACCATCACAAAAAATTCAAAATTTTAACTCAATAAATAAAAAAAAATTTAAATGTATCCCGGACCCCCTTCATCAAACTGCAGTTAGAGTATACTTTATTGACGATAAGTATTACTTGCAACGTAGTTTTATTCAAAAGATTTGTTTTTCCCTTTCGTGAAGTAGAGGAGAAGGTGAGATTATGAACCCTGCATTTATTATGGACCCCCTTAATATCTGCCCTATGCGCAGGTGCAGCCGCTAATTATAGCTGCGATCTAAAGCCCCTAGGTGGCTGCAATGGATAGTCAAGGTCATTGACTCCAGTTCACTCGCGAATGACGTCCTGTGGCCAATTGTTTGTTTTTCGAGTTTTCAAACTTTTTCTGGGGAAAGTAAAAGTGAATATTTTACATATCAATCTACTACTATGTTTTGTAAAAACTGGTTCCTGTGCCTTATTCTACACGACATGAAGTTCCTTTTGATCTAGTTCAAAATTAAATTCGATGTAATTCATAATGTGAAAAACGATTTTGTTTCCAAGATGGCGTTGTTTGAAATATGGACCCCTTGGGTGCTGGTATTATGGACCCGGGTCCATATTACTAGCGACCAGTTTCGATGATGTAATAATAATGTTTCCGTGAGAAAATGCGATTCCACAGATGATATCATTGTGATACATTTTATTTTCATGTTTTGTAATCCTTTTCGGTTATTCTGGAAGCTAAGAATGCAAGTTAAGAAGAAATCTCCCGCTAGCAAGAACGCTGTAGTGCGCAGAAGAAGTTGGGATAGGGTGAAGATGGTTGAGGCTATCCAGAAGCTAAGATGCGGAGAAATGGGACTAAAGGAGTCTGCCAGAGTGTTTGGTGTATCAAGAATAACTTTTAGATTACTGGCATCACAAATGGATAAGCCAGCAGCAGATTTTGTTATAGAAAAACTCGGGTTTGGTTTTGGTTTTGAGCGCTACGGTCAACTTTTGTTATACAAAGGCTAATTAGACCGGGACATACAGTTTAAAGCCGATTCCGAAGGGCTACAAACATGCATGCCATCAGTGGGATTCGAACCCACAGAATCTGAACCAAATGCCAGTGCCCTAGCCATTCGGCCATCACCTGGCACAAAAACTAGGGAGGATGCCTGTTTTACCAGATTACACTGGAAATGAGTTAATGGCCTATTTGCTAGAGATGGAGTCAATATTTCACGGTATCACTCGACAAGATGTGAGGAAATTGGCGTTCCAATTGGCTGAACGTAATAATATCTCCCACACTTTCTTAAACGAAGCAGCAGGGAGAGACTGGCTAAACCAATTCCTCACTCGTCAGAAAAATTTTGATCAGAAAACCTACAGGGACGTCATATGCACGTTCAGAGAAATTCACACTTGAGCAGGTGGTTGGGTTATTTTTATTTGCTGGAAGGTTTGTGTTCTGGGAATCATTTCCAGAATCTTCAATGTAGATCAGATTGGTTTAAGTGAGGTTCAGTCGAAAGTTTACCAAGTCATCGGGTTGAAGAGAAAACGTCAGGTGGGAGCTCTGACTACAGCTGAACGTGGTTCTCTGGTAACTGTGGTTTGCTGCATGAATGCTGGGGGAACATGTTTTCCACCAATCATGATATTTCCTCGTAAAATCTTAACGGATCAGCGTATGAATGGAGCCCCATTCGGAGCAATTGGAAGAGCTCATCCTCTGGGTGGATACAAGGCCATATGTTTACAGAGATGGCCCAGACTAACAAGAAGCATCGTACATCTTCTGTGAAAGTGCATTCCAAGATGACACACGAGGAGAACTTTGGATTCATTGTGTGATGAGCCTACACTGTACTCATTCTGTGTGTACCGGAGCCGAAGCTGAGTTTTATATTTGCGACTTTTGTGGCCAAAATTGAAGTTTTTTTTATATATAGATAACATTTGATGATCCAGCTGTTTAAGAATATATTATCTTTCTTTCCCTTTTTCATTTGAAAACTTTTCTCTTTTTTGTTTCCAGCTGTTTAATAAATATATAAAGGATTTATTTTGGTAAAAAAGTTGGGAGCCCATATTACCCTCCACTTTGGGTCACCTGCAAGTTTTGATTTTTTTCACTTATGTGATTGTATACATCTTAAAATTTGATTTAACGGCAAATCCACTTGAGGATGTTTAGATGATGAGTTATGGAAGAGGTTAGAACCCCAAAATATGAAAATCAGTCTTTGGTATGACCACAGTGAGCCAAAATCAAAAGGGGGTCCATAATCCCACCTTATCCTCTACACAGTACATTGCTACTGAACATGCATTCGGAAATTCATCCGACTGACAGGAGGCCCACGTGAGCTGATAAATGTATTAATGTGGCTCGCGGTTCCGAGTTAAGGCTCCCTACCCTAGAATAATTACGAATATACGCTTGTTTGTTAAAGGGTTGAACGGAAAAAAACAGACATGGGATGCTCCTGACCACAATTTCTTGGGCATTCTTTTCTTTAAAACATTGCTTTGGCGTCATTTTACGTCATAAATAGAAGGCTAAAGCTTAAACTCTATATCAGAGCTCCGCAACCTTCTATCTTCCACGGCACAACAACGTTTTTTCGATAATTCCGCGGCACACCACAAGAAAAAGCTTGCAAATACATAAATTGCAATAAATACGTATATGTTTTTATTAGATAAAAAACGCAATAAAACAGCTCTAAGTATCAAGATAATTATAATCATTTAAGTTTTATATAAATCATTTTGAATTGTACACCAACGCAAGAACAAAAATATAAAGTTATAGTTTACAAGTAAAAAAAAGTTCGTTTTAAATTTTTATATTAAAATTTTTTTTTGGTCTTTACTTAAGACTAATAAATCAAAGTTAATTTAAACATAACTAATTTATTAATGAGATATTTGAGCTTGTTTTGATGAACATATGTACGTTTTATATTTGGCTCTATATTAGAAAGAGCTACTCGAAGTTCAAGGTCAAAACACTTTAAGCACGATCGTTTGTCATTTTTAATTAGAACCAGTGTCGAAAAACTTTGTTCGCATAAGTAGAAGGGAGCAAAATTGCAATGGCCTTGTCAGAAATTTGTGGATATTCTTTCTTAACTGAACTCCAGAAATATGACGCTCGAGCATACAAACAATATATGGTAACAAAATGTTTTTGTTTTTTGTATAATTTCGATCCAGGGAAATTACATATTAGCAAAAAGTTATATTACTACTTTTATATTTTACTTAGAAAATGAATATTTTACTTAGAAAAATTCCTAACTGATGCGGTGGTTATTTTTTTTTTATTGTTATAATCGATAAAATCACCGCGGCACAGTCAAGATCACCTCCCGGCACACTAGTGTGCCACGGCACGGCTGTTGCGGAGCACTGCTCTGTATTACCTAAACTCCCTACCCTCAAGTGCTATTCATACTCTAGCTCAGTGATTCTCAACCTTTTTTTCGTCTAGGTAAAATTTTAGTAATTTAAAAATTTGGCGGCACACTAACATTAAGATAAATTAAAAATAATTTTACTTAGATAATTGATTTATGCACCTATTATACATTTTGTAAAAATAGCATACGTAATTAGCACGTTCATTTTAAAGGTATAAAATTATAAAATAATATATAACGAAGTAATTGTTATTTTAAATGTTAGAATGTATCTTTATAAATATGATAGTTCAATAACATATTTTTTTCTGATTGTATTTAGTAATTAACATATTTGTTTCGAAAGGAGACAGAAAAATACACGAAAAGATAATGAAATACAAAAAATACGATGAAAATTTACAAATTAATTTGTGAACATTTTTTCCAAATTCTTAATTCTGCTGTGTGGACTAAATATGCATGCATAAAAATTGACATATAAAGTAAAGATTTTATAGCCATATAAAGTAAACTGATTGAACCACTTGTCTGTCGTCATTTATGTATGGGTATTCGCAGGGGCGGCACACTTCAAGAATCTCACGGCACAGTGGTTGAGAATCACTGCTCTAGCTGTTGAGTTATTGATGCAGTTCCCCGCCCAGCTCTTCCGTAATTTCCTTCATATGAGCTTATTGAATCTCCTTGTACCGTCTCTCCATAATACAGTTTCTCTTTTATTACTTGGCATTCTCACGCAATCCTCTACATTTGCATTTTTAAACTGAACTCTTTCTTCCGCACCTGGTTGAGACGGGAAGAATTCTTTCGAATTGTGAAAGGTAGGATAGGAAAGAGATTGTAAGCGAAACTAAAAATAAAGCAATACCTCACGGGGTCGAGTTGGGAGTCAAGATCTTGCGAATTGTGATAGACTGGATAGGAAAAATTGCCTTATTGTTAAAAATTAAGTAGAATTAACAATAACGCAATAATATCACCTGGTCAAGATGGAAGTCAGGTTCTTGCGAACTACGATAGATGAGATAGGAAAGAGATTATTAGCGAAACAAAAATTAAGACAATACCTCACGTGGGCGAATTGTGATAGATGGGATAGGAAAGAGATTGTAAGCAAAACTAAGCATAAGGCAATACCTCATTTGGTCGAGATGGCAGTCAAGTTCTTGCTAATTACGGTAGACTGGATAAAAAAGAGATTGCAAGCGAAACTAACAATAAGGCATTAATATCATCTGGTCAGGATTGAAGTCAGGTTCTTGCGAACTGCGATAGATGAGATAGGAAAGAGATTATTAGCGAAACAAAAAATAAGACAATACCTCACGTAGACGAATGGGGATAGATGGGATGCGAAAGAGACTGTAAGCGAAACTAAGCATAAGGCAATACCTCATCTGGTCGAGATGGCAGTCAAGTTCTTGCGAATTACGGTAGACTGGATAAAAAAGAGATTGCAAGCGAAACTAACAATAAGGCATTAATATCACCTGGTCAGGATGGATGTCAGGTTCTTGCAAACGGCGATAGATAGGATATAAAAAAGATTGTAAGCGAAACTAAATATAAGGCAATGCATCACGTGGTCGAGTTAGAAGTCAAGATCTTGCGAATTATGATAGACTGGATAGGAAAAAGAGTAAGTGGAATCAACAATAAGGCAATAATATCACCTGGTCAAGATGGAAGTCAGGTTCTTGTGAACTACGATAGATGGGATAGGAAAGAGATTATTAGCGAAACAAAAAATAAGATAATACCTCACGTGGACGAATTGGGATAGATGGAATGGGAAAGGGATTGTAAGCGAAACCAAGCATAAGGTAATACCTCATCTGGTCGAGATGGTAGTCAAGTTCTTGCGAATGACGATAGACTGGATAAAAAAGAGATTGTAAGCGAAACTAATTATAAGGCATTAATATCACCTTGTCAGTATGGAAGTCAGGTTCTTGGGGACTCCGATAGATAGGATAGAAAAGAGATTGTAATCGAAACTAAATATAAGGCAATGCCTCACGTAGTCGAGTTGGGAGTCTAGATCTTGCGAATTGTGATAGATGGGATGGGAAAGTGATTGTAAACGAAACTAAGTACAGTAGAACCTCTTTAGTCCGGCATTCTACGGTTCGGCACAATCTGTAATCCGGCACTGATTGAGCCGCCCGCGTTCGGGTTTTTTCGGTCCCCCCACTGTACTCGCCCTAGATGGGTTTTCAGTTCGCCTGTATTTCACGCAGTTATACGGTGTTGTCTAGGGTCCTTGTTTCCGCTTTTAAGTTCGCTCGTGTTTATCGTAACTAGCCGTCGGTTCAGTGTTCATTTCAGTACGGTGATGTTTCCAGTTTTCAAACGGTTACAAATCACGTTTGCACAATGTTCTCGAAGCCCAGCACGAGTTCTTCGAGTGTTAATAAAACTGGTAAGCGTAAGCATATGACTCTCACTATACAGCAAAATCTACAGATAATTAATCGTCTAGAAAATGGTGAAAACAGAAACTTCATAATGCGTGATTTCAATATTGGTTCTTCAACTATTTACGATATAAAAACAAAAACAAAAAGTGGAACTTACGAAGTTTGCTGCTCAAGCTGTTACAGCAAAGAATACGGAATCAAGACACACACTGAAGAAACCTAAACTTGAAATTCTTGATTGGGCTTTGTACACTTGGTTTGGTGCGAAATATTTATATTGTCTGCACAGGTTCAGAATGCATGTAAAATACATGTTTTAATAGTCTGCATTTTTATGTGGAGTGATTTATCTTTGGTATTCCTGTTAAAATTATTGACGTTCAATAATCCGGCATAATCTCTAATTCGGCACGACTGAGGTCCCGGACGAGCCAGATTAAAGAGCTTCTACTGCATTAGGCAATACTTCCTCTGGTCGAGATGGGAGTCAAGTTCTTACGAATTACGATAGACTCGTAAAAATAAGTACCTCATAATATACGTTATTCTATTACCTTGTTCAAATTTCTTTCCCGAGAGGAGCACAGAGTCAGCGATAAAAATTTTAGCCAATTGCAGAGCTCAACTCAATAACTCCAGCCAATGACAGGGCATGTAAACAATCTCGACGCCTACAGAAAAAAAAGCTATGCTACGCTTCGGAAGCAATGTGAACATGACCTTAGTCCGAAGAAAAAAGTGCCGCATTAATTTTAGCATTTAGCTAAACAGAATCTATATGATTAAAATATGTATACATTGCTGAATAAAAAGCAAAAGAAACATAATCTACCTGATGGTTGATTTTTCATTATTTTGCCGTATTGTAATTAGCTAAACAGATTTAATTTCCCTTATTAATTATTTTTTTCTAGTTTCGGGTCATTTTAAACCACATTAATTAATAGTCCTATTTGAAAAAAGTGATCGTTATGTATTGATTAAAAAATTGTCAAAAGTCTTGCTAATGCAATAATTTCTTTTTGAAATTAAGATAGACTGGCTAAACAGAGCAGATAATTTAAAACAGCCTAATTTACCATATTTTGTTACAGCAGTTGCAACATAAAAATAACTGAAGCATGTTAAAAGATTTTAAAAATATATTTTTGCAATAAATGTTGTTATTTCTTGTACTCAATGACATCAATAAAATATCCTACAACCACAAGTGGTATAAACACATTTTCTACAGATTTTGTACTTCAATGTTTAAAAATAAAACGTAATTAAAATGGATTTCTTTTAATAAATCCAAATTCTTTTTCACTTATGAGCAAGAAAGTTGCTTCTAACAAAAAAAAAAGGGCTTTATTTCTGCTTGACAACCACTGGAAAAGAATTTCCTCCTTTTACGTTTTATTCATGAATGAACACTTGTACATCTGTTTCAAAATTATGTTCTATATTCTCAAATCAAGATTGATAAAGCAATATACATTATTTTTTCATGAACTTGTTAAAATTAACGGAATATTGATCATATTAAAGCATATAATTATTTTACGAAAATGATAGGAGAAAAAGAATTTTCTCAAAAAATTTCATTAAACTTCATAAAAAGGAATAGATTTTTATTCTTTTTCCCTCCAATGTTTATTTCTCCAATAATTAACAACTAGGTTTTTTTCCCCCTCATCGATATTTGTAGCTTCTAGTTAAAATTAACGACTATACATCTTGGCTAATTACTGCAAATCCCACACGCTTAATATCATTAATCAAATTTGGTAAATTTTTTTCCTCTATAAGGAGCAGAGATAAGTTAAAAAAAATAAATAAATATGCGAAAAAGCGCGCACTCTCCGTTCACGGTTAATTTAGCAGACGATTTTTCTCGCGCATTTTTCAAGCTGATGCCAAAAAAGAAAAACAGAAATGTTGAAGTTTCTCTTTCTCGCTTTATTCCTTCGGTTGATGAGTTTTGCATTTTCTGAGGGGAAAAATAATAAATAGGAAGCCTTTGGGCCGGGGCTTTTAATTCAGAGAGTGGTTTAAATGCAAGATGCATAAAGACTTTACTATGTTAAACATAAAACATAAGGAGTTCGTACTATAAAGAAAATTTTTGTATTCGTGGAACTTTGGGCCAAAACATTTAAATCTTAACATTTTTTTTTGTTCTCTTGAAAGCCGTTTTCAGAGCGCATAAAATTAAATAAAGTTGAATCCTAACTGTGCTTTTTCTCATTTACCATTCTTTGCTATTATGCAGCCGGTTAAAGTTACGACGTTACATCTTTAGAGAAAATTTAAAGATAAAAGCTCTTTAATACAGCAACATCTTTGCAATTTCCCTGAAAGATGTATATCTTATTAGTATGTCTTATAATTTTTGACGATTAAGTAGAACTAATTTATGAAAGAACATAAGTAATTAATTTTATAATAAAATATTTGTACTTTCTTCTAAATAAGTTACAAACATAAGCTAATTATACAGAATATAAAAATTAGTTCTGATCTACTAAAACATCATCAGATACCTTCAAAAATTTTAAACTAAAATTTTCAAATTGATAGGAAACTCTTGGAACCTATTCTGTCAGAATTTCCGTCTAGAATCCGTCAGCGTTACTTGGATTGACATATTTTAAACCAGCCCCAGACCTTAAAAATTTCGTGGCTAATAATTTGGAGGTTTGTAATTGGTTAAATATATTTCAATACGATTAACGCTGACAAATTCTATGTGAACAGGCCCTTATCTGGTGAAAAGTACGGAAATTCTTAGTTTCTTCATTTCTCTATAATTTCAACAGTTGAGATGATCTAAGGAGTTAAAAAATAAAGAAAATTCGATGTTTTATGTAAAACATAATATAGCATGTAACAAAAACAGCTGTCGCTGTAAATTGGCATTTAAAGTTATATTTAAACTTGTCATATTTGGCATAAATTATATTAAATTACAAAATGATTACAGGGAAATAACTAAATAACCTTCCGAGGTAAGTGAAAAGAAGCGATTCTTCCAAACACTGTATAATTAAGTTTATAAAACTTCGTTGTTGAGATGGAAACATTGAAGGTCAGTTCTCCGCCTTTGATTTTTGAAACTCAGACTGATAGACAGTGAAGTTAGTGAGATACAAGAGGAAGGTAGAAAAAAAAATTATTAACCGTGGAGAAAAATATAAAATGAAAAATTCTTGCTGATCAAATCGTTGGGAAACAGAGGGGGGGGGGGTAGAAATTCTAGGAAAATCAACAAAATTTCCTCATAGCGTCAAGATAACCCGATTGGCAGAACGTCTATCGAAAGATCAGAAAATATCAGTTCCATAATTGCTCAGCTAACACACATGGATATTAAAAACTCTAGAAAGGCAAAATATTAAAATTTCCAATCTCCCGCCTTCCATGATGCGTCTCATTATTGACTGTGAAAATTCTTTTAATATAGAACAGTGGTTTTATCTTTAGAAGTGAATATATATATATATATATATATATATATATATATATATATATATATATATGTGAATATATATATATATATATATATATATATATATATATATATATATATATATATATATATATATATATATATTTATTTATAATAATTTTTTTTAAATTTAAAATAATTAAAAAGATATTTAAAATTTTTTTCCAGAACATTTTCTAAGCAAGCAAACCCTTTTTTCCCTAAAAGGCGACAAAATATTTTATAATACAAAGGTTTTTAATAAACGATTTTTTTATATATTACGTACCTTTTAATTTTATATTTACTTAAAGGGGTGTATCAGTTGACATCGCAGATCGTCAACCCCCGTATAAGCTATGGGAAATTATATATACAGTGGACGCTCGTTAATTCGAACTCGGTTAATTCGAACTTTCGGTTAATTCGAACTAAACCAAAGGCCCCAAAAAACTTGTATTGGAGTTAATGTTAAAAATATCTCATTAATTCGAACTAAATTTTTATCACTTCGGTTAATTCGAACTAAAAATTTGACAAAAAAAAAATTCTTTTTCCTCGTTTAATGGAGAAAATACACACTGTATTTATTATTTTGTGTGTCAAAATTTCTTTTCTGCGTAAAGAGGCACATGCCTGCATTCCTAGACTATTGCATGTCCGCTAAACGTTAGTAGCTATTGTCCTTCTTATTAGTGCTAAACGAAAAAAGCAATTTTCATTTATTTGGATCGATTTTCTTAGAATTTCAGAAAAGCTAGTCTTTACTACAGATTCTAGGGAGCTGCGTCAGTTATAACTGCAGTGCAGACAAGTTAATGTGGTCTAGTTTTTCTTCCTCATTGTGTGGTGTGAATGTGTAAAAATTCAGGATGTCTACACGTGGAAAGTACAAAACCCTAATTTTTTAGACAAAGGTAGAAATTTTTAAGAAAGTAGGGAATGGCGAATGTAAAACAAAGTTAGCAGCTGACTATAGAATTTTAAAAAATGCCTTGTCAACTAATTTGAAAAACAAGGAGTCAATTTTAGATTTATGGGAAAAATTAAAATTTGCTAGAGGAAGGAAATGCATGGGAAATACATCCCAAGAAATTTTAGAAAAAGCTCTACTGCTATGGTTCCACGATGTTAGATCTTGAAATTTTCCGATAAATGGACCCCTAGTGCTTACGAAGGCTGATGAATTGGCAATTCGAATGGGTATTGAAGATTTTAAATGCAGTGAGGGATGGCTTTCTCGATTTAAGTCAAGGCACAATATTTCTTATCAAACTGTATGTGGCCAAAGCTCTGATGTAAACGAAGACGTATGCAGTAATTTCGGTAGGAAACTGTCAGGGCTTTTCTCTACTTACTTGCCGAAAGATATTTTTAATGCGGCCATAATGGACAAAGCAATAATGGACTCTATTAAAACTCTGAAAGCATTTATTCATTTGGAACCTTCCTCTGAAAATGAATTGAAATGTTTACTTCAAATCGAGAAGCTGGCTGAACAATGTAGGCATCATAAACAGAACCAACCATCCATTTTACAGTTTTTCCCCAAAGTGTAATTCATATTTTTAATAAAGTTTACTTTATACTGCATATCTTCTGCTTCATTTTATGATTAAGGTAAGTCTGTGTTGCTTTTTAACTTTAGATACCATAGTATAATATATTTTCTGGGGTTATACATACTAGGAGAGATTCTTCTTCAATGATACACATTTAAAGTTATATATTTTCTCTTAACATCGGATAATTCGAACTTCGGATAATTCGAACTTTTTCCCGAGAACCTTTGAGTTCGAATTAACGAGCGTCCACTGTATATATATATAATTTATATGTATATACAGATGGAGTACAAAATAATACGAACACCTGTGAAAAAGTATGACGTATTTCACACCTGCAGTACAGCCGCGCCACCTGCAACAGAAGTCTGCCACCTAGTGAGCGTGAAGAGGATGGTATCAGTCTCTCAACAGCAGTCACCTACGTTGCATGCTTCTATCTAACTGTCTGTGATAAGTTGAAATGTCAGATCTGTCAGAGTTCCAAAGAGGAATGATAGTTGGAGCGCGTTTAACTTGAGCATCGGTTACGGAAACAGGAAACCTTTTGGGGTTTGCAAGGAGTACGGTATCAGCCATTATGACAGAGTACACGAAAGAGGGTAAGACGACGTCTTCAAAGCACAACAGTGGCCGAAAGTCCAAGCTTGCTGATAGGGATAGACGGGTCTTGAAGCGCATAGTAGCCCGAAAGCACAAGCAATCGTTATCCGAGATAACATCCGAAATGAACAGTCATCTCCAGGACCCCGTTTCAACAAAAACTGTCAAAAGGGAACTTCTTGCTGCGAACATTTATGGCAGAGTGGCAATTCGTAAACCCTTGGTGACAGCAACTAATGCTTTCAAGCGACGCCAATGGTGCAGAGATCACAAAGGCTGGTCCCCACAGCAGTGGCAACAGGTAATATGGTCAGATAAATCGTCATTCGCCCTATTTCAGACGACCGGACGCGTTTATGTCTGGAGAACGCCCAAAGAAGCGTTTAATCCTGAATGCCTCTTGCCGACTGTGAAGCATGGGGGTGGCTCCATTATGGTATGGGGTACGATATCTTGGCACGGTCTTGGGCCACTTGTTATTCTGCATGGGAGGATCAAATCCAATCACTATCTAAGCGTTCTAGGGGATCATGTCCATCCTTTTGTCCAGACTGTATTCCCTGGAGAGCGAC